>CM042409.1:17173935-17856435 GCA_023634145.1 Thymallus thymallus | reverse complement strand
GGCAAGATGTGTCAGGATATTTAAGTTGACTTCTGTGGTCATGACCATCTGGTGGGGAGGAGATACTGCTGCTTCACACAATCTCCTCACCAAGGTCGTCAGGCATGAGAACAAACAGAACATTATTGACCCACCACCGCACAGGTCCCTCCCTGAGATGCTAGTGGAATCAAGCACAGTTGTCATGCCATAATTGGGAATTGATGCAGAGAAAAAGCGTTTTGCAGGGCCGACTACAATGGTCCTCCTATATAAGCGGGAGAAAGGGTGATTTGTGGGTACTGGGGTAGCAGGCACAGCAGGAACAACACACATACAAAGTTCCACTGACTTAGGAAGTAGGTTTAGCACACACTGGCATTATTGAGTTTATAATGTCTTTTCAGTGACATGTTAGGTTGGAATTTTCCATTTCTCAACAGTAAGGGCATGGTAATGTTATTGTAGACAGAAAGGTTATACTTACAATGACTTTCCCCCAACTGGGGACCAGTTCCATTTTCTATATAACCCAAATACCCTGGGGGAGAGAATGCCAGGGTGATGGATTGCTTGGGCACAGATGTGTGATTATTAAAATCAAATCTGCTCATATAAAAAAAACATCCTCCACCCAATCGAGCTCTTGGTCTGAAAGGTTATCTGCTTTGGTCCACATCAATATTTCATAAGCATTAAGGGGTAAAGCTAGCAATGGCAAAGTCTCGGCACAATCTGATACATTCTGTAGCACAGAAATATTACTAGCTACTTGTAAGAAAGTGTTTGAAAGGTGTCTTTCCCTAAGCACTCAGTCAGATTTCCTGACTGGGGTGGAATGCATTGAAAACAAGGCTATGGGTAGCACATTCACCCAGGTAAGTCCTGTTTGAGCACATATTTTTGCTAGTTTATTTTTCAGAACACCATTGTAGCGTTATACAAGTCCAGAACGTTTCGGGGGGAAACGGCACATGCACATTTCTCTTAACTTGCATCAGGGCTCCCGAGTGGCGCAGCGATCTAAGGCACTGCATCTCAGTACTAGAGGCGTCACTGCAAACCCTGGTTCGATCCCGGGCTGTATCACAACCGGCATGACCGGGAGTTCCATTGGGCGGTGCACAATTGGCCCAGCGTCGTCCGGTTTAGGGGAGGCCGGGGTAGGCCATCATTGTAAATAAGACTTTGTTCTTAACTGACTTGACTAGTTAAATAAAAATATGTAAAATGTCACACCATTCATTATCTTCGAGTTGAAATGTGTCCCCCTATCTTTGTGGTACACCGAATCGTGGAACAATATCATGTAACTGGCATTTAGCCACAGTCTTTGCTTCCTCATTAGATGTGGGGAAGGCTTTAATCCATTTGGAGTTTCTCTCAAACATTACCAACATATATTTTTTTCTTAAACAGGCAGGCATGTGAACAAAATCTCTTTGCTTATCTACAAAAGGGCCCCAGGGGACTGCTAGGCTTGACAAAAAGGTTGGTACTCGCTTTCCTGCATTGTGTTTTTGACAAATTAGACATTGGGCACAGATTTGTGTGGCAATCATAGTACATTTGGGTACTTACCCTTCTTTTCTACAAGCACTTACCATCAATCCCCTTTGGAAACATGACTCACACCGTGATTCATGGGTCCCAAAAAAACAACAACACTGCTGGTTAAATAAAAAGAAACTAAATCAGAATAACAACCCTTGATAAGGGAATTACAACCCTTGATAAATTACAACCCTAGATAAAACTCCATAAGGAAAAAAATGTATCCCATAAGGGAATTCAAGGAATAGTCCAATAGACTAGAGACAGGTTTACCTCACACCACTCATGTACTTGTTGTGTGTGAGTAGCTCACCTTTCCTTTGTGCTTTCTTCACAGTTCAGGGGCAGCGCTCTGTCTCTCTCCTTCTCACGTCACAATCAGAATTAAATATAGATAAAATATCAAAGGGTAAAGAGAAAAGAAAAAAAGTATGATATATAAATACAAATATTGTTGAGATTTTTATCAACAACAATAAACTTCTTCATACTTTCCATTTATTTACATTTCAACCAATGTCACTGATCTTTCTAGCGAGGGTGATCAGACCTCACCAGGAAGTCAGGTCAGAGGTCACTCTACACCATTAAGTGAGTGTTTCCCTGTACTTCAGAGTCATTGTTTAAAAACATGTTGAACATTCTCTATACCAGGTTTACATTGGGTTTTTCAGTACATTTCTCATCAGGAGAACTTGCATGTGTTCAACCAAAATTCGGACAATTGACATTAAATGTAATTTGTGTGCCCTTTAAGGTGCATCATTTCTAACCATGAAGAACCTACTAAAACCAAATAGAAAAACCCCACACAATAAATCAGACACGGTATGAACACCACTAACAAATATCAATATGTATAGTACTGCAGAATTTCACTAATTGCTCTCTCTAGGCGGCTGCATCAGGAAGCATTTCAAAGGGAGTGATGCAGAATCATTGTTAAACTCATCAGAAAACTTGGTAGTGGACAATCCATCAGTCCTGTAAGAAAAACGTGCTTAGTTTTCACTACGTAGACCTAAAAACTCTTCTTCTCAATCAGTCCTAAGAATGCAATATTGGGTACTACAATGCCTATCTACCACCCTCCTTTTTTCAAGCTTACTGCATTTTGGGCAGGAAGCCTTGATAAAAACATGCGTATACTGTACATAATCATACTGGAGACAAATCAGATGATACAGGGTCCCATTAAGTATTTCATTAAATATTTGACGTTGTATTTTTGTATTTTTGAATCAATGGAGCTCTAGTTTGTACTGTATATTACCTGGGTTCAAGGCGCTCCTTAACCTTTGGCAATAGACAATCTGTCGGGCGATGGTGGTCAGGTACAAGCTCCCTGCTTCAGCTGCTGTAGGTTGTCGAGCTGTGCTAGAATGTGGTCAAACGAAAATATCATGTCAAAGCACAGAACAAAGCACATGCATCACATCCAAACACATTTGTAAAAGCATTGAATTAGATCATGATGCATGTTACCAAGTCCACATTAACATACATACAACAGATCGATGTTTAGCTTACGGGTAAACCTTACATTCATAGATCTTCTGCTCATTAGTGACCCTCTGAAAGGTCTCCTCACAGATCTAAAGGGAAATAATCATCCACTAAGGTAAAAATCTGTTCATATTGAACAGTAGTAATCAATTCATGTGCACCACTCCTAGACCTCCTACAAATACCTAGGCATCTGGTTAGACTGTAAACTCAACTTCCAGACTCACATCAACCATCTCCAATCCAAAATTAAATCCAGAATTGGCTTCCTATTTCGCAACAAAGCCTCCTTCACTCATGCTGCCAAACATGCCCTTGTAAAACTGACTATCCTACCGATCCTTGATTTCGGCGATGTCATTTACAAACTAGCCTCCAACACTCTACTTAGCAAATTGGATGTAGTCTATCACAGTGCCATCCGTTTTGTTACCAAAGCCCCATACACTACCCACCACTGCGACCTGTATGCTCTCGTTGGCTGGCCTTCATTATATATTCGTCGCCAAACCCACTGGCTCCAGGTCATCTATAAGTCATTACTAGGTAAATCCCCGCCCTATCTCAGCTCACTGGTCACTATAGCAACACCCACCCGTAGCATGCGCTCCAGCAGGTTTATCTCACTGGTCACCCCCAAAGCCAACACCTCCTTTGGCCGCCATTCCTTCCAGTTCGCTGCTGCCAATGACTGGAACGAATTGCAAAAATCACTGAAGCTAGAGGTTCCTATCTCCCTCACTAACTTTAAGCGTCAGCTGTCGAAGCTGCTTATCGATCACTGCACCTGTATATAGCCCTTCTGTAAATAGCCCACACTACTACCTCATCCCCATATTTATTTTTGTTATTTTCACAAATCTTGCACTCCAGTATCTCTATTTGCACATCATAGTTTGCACATCCTTCATTCCTGTGTTAATGATGATAATCTGTAATTTATCTCACCACTATGGTCTATTTATTGTCCTACCTCCTAACCTTGCTGCATTTTGCACTACATTTTGCACTCTGTATTTAGATTTTCTATTGTGTTTTTACCATGTTTGTTTACTGTGTAACTCTGTGTTGTTTTTGTCGCACTGCTTTGCTTTGTCTTGGCCAGGTCGCAGTTGCAAATGAGAACTTGTTCTCAACTGACCTACCTGGTTAAATAAAGGTGAAATAAAAATAAAATAAAAATTATGTCCCCACTGTTAGATATGGGGCCTGTGGACGTACCTCTTCAAACAGGGCCCTCATGGTCTCCACAGACCAGTACTGAGAGGTGTCATCTGCTGATGTAAAAAGGGCTTTATAAATACATTTTATTTATTGATAGATTGATCTGTCCGTCTATGTGCAGGGAGAAGTCCAGGATCTCCCCCATGGTGTCTGCGTTGATTAGGGATGAGTCCAGGATCTCCCCCATGGTTTCTGTGTTGATTAGGGAGCAGTCCAGGATCTCCCCCATGGTGTCTGTGTTGATGAGGGAGTGGTGCTTGATCAAGTCCCTGTGTAGCACCTGTACCTGGTCCTTCAAGTTCTAGAACTCAGTCTGGAGGGTCTGGGTCAATAATACATACGCACACACACACACACACACACACACACACACACACACACACACACACACACACACACACACACACACACACACACACACACAAACACTGTCACCCTGTGGCCGAGCCCAGGGGCATGAGGAGGGGCAGGACATGGAGAGGGGGGGCTCAACCACAAGGCATTAGGGCACCTTCACTCATATTTATTAATATTTTATTACGGTATTTCCTTGCCGTTAAGGTGTTGAAGGATCAAGTGCCACCCTCAAGAGTTATGCACAAATACTTCAGATGATAAGGCTCTAATTATGTACTTTCCCATTTTACATATCCCTTATGTTCAATATTACATTCTGTTCACTACACTTATGTTCCAGAGAGAGTGATTCCTACACACACAACATTACAACTACACAACTATCCCCTCAATGCAGAGGTTTAAGAAATACCCACACAACAACATAGAAACCCATGCTCCATATATCCAGGTCCTTATCTATAGTCTGTCCCCCATTACAAACACACACACATACACAGACAGACACACAGACACAGAGACGGAAACACACAGCCGGCCATAAATAGCCTTTAACTCCCTTCTGGGAATCCAGACAGTCACTGGTCTGCTTCCAGGCAGCGGGGAAAGAAATATGGAGGACTAAGGGCATAAAAATCTAATTAAAGATCTCTACACAATGCAACCAGATACACTTCCTCCCTCACACACTCCAGACGCAGTAATTCTGCAGTCCAGTGGCCACCAGGCTGTAGTTTCCTGCTCCCCTAGCTGTGATGGACTGCTACCAGAGAGTACATATCAATATCTCAGTGGTTATCTACACATTTTCATAGATTATATGTAACCCTGAACTGCAGCCGTGAAAATGGAACAATGTGTATTGTTTTGAAGCAGTCCTCTGTTTGCCTTGCCATTCTTGTTTTAATTGTGTACTGTAAAGTCTCTCTCATGGGGCCAAATGGAAACTAGCCTATACTTTCCTGACAGATGAGAGCAGAGACACAGTTAAGCACAAGGAAAATGTGGCTCAGTTGGTAGAGCATGGCATTTGTAATGCCAGAGTTGTGGGTTAGATTACCAAGGGTAACCAGTATGAAAATGTATCACTACTGTAAGTCGCTCTGGTTAAGAGTATCTGCTAAATTACTAAAATGTTGAATGTCTACGGGCTAGTAGTAGGCCTACTGTCAAAAAGACTGTGGTCCTTATTTGCCACCCTCCATTTTAACAAATAACTGTCTGGGTATTTCATTTCTAGTGGGATTTCTCTAAAATGTAATTTTGTGGTACACATTGTCTTGTAATTGTACCAGTATGTGTTTGGTTTAACTCCATTTATTGAATATTTGTTGAGTCCAGAAGACCTTTCAATATTTTCACAAAAAGAGCAACAGAGACACCCAGTGGTTGAGGCACCATCATCACATATTGAAATTTGTTGTCTTGCACTTAGTCAAATTTCACAATGTATATTTAAAACATCTCAATATCTCAATAACAACATTATCGATAGCATCTGTTTTTTTCATACGACTTGCCTAGTTAAATAAAGGTTACATACTGTTGAAGAGGTTGCAGATCGCGTTCTCCTCTTCCTCCATATTGGAGCACAACTCCCCTATCATGGCCGTCAGCATGACAACAGCTTCAGGGGCTGATGTCTGCAGCTCCTTCACTGCCTACGGAGGAAGCATGGCTCACACATGGACATGGTAGATATTCTCATTCACCTGGAACTAACCTGTAGCTAAACCATACACACATGATCACATGAGATATATCAAACCCAAGACCCAGCCTGTAGCTTTTCAAAAATCAACAACATAAGGATCCTATACTATGGCATGTGAAATACAGCATGGATATAATTGTTGCTGAAGGAGATTCATACTGTAACATACTACATAGGCCACGGATTTGTGAGGACTATACAGATAAAACAGTGATTTTCAGATGGGGTGACTGTGAACCAACGATGTTATAACACAATGTATCTAGAGAATAAAAGTAAATTCACTCACCAGCATTGCCTAATCTACAGTCGTGGCCAAATGTTTTGAGAATGACACAAGTATTGGTCTCCACAAAGTTTGCTGCTTCAGTGTTCTTAGATCTTTATATCAGTAGTTACTATGGTACACTGAAGTAAAATTACAAGTATTCCATAAGTGTCAAAGGCTTTCATTGACAATGACATTCAGTTTATGCAAAGAGTCAATATTTGCAGTGCTGACCCTTCTTTTTCAAGACCTCTGCAGTCCGCGCTGGCATGCTGTCAATTAACTTCTGGGCCGTATCCTGACTGATGGCAGGCCATTCTTGCATAATCAATGCTTGGAATTTGTCAGAAGTTGTGGGTTTTTGTTTGTCCACCCACCTCTTGAGGATCGAACACAAGTTCTCAATGGGATTAAGGTCTGGGGAGTTTCCTGGCCATGGATCCAAAATGTCGATGTTTTGTTCCCCGAGCCACTTAGTTATCACTTTTGCCTTATGGCAAGGTGCTCCATCATACTGGAAAAGGCATTGGTCGTCACCAAACTGTTCTTGGATGGTTGGGAGAAGTTGCTCTCGGAGGATGTGTTGGTACCATTCTTTATTAATTTATGCTGTGTTCTTAGGCAAATTTGTGAGTGAGCCCACTCCCTTGGCTGAGAAGCAACCCCACACATGAATGGTCTGAGGATGCTTTACTGTTGGCATGACACAGGACTGATGGTAGCGCTCACCTTGTCTTCTCCGGACAAGGTGTTTTCCGGATGGTCCAAACAATCGGAGAGGGGATTCATCAGAGAAAATGACTCTACCCCAGTCCTCAGCAGTCCAATCCCCGTACCTTTTGCAGAATATCAGTCTGTCCCTGATGTTTTTCCTGGAGAGAAGTGGCTTCTTTGCTGCCCTTCTTGACACCAGGCCATCCTCCAAAAGTCTTCGCCTCAATGTGCGTGCAGATGCACTCACACCTGCCTGCTGCCATTCCTGAGCAAGCTCTGCACTGCCGGTATCCTCTGCAGCACAATTTCTGCTGCAGAGGATACTGGCTCTGTTCTCCTAGTACTCCCTAGAGAGTAGTGACAATTGTTACTGAGTGGACTATCCTGGTTAAATTAAGCTGAACAGAACTGAACAGAGCAACTTTCTCACCGATCCAAGTTGATGGCTGGGGTGTATGCTCTATCACGCCTCTAGTCAGGTCTCTGTAAACCAGCGTGGCTCCTTTTCTTCTTAAAGATGCCATCTATAAAGACAAACAAGAATGACAACTACTTGCCTACTAGAGTGGTACTCAACTTTTTTTTTGTCATTGTAGCCCCGATCACATCTTGCTCTGCCAATAATGCCCCCAAAGCACGCTCTCATATGCATTTTAAAAGTAGACATATTATTATATGAAATTTGTCTTTCTAAGTACCCACTTTGGATATTGGTTCCTGGTTCATCTACATAAGCCACATCAAGTAATGGTTTTGTCTATCTGTTCCTTTCATCCCAATTGATGGGTGTAAACGAAGGATAGGGGGATTTTGAACCATAACGCAATACCAGTCATTTCATTTATTAAAGCGAGAGATCAAGAGCGCCTTCATGCTTAAGGACATAGGTGGCATCCTGATTCTCCATCCCTTTTCAGAAATGTGTTCTTGCACACTCCCTGTCAGAGATCTCAAAATATAGGAACGGTGTAAACATTGGCTAGAGGGAGTTCAAATCCATGCAAGAAAGTGAACTAGTGAAATTGACTATATATTCAGATCAAATTGCACTCAATAAAAGTTCTCCCCTACTATGGGTCATATTAGCTGGCTATCCTGGGGGTAAAACCACTTTTTCAAATCCATTACATTATCTTTGTAAATCACAGTAAAAAAAAAAAAAGAATGAGATTACGTACCTTTGACGATGGGAAAGAACGTCAGAAGATCTTCTAGTTTTTGTTACAGCACAATAAAAAATGTAATTACCGCCACCAACTTAAACGGGATGTAATAACAACCGTGGTTGATGCTTTTTGCCTACTCGGAAATTACGATATGAAACATTGATTTGAACCTTCTGACCAACTAATGGGTCAGGCGGCGCCCCTCTGTCTGATTCATAGCTCATGATTTCTGATGATAGTTCTCGATTATATCGACTGATTGGTTCTGTTAGGAGTGTGCTAGTTTAGCTAACCAAACCATCATCCTAGCTTTCTATTATAAACATCAAATTCAACAATGGCAATTATGTTTAAAATTATACTTTTGCTTTCAAAAGCAGCAAAAAAATAGAACATGTACGAATGAACTTCATAGAATTATACCGTGCAATTAAAATGCGCGGGAAGAGATGGTATAAGAAATAAGGAGAAGATGGAGGACAAGCTGAGGCAGAGCCAGGTGAGAGAGGTGTGGAAGGGTATGAGAAATATCACTGGCTTCAAAAAGTCAAACAGTGGGCAGACGGAGGGGACCCAGGACAGAGCCAATGAGCTGAACCAATTTTTTAACAGGTTCGATACTGGCCCTGTCCACCTCCCCTCCAGCTCCCCAGACCACAAACCCTCACGGCTGTCCCATCCTCACTTTGCTCACAACACCTCTGTTGAGACAATCAGCGACCCCACCTCCGCCCCTGCTAACCTCTGGACTGGTCCTCAACACCCCCCTTCCCCCCACCTCCCCACCTGGGCTGGCTTTCACCACCGACCAAGTGAAGAGAGAGCTGGAGAGACTATATCAGTGGAAAGCGGAGGGCCCTGATGGCATCAGCCCAAGGGTGCTTAGGGTCTGTGCTGACCAACTGTGTGCAACACTCCAGCGCCACTTCAACCTTAGCCTGAGCCTAGAAAGGGTCCCTGTGCTGTGGAAAACATCCTGCCTCGTCCCAGTGCCAAAGAAGGCACACCCCACTGTCCTGAATGACTTCAGACCTGTAGCGCTAACATCCCACATCATGAAGACCCTGGAAAGGTTAGTCCTCGCTCACCTCAGACCCCTGGTGTGTACATCACTGGACCCCCTGCAGTTTGCATATCAGCGAAACATCTGGGTGAATGATGCAATCATCTACCTTCTGCAGAGGGCCTACTCTCACCTGGACAACGCAGGTTGCACTGTGAGGGTTATGTTTTTTGACTTCTCCAGTGCCTTCAACACCATTCAGCCCCTGTTACTGGGTGAGAAGATGAAGAGGATGAAAGTGGAAGCACCCTTAGTCTCCTGGGTCACGGACTACCTGACCGGTAGGCCACAATTTGTGCGACTACATAGCTGTGTGTCAGAATGGGCAGTGAGCAACACAGGGGCCCCCGCCAGGGAACGGTCCTGTCCCCTTCCTGTTCACCCTCTACACCTCGGACTTCAGATATAACTCTGAAACATGCCACCTACTGAAGTTCTCGGATGACTCCGCAATTGTAGGGTGCATCAGGGCGGGCAGGAGGAGGAGTGCAATCAGTGACTTTGTTTTGTGGAACCACCTTCAGCTCAACATCAGCAAAACAAAGGAGATGGTGGTGGACTTCAGGAGAACCAAGGCAAAACTGACTGCAGTCCCTATACAGGGGATGGATGTGGAAATGGTTGGGTCATACAAGTTCCTGGGAGTCCATATGGACAACAGGCTGGAATGGGCTGGTAACACCGGGGCTCTGTACAAAAAGGGCCATAACCGACTCTACTTTCTTAGGAGGCTCAGGTCCTTCAACGTGTGCAGTAAACTACTGCATACCTTCTACCAGTCTACCAGTTTTTTTTGCAGTGGTGTGCTGGGGCGCCAACATAAAAGCCGGTGATGCTTCTCGGGTAAATAAGCTGATCAGGAAGGCTAGCTCTGTCCTGGGGATGAGCCTTGACACTCTAGAGGAGGTGGCGGAGAGACGGATCCTGGCCAAACTGCTGGCCATCATGGACAACGTCACCCACCCTCTGCATGCCATGGTTATGATGCAGAGGAGTACCTTCAGTCACAGACTGATCCCACCATGGTGTGCCAGAGAGCACTACAGGAGGTCCTTCCTGCCGGCGGTTATTAGACTATTTAATGCCTCACCGGGGTGCCGTGCCGTCGGCAACATAGACCTGGAACTGTTGGGGTATTAGGACCTAGTTTAACAATTGTGCATCCATCCATGAGTAACTCTGGTCTGTAATCACTCATTCACTCAGGACTTACTTATTCATTCAGGTCTGTATATACATATTCATGTACAGTTGTTATATCATATCACGTGCAATATTGCAAGTAATTCTTGCAATAGTCATTCACTCAGGAATGCATATTAGTATCCTGTCAGTTGTATCTTTTTTCATTGCTTTTAGTATATTGAATGTGCAATACGTGCATTTATCTGTAATTAAACCCTGCACACTAAGGACTGTATTTTAAGGGAATTACTATTATTACCCTAAATTATATCATACACACATTTAGCTATTTAAGTATCTCTTCCTGTCATTTACCTGTACAGTTAATTAAACCATGCAAAATATTCACTTACCTGTTCATTTAACCAGTCTGTATATTAAGTAAACTCTTATTACCCTCACTCATATCATACACGCTTTTAGCTATTGAAGTATTTCTCTGTCATCGACCTGTATAGTATAGTTAACCATCAACCATCCACCAATGTATAGTGTACATATTCAGCCATCCACCCACACTATGCAATGTCTTTATAGCTTTTTTGCACTCCAGACTTCTTGTATTTTGATACTTTTTCATACTGCCGCTCTATGTATCATGTATCTGTCTTTTGTGTACTTTCGTTCTGGCATTTTGCACCTGCCCTGTGTTTTTGTTTTAGCTGCTTGACAAATAAATTTCCCCTCGGGGATCAATAAAGTACCTATCTATCTATTCAGTAGAATTGCGGGGGTAAAATCAACAGGGAAGCCAATCCAATTTATGTGTTGTGATAATTGCGTTGTTTGCTCTATAGTTCATATGCCCATGCAATAAGAAGACACAGTGGCAGAATACATTCAACCACATATTTATTTCATTACAAAACCGAAGAGGAACATCTGTCCGGTGAAGTCCACAAAACAGCATGGTCGATCAAGGTAACGTTTCCGACATTTTCGGACTACTAAAAAACGATTGATTTAGGATCACTAGTTACTGAAAGTCGCAAAGAAAACACGAGCTGCCTCCACTATTCCAGCACCATTTCAACTTCCAACATTTCAACATAATCTAATCACCTATGCTTAGTCTAATACAGGTATTCCCAATACCGTCGAGGGCTAATAAAAATGATATCTTTTTTTCTTTATTATTATTTTCAAACAGTCCATTTAGATATTCCAACGGGGCTATACATTTGGGTGAGTTTTTTTTTAATCACTGCCAAAAATAAAATTAAACCATCTAGTGTTCAGCGAAATAACAACACAATGTCAAATACAGGTAGCCTTATCAAATAATGAACATCCAATCACATTAACCGTTACTCTCTCAGCCAAAGTACGTTATACAGTGGGGAGAACAAGTATTTGATACACTGCCGATTTTGCAGGTTTTCCCACTTACAAAGCATGTAGAAGTCTGTAATATTTATCATAGGTACACTTCAACTGTGAGAGACGGAATCTAAAACAAAAATCCAGAAAATCACATTGTATGATTTTTAAATAATTAATTTGCATTTAAATGCATGACATAAGTATTTGATCACCTACCAACCAGTAAGAATTCCGGCTCTCACAGACCTGTTAGTTTTTCTTTAAGAAGCCCTCCTGTTCTCCACTCATTACCTGTATTAACTGCACCTGTTTGAACTCATTACCTGCATAAAAGACACTTGTCCACACACTCAATCAAACAGACTCCAACCTCTCCACAATGGCCAAGACCAGAGAGCTGTGTAAGGACATCAGGGATAAAATTGTAGACCTGCACAAGGCTGGGATGGGCTACAGGACAATAGGCAAGCAGCTTGGTGAGAAGGCAACAACTGTTGGCACAATTATTAGAAAATGGAAGAAGTTCAAGATGACGGTCAATCTCCCTCGGTCATGCAAGATCTCACCTCGTGGGGCATCAATGATCATGAGGAAGGTGAGGGATCAGCCCAGAACTACACGGCAGGACCTGGTCAATGACCTGAAGAGAGCTGGGACCACAGTCTCAAAGAAAACCATTAGTAGCACACTACGCCGTCATGGATTCAAATCCTGCAGCGCACGCAAGGTCCCCCTGCTCAAGCCAGCGCATGTCCAGGCCCGTCTGAAGTTTGCCAATGACCATCTGGATGATCCAGAGGAGGAATGGGAGAAGGTCATGTGGTCTGATGAGACAAAAATAGAGCTTTTTGGTCTAAACTCCACTCGCTGTGTTTGGAGGAAGAAGAAGGATGAGTACAACCCCAAGAACACCATCCCAACCGTGAAGCATGGAGGTGGAAACATCATTCTCTGGGGATGCTTTTCTGCAAAGGGGACAGGACGACTGCACCGTATTGAGGGGAGGATGGATGGGGCCATGTATCGCGAGATCTTGGCCAACAACCTCCTTCCCTCAGTAAGAGCATTGAAGATGGGTCGTGGCTGGGTCTTCCAGCATGACAACGACCCGAAACACACAGCCAGGGCAACTAAGGAGTGGCTCCGTAAGAAGCATCTCAAGGTCCTGGAGTGGCCTAGCCAGTCTCCAGACCTGAACCCAATAGAAAATCTTTGGAGGGAGCTGAAAGTCCGTATTGCCCAGCGACAGCCCCGAAACCTGAAGGATCTGGATGGAGGAGTGGGCCAAAATCCCTGCTGCAGTGTGTGAAAACCTGGTCAAGAACTACAGGAAACGTATGATCTCTGTAATTGCAAACAAAGGTTTCTGTATCAAATATTAAGTTCTGATTTTCTGATAGAATCAAATACTTATGTCATGCAATAAAATGCAAATTAATTACTTAAAAATCATACAATGCGATTTTCTGGATTTTTGTTTTAGATTCCGTCACTCACAGTTGAAGAGTACCTATGATAAAAATTACAGACTTCTACATGCTTTGTAAGTGGGAAAACCTGCAAAATCGGCAGTGTATCAAATACTTGTTCTCCCCACTGTATGTGCAAAAGTACTATCTCACAACTCGATGAAACCTTCACTCTTGCGCAGACATTTAGAAACGAAACAAGCCACACGTTCGAGTAGTAAGACATGTATAAAAGCAACAGATACCATTAATAAGAAGGGGCTAGAAGCGTCTTATATGGTGAGCTACCGAGAGGCTAGGACAGGCAAGCCCCATACTATTGTGGTGGACTTAATTCTTCCAGCTGCATCGGATATGGCTGGGACAATATAGGGCAGAAAATCTATACATTGCATCTATGCATTATAGCAGCTGGATGAGTCAACAGACTTGGCGGGCCTGGCACAGCTCCTGGTATATGTCCTTTACGTTTATGGGTGGTCAATTAAGGAAGACATCCTCTTCTGCAAACCACTGGAAACCTGGACAACAGGAGAGGATATTTTTTTAAAGTACTGGACAGCTTTGTGACATCAAATGGACTTTTGTGATCAAGATGTGTTGGTATCTGTACTAATGGCACAAAAGCCATGACAGGGAGACATAGTGGAGTGGTAACGCGAGTGCAAGCAGTTGCTCTCGACACCACTTGGGTACACTGCAGCATCCACCAAGAGGCTCTTGCTGCCAAGGGAACGCCTGACAGCTTGAAAGACATTTTGGACACTACATGTAACGCTTTTACAACATACAGAAGTGAGCTGGTTATCAAGGGGCAAAGTATTGACAATTATTTTTTTATTGAGAGACTAGCTTAAAGTTTTCTTTACTGACCATAAATTTCACTTGTCTGACTGCTTGCATGATGACTAGTTTCTCACACGACTGGCCTATCTGGGTGAATGATCTGAATCTAGGATTACAGGGACTCTCCATAACTATATTCAATGTGGGGGACAAAATTAAGGCTATGATTAAGAAGTTGGAGCTCTTCTCTGCCTGCATTAACAAGGACAACACACAGGTATTTCCATCATTGTATGATTTTTTGTGTGCAAATGAACTCAAGCTTACGGACAATGTCAAATGTGATATAGTGAAGCACCTGAGTAAGCTGGGTGAGCAATTACGTAGGTACTTTCCCGAAACGGATGACACAAACAACTGGATTCATTACCCCTTTCATGCCCTGCCTCCAGTCCACTTACCGATATCTGAAGAGAGCCTCATCGAAATTGTAACAAGCGGTTCTGTGAAAATTGAATTCAATCAGAAGCCATTGTCAGATTTCTGGATTGGGCTGCGCTCAGAGTATCCTGCCTTGGCAAATTGTGCTGTTAAGACACTGATGCCCTTTGCAACCACGTACCTATGTGAGTGTAGATTCTCGGCCCTCACTAGCATGAAAACTAAATACAAAATAAAGGCACAAACTATGTGTGGAAAATAATTTAAGACTGAGACTCTCTCCAATACAGCCCAACATTAACCTGCGGTGATTTATTTACAATTTTTGATGAACAAATAAGGTTTTATATATAAAATGGCTAAATAAAGAGCACAATTATTGATTATTATATTATTATTTGTGCCCTGGTCCTATGAGAGCTCTTTGTCACCTCCCACGAGCCGGGTTGTGACAAAAACGTATGTTTAATAAATGTATCGTATAGTGTGTGTGTGGCAGGCTTACAATGATGGCAAAAAACTACATTTGAGAGTATGCTGACCCAGGTGCTAGAGGGGGTACGCAGCTGGAGGTTGAATGTTTGAAGGGGTACGGGACTATAAAAAGTTTGGGAACCACTGGTCTAATACAACTAAAAGATACCAACAACGATTTAGTCCAATCAACGTAAGCTAAATATGATGTTGCTGTCCATGGTACTGATTTCTGTGTGGCGTGTGTGCGTGCATGCAAGTAGGAAAAACATGTTGACTCACCCTACTTGTAGAGAAACGCCAATGCCATCCTCCTCTTCATGTTGCCTAAATGGTCTATGACTCTGTCATACAATTCTCGCTTTTACACCGAACACAAATATAAACGCAACAGGAAACAATTTCAAAGCTTTTACTGACTTACAGTTCATATAAGGAAATCAGTCAATTGAAATAAAGGTATTATTGCCTAATCTATGGATTTCACATAACTGGGCAGGGGCACAGCCATGGGTGGGACTGGGAGGGCATAGGCCCACCCACTGGGGAGCCAGGCCCAGCCAATCCAAATGAGTTTTTCCACACAAAAGGGCTGAGGACTATTTTATTACAGAAATAGTCCTCAGTTTCATCACCGCTCTGGTGCTCCATGTTCTTTCCAACCACTTTGCTAAAAAACGCTCAGTGCTCACAGGAAAAAAACTGCCGCTCCAAATTTGCTACATTCATTAAAGTCACCACAATTTAACTAACACCCATCTATTTTTGTGATTACCTGGACCTACCTTACCTGGACATCCTTTGAGTCAATTGGAGGTGTACCTGTGGATGTATTTCAAGGCCTACCTTCAAACTCAGTGCCTCTTTGCTCGACATCATTGGAAAATCTAAAGAAATCAGCCAAGACCTCCGAGAATTTATTTTAGACCTCCACAAGTCTGGTTCATCCTTGGGAGCAATTTCCAATCACCTGAAGGTACCACGTTCATCTGTACAAACAATAGTATGCAAGTATAAACACCATGGGACCACGCAGCCATCATACCGCTCAGGAAGGAGATGCGTTCTGTCTCCTAGAGATGAACGTAGTTTGGTGCGAAAAGTGCAAATCAATCCCAGAACAACAGCAAAGGACCTTGTGAAGATGCTGGAGGAAACAGGTACAAAAGTATCAATATCCAGTATATCCCAACCGTGAAGCACGGGGGTGGCAGCATCATGTTGTGGGGATGCTTTGCTACAGGAAGGACTGGTGCACTTCACAAAATAAATGGCATCATGAGGAAGGAAAATTCATGGATATATTGAAGCAACATCTCAAGACACCAGTCAGGAAGTTAAAGCTTGGTCGCAAATGGGTCTTCCAAATGGACAATGACCCCAAGCATACTTCCAAAGTTGTGGCAAATTGTCTTAAGGACAACAAAGTCAAGGTATTGGAGTGGCCATCACATAGCCCTCAGTCCTATAGAAAATGTGTGGGCAGAACTGAAAAAGCGTGTGCGAGCAAGGAGGCCTAGAAACCTGACTCAGTTACACCAGTTCTGTCAGGATGAATGTGCCAAAATTCACCCAACTTATTGTGGGAAGCTTGTGGAAGGCTACCCGAAAAGTTTGACCCCAGTTAAACAATTTAAAGGCAATGCTACCAAATACTAATTGAGTGTATGTAAACTTCTGACCCACTGATGAAATAAATAAAAGCTGAAATAAATAATTATCTCTACTATTATTCTGACATTTCACATTCTTAAAATAAAGTGGTGATCTTAACTGACCTAAAACAGGGAATTGTTACTAGGATTAAATGTCAGGAATTGTGAAAAACGTTTAAATGTATTTGGCTAACGTGTATGTAAACTTTCGACTTCAACTGTATGTGAGAATGCTGTTCATTGACTATAGCTCAGCATTCAACACCATAGTACCCTCCAAGCTCATCATCCATCTCGAGGCCCTGGGTCGTGGTGTCAGGAATATAACCTCTCACTCAACTAAGGAGATGATCGTGGACTTCAGGAAACAGCAGAGGGTGCACCCCCAGATCCACATCGATGGGACCACAGTGGAGAAGGTGGAAAGCTTCAAGTTCCTCTGTGACAAACTGAAATGGTCCACCCACACAGACAGTGTGGTGAAGAAGGCGCAAGAGCAACTCTTCAACCTCAAGAGGCTAAAGAAATGTGGCTTATCACCCAAATCCCTGACAAACTTCTACAGATGCACAATTGAGAGCATCCTGTCGGGCTGCATCACCGTCTGGTACATCAACTGCAGCGCCCATAACAGCAAAGCTCTCCAGAGGGTGGTGCGGTCTGCCCAACGCATTACTGGGGGCAAACTTACCGCCCTCCTGGACACCTACAGCACCTGTTGTCACAGGAAGATCATCAAAGACATCAACCACCCGAGCCACTGCCTGTTCACCCTGCTATCATCCAGAAGGCGAGGTCAGTACAGGTGCATCAAAGCTGGGGCAGAGAGACTGAAAAACAGCTTCTATCTCAAGGCCATCAGACTGCTAAACAGCCATTACTAGCACATCAGAGGTGGCTGCCTATAGACACTGATTAGAAATCACAGGCCACTTTAAGGAAATGAAACACTAGTCACTTTAATAATGTTTCCGTATCTTGCACCTCTCATGTCATATGTTTAAACTGTATGCTATACTATTCTTCAGTATCTTAGTGACTTAATCGTGTTTATATACTGCATCACCAATCTCTTATGTGTATACTGCATACTATAAAGCTTACTATACCACTGTATCTTAGTCCAATGCCGCCCTGACATTTATGTACAGTGGGGCAAAAAAGTATTTAGTCAGCCACCAGTTGTGCAAGTTCTCCCACTTAAAAAGATGAGAGAGGCCTGTAATTTTCATCATAGGTACACTTCAACTATGAGAGACAAAATTAGAAAAAAAATCACATTGTAGGATTTTTTATGAATTTATTTGCAAATTATGGTGGAAAATAAGTATTTGGTCACCTACAAACAAGCAAGATTTCTGGCTCTCACAGACCTGTAACTTCTTCTTTAAGAGGCTCCTCTGTCCTCCACTCGTTACCTGTATTAATGGCACCTGTTTGAACTTGTTATCAGTATAAAAGACACCTGTCCACAACCTCAAACAGTCACACTCCAAACTCCACTATGGCCAAGACCAAAGAGCTGTCAAAGGACACCAGAAACAAAATTGTAGACCTGCACCAGGCTGGGAAGACTGAATCTGCAATAGGTAAGCAGCTTGGTGAAAATGTAAGACATACAATACCACTGATAATCTCCCTCGATCTGGGGCTCCACGCAAGATCTCACCCCGTGGGGTCAAAATGATCACAAGAACGGTGAGCAAAAATCCCAGAACCACATGGGGGACCTAGTGAATGACCTGCAGAGAGCTGGGACCAAAGTAACAAAGGCTACCATCAGTAACACACTACGCCGCCAGGGGCTCAAATCCTGCAGTGCCAGACGTGTCCCCCTGCTTAAGCCAGTACATGTCCAGGCCCGTCTGAAGTTTGCTAGAGAGCATTTGGATGATCCAGAAGAGGATTGGGAGAATGTCATATGGTGAAACCAAAATATAACTTTTTGGTAAAAACTCAACTCGTCGTGTTTGGAGGAGAAAGAATGCTGAGTTGCATCCAAAGAACACCATACCTACTGTGAAGCATGGGGGTGGAAACATCATGCTTTGGGGCTGTTTTTCTGCAAAGGGACCAGGACGACTGATCCGTGTAAAAGAAAGAATAAATGGGGCCATGTATCGTGAGATTTTGAGTGAAAACCTCATTCCATCAGCAAGGGCATTGAAGATAAAACGTGGCTGGGTCTTTCAGCATGACAATGATCCCAAACACACCGCCCGGGCAACGAAGGAGTGGCTTCGTAAGAAGCATTTCAAGGTCCTGGAGTGGCCTAGCCAGTCTCCAGATCTCAACCCCATAGAAAATCTTTGGAGGGAGTTGAAAGTCTGTGTTGCCCAGCGACAGCCCCGAAACACCACTGCTCTAGAGGAGCTCTGCATGGAGGAATGGGCCAAAATACCAGCAACAGTGTGTGAAAACCTTGTGAAGACTTACAGAAAACGTTTGACCTCTGTCATTGCCAACAAAGGGTATATAACAAAGTATTGAGATAAACTTTTGTTATTGACCAAATGCTTATTTTCCACCATAATTTGCAGGTACATTCATTAAATGGGACTCCCAATCACGGCCAGTTGTGATACAGTCTGGATTCAAACCAGGTTGTCTGTAGTGATGCCTCTAGCACTGAGATGCAGTGTCTTAGACCACTTCACCACTTGGGAGAAATATATAGATAGATAGATAGATAGATAGATAGATAGATAGATAGATAGATAGATAGATAGATAGATAGATAGATAGATAGATAGATAGATAGATAGATAGATAGATAGATAGATAGATAGATACTTTATTGATCCCCCGGGGGGGAAATTTCATAAATAGGGAAATTATATAGGGAAATAATGCACGCTCTCTTGAAGAATGCCCTTCAAGCCAATCAGAAAGGAGTATTCAACAATACCATGGTATAAAATAAGATAATCATCCATGAACATTTTGACAATTGTGTCAATAGGTTATTATTAAATAACAATGTAATTATACCTACATGCTACTGAGCACTTGTTATAGTGTGAACATAGTACAGGTGGCACTCACAGCACTGCGTTTGGCCAGGTAAACAATCTCATGGTGGGAGAACATCTTGGCCTTGTTTGTGGAATCCCTGCAGGACCCACACAGGGGCTGGCTACACGTGTTACAGTAGTGCACTCACACAGGCACATGTGCACACACACACACACACACACACACACGCGCAAACAAACACACACAATGATCCATAATAATTTGTGAGCTACACACACACACACAAACATAAACATAAACACACATAATAATTAATGAGCCATGTTAAGGTCTATAGCATGGCCTTTCAGAAAGTAATTTCTGAGAGCATCTGTTATGCACCTTGTTTGTTGCTCTCCTGGTCACAGTTGGCACACTGGACAGTCATCAGTAGAGTTGTCAACCAGAAACTTCAGCAGACGGTCCTCTGGTGGGAGTGCGTTCATCCTCTTTACAACTGATGGGTATCCGTGACACAGACATTTATTTGCAGAAAGTGCTTACTTCAGATTTCTATTTTCCGCTACACTGATCATGCGAAGTTGTGAGTTGCATTCCCATGTCTCTCCAGGAGATGGTGCATTATCATATCTAATCACAGAAGGTTTGCTACAATTCAGTAAATGACCATACTTTGTTTTAAAGGCAAGACTAATGGCATCTCATAAACATGTCAAACATTAATACATTTTAGAGCACAGGCATGCACCATCTAACATTGACACACAGTATTGGGATATACCATTGACTGGAAAAGAATATGAGGAACTACTCATTCATTCTTGGTAATATGCTGCTAAACAATATTAAAACACACTTGTATTGTTGAATTCCAAGACCTTCAGGCTAGCACATTTGGTTCCTTGGAAGTTATGGGAACAAATGTTTTTGGTTTCCCCTTAGTTCTGGAAACAAACAACTTTTTTTTTTTACGGAAAATGAACGTTGCCTGATCTGGGAACATACATTTTTAAGTTGCAGGGAAGTTCTAAGAACATTTTACTATCGTTCCCTGGGAGATTCTTCTAGGATGTTTTATTAACAAGAGAGAACGTAAATTCTAGGTTATTTGGATACATTTATTTCATTGAATGTTTCAATAAGACTTTTAACAACACTGATTTGGTTTAATTGTTGAACTTGTTGAACTTCAAGCACATATAGGACACATGGAAATTAATTTGCTTAGGCATTAAATCATACTAACACATTCCTTTTTTATTGTGTCACGGCGTCAGTCAGTTTGCACTACATTTTGCACTCTGTATATAGATTTTTCTATTGTGTTTTTGACTATGTTTGTTTTACTGTGTAACTCTGTGTTGTTTTTGTCGCACTGCTTTGTTTTGTCTTGGCCAGGTCGCAGTTGCAAATGAGAACTTGTTCTCAACTGACCTACCTGGTTAAATAAAGGTGAAATAAAAAAATTAAAATCTTCTGTTCTCTAGCCATGGAATCAGTCCACTGCGCCACCAGGACGGATGCATGCTTTTTTAACTCATTCAAATTATTTGTGTCTATTCAAACAGACCCAGTTTCAAAGGAAACAAACACTCATTAAGATCAGGTGGGGCCAATTAGTGGCCGCGGCCAACACACCTGAACATACTTAACAAGATAGAGGATATAGAGAGTTTAATTGACACTGAGAACTACATTTATATGTTTTTAAATAACATTCTGAGAATGTTACTAATGTTTTCTTGTGGTTTTTATGGAATGTTTTCTTAGTGTTCTGAGAACACTTTAAATAGAACCATGAGGAAACCTGCAGAAAACGGTATGCTGAAATTTATATGATATGTTTTACGTTTGGTATGGTTACATAAGACAGAAGGTTACTTTAAAGTGAACATCTAGCAACCCAAAGGTTGCATGTTCGAATCTCATCATAGACAACTTTAGCATTTGAGCAACGACTTAATACTTTTTACTATAGCTACTTTGCAACTACTTAGCATGTTAGCTGACCCTTCCCCTAACCCAGGGGCGGGCAAACCTTTTGGCTCAAGGGCCACATTGAACTTTTGAAACCAAGTGGAGGGCCACATACTATATGTGTGACAAAACATGTGAAGCCTTTGTTCACTTTGACACATAACTAGTAGTGTACTGTAGATGTACGTATGCTGCTAAGATTGCAGAATAATTATGTCACTGTACCATTTCTATCCTTCTATCCTAAAGTACAATCAGACTCACAGCGACAAAAAGTAAATGCAACCTTTTGAAATATGAATAAAGCTTGTTTATATGACGTTTTACTGTGGATATAGATACTTTTGTACCTGTTTCCTCCAGCATCTTCACAAGGTCCTTTGCTGTTGTTCTGGGATTGATTTGCACTTTTCGCCACAAAGTACGTTCATCTCTAGGAGACAGAACGCGTCTCCTTCCTGAGCGGTATGATGGCTGCGTGGTCCCATGGTGTTTATACTTACGTACTATTGTTTGTATAGATGAACGTGGTACCTTGAGGCGTTTGGAAATTGCTCCCAAGGATGAACCAGACTTGTGGAGGTCTACAATTTTTTTTCGGAGGTCTTGGCTGATTTCTTTTGATTTTACCATGATGTCGAGCAAAGAGGCACTGAGTTTGAAGGTAGGCCTTGAAATACATCCACAGGTACACCTCCAATTGACTCAAATTATGTCAATCAGCATTATGTCTAAAGCCATGTCATCATTTTCTGGAATTTTCTAAGCTGTTTAAAGGCACAGTCAACTTAGTGTATGTAAACTTCTGACCCACTGGAATTGTGAATTATATGAAATTTCCCCCCCGGGGGAGCAATAAAGTACCTATCTATCTATCTATCTATCTATCTATCTATCTATCTATCTATCTATCTATCTATCTATCTATCTATCTATCTATCTATCTATCTATCTATCTATCTATCTATCTATCTATCTATCTATCTATCTATCTATCTATCTATAAGTGAAATAATCTGTCTGTTAACAATTGTTGGAAGAATTACTTCTTTCATGCACAAAATAGATGTCCAACGCGACTTGTGAAAACTATAGTTTGTTAACATGAAATCTGTGGAGAGGTTGAAACATTTGTTTTAATGACTTCAACCTAAGTGTATGTAAACTTCCAACTTCAACTGTAGATGGTCTATACAGTATATTAAAGCAGATTACTGAACAGTTCTCAACTCATCTCAACCCAAATAAAGTACAATCTGAGCCATTGTAGTAAGTGTTCAAATGAATGGGGACGAGGCCAGTATCCAAGGGCATTGCTGGATAGTTCTCACTGCAATAACCATCACCATAATAAAAAATAATAATACATAGCCGAAGACTGTTGAAAACAGGGAAAGAAAACATAGGCCTACCCCACTCTTAGTAATTTCGGTCTTAATGTGAGCAAATGGGTCTGTTCACCTCTCTTGGAAAGGGAGTCAGTCTAGTGTAACTTTTTAAGTAGAGATCCTCAGAACAGCTTTAACAAAGTGATAATTTTACCTGTCACAGGATTTGTTGTAGTTCAAGACTGAGAAAATTTGTCCACACACATGTGGACCTGAATAAAACCAGCATCCTCTGAGCGTGTTTTTTCATGTTTGGAAACTGTGTTTCATTCAGTGAGCCATAAACTGGTCTATTGTGGCTGTGTTGTACTTCTCCTTTAAAACACTGTCACACTGGATGTCGATGAGCTCCAGTTGTGTGGGCATGATACAAGCTCCAGCTCAGTCTCAAGTCTGAGAAGTGGCGGGAGAACTCAGCATGCAAGTTGCTCAATGTGCTACTGTATGTCACAGTGCGGCACAGCAGTGTGGGCACGTTTAGTGCTGCCAGTGTCGGGAAATGAGCGAGAGACCTGTTGCTCATTTGTCTGCAGAACAACATACACTATATAAAGAAAAGTATGTGGACACCACTTCAAATTAGTGTATTTGGCTATTTCAGTCACACACGTCTACAAAATCAAGCACACAGCCATGCAATCTCCATAGACAAACATTGGCAATAGAATGGGCTTACTGAAGAGCTCAGTGACTTTCAACGTGGCACTGTCAAAGGATGCCACCTTTCCAACAAGTCAGTTCGTCAAATTTCTGCTCTGCTAGAGCTGCGTCGGTCAACTGTTAGTGCTGTTATTGTGAAGTGGAAACGTCCAGGAGCAATAACAGCTCAGTCACAAAGTGGTAGGCCACACAAGTTCACAGAACGGGACCGCCGAGTGCTGAAGAATGTAAAAATCGTCTGTCCTCTCACTACCGAGTTCCAAACTGCCTCTGGAAGCAACGTCAGCTCAATAACTGCTTGTGAAATGGGTTTCCATTTCCAAGCAGCCGGACACAAGCCTAAGATCACCATGCGCAATGCCAAGCGTTGGCTCTGGAGCAGTGGAAACACGTTCTCTGGAGTCATGAATCACTCTTCACCCTCTGGCAATCCAACAGACGGATCTGGTTTTGGCGGATGACAGGAGAACGCTACCTGCCCCAATGCATAGTGCCAACTGTAAAGTTTGGGGGAGGAGGAATAATTGGGCTGTTTTTCATGGTTCAGACTAGGCCCCTTAGATTCAGTGAAGAAAAATATTAACGCTACAGTGTACAATAACATTCTAGACAATTTTCTGCTTCCAACTTTGTGGCAACAGTTTGGGGAAGGCTCTTTCATGTTTCAGAATGACAATGTCCCTGTGCACAAAGCGAGGTCCATACAGAAATGGTTTGGAAGATCGGTGTGGAAGAACTTGACTGGCCTGCACAGAGCCCTGACCTCAACCCCATCGAACACCTTTGGGATGAATTGGAACGCTGGCCTAATTACCCAACATCAGTGCTCGACCTCACTAATACTCTGGTGGCTGAATGGAAGCAAGTCCCTGCAGCAATGTTCCAACATCTAGTGGAAAGACTTCCCAGAAGAGTGGAGGCTGTTATAGCAGCAAAGGGGTGACCAACTCCATATTAATGCCCATGATTTTGGAATGAGACGTTACACAAGCAGGTGTCCACACACTTTTCGTCATATAGTGTAAATTTGGCCTTGAACCCTTTCACGTTGGAATACAGTTCATGCACAAAAACACCCTTTCATTTGAGCCTTCAGTTGTCCCAGTATGCCCACACCTTTACCAACCGTGTCCAGGAACGTACCAATCTCCCCTCTCAGCTCCAACACACGTTGGAAGACTTTTCCCAGGCTTAGTAAGCACCAAGTGGGATGCATGCCAGGAAAGACACAACACAACACTAAACAATACATTAATTGCACTATAACGATGACAAACAGTGTCCACAAACTGTTAGGGCCTACATACAGCTGTCCCAACATCAGATTCCCAACACATTACCACTGCAACACCTGGCTATCAGCAGAGACTTTTCTGGCAGAGAAACAGTTCATTCAGCCTCATTTACAGCCTTTAAAAAAAACATAGCTGATATGGCTGACTTGTTTAAACAAATGTGGTTTCTACTGACAGTTGAAATGTACAATCTATTGGATAAGGGAACGACAAGCGGATAAGAGGCTATCCATAATTTCGATTAAGACATTAATGAGGGAGGATGGACGTAGTCAATACAACTATTTGTTCAGCACTTTTGAAATGTACAGGGACAGAATTCAGAACATGGGCCGTTCTTAGTGTTCTCCCTGTACACCAAGTCAGAACTGTAGGATAAATAAAGGAGGCATAAAAGCAGACAATGAAAGCTCTTACATATTACACCATTTAAGCAGCAGCATTCAATAACTTTTTGGACTCACCTTGTTATTCTATGCTCACTTGAACAGGAAGGTAGCGCGGCGGTCCTTTGTGGGCAAATTTTGTCATCAAACTTTGTCATCAAAGTTAATAAATCATAAATAAGAATTTGTTCTTAACTGACTTGCCTAGTTAAATAAAGGTTATTTATGATTCCTTCCAAACCACTCATTATTGAATTAGCGATTTCCAACTTGTTGTGTAATGTTTATGTCCAATGGGCGATGAGCACTGATACGTTTTATCTATAATTTCTCTTCATTATTTATTTTCATATAACAAGGATTAAAAAGGATTTGCCAGTAGATTGTCGACTTGATTCATGATGATGACTGCTAGCTAAGATTTTGAAAGTATGATGTTGACATGATCAGTCCAATCAAAGCTACTGTATTACGAACGTGATTTGACATAATTTTATCTGTGGCCAATGACCTTGAGCCTTCTTGGATGGGCACTTCTAATGTAACTATGGCAGCACTCAATTGCACGTTTGTGGAAATTGTAGAGGCCTTGCTTGCCTTTTCCAGGGAGGACAGATTGCTAGCATAGTTTAAAAATTTGGTGAAGTATGGATGGTGAATGCAGATTCGAAATTGAGAGCCTGAGCACAGTGTGACTGTCTGAATTAAGGCCTAATATGAGCAGCTAGTAGGCTTCAGCGCCATCTATCATAGTTTGTTTGTATAGCATGGAAGAAGTATATATTTTTTTTGTATAGCATGGAAGAAGCAACTCAAAAATGGCTCGCGTCTGCCCTAACCCGAACCTTTATCCTTTAACCTAACTCCTAACCTTAACCCTAACCCCTAGCCTAGCTAACGTTAGCCCCCTAGCTAACGATAGCAGCAACAAATTGGAATTTGTAACATATCATACGTTTATGCAAATTTGTAACATATTGTACAAATTGCAATTTGTAACATATTGTACGAATTGCAATTTGTAACATAATATGAATTGTAATAGAGCTTGCTTGCTTGTTGTCATAAGATAGATAGATAGATACTTTATTGATCCCCGAGGGGGAAATTTCTTTGTCAAGCAGCTACAACAAAACATAGGGCAGGGGCAAAATGCCAGAACAAAAATACACAAAAGACGGATACATGATACATAGAGCCGCAGTATGAAAAAGTATAGAAATACAAGATATCTGGAGTGCAAAAAAGCTATAAAAAGACATTGCATAGTATGGGTGGTTGGCTGAATATGTACACTATACATTGGTGGATGGTGGATGGTGGATGGTGCATGGTTAAATATACTATACAGGTCGATGGCAGAGAAATACTTCAATAGCTAAAAATGCATATGATATGAGTGAGGGTAATAATAGTTTACTTAATAGACAGACTGGTTAAATGAACAGGTAAGTGAATATATTGCATGGTTAAATTAGCTGTACAGGTAAATATACAGTTATATTTACAGGTAAGTGAATACTTGCATGGTTACATAAACTGTACAGGTAAATGACAGGAAGAGATACTTAAATAGCTAAATGTGTGTATGATATAATTTGGGGTAATAATAGTAATTCCCTTACAATACAGTCCTTAGTGCGCAGGGTTTAATTACAGATACAGTGGGGAAAACAAGTATTTGATACACTGCCGATTTTGCAGGTTTTCCTACTTACAAAGCATGTAGAGGTCTGTAATTTTTTATCATAGGTACACTTCAACTGTGAGAGACGGAATCTAAAACAAAAATCCAGAAAATCGCATTGTATGATTTTTAAATAATTAATTTGCATTTTATTGCATGACATAAGTATTTGATACATCAGAAAAGCAGAACTTAATATTTGGTACAGAAACCGTAAGTCCAAGAATTACTTGCAATATTGCACGTTATATGATATAACAACTGTACATGAGTATGTATATACAGACCTGAATGAATAAATAAGTCCTGAGTGAATGAGTGATTACGGACCAGAGTTACTCACGGATGGATGCATAATTGTTAAACTAGGTCCTAGCACCCCAACAGTTCCAGGTCTGTGTTGCCGACGGCATGGCACCCCGGTGAGGCATTATATAGTCTAATAGCCGCCGGCAGGAAGGACCTCCTGTAGCGCTCTCTGTCACACCGTGGTGGGATCAGTCTGTGACTGAAGGTGCTCCTCTGCATCATAACCATGGCATGCAGAGGGTGGGTGACGTTGTCCATGATGGCCAGCAGTTTGGCCAGGATCCGTATCTCCGCCACCTCCTCTAGAGTGTCAAGCCTCATCCCCAGGACAGAGCTAGCCTTCCTGATCAGCTTATTTACCCGAGAAGCATCACCGGCTTTTATGTTGGCTCCCCAGCACACCACTGCAAAAAAGATTGCCACAGACTGCTAGAAGTATGCAGTAGTTTACTGCACACGTTGAAGGACCTGAGCCTCCTCAGAAAGTAGAGTCAGCTCTGGCCCTTTTTGTACAGGGCCCCGGTGTTACCAGCCCATTCCAGCCTATTGTCCATATGAACTCCCAGCAACCCAGAAATTAGTTACCTCTGGTTCGTTCAGCCATCCCTATGGGAACAAGGGTTTTGGAATAAACACAGAAAATAAGGTTTGAGGTTAAGACAGGCTTAGGAGATCTTATGTGTTTTGTTCGTTGATATAATAGCAGTCAGTTAACATAACCTTTATGATTTATGAAGCTTTATGCAATGTCAAACTGACAGTCTTGGATGAGATCTTTAAGGTCAGGGCCTTCAGCGAGGCTCACAAAATAATTTTAGACCCAAGCCACCCACTGTATCCGGACTTTAGGCTAGTCTCTTTTATTGGTATTGTGGCAGACGGCAGGGAGAGGTGAGGGGAGTGGTCATTGAGGGAAGATATCTGGCAGCCCGTTGGCTCCACCCCCGAGCCTTATAGGGACTTCCTGCACTAACAAGAAGGTGTGAATCATTAAGTGATTGAGTGTTTGTGGATAAGAAGGGAAGCAGACTAGAAGAGAGGGAGAGAGAGAGGTGTGCAACAGAAAGTGTGACAAGTTAAGTGGTGAGCTGTATAACTACGAAGGAGGATTTAACCCTGTGTACCGAATTGGACTGGCTGAGAACTTTGCTGTGGATTTACCCTTGGATTAATGGACATCGACAACGAACTGTGGACTGTGAACTGGTAGCTAAAACCCCCCCTTTTCCTTTCCCACCTAGGGACTTATTTCCCTGATAAATTCCCAACTACCTTGAAATTACGCTGTTTGTGTCTGTTTGTTATTGAGCTTGATGACATGGAAACCCCACACCCCTAAACTTGCTACAGTATGTATGAATTTTGTATTGTCAATTTATTGTCTACTGTATTTAAACACCCCTTTAAACATACATGACACTGCAACAACATTTCCCCATGGGGACAATAAAGTCAGTAAAGTAAATTTTGTGCTTTATGTGCTTTTTTTTATAACATAAATTCTTCAAATTCCACAAAAAGTGACTTTAGCTGATGAAGATTATCCCATAGAACAAAACGTATAAGATCTCCTGAGACTGTGTTTACCACAGACTTTATTTTTGGTGTTTATCCAAAAACGATGCAAAAATGCCATTCATTTTCCTCATAGACTTTGTCCAACGAACCATGGTGGAGTTAGTGCCTACAAAAAGACGCCATTACTATATTTTTCTATTTGTAACATATAAAACGAAATGGATGATGGACATCCACAAATGAATACATACCATACTAATTGGAGTGTCCTGGATTTACCTTTACTATGTTACGTCTAACCTTGAGTCCAGGTTGCAGCAGCTTGCAAGCAACAAGAAGAATACGTGAATCGAATCAAATCAAATCAAATTGTATTTGTCACATGCGCCGAATACAACAGGTGTTGACCTTACAGTGAAATGCTTAATTACAAGCCCTTAACCAACAAGTAAAAAAGGTAATTTAAATAATTACAGGTCAATGTGAGGGGGCACAGGTTAGTCGAGGTAATTGAGGTAATATGTACATGCCGGTAGAGTTGCATAGATAATAAACAGGGGGGGGGGACAATACAAATGGTTTGGGGATAGAAGCTGTTAAGAATTCTTTTGGACCTAGACTTGGCTCTCCGGTACCACTTGACGTACAGTAGTAGAGAGAACAGTCTATGATTTGGGTGGCTGGAGTCTTTGACAATTTTTAGGACCTACCTCTGACACCGCCGGGTATAGAGGTCCTGGATGGCAGGAAGCTTGGCCGTATGCACTACCCTCTGTAGTACATTGCGGTCGGAGGCAGAGCAGTTGCCATACTGATGCAACCAGTCAGGATGCTCTCGATGGTGCAGCTGTAGAACCTTTTGAGGATCTGAGGACCCATGCCAAATCTTGAGGGGGAATAGGCTTTGTCGTGACCTCTTCACAACTGTCTTGATGTGTTACAGGCAACATCCGCACTAAGCTGAAGGCTAGAGCTGCCACTTTCAAGGAGCGGGACACTAACACGGATGCTTTTAAGAAATTCCGCTACGCCCTCTGACAAACTATCAAACAGGCAAACGTCAATACAGGATTAAGATAAAATCCGACTACACCGGCTCTGACACTCGTCAGATGTGGCAGGGCTTGCAAACTATCACGGATTACAAAGGGAAACCCAGCCACGAGCCGCCCAGTGACACTAGCCTACCAGACAAGCTAAATGCTAGCTTTGAGGAAAGCAACACTGAACCATGCTTGAGAGCACCAGCTATTCCAGAAGACTGTTTGATCACGCTCTCTGTAGCCAATGTGAGTAAGACCTTTAAACAGGTTAACATTCACAGGATATCATTTACAGACGGATTATCAGGATGCGTACCCGGAGCATGACCCAGTCTGTAATACCTACATGTTTCAAGCAGACCACCATAGTCCCTGTGCCCAAGAACTCCAAGGTAATCTGTCTAAATGACTATCGCCCCATAGCACTCACATATGTAGCCATGAAATTCTTTGAAAGGCTGGTCATGGCTCACATCAGCTTCATCCCAGACACCTTGGAGCCACTATTTACTTACCCCCATATTTACTTACCCCCAAACACATCCACGGATGATGCAATCTCTATTGCACTCCAAACTGCCCTTTCCCACTTGGACAAAAGTGAGAATGCTGTTCATTAACTACAGCTCAGCTTTCAACACCATAGTGCCCTTGAAGCTCATCACTAAGCTAAGGTCCCTGGGACTGAACACCTCCCTCTGCAATTGAACCCTGGACTTCCTGACGGGCCGCGCCCAGGTGGTGAGGATAGGCAACAACACATCCACCATGCTGACCATCAGGTGTGCGTGCTTAGTCCCCTCCTGTACTCCCTGTTCAGCCTTCCGAGTGGTGCAGCAGTCCAAGGCACTGCATTGCAGTGCTAGAGGCATCACTACAGACCATGGTTCATCCCCAGGCAGTGATCAGGATTCTCATAGGGCGCCGCACAATTGGCCCCGTGTTGTCCGGGTTAGGGGAGGGTTTGGCTGGGGGGGTAGGCCGTCATTGTAAATAAGAATTTGTTCTAAACTGACTTGCTTAGTTAAATAAAGGTTAAATAAAAAATACGATTTTTAAAAAATCATCCACGACTGCGTGGCCGCGCACATCTCCAACACCATCATTAAGTTTTCCGATGACACGACGGTGACAGGCCTGATCAAATCACATTTTATTGGCCACATACACATATTTAGCAGATGTTATTGCGGGTGTAGTTAAATGCTTAACTATGATGACTACTGACTTCGATGAGAAAGCCTATAGGGAGGAGGTCAGAGACTTGGTAGTGTGGTGCCAGGAAAACACCATCTCCCTCAATGTCATTAAGACAAAGGAGCTGATCTTGGACTACAGGAAATGGAGGGCCGAGCACAGGGCTGCTGCTACTTCGACAGGGCTGTAGTGGAGAGAGAGCTTCAAGTTCCTCTGTGTCCGCACTAAGGATCATGGTCCTCAACACACCAACACAGTCTTGAAGAAGGCACGACAACACCTCTTCCCCCACAGGAGGCTGAAAAGCTTTGGACCTCAAAAAGTTCTACAGCTGCACCTTAGAGAGCATCTTGACTGGCTGCATCACCGCTTGGCACGGCAACTGCTTGGTATCCGACCGCAAGCCGCTACAGAGGGTACTATGTACATCACTGGGGCCGAGCTCCCTGCCATCCAGGACCTCTATACCAGGCAGTGTCAGACTCCAGCCACCCAAGCCACAGACTGTTCTCTCTGCTACTGCACGGCAAGCCAACAGGACCCTGAACAGCTTCTACCCCCAACCCAAAAGACTTCTAAACAAGACTGCTAAATAGCTAATCAAATGGCTACCCGGACTATCTGCATTGACCCTCAGAGTGGGGGACTGGGGTGGTGTCAAAGGTGCAACCATACTGTCACATATGACAAAAGAGAAATCAGATATTTTTGGCATGTCAGGAGGGGGAAAAATACCTCCAATATTTAATAATCTCCCCTTGATTAACCAGGAAGTCGGGATAGAATGGGTATCACCAACCCCTATTCTGCAGTCTTAGAAATTTTGAAATGAGGGCAGGCTTTTTGACTCAATTGTACATACAAGCTATCTTCCTTTGAGCAACTCAAAATGATTGAGGATACCTGTAGCCCAGAGCCTTGTATTTAAAACTGTAAGTATATGCTGTAACCCACCCATGCCTGTTGAATCTATAATAACTGTGGAATAGTCCTACCCTCACAATGGGGTTCTTAGATGATTTCAGCTGATCTGTAGCCGACATGTAGAAATATGATAACTGTTTTGCCCAAATAATACTTTATCAGAAAGTATGTCAAAAATAAATAAATTGATATAATTGAATACATTGTTTACTTATAAATGCATTAACATCTCACTCAAACTGGGGCAAAAAATCTATCCTGGCTGAATCTATCCCAGATTCATCGAGTTCATCTATTTATCTAGACCGGATATAGGGTTTCAACAAACCCCGCCTCTTCCTTTCTGGACAAGAATCGTTGGCCAACATGGCTCCGATTGTGAGTACTCATGGTGAAATATGTTGTATAGCTAACTATAAGACGTTTTATTGTCTGTCGTTTATTGTACGAAATGTGCACGTAATAAATCCACATTGGACTGTGTTTCCGTGAGGCCAAATAAGTAAAGGAGTACCAATAAATGGCTTTGTTTACCAGTTGGGCCTGCACCCAATGAACCACGTTGTAGCAATTGAGTTAATGCGTTAGCTACCTAGTCGGCAACTGGAAGTAGTAGTAAACGTGAACAATTGGCAAGCCAGCTGGCAATGAACTAGATATAAGTTGTCGTGATAATTACAGTCCGATCAATGGCACTTTTTAAAATATTAATCAAATGTTGCCAAAACTATACGCAAGTTGAGTCTCGTTAGTTAACACACCTCAAGCTAGGGTAATCATATTTCCTGGGCCCGGTTTTCCAAAAGTATCCTTAGGCAAAGTATCCTTAGGCTAAAGGTGTCCGCATGTTTCGTTCGGTTCGAATTTGACTAGGCAAACCGGGCGAGTGTGCTCACATACTCAAATAATCGAGAAAGCGGCAATAGTAATTTGTCCATATTAGACGCCGTAGTCAGTATACACTAACTCAAAATAGTTTAATGAATCTAAGGGTGCGTTCGCATATTCGCTCTAGCTGTCTACTAGAGCACTCGTTTGAGTGCCAGAGCGCAGAATAACGGATTAATTTACGAACGTGCAACACCGTTTGAATATGACCGGTGAACGTAAATGTCGAACAATTAGTCACCAAAGCTCAAAATAACATACTCAGCCTAACCAGCTCTACTAGGGCGAGTAAAATGGTCAGTGAGGTGTTCTTTTTTATGTCTGGAAGTAACTAGCCGACTTCAGCCAGTTAGGGCACTTGACTGCCATTAAGGTCCAAACGCTCTGATTTAAACCTACTCCTTGACAAGAGCGTCCAGTGTGTGCTCTGAATCAAATCATTATTTTGTCACATGCACCGAATACAACAGGTGGAATGCTTACTTACAAGCCCTTAACCAACAATGCAGTTCAAGAAAGAGTACAATTTAATAATTGAGTTTACTAATGACAATCAGACAAACGCTTTGAATTTACAAACGCTCAAGGGTTCTAACAATATACTGCCTCCATTTTTGAAAAAAACCTTTTCCATTATATCAGACATTCGAGTATCTGGTCAATATAATGCAAATCTGTATTTAAAACTAGCTAACTTGATTGATGTGTGTTATCAAATTGGCCAGGACCCGGTTTCCCAAAAGCTTCTCAATGCTAAGTATATCGCTCAAGGGTTCTAACGATAAACTTAGCATTAAGAAGGTTTTGGGAAACCGGGTCCTGCCCAATTTGATAACACACATCAATCAAGTTAGCTAGTTTTAAACACAGATTATGCATTATATTGACCAGATACTCAAATGTCTGATATAACAATGGAAATAGTTTTGAAGGCAGTCAGGAGGCAAGATCAGGTGGGACCATTCTAACCAATGAGAGGGCAGGTACACATGTTCAATAGGCACAGCTCGTATATAAAGTGTGTTTTCCTCAAAGTTTCCCGGATGTCACGTGGCATTATGGTTATTTTTTGTATTTGACCCCCTTTTCTCCCCAATTTTCGATTTTGTCTCGTCGCTGCAACTCCCCAACGAGCTCGGGAGAGGCGACGGTGGAGTCATGCGTCCTCCGAAACATGACCCACCTAACCGCCCTCCTTAACATCCGCCAGCTGGGCCAATTGTGCGCTGTCCTGTGGGACTGTAGTAACGCCTCTAGTACTCATTGGGCTCCGAAGTGGCACAGTGGTCTAAGGCGCTGCATCTCAGTGCTAGAGGCATCACTACAGACACCCTGGTTCGAATCCAGGCTGTATCACAACCGGTTGCAATTGGGAGTACCATAGGGCGGTGCACAATTGACCTAGCGTCGTCCGAGTTTGCAAAGAAGGATTTGTTCTGAACTGACTTGCCTAGTTAAAGGTAAAAAAAAGACCGCTGCACCACTCAGGAGGCCCCCACGTGGTCTAATTATATCAGTACACTCATAACAACCTACACATTACGAAACTTCTATTCAATCAAATAAGCCGCACATTGCAAATAAGACCCATGTGGCTCAGTTGGTAGAGCATGGCACTTCCAACACCAGGGTGGTGGGTTCGATTTCCACGGGACCAGTTCGGGGGAAAAGTGAAAAAAATAATGATCCACTCACTACTGTAGGTCGCTCTGGATAAGAGTGTCTGCTAAATTACTAAAATATAAGTAATGTTTTTGTTTACCAAATTCGTCACCCTCTCATTGACTTCCGTACATGAATACTGAAAGAATTGCCACCTGCTGGAGAAAGATTGAGCCCAGTTATCCCTCTCGCTTCTCAGCCTGTTTTAAACAACCTAGCACCAAAGACAATACAGTATGAAGATGGGCAGAAACTGCTTCTTCAATAGAAATCCCAGATTATACTTGTAGTCGAGGTCATGGCCATGTTTGCTAGCTAAACTCATGCGCAGAAACGTCATCGGGTCTAACGGTCGTCGCGCATGGCAAACCGATATAGTTTATTTGCCGAATGAAAATGTCAGTTTGTCACTCCCAAGTTTGGCGTAATAACATGTTCAACTACTTAAGACATTGGCTGGTATGTGCCTTTTAGATTTTGAGAATACAGGAATACATTTTTCACTTTTCTCATTGACTGTTCCCGGAAGTCTCGCAATGTTCCGCCTCCGGGTTTAGAAACACCCTGCTGGGGTGTATTCATAATGCCTATTCTGTTGCAAAATGTTTTGCAACAAAAACAAGTTTCTATTGGACAAATGTGGGTATGTCCCTCCCTCCCTGTTCCGTTTGGTTCTTTAACGGTGAACAGTTTCTTTTGCAAGACGTAATGAATACACCCCTGGTGTCTGGCAGGTGTCGTCTATCAGTATTTATCAAGTCGTTTGGAATAACGTTAGCCCCTCTGCAATGTATTGACAGAAGAAGCAGGTCGTCAAAAAGACCAAAACAGGTGGCAAGAAGAAGAAGCAAGTACTGAAGTTCACCCTGGACTGCACTCACCCAGTGGAGGATGGCATCATGGATGCTGCCAACTTTGTAAGTAGCTGATGTTTGAGAAAATAACATGCAATATTCTAGGGCTGGGAATTGCCACAAAGTTCATAATATTATATCGCAATACTTAAATGTCGATACCATATTATTGCGATTCGATACTATTATTGCGAGTGATGTTCCAAACATATTGTTCACTATATATCTGTTGCAAAGAGATGAGAGAGCATGAGAAAATTAGTTTTGATCAGTCATGGAAATAAGTGCTGAAAACATGTTGGCTCCCTATTTTAAAAAGATGGAGAACAAGCCGTGAGATTAAAAATACATGTGTTTTGGCACAGGCACAGCTGACTAGCACTAGCTAACGCTACCTACACATGTGTTGGGGCCCATGTTCCATGAGCATTAACTATTCAACAGCAGTCAAGGTGGTTCTGGCTCTGAGGCCTATGATGTGCTAATGTTATGTTAAGTGGACAATACAGAATATTTTCTTAATTTATAGACTAATCAACACTGATTTTACGGGGGTGTGAGTTTGCTGATTCTCTATTGGCCTATATGTCGATTCAGAAAGTTTCCTAAAGTAGCCTGTCTGAACTCAATCTCTTAAATAAGAATCAAACACTCCTGTCATGATTTAATCTTGTAAAAGGCCTTTTTTTCAGTAGCTTAGGCTACATTATTTATCTCATTACTGTGTCTTCTCTTTGAAGAACCACCCCCGAACGGTTATGTCTGTGACCGTGTTAATTGGCCTGGCCAATTACTGTAACCTCAAATTCCAAGACTGGAACAGCCTTAAATATAATGTTGTTTTTGGTGTTGATGAGTTACTCTGGTGATGGGAGGATAAACTGAAGAAAGTAATTAGCCTAGGCACAGAATAGACTGGGTGAGCTGCCTGATAGCAAGCTGCACAGAAAGATGGGACACATTTCCAATTCACTGGTATTTAGCTATGTTTTTATTGATTGTAGGGCTGTAGCCACTGAATTCTGGTAGTGTTTTTACCATCAATCACAAATTTGCCACTGGCACAATACAGCCAATGCCGCACAGCACTGCCTCTTGCCCGGCTTGTAGCCTCAGAACGGCGTGGAGCACTACCACACAGCTAGCAAGCTAGCACTCGTTGTGGAAATGTGGGTTGTGAAATGCATCAAAAACATAAAATTGTGGCTACTAAGCTCTACTTTGTAACCTGCTGGTCTTTTTGTCTCTGAAAACATTTGAATGACAGTAGTGATGAAAAAGTATTACTTTATATATCTCTCAAAAGATATCCTATGACTGAAATACCTGTAGGACTTTCTCATACTTCTTGGAAATACAATGTTACATCAATCTAACTGTGATATATGTTAAATACTCATCACAAAGAGAAAATGTGTAAACGGATTTAGCAGGTTTCACAAAAAGGGTTGTCCAACAGATCTGAAGGTTCTTAGCACGGCACTTGCTTTACATTTGGGCTCTCATCGTGTAAATATCATAACGCACAATATTGGTATTTTTAGACATGGGTAACAACTGCCACATTAATGTTTTCAAATGATTTATTATGTATTTTGACGACCACATTATTGACATTTAGTGAAAGCTGCGTCATTGTTTGTCGCGTCATCCTAACGTCCGAATAATATTGGCCAAAATATTATTGGGATATTTAACTCAATTGATTTCTTATAAAAACAATTTATAACTACAATATCCTATTAAATATGTCCTACTTTACTTCTAGAGAAGGGCCATATCTATTTAAATGTACACATTGCATGTCACAAATTATTCATATCCTGGTTTATCCACATTATGCTGTCTTCAATGTAGTAACGGTTCAACTGTAATGGGTAGTGTGGTTAAGACTAGGGGTACGATATTTTGCAGTTGGTGTGTCGCACTGCAGACAATTAGGATTCTGATTAGTGCTTTTTGAGGTCTCGTTCTATTATAAAAAGAAAAACACAATTCTCACTGTTTTTGGTTTAAATAATTTTTATGTGGGTTGAATGCTATGGGTTGAATTCTGTAACACTGATTAAAAGTCCCATCATGGTGGTGACTACTTAACCATCATTCACATTACTTTTTAATAAATATTTGTTTTATTTTGACTTTATTTCAAGTTCTCATCTCTATAGAGCTGCTGCCTATGCTGTCTGACAAAATCACTATTTTAATAGTTCTTAAAAGTAAATAAGGAATATTGGCATACTACAATTGCACTGTTCAGGCTTCATCTGACTACAGAAACTGCACATCGAGCTCACAAAAATACTAATGAAGTGGAATTCAAATAATTGAACCGACGTCAGTCAATTAGTTGTTTAAAGACTGAAGACATTTTCGGATAATCGTTCAACACTAATTCAGATAAAGGGGAATAAGTTAAGTCTGAAATTATCCTGAAAGTTGCAATTACACTTGTACTTGTAATTTCTTACTAGCACTGATTTTGCTTATAGCGGCTTTGAGGAACTTTTGGTTACTATGACTGTTGTGGTTGTTGTACCTAACTGCATTAACTGTAAAGTCCTGTGAATTAGAGGGTCTACTAAATGTTTAACATGTAAATGATATACAACTCAAGGTTCTCATATTGACAGAATATTTGCTGAAGTATGTAGCATTCATTACAGCTAGTATCCTTATTTGGGAAAATGACTGTCCTAAAATCCACCTTTTGGTTTTGTTGGTTAGGAGCAATTCCTGCAGGAGCGCATCAAGGTCAACGGTAAAGCTGGGAACCTGGGTGGTGGTGTAGTGTCCATTGAGAGGAGCAAGAGCAAAATCACTGTGAATTCTGAGGTGCCCTTCTCCAAAAGGTATGTTTGAATGAAGTCTTGATTTAGCTTACGAATTGCCCTGCTTGCAATGTGATGTTCCGAGAAACAGCACTTGCCATTTTATGTTGTCTGATGGTGGGACTTGGTTTGTCTCCACAAAAAATTCTAGTTTCCAATTTGGCCTACAAATGCCAACGTCATAGGGTGTATTCATAAATTAACTCTGATTAGAGCGCTCATCTGAGTCTGCCAGAGCGCAGAACAACTGATGAATTTATGAACGCTCAACACCTATTGAATAAGCTTAATTAAATTGTTGCCAGTGGCACAGTTGGTCACCAATGCTCTGGATAACATGAAAACAGCCTAACCAGCTCTGCTAGGGCAAGTAAAATGGTCAGAGTGAGGTGTTCTCTCATTTATGTCTGGAAGTAGCTAGCAAGCTAGCTAACTTTAGCCAGTTAGCTTGGGTGCTTGACTGCCGTTGAGGTCAGAACGCTCGGATCAACCCAGTGTCCAGTGTGCGCTCTAAACGCTCGGAGCGAAACGCTCAGAATTTACGATCATCCAGAGCGCCCTCTGAGAACTCTCTGGCACTCCAGAGTGAATTTACGAACGCACCCATAGTTGTTTCTTTGGGTTACGAAGATTCCGAAAAACATACAAAACGGGAAAATAAACGGATGCATTACACAGCGGAATATAAAGTGGCCAGTGGCACATCCCCGGATGTCATGCTTCGTTTGAGCCTAAAAATAAGAATCGGCACAATTGTAGGAACAGACCCCTAATTTTGTGGCTTATGGTATTATAATAAAACAAGCCTTTTTACATCAGTACCCTCTACATCAGGGATAGGCAACTTTAATGGGGGTGGGGGCCACAAAATCTAAACTCGTCATCATCATGAGGGGCCGCAGTGGCTCATGGATCTGCGTACCCCCATCCATACCCACACATGCAATCAGAGCTGGCCCTAGCCTTTTGGGGGCCCCTCATGATGATGTGAAATTGAAATTTTGTTGTGGCCCTGCACATTTTAGAGTTAATGTCCTGAAATTCTAGTGGTCAGAGCGTTAGGCCAGTAACCAAAAGGTTGCTGGGTCGAATCCCCGAGCCGACTAGGTGAAAACCTGTCGACGTGTCCTTGAGCAAGACACTTAACCCTAATTTGCTCCAGGGGCGCTGTACTACTATGGCTGTCCCTGTAGGTAGGCGTCATTGTAAATAAGAATTTGTTCTTAACTGTCTTGCCTAGTTAAATTAAAACATAAAAATAAATGCAATGGGATGTAGAGAAATGTTTGCAGTTTTTAATGAGTGAGTGTGACTAACAAATGCAATGGGTGCCCCTGGTCGGTAATTCGACCATGATTGCTACAAGTTTAGATAGCTGATTAGTTATTTACCAATCTAAAAAATGTTAGCTGACATCGGCTAATTGAGTGACTGTCAGTGAGTGCATTTACATACACACAAATAATTCAATATTAAGCTGGTTATGGCAATAGTCATGTAAACACCTTCCTCATAATCAAAGTAAGCATACACTGATTAAACACCTGGTTTTCTGAGCAATCTTTAGAATTATTACGACATTTGAACTGCACATGTGCTAGCATGAGCAGCGCAAGCTTTCTTTTGCAGAAGTGAAGTGAGTTCACAACAACTGAAAATATGCGTCTTAGAAATGGTGGTAGAACCTTTTTCATTTTCTGCAATTATCAAAGTCCCATCAGGTAGCCTGATTATTAGGGAAATCGTTCTTCTTGCAAAGCATGCAAAGGTATTAATCGGAACTATTAATCTAACTACTAAAAATCGTATTATTGTGTGCATATAACCAAACTCAGTGACTGAAATAACAAGAGAAACCGCTAATGCACAACCACCTTGTGTATTCTACTATTCCATCTCTCAACAGTAAGTTGAGACAGTTTCTAAAATATAAATATATACACCGTACCAGTCAAAAGTTTGGACAACTACTCATTCCATGTTTTTTCTTTATTTTTTACTATTTAATAATAGTGAAGAGATTCAAACTATGAAATGACACACATGGAATCATGTATTAACCAAAAGTTTCAACCAATCAAAATATATTTTAAATTCTTCAAAGTAGTCACCCTTTGCCTTGATGACAGCTTTGCACACTCTTGACATTCTCTCAACCAGCTTCATGAGGAATGATTTTCCAACCATCTTGAAGAAGTTCCCACATGCTGATTACTTGTTGGCTGCTTTTCCTTCACTCTGCGGTCCAACTCATCCCAAATCATCTCAATTGGGTTGAGGTCAGGTGATTTTGGTCATCTGATGCAGCACTCAATCACTCTCCTTCTTGGTCAAATAGCCCTTACACAGCCTCTGTGTATTGTCATTGTCCTGTTGAAAAATAAATGATAGTCCCACTAAGCGCAAGCCAGATGGAATGGCGTATCGCTGCAGAATGCTGTGGTAGCCATGTGGGTTAAGTGTGCCTTGAATTCTAAATAAATCAGACAATGTCAACAGAAAAGCACCATCACACCACCACCTCCATGCTTCACGGTGGGAACCACACATGCGGAGAACATCCGTTCACCTACTCTGCATCTCACAAAGACACAGCGGTTGGAACCAAAAATCTCAAATTTGGTCTCATCAGACCAAAGGACAGATTTTCACCGGTCTAATGTCCATTGCTCGTGTTTCTTGGCCCAAGCAAGTCTCTTCTTCTTATTGGTCCTTTAGTAGTGGGTTCTTTGTATTAATTCAACCATGAAGGCCTGTTTTTAAGGCTCCCATGTGGCGCAGTGGTGTAAGGCACTGCATCTCAGTGCTAGAGGTGTGACTACAGACCCTGGTTTGATTCCGGGCTGTATCACAACCGGCCGGGATTGGGAGTCACAGGTTGTTGCACAATTGGCCCAGCGTCGTCCGGGTTAGGGGAGGGTTTGGCCGGGGTAGGCAGTCTATTGTAAATAAAAATGTTATTCTTACCTGACTTGCCTAGTTAAATAAAATAAAACGAAATAACAATTCACGCTGTCTCCTCTGAACAGTTGTTGTTGAGATGTCTGTTACTTCATCTCTGTAAAGGGCTTTAATTTCTGAGGCTGATAACGCTAATTAACTTATCCTCTGCAGCAGAGGCAACTCTGGCTCTTCCTTTCCTTTGGCGGTCCTCATGAGAGCCAGTTTCATCATAGTGTTTGATGGTTTTTGCGACTGCACTTGAAAAATAAATCCAGATTGACTGGCGTTCATGTCTTAAAGTAATGGACTTTCACCAAATAGGGATATCATCTGTATACCAACCCTACCTTTTCACAACACAACTGATTGGCTCAAACACATTAACAAGGAAATAAATGCCAAGAGAGAATGCCAAGAGTGTGCAAAGCTGTCAAGTCAAAGGGTGGTTACTTTGAATAATATATATTTTGATTTGTTTAACACTTTTTTTGGTTACATGATTCCATATGTGTTATGTCATAGTTTTGATGTCTTCATTATTATTATGTAGAAAATAGTAAAAATGAAAACCCCTTGAATGAGTTGGTGTCTAAACCTTTGACTGGTACTTTATATTTTTTGTTTTTGGAAATTGATCCACGGTTCTACAAAAGGGGGCCGCCATTTGCCCATTCTTGCTCTACATAGATCCCTGTATGTACAGTGTCTCTATGGATAGGTTATTTACAGTTGTGAGATGTGAATGCCATTTGTGGCTAGCATTCATGCAAGGTGATGCGGTACATCTGGGCTTTATTTAATGGGGGGGGGTCAGGGTTCAAATTATACATCGACCCATAGCTAGCCCCAAAGTGTTTTGGGGGTGCACAATGTCCATATTTGACAATTGTCGGGGGGTCTCACATTGATATTTCAATTGTGAAGTGAGCCCTGATTTGTTATGGAGGTGCCAAGCCCTGCTGTAATTTGAACCCTGATTGGGGTGGAAATTAGTTAGAAAATTGCTAATAGACAAGTTCAACATGGAGTTGATTCAATGTTCTGCATGTCAATTTGTCTATTCAAATGTTGCACCCTCCTGAATAAACTCCAAGCTTCGCCTGATAAGTTATCAGAGTGTAAATCTAACACATTTACAGTAGATGTTCGTGACAATGTAATTTAATGGGGTTTACATTGCTGACACTGCTTGTCATTCCTCTCCTTTCTGACAGGTACTTGAAATATCTGACCAAGAAGTACCTGAAGAAGAACAACTTGAGGGACTGGCTGCGTGTGGTGGCCAACACCAAGGACAGTTACGAACTGCGCTACTTCCAGATCAACCAGGATGAAGAAGAGGAGGAGGACGAAGATTAAATCCATGCCACTGTCTTTTGTCAATAAAATTTAAAGGAACAAAAGCTTCTCACATTATTTTATTTGCTTATTTGGGACTAACTGCATGTTTGAATATAATTGCACCTATTCTTGCAATGAGCTGGTTAGACTTGAAAACCCATATTCTTTATAATGCAAAATAATTTGTGCTCTGTGCTTACATGCAGTTGTCCTGGGAAATATTGCAAGCAATGAAAATGTATTTGACAACACTCAACATTGAAACTGATTTAGTAGTGTTCAATAGTGTGATAAGTTTGTACATAAAAATAATAATAATGGTTCTCTTTATCAATGATTGCTTGAAAATAGTACTGTGTTAATGTTTTATTTAACCTTTAACTAGGCAAGTCAGTTAAGAACAAATTCTTATTTACAATTACTGCCTACCCCGGCCAAACCGTCCCGAAACCCAGATGACATTGGCCAATTGTGCCTCCGGATGGGACTCCCGATCACGGCTGGTTGAGGTGAGGTAGTGCGCATAATTTTTTTAATTAATTATTTCCAGTAATTATCCTTATCATTTGACTAAATTCATTACAGTAGCCTATGTCTTCATAATCTCACCCGTGTGTTTTGTATTTAAGGACAATAGTCATATTGGAGTTTTACTCAAAAGAGACATTTGAGATTAAAATCAAAGAAATACCTGGGAAAGTGTGCTTTTGAGCTGTGATTCTCTAATAATTTAATGCATTAATACAATACCATACTATAATATTTAAAACACTGCATGGTCTGTCAAAATATGACCTTTATTAATTGAAACAAATAGTGAGTTCCTCCAGTCCAGGGGTTCAGGCCGTCATTGGTACATGGTACCAAGTACAGCAGAAAAAAAATCAACAGGAAATGTCTGCTTTAAATTACATTGAGGAATGTGTCTTGTTGCCATCCCATTTAACTTTGGTGGGAGCATCAGACTGTTGTCTCTGTTTGAGTGTAGCAAATCTGTCAACAATTGTATTCTGAATTAACCGTTCAAGGACATCCTTTTCTATGGACATTACAGCCAGATGATTCAGTCTGTTTTGATCCATGGTGCTCCTGAGCTAGGTGTGGAGACGACGTAATGCACTGAAGGATCTTTCACAGCTACAGCTGCTGACAGGTATAGTCAGGGCAACCTGAATTACAGCCTTCAGTGATGGAAACATATCAGCATCCAGAAGGTTTTACACTGCTCATGTCCAGAGCAGTCAAAGTTTTTGGCTACCATGACTTCCTCTGATTTCAGCTGTTTTGTAATGCATTGCCATCTCTGCCAAATGAGGCACTGATAGGAAGTGATTTGAGGCTGGACTGCACGCCTGAATGCCTTTCAGTAGTTCAGCATTTACACCTGAAACACTTCTCCAGCTCAGCTGTCATTCTATCCAGGCAAGGAAATAATAATTTCCTTTTAAATTGCTCAGAGTCTGAACCACTAAGTACACTACCTGCCCTGCAAGTTGATTCCATAACAAAATAATCTATCCGCCTCTGCTTCCGCCTTTGTCCAGAAGATGGTTCTGGTCAAAGGGATCTGATTAGCCTCACACAGGTTTTTTGTTCTGTCATACAGATCGGCAGCTGTAGCATCACTGAGTTTCTCCTTGAGTGTCATACACAGCCTCTTTGTCAATGCTTGAGCAAGGTCAACGTTCTCCTTTTGTAGATAATGCTTTCACAGACAAAGTCCTGCAACATCAGCAGCAAATAGACTGTGGAGACTTTGCACAGTTTTGCCTTCAATCACACTGCCATAGCTGTTCTGATGGTTGAAAGGCACTCAATGACGGCAGGAAAATTGTCAAGCATTGCATTTACTGATCGAAACTGGCATGCCCAACGGGTGTTTGACAGTAGCACAAGTTCAGAGGGCTGCAATCCTAGTTTATTTTGAGTGTCTGCAAACTTATGGTGGTTAACCAGCGAGACACTAAAAACGGAATACACACTTTCCAGCATGTCAAAACTCTGTAGCCTCAACTGCTTTGCATGTGTGACACTACATGGTTTAGCTTGTGTGCATAACAATGCACATACAGTGGGGAGAACAAGTATTTGATACACTGCCGATTTTGCAGGTTTACCCACTTACAAAGCATGTAGAAGTCTGTAATTTTTATCATAGGTACACTTCAACTGTGAGTGACGGAATCTAAAACAAAAATCCAGAAAATCACATTGTATGATTTTTAAGTAATTAATTTGCATTTTATTGCATGACATAAGTATTTGATACATCAGAAAAGCAGAACTTAATATTTGGTACAGAAACCTTTGTTTGCAATTACAGAGATCATACGTTTCCTGTAGTTCTTGACCAGGTTTGCACACACTACAGCAGGGATTGTGGCCCACTCCTCCATACAGACCTTCTCCAGATCCTTCAGGTTTCGGGGCTGTCGCTGGGCAATACGGACTTTCAGCTCCCTCCAAAGATGTTCTATTGGGTTCAGGTCTGGAGACTGGCTAGGCCACTCCAGGACCTTGAGATGCTTCTTACGGAGCCACTCCTTAGTTGCCCTGGCTGTGTGTTTCAGGTCGTTGTCATGCTGGAAGACCCAGCCACGACCCATCTTCAATGCTCTTACTGAGGGAAGGAGGTTGTTGGCCAAGATCTCGCGATACATGGCCCCATCCATCCTCCCCTCAATACGGTGCAGTCGTCCTGTCCCCTTTGCAGAAAAGCATCCCCAAAGAATGATGTTTCCACCTCCATGCTTCACGGTTGGGATGGTGTTCTTGGGGTTGTACTCATCCTTCTTCTTCCTCCAAACACGGCGAGTGGAGTTTAGACCAAAAAGCTCTATTTTTGTCTCATCAGACCACATGACCTTCTCCCATTCCTCCTCTGGATCATCCAGATGGTCATTGGCAAACTTCAGACGGGCCTGGACATGCGCTGGCTTGAGCAGGGGGACCTTGCGTGCGCTGCAGGATTTTAATCCATGACGGCGTAGTGTGTTACTAATGGTTTTCTTTGAGACTGTGGTCCCAGCTCTCTTCAGGTCATTGACCAGGTCCTGCCGTGTAGTTCTGGGCTGATCCCTCACCTTCCTCATGATCATTGATGCCCCACGAGGTGAGATCTTGCATGGTGCCCCAGACCGAGGGAGATTGACCGTCATCTTGAACTTCTTCCATTTTCTAATAATTGTGCCAACAGTTGTTGCCTTCTCACCAAGCTGCTTGCCTATTGTCCTGTAGCCCATCCCAGCCTTGTGCAGGTCTACAATTTTATCCCTGATGTCCTTACACAGCTCTCTGGTCTTGGCCATTGTGGAGAGGTTGGAGTCTGTTTGATTGAGTGTGTGGACAGGTGTCTTTTATACAGGTAACGAGTTCAAACAGGTGCAGTTAATACAGGTAATGAGTGGAGAACAGGAGGGCTTCTTAAAGAAAAACTAACAGGTCTGTGAGAGCCGGAATTCTTACTGGTTGGTAGGTGATCAAATACTTATGTCATGCAATAAAATGCAAATTAATTATTAAAAAATCATACAATGTGATTTTCTGGATTTTTGTTTTAGATTCCGTCTCTCACAGTTTACGTGTACCTATGATAAAAATTACAGACCTCTACATGCTTTGTAAGTAGGAAAACCTGCAAAATCGGCAGTGTATCAAATACTTGTTCTCCCCACTGTATATTGATTTGGGGTGCTGCTTTATGAAATGGGCTTGCACACCCCCATCTGACCCACTCATGACTGCAGCCCCATCGTAGGTCTGTGCCACAGATGTTAACGCATCAATTCCTTTTCCCTGCAATTGGTGCTCTAATGCAGCCGTTATTGATTTAGCATCAAAACCTGTCAGTTCTGTTAGGGCTTGGAACCGCTCCTTAACTGTACCCTCTGTGCTAACATATCTAACACAGACTGCCAATTGTTTAGTGTCCGTCTCTGGCCTCAACAGCCATAATGGCATACATCTTAAGACTCCTTCATTTCATTGACAATAGTTGCAGTCACCTCTTGTGCACAGCACTCGATCATCTCATTCTGGCACGCTGGTGAGAGGTAAGTGCTGTTTGATGGGGCTGTGAACTTCTGCAGGAAAGGATCAAACTGCTTTAAAAGGGCCATGCACTCAAGGAAGTTCCCTCTATTATGGCTTTCAACACTTTCGATGTGACCTCAAAGGTATTCCTTGCTTTCCTAACATGGAGGTAACCGCCACAACACGGCGTATGTACTCTCTTCTCTCAGTTATTTTGTTTACATGTGCTGCTTCTATCTGCTGTACAACATTTCCTTGTGAGGCACTAGCCTTGTAGCTCTTCCATGAGTGCTTCATGTTTTTGGAACACATGTTCAGAGCTTTTTTCCAATTTTTGTATCCATTTTCAACAAATGTGTCGTGTTTCAGGTTTCTATCGAATATACATGTATTTTTTCCCACAGAGTATTCTAATCATTTAAAACTGTCAAACCACTTTTCCTGAAAGGCTCTTTTCTGCATGCCAAAGCACTCTTGGGGATAGTATTGCAGTTTCACTTGCTTAGGACCTGTGTCCTTATCTCCAAAGTCATCTCTAGTCGCAGCTGTCTTTCCGACACTGTCCTCTCTTTCTTTCTCTCTCTCTCTTCTGCTTGTCCAACCCTGTCCTCTCTTTCTGCTGCTTCTCCAACCCTGTGCTCTCTTTCTGCTGCTTCTCCAACCCTGTGCTCTTTCTGCTGCTTCTCCAACCCTGTGCTCTCTTTCTGCTGCTTCTCCAACCCTGTGCTCTTTCTGCTGCCTCTCCAACCCTGTGCTCTCTTTCTGCTGCCTCTCCAATGTCCTGATCTCTCTCGCTCTGTACTGTGACAACCACACTCAAACAATTATACTTTCCAATCTGGGATTTATTTAAATCAATTGTGAGTAAATGCACATATATTTCTGAAGAGTAGGAGTTGCTGATGGAAAACAACGATAATGTAAACAAACCCTTTACAGCTTCAACATATATTAAAAACTCATGCTTAGTATATTAATCATTGTATCAACTAATTTAAAAGTGAAACAAATGTCTTGAATCCAAAATAGTAAATACATGTATTATTTTAAAGTGACATTAGTTTTATGTTAGAAAATATATTTAAGAAAAATAAATAACTGAAATATGCTGTTTGCATAAGTATTCAACCCCTTTATTATTTATGGTGCGCTTTTGGATTAATAAGGACAAAGTGGAAGCTGCATCACACCACCCAGGCACTGCCCTAGACAAGGTAGTGCCTCAAAACTCAGCGTCCGTACAAGGAGAGTAGAGTGGGAAGCCATGGAGAGGCCGACAATCACTTTGAAGGAGCAACAGAGTACAATGGCTGAGATTGGAGTGAAGGTGCACCAGTCCATTTTGAGGCACTGCCTTGTCTATGCAGTGCCTGGGTGGTGTGATGCAGCTTCCACTTTGTCATTATTGATCCAACAGTGCACAATGGGATATCCAAACACTTGGATATTATTTTGTACCCTTTTCCTAATGTATGTATGTGTATTACTTCATCTCTAACTCCTGTAGAATGATCTTTAGTCTTTATTTTCACACCTTTCCTTTAGATTCACAGTCTGTTTAATGATCATTAAACATCTTTGGGGGGTTTTATCCAGAAAATGTGAGTTATTTAAATGTTTCACAGGTAGAAGCCAATGGTAAGCCAAGTGTGTCCTTGTTAGGGCATTATGTTTTGTCTGTGTTAACTGGGAGCTTACAGAGCAATGGGGTTGAATACTTATGCAAACAGCATAATTCAGTTATGACTTTTCTTAAATATATGTTCTAACATAATCAATGTCACTTTAAAATACATTTCAAGAGTCATTCTTAAATAAAATATTACACAGAAGAAAATCTCAGTGTATCATTTGTAATTCAGACAAATCTGAAAACTTTCAAAGAGGTTGAATAGTTTTTCAAGGCACTGTAACGTTGTGGTGCAACACAAATGCAGAGAAACAGATTCTTGACTGCCTGTTCACTCGCTCACCTGGCTGCTGTACATTTTCCCTGGCTCATATTCTGTCGCATATCCATATATGGAGACATACATTTATTTAGGCTATGCATGCATGTAGCGTTGGCCACTTCAAGTAAATCATGAGAGACTGCAATGTTAGTTGGATGACATTTGTCATAATTTGCTAGTCTCTTAGCTAGCTTGTCAAGATCAATGTTTGTGTCGCTGCATAGTTAGCAAGCTAGGCATCTAACTTATCCCTAGCAAAAGCCTTGAGATGTCAGCTAGCTAACTCTATAGCTAATGCTACATCGTTAACAAAGAGACAAGACAACAGCAAATGTCTAGGCTGCCACATGCCATAGCTTGTCCATGTTACAATAATTAGCTAAAATATGTGTGTGTATTTCGCAAGCTCTGTGTCTCCGAGACTCGTGTAACGGGGCCTTAACGCTGCTCATTGGTCAGTTTTACACTTATGTCTGCCACCGCGGCTTCCGTGTGGTCCTAAAGCCTACAAATTAGTTGATATTACAATTTTTAGGGGGGCTGAAATGAAATAAAGGGGGGGCTAAAGCCTCTAGCATTGAAATGCAGTACCTTAGACAGTGCAGTGCCTTAGACTCCTGCGCCACTTGGTCCCCAAGTGTTGGGTGCAATGACTTCTCGAATCTCTTTTTGGATAAATGGTGGCAAAAAATGAAGCTTCCTTCGTTTTATGTGGTCCATCCATAGAGCGTATTTGCAAAGATGCTTTAAATGAAGTTATGTATAAACTGCTTCTCCAATAGAAATCCCCATTCACGTGGTGTCATGGCGACGTTGGCTGGCTAAGGTCATGCGCAGAAACACGTCATAGGGTCTAACGGTCGTCTCGCGACGAACTGCACATGTGCAATCCGTCAGTCACTCCGCTGAAAATACAAACGTCAGTCACTCACGAGGTTGGAGTAATAACATTTATTACTCACATGTAAATAGCACTTTTCAGTCTCGAATCGATGTGACTTTTGGATTTGGAGAAAATGAACTAAGGAAGAATGTGTCATTTCTCTCATTGACTTCTCAAACCGCGGTCCGGTCTGCCGAGTCTGCTTCACAAGCTTTCCCGGAAGTCTCGCGATGTTGGGCATCTGGGTTAGAAATTCTGTGATATGGGTCCATCACACGAGCGTCTTGTTCCTGCTGTGGTAACCTTGACAACGATTCAAAGCAAGCGGCTGCGCACTTGCCAAGAAATTCTATTTCTTGTCAGTGAAAGGAAGTTTGTTGAACACATGCCTGCTAAATACTTTCTAAAACCAAAAGGAAATGGCCTACTATAATTGAAATTGCCAATTTAACCAAGTCTACTGCAGGCTACAATAATGTCACGAACGAACGCCCTCTCTCTAATGTAGGCTAGCTGATTGGTTACTTTGTAATATTCGCACTTCTGCACGCGTCGCCTACATCAATCATGATACAATATAGCCAAAATGACTGCTACCTAAAACCGATATCATTATCTTGGCAGGGAGAGGACTGCTGTCATTGTTATAATAGCCTACATTTCGTTAAACGACGTAATTTTGGCGGTTATTCAAACCCAGTTTGACATAGATCGATTGTCTTACTGAATACATGATTACGTTACATCGAATCCATTTGAAACGAAATACAAAGTGGGGACTCGGGGGGGATTTAATCCCCCACCCCCCATACCCTGGTGTAACCTCAATTTCTACGGACTTGCTTGGGAAAATGGGCAAAGCGGCAGGCTGGCGGTGCACACAGTGGTATTGCTACTTGCAGCATTGCTCACGACTAGTAAAAGTGGTAACTAGGGGAGCATGCCTAACTAGTTGTGGTGAAAATTATGGGATGGATTGTCATGGCAACAGACCAGACGTCACAATTTGGGCATGTGTTCCATTTTTGTCTTTCTTATTTTCAGACTGGAGGACTTGGATAGAGAAGAGTGGAAAAGGAAACAGATTTTTTCCTACAAAAATAGGGAAGACGTCTTTCTTGAAAATATAGAAATAAATTGTATTTACACAAGACCCATACAATTATTTTCCGGGAGGCACGAAGAGGTGAATAGAGTGGCATTTTCAGGGTTAACTTTAAGAGAGGGTTTTGGGTATGCGATAAAGATGCCTGGGTCGTTAAGCAATGAAGACGAGGGGCAAGACGACATGGATTTTGAAGACGAGATACCAGGTGAGGGAATGAAGTAAGGTTGGGGAGGGGGGGCGGGGGGGAGTTTCTGCCCTGAAGATATTTTGCGCTGCTATACGCCTAGTTGAATGTGGGGGAAAGGGTTTGCCCTACGTTCTATGAGAAAATAGGAGGGGTGGGGTGCAGTAAGCGTTCCAATTTATTATTTGAGTACTACCCGTTTTCCTCAGGGGCACAGGTTTGCACTTGTCGCCACTGTGTCATCTTCAAATAGGATATGGGTAGCCTACTGAAATGACACTGTCCGAGAAAAGGACAATCCCAGGCATCAGTGCGTTCTTGTGAAAAAAAATATTAAAACCTCCGATGTTAGGCCACCCGAACTCCATTTTACTTTGACTGCGATCAGCATAGATAGCCTACTAGATTTTTGATATTAGAATTAGGCACATGAACAATTTTGTTGGTGTTGAGGGTGCACCGTTTTATGCTCTTACCATATAATGTTTATTGTTTCTGTATGAGGTCAGAAGTGGCACCGTTTGATCACATGTTGTGGCAGTTGAATAAAATGTCTTCGTTATCTATAAGTTAATGTAAATAAACGTCCCATCTCACCCAGGTGCTACTACACCATTATCTAAATTGTGCAGCTGTGTCCCGATTGTTTTGAGGCTCTTGTCCAAAGTCAGCAGTGGGCGCAGAGGTGCTGGGCTGTGTCTCTGAAGCCACGTGTAACAGGAAAACAATGGTTTAGAGCAGGGGTCCACAATTACATTCAGCCATTGGCAGATTTTTCCTTGAGCGGATTGTCGGGGAACCTGAAAATAGTTGTAAAAAATTGTACACTGCGAATTGACCGCGAGAATCCCAAACAGTGCCTTCAGAAAGTATTCATACACCATTATTTGTTCCACATTTTGTTGTGTTACAGCCTGATTTCAAAGTGGATTAAATGTTTTTTTCTCACCAATCTACACACAATAGCCCATAATGACAAAGTGAAAACATGTTTTTATAAATGTATGCTAATTTATTGAAATTTAAATACATAAATATCTAATTTACATACGTATTCACACCCCTGAGTCAACCCTTTGTAGAAGCACATTTTTCAGTGATTACAGTTGAGTCTTTCTGGGTAAGTCTCTGAGCTTTCCACACCTGGATTGTTTGCCCATTATTCTCTTTCATCAAGCTTTAGGTGCCTTTTTTGGAAAACTCCCAAGCGGGCTGTCATGTGCCTTTTACTGAGGAGTGGTTTCCGTCTGGCCACTCTACCATAAAGGCCTGATTGGTGGAGTGCTGCAGAGATTGTTGTCCTTCTGGAAAATTGTCCCATCTCCACAGAGGAACTCTGCAGCTCTTTCAGAGTGACCATCGGGTTCTTGGTCACCTCCTTGACCAAGGCCCTTCTCCCCCAATTGCTCAGTTTGGCCGGGCGGCCAGCTCTAGGAAGTGTCTTGGTGGTTCCAAACTTCTTCCATTTAAGAAGGATGGAGGCCACTGTGTTTTTTGGGACATTCAATGCTGCAGAAATGTTTTGGCGTCGTTCCCCAGATCTGTGACTCGACACAATCCTTCCTCGGAGCTCTACGGAAAAATCTCTTCAACCTCATAGATAGATAGATGATAGATAGATAGGTACTTTATTGATCCCCCGGGGGGGAAATTTCATTGTCAAGCAGCTACAACAAAAACACAGGGCAGGTGCAAAATGCCACAACGAAAGTACACAAAAGACAGATACACGGTACATGATACATAGAGCGGCAGTATGAAAAAGTATAGAAATACAAGATATCTGGAGTGCAAAAAAAAGCTATAAAAGGACATTGCATAGTATGAGTGGTTGGCTGAATATGTACACTATACATTGGTGGATGTTGGATGGTTAACTATACTATACAGGTCGATGGCAGAGAAATACTTCAGTAGCTAAAAATGCGTATGATATGAGCGAGGGTAATAATAGTTTACTTAAGACAGACTGGGTAAATGAACAGGTAAGTGAAAATTTTGCATGGTTAAATTAGCTGTACAGTTAGGTATACAGTTATATTTACAGATAAGTGAATACTTGCATGTTTACACAAACTGTACAGGTAAATGACAGGAAGAGATACTTTAAGAGATACTTTAATAGCTAAATGTGTGTATGATATCATTTGGGGTAATAATAGTAATTCCCTTAAAATACAGTCCTTAGTGCGCAGGGTTTAATTAAAGACAACTGCACTTATTGCACATTCGATATACTAAAAGCAATGAGAAAAGGTGCAACTGGCAGGATACTAATATGCATTCCTGAGTGAATGCCTACGTCCAATAATTACTTACAATATTGCATGTGATATAATATAACAACTGTACATGAGTATGTATATACAGACCTGAATGAATAAATAGGTCCTGAGTGGATGAGTGCTGACGGACCAGAGTTACTCACGGATGGATGCATAATTGTTAAACTAGGTCCTTGCACCCAACAGTTCCAGATCTATGTTGCCGACGGCACGGCACCCCGGTGAGGCATTATATAGTCTCATAGCCGCCGGCAGGAAGGACCTCCTGTAGCGCTCTCTGGCACACCGTGGTGGGATCAGTCTGTGACTGAAAGTGCTCCTCTGCATCATAACCATAGCGTGCAGAGGGTGGGTGACGTTGTCCATGATGGCCAGCAGTTTGGCCAGGATCCGTCTCTCCGCCACCTCCTCTAGAGTGTCAAGGCTCATCCCCAGGACAGAGCTAGCCTTCCTGATCAGCTTATTTACCCGAGAAGCATCACCGGCTTTGATGTTTGCTCCCCAGCACACCACTGCAAAAAAGATGGCACTGGCCACCACAGACTGGTAGAAGGTATGCAGTAGTTTACTGCACACGTTGAAGGACCTGAGCCTCCTCAGAAAGTAGAGTCGGCTCTGGCCCTTTTTGTACAGAGCCCCGGTGTTACCAGCCCATTCCAGCCTGTTGTCCATATGGACACCCAGGAACTTGTATGACTCAACCATTTCCACATCCATCCCCTTTATAGGGACTGCAGTCAGTTGTGCCTTGGTTCTCCTGAAGTCCACCACCATCTCCTTAGTTTTGCTGATGTTGAGCTGAAGGTGGTTCTGCTCACACCACAACACAAAGTCACTGATTGTGCTCCTGTACTCCTCCTCCTGCCCACCCCTGATGCACCCAACAATAGCAGAGTCATCCGAGAACTTCTGTAGGTGGCATGTTTCAGAGTTATATCTGAAGTCTGAGGTGTAGAGGGTGAACAGGAAGGGGGACAGGACTGTACCCTGGGGGGCCCCTGTGTTGCTAACTGCCCGTTCTGGCTTGGTTTTTGCTCTGACATGCAATGTCAACTGCGGGACCTTATATAGACAGGTGTGTGCCTTTCCAAATCATGTACAATCAATTGAATTCACCACAGGTGGACTCCTATCAAGTTATAGAAACATCTCAAGGATGATCAATGGAAGCAGGATGTAACTGAGCTCAATTTCGAGTCTCATAGCAAATTATGTAAATATGGTATTTCTATTTTACATTTTTAATAAATTGCCAAACATTTTAAACTGTTTTTGCTTTGTCTTTATGGGGTATTGTGTGTAGAATGAGTAGGAGAAATATTTATTTAATCCATTTTAGAATAAGGCTGTAACGTAACAAAATGTGGAAAAAGGGGGTCTGAATACTTTCCCAATGCACTGTATATACTGTATATATATATATATATATATACTACCATTCAAAAGTTTGTGGTCACTTAGAAATGTCCTTGTTTTTGAAAGAAAAGCTAATTTTTTGTACATTAAAATAAGTGAAATAATCTGTCTGTAAACAATTGTTGGAAGAATTACTTGTGTCATACACAAAGTAGATGTCCTAACCGACTTGCCAAATCTATAGTTTGTTCACATGAAATCTGTGGAGTGGTTGAAAAAGGAGTTTTAATGACTTCAACCTAAGTGTATGTAAACTTCTGACTTCAACTGTATATACACGTGGTGAAATAAGTATTGAACACGTCACCATTTTTCTCAGTAAATATATTTCCAAAGGTGTTATTGACATGAAATTTTCACCAGATGTTGGTAACAACCCAAGTAATCCATACATACAAAGAAACCAAAACAAATAAAAAAAATTAAGTTATGTGTAATAATGTGAAATGACACAGGGAAAAGGTATTGAACACACTTACTGATATGTATTTAATACTTTGTACAAAAGCCTTTGTTGGTAATGCCAGCTTCAAGACGCCTCCTGTACGGAGAAACTAGTCGCATGCATTGCTCTGGTGTGATTTTGGCCCATTCTTCCACACAAACGGGATGGGCAAATTTACAGAGACATTCTTGACAAAAATCTGCTGCCATCTACCAGGATGATGAAGATGAAACGAGGGTGGACATTTCAGCAAGACAATGATCCCAAACACACAGCCAAGGAAACTCTCAGTTGGTTTCAAAGAAAGAAAATAAAGCTGCAGAAATGGCCCAGCCAATCATCTGACTTAAATCCCATTGAAAATCTATGGAAAGAACTGAAGATCAAGATTCATAGAAGAGGCCCACGGAACCTTCAAGATTTGAAGACTGTTTGTGTGGAAGAATGGGCCAAAATCACACCAGAGCAATGCATGCGACTAGTTTATCCATACAGGAGGCGTCTTGAAGCTGTCATTACCAACAAAGGCTTTTGTACAAAGTATTAAATAAATATCAGTAAGTGTGTTCAATACTTTTTCCCTGTGTCATTTCACATTATTACACATAACTTAATTTTTTAATTTGTTTTGGTTTCTTTGTATGTATGGATTACCTGGGTTGTTACCAACATCTGGTGAAAATTTAATGTCAATAGCACCTTTGGAAATATATTTACTGAGAAAAATGGTGACGTGTTCAATACTTATTTCACCCGCTGTGTATATACAGTGGGGAGAACAAGTATTTGATACACTGCCGATTTTGCAGGTTTTCCCACTTACAAAGCATGTAGAAGTCTGTAATTTGTATCATAGGTACTCTTCAACTGTGAGAAAATCACATTGTATGATTTTTAAGTAATTAATTTGCATTTTATTGCATGACATAAGTATTTGATACATCAGAAAAGCAGAACTTAATATTTGGTACAGAAACCTTTGTTTGCAATTACAGAGATCATACGTTTCCTGTAGTTCTTGACCAGGTTTTCACACACTGCAGCAGGGATTTTGGCCCACTCCTCCATACAGATCCTTCAGGTTTCGGGGCTGTCGCTGGGCAATACGGACTTTCAGCTCCCTCCAAAGATGTTCTATTGGGTTCAGGTCTGGAGACTGGCTAGGCCACTCCAGGACCTTGAGATGCTTCTTACGGAGCCACTCCTTAGTTGCCCTGGCTGTGTGTTTCGGGTCGTTGTCATGCTGGAAGACCCAGCCACAACCCATCTTCAATGCTCTTACTGAGGGCAGGAGGTTGTTGGCCAAGATCTCGCGATACATGGCCCATCCATCCTCCCCTCAATACGGCGCAGTCGTCCTGTCCCCTTTGCAGAAAAGCATCCCCAAAGAATGATGTTTCCACCTCCATGCTTCACGGTTGGGATGGTGTTCTTGGGGTTGTACTCATCCTTCTTCTTCCTCCAAACACGGCGAGTGGAGTTTAGACCAAAAAGCTCTATTTTTGTCTCATCAGACCATATGACCTTCTCCCATTCCTCCTCTGGATCATCCAGATGGTCATTGGCAAACTTCAGACGGGCCTGGACATGCGCTGGCTTGAGCAGGGGGACCTTGCGTGCGCTGCAGGATTTTAATCCATGACGGCGTAGTGTGTTACTAATGGTTTCCTTTGAGACTGTGGTCCCAGCTCTCTTCAGGTCATTGACCAGGTCCTGCCGTGTAGTTCTGGGCTGATCCCTCACCTTCCTCATGATCATTGATGCCCCACGACTTGCATGGTGCCCCAGACCGAGGGAGATTGACCGTCATCTTGAACTTCTTCCATTTTCTAATAATTGCGCCAACAGTTGTTGCCTTCTCACCAAGCTGCTTGCCTATTGTCCTGTAGCCCATCCCAGCCTTGTGCAGGTCTACAATTTTATCCCTGATGTCCTTACACAGCTCTCTGGTCTTGGCCATTGTGGAGAGGTTGGAGTCTGTTTGATTGAGTGTGTGGACAAGTGTCTTTTATACAGGTAACGAGTTCAAACAGGTGCAGTTAATACAGGTAATGAGTTGAGAACAGGAGGGCTTCTTAAAGAAAAACTAACAGGTCTGTGAGAGCAGGAATTTATACTGGTTGGTAGGTGATCAAATACTTATGTCATGCAATAAAATAGAAATTAATTATTTAAAAATCATACAATGTGATTTTCTGGATTTTTGTTTTAGATTCCGTCTCTCACCGTTGAAGTGTACCTATGATAAATTACAGACTTCTATATGCTTTGTAAGTAGGAAAACCTGCAAAATGGGCAGTGTATCAGATACTTGTTCTCCCTACTGTATATACAGTCATGTGAAAAAGTAAGTACATCCAAAGTTCTCTTTTATTTATTTTTTATTTTTTTACATATTTGGACAGATGGCTATGTAATCTTCACTTCAACACTATTGACAGATAAAGGTTACCCAATTTAACAAATCACACACAATTTTTTTGTATTAAATTAAAATAAACAAACATGCCTTTTCCTTATGGGGAAAAGGTTACTGCACCCCTAACTTTACCATCACATAAAATGGCTAAAATTAGAATTAGGTTTACCAAAACAAGTGCAAATGATTAGAAAATATTAGAGAGAAACTTAGGAGGGTCCAGCCTTCCATAAAGATATTAAAGTTGGTCTGGTTTGGTCTTAACCATATGGGTGTGTGGTAACACATCATTCAAAGATCAAAAGACCTACCCGAGGCCCTCAGAAGAAAGATGATTGATGCCCGGGAGGGGTCACGAATCCATTTCCAAGCAATTTGAAGTACGTCATTCCACTGTCCGACAGAAATTCCAGACCACTGGCAAACTAACTAGGACAGGTCTTCCCACCAAAGTCAGCCCTAGAACTGACCGAAAGATGCTCATAGAAGTCTCTAAGAATCCCAGGGTAACATCAAGGGATCTACAGGCCTCTCTTGCCACAATCAGTGTTGAATTGCATGGGTACACTGTCAGAAAGAAACTGCACAAACTTGGCCTACATGGGAGGTCAGGAAGGAAGAAGCCTCTGCTCTCAAAAAATTATATCAAGACACAACTGACTTTTGCCAGACAACACCTGGGTAAAGTCAGTTTTGTCTTGATATTATTTTTGCCTGCGGGCTGCCTATTGGGAAACCCTGTTTTAGAGCAACTGTCCTGTTGATAAGGCTTCCACTCAAAGTGTAGGCAAGCTAATCGTGCCCAGGCCCAACACGATGGATTTATAGTTAACACGTCACTACACTTTCACTTGGCCTTTATTAAGCCCCATCCATCCATGATTACTATTTCATTGCATGTGCCATTTCCCCACAATCGTGACTTTGTTTCTGCTGTTTTAGTCTTTCACAGATGTCTGTGAAACTATACTTTTGAATGCAGTCAAGACCATGGCCATGTTCATGTTCATGTTCAGTTGCCAAACGTTTTCGAACGTTGCAGATAGAAATGGAATGAATAAAGCCGTTCCCCTACTGGCGGCCCGTGTGTGGTTTTATTTGCCCCCCCCCCCCCCCCCCAAGGTTTCTGTAGAATTTTAATTGTTTAATTGACATAAACTGTAAAAACACCAGGAAATTGCCTCCAAGTGATTTAAATTTGGGAAATCTGGGCGGCAGGTAGCCTAGTGGTTAAGATCACTGGGCCAGTAACTGAAATGTTGCTGGTTCGAATCCCGAGCCGACTAGTTGAAAAATCTGTCTGTTCCCTTGAGCAAGGCACTTAACCCTAATTGCTACTGAAAGTTGCTCTGGATAAGAGCGTCTGCTAAATGACTAAAATGTCAAATGTGTTTTCACACATAGTAGAGAGATGTGATCATATACACATGCAAGCAAGGTTTGAAATTATTATGTATTAGTCAAATATTATATCTGTTTGGGCTTCTTGCGGTCAATTTGCAGTCTACAAATTATTTGTAATTATGTTCCGGCGACCATCAGTTCAAGGAGATATCGGCCCTCGGCTGAATCTAGTTTATGATCCCTGCCCTACAGGAAGGTCCTAGGTCAGGAGCCTGCCTTTTTATACCACCAAGGAAGATCACTCAATAGAATCAAAACATTCATAGTTTTCTCCTCCAGCTAGCTCCAGACCCCAAATGATTTACTACTGGATTAGCAGCCAGGGCAGACCAAAATGCCCTCATGCCATATGAATTAGCCTATTAGTGTGAAATAGTTGTCTGGTTATGGCACCAGTTTGTCATGGTGCAATAAAGAATAACATCGCATTTGGCCTAGCTGTGCAATGTATTGTTTTGTATGTTGTGATTGAATATTTTTTGTTCATGCTTTTTTGGGGTTTATGTTTACGCTCTAATTATGTTCATGCTCTGTGGATAGTTGGAGGTTTGCACTAGGCTTAGCATAAATACCAGAATACCTGTGCCTGAGCTCCTGTCTGATATTAGCTGTAGCCTGTTAAATAAAAACATGTACATTATTATAATTTACCATTTAAATTGAGATGTTTTTTGCATTGGATATTTTTACGGTACCATATCATATGGAGACAGAAACATAAACCTTTTACCTTATCATAAGTAGACATAATTGCAAATGATTAAATCCTTCCAATAGAAAAAATAAATAAATAAATAAATAGTTACGAATTGAACTTTAATGAAATGAGTTGACTCTTCACATGGGATGATTTCACTGAACAACAAAATAAAGGGAATATTGAATGATCACCAATGATCCATTGCATCTCCCAAAAACGTTCAACATACATGTGTAAAATGATAGTCTAGAAAGTAAAGCTTTGGTTGTCTTCCTCTTAGGCTTCTATGTCTTCTCCCTGGACCTCCTCAATGTTCACCTCTTGAATATCAGACTCTAAGGCCTCATCTTCACAGTCACTTTCCAACCCTGTTGAGGATGGCTCGTTGTCAGGCTGAAAAAGCCTCACATTTTCCCGGATGGCCACCAATTTTCCAACCCTTGTATTGGTCAGCCTGTTGCGTGCTTTGGTGTGTGTGTTCCCAAACAAGGACCAGTTGCACTCTGAGGCGGCTGATGTTGGTGGGATTTGGCGGATGATGGAGGCAACAGGGGAAAGAGCCTCAGATCCACAATATCCCTTCCACCAGGTGGCTGATGAGATATGTTGGCACGACTGCCATATTGCATCTCCATCCCAAAGCCCTTACTTGGAAGTGTACTGCGCTAGACTGCCAAGAACCTTGCCCTCATCCAGGCCAAGGTGGCGAGACACGGTAGTGATGACACCATAGGCCTTGTTGATCTCTGCAACAGACAGAATGCTCTGCCAGCATACTTGAGGTCCAACATGTACGCTGTGGCGTGTATGGGTTTCAGGCAGAAGTCTTCACGCTTTTTGATGTATTTCAGAACTGCAGTTTCCTCTGCTTGGAGCAACAGTGAAGTGGGCAGGGCAGTACGGATTTCTTCTCTTACATCTGCAAGCAGTCTCTGAACATCAGACATGATGGCATTGTCTCCCTCAAACCTTGCAATGGCTACTGCTATAGGTTTCAGGAGTTTCAGGCTGCTTACCACTCTCTCCCAAAATACATAATCCATGAGGATCCTCTTGATGGGCCTGTCCATATCGGCAGACTGTGATATGGCCATTTCTTGGAGAGACTCCTTCCCCTCCAGGAGACTGTCAAACATGATGACAACACCACCCCAACAAGTGTTGCTGGCCAACTTCAATGTGGTGCTCTTATTCTTCTCACTTTGCTTGGTGAAGTAGATTGTTGCTATAACTTGATGACCCTTCACATACCTAACCATTTCCTTGGCTCTCTTGTAGTGTATCCATTGTTTTCAGTGCCATGATATCCTTGAGGAGCTGATTCAATGCATGAGCAGCACAGCCAATGGGTGTGATGTGAGGGTAGGACTCCTCCACTTTAGACCAAGCAGCCTTCATGTTCGCAGCATTGTCTGTCACCAGTGCAAATACCTTCTGTGGTTCAAGTTTATTTATGACTGTCTTCAGCTCATCTGCAATGTAGAGACCGGTGTGTCTGTTGTCCCTTGTGTCTGTGCTCTTGTAGAATACTGGTTGAGGGGTGGAGATGATGTAGTTAATTATTCCTTGCCCACGAACATTTGACCACCCATCAGAGATGATTGCAATACAGTCTGCTTTCTCTATGATTTGCTTGACCTTCACTTGAACTCTGTCGAACTCTGCATCCAGCAAATGAGTAGATAAAGCATGTCTGGTTGGAGGGGTGTATGCTGGCCTGTGAGCATCAGAGGTGAACTAGTTGCATACATAGCTCGAGCAAGAAATTCATCAGCATTTCTCTGACTACGTTCCTCCATTGAGTCAAAAATCTTCTTATTCCAGGAGGACCATGAGCTGTTGCTATTGATAAGGTGTCTGATTCATCATTTTAACCTCGAATAGAAGCAGAGGGAGTTTTGTCAGAGGTTGCTTGTTGTGAGCACTGAGGGAACTTTATGCACTTGGCCAGATAATTCTGCATATTTGTTGCATTCTTCACATATGATTTGGCACAGTATTTGCAAATGTACACAGCTTTTCCTTCTACATTAGCTGCAGTGAAATGTTTCCACACATCACGTGGCATGTTCCTTTAAAGATTAGAAAAAATGAGTAAAAAAAATCCAAATACAATTCCATGTACAGATAAATAGTTAAGCAGTTAGATTAAACAACTCATTTGTAAGATAAATGTTTTAAAATGAAACGTATGGAAACAGGTGAATTAACACTCCTCAGTTAGCAGGCTCAAGCAAGCTAAAACCCACATGGTAGCAAGAACTAACTAGCAGAAATTGTTAACAAGTTTTGATTTAGGCTATTGTAATCCAAACTTACCTGAAAGCATGTAGTCCTTGGCTCAGACAATGTAGTAGTGTGGGCTCAATATCATCTCATTAGTGTGCAAGATCTTGAGAATCAGCTGTACATGTGATGGAAGAGTGCACTGCACATGTGATGGAAGAATTCATTGTGCTTGCAGAGGGTTGCAATTCCATTGAATTGGGGATAGTTTAATCAAAATATGCCACAAGACCTAGAATGTATGTGTATCTCACAAAAAGATGAATTTAAGCAAAATTCCCCAAATTTTCCAGGGCTTAACTTCCCATGGAAAATCCTCACCAATACCCCATAATGACAAAGCAAAAACAGGTTTTTAGATTTTTTTTGCAAATGTATTACAAATAAAAAACAGAAATGCCTTATTTACATAAGTATTCCTGTTTCCATTGATAATCCTTGAGATGTTTCTACAACTTGATTGGAGATTAAAGTCAATTGATTGGACATGATTTGGAAAGGCACACACCTGTCTATATAATGTTCCACAGTTGACAGTGCATGTCAGAGTAAAAATCAAGCCATGAGGTCAAAGGAATTGTCCGTAGAGCTCCGAGACAGAATTGTGTCGAGGCACAGATCTGGGGAAGATCATTTCTGCAGCATTTCTCCAGCATTGAAGGTCCCCAAAAACACAGTGGCCTCCATCATTCTTAAATGGAAGAAGTTTGGAACCACCAAGACTCTTCCTAGAGCTGGCAGCCCAGCCAAACTAAGCAATCAGGGGAGAAGGTCCTTGGTCAGGAAGGTGACCAAGAACCCGATGGTCACTCTGACAGAGCTCTAGAGTTCCTCTGTGGAGATGGGAGAACCTTCCAGAAGGACAACCATCTCTTCAGCACTCCACCAATCAGGCCTTTATGGTAGAATGGCCAGATGGAAGCTACTCCTCAGTAAAAGGCACATGACAGCCCGCTTGGAGTTTGCCAAGACACCTAAAGGATTCAGACCATGAGAAACAAGATTCTCTGGTCTGGTGAAACCAAGATTGAACTCTTTGGCCTGAATGCCAAGGGTTAAGTCTGGAGGAAACCTGGTACTAGCCCTACGGTGAAGCATGGTGCATTAGCATCATGCTGTGGGGATGTTTTTCAGAAGCAGGAACTGAGAGACTAGTCAGGAACGAGGGAAAGATTAACGGAGCAAAGTACAGAGAGATTCTTGATGAAAACCTGCTCGAGAGCGCGAAGGTTCACCTTCCAATAGGACAACGACCCTAAGCACACAGCCAAGACAACGCAGGAGTGGCTTCAGGACAAGTTTCTGGATGTCCTTGAGTGGCCCAGGATTAGCACGGACTTGAACCAGATCGAACATCTCTGGAGAGACCTGAAAATAGATGTGCAGCGACGCTCCCGATCCAACCTGACAGAGCTTGAGAGGATCTGCAGAGAGCAATGGGAGAAACTCCGCAAATAGAGGTGTGCCAAGCTTGTAGTGTCATGCCCAAGAAGATTTAAGGCTATAATTGCTGCCAAAGGTGCTTCAACAAAGTACTAAGTTAAGGGTCTGAATACAAATTTAATATTTCAATTTTTTATTTTTAATACATTTTCAAAAATGTGTGTGTAGATTGAGGAAAAACACAATTTAATCAATTTTAGAATATTTGGAAAAAGTCAAGGGGTCTGAATACTTTCTGAATGCACTGTAGTCCTGGGTGTTATGGAGCAAACCGACTCACAAAATACTGTACCTTAAAGTGATTTGTATTGGTACAATTTAATAAAGAACAGCTTAGCTTTAGTAAGAGGAGAGTTCTCTGCAATTTCAGCACATAGTTTGCCAGCCACAACCTGAGGGATAATGCCATCACTAATGCAAGTCCCCAATAACCAAAGACGTATGGTTAAAAAGGAAGGGTACATTATTGCAAATAGCTATGAAAATGTGTGATTAAATAAATCCTTGTTGTTATATCTAAGTTCATTCCTTTTTATATATTTTCCCCCAGTGTATCAATCAGTTCTGTTCTACACTGAGTGAAAAAACCCCATTAGGAACACCTTCCTAATATTGAGTTGCACCCCCTTTTGCCATCAGGACAGCCTCAATTCGTTGGGGCATGGACTGTACAAGGTGTTGAAAGCGGTCCAGAGGAATGCTGACCCATGTTGACTCCAATGCTTTTCACAGTTGTTTCAAGTTGGCTGGATGTCCTTTGGGTGGTGGACCATTCTTGAGACACACAGGAAACTGTTGAGTGTGAAAAACCCATACCCCGTTCAAAGGCACTTAAATATTTTCCCATTCACCCTCTGAATGCACACACTCAATCCATGTCTCAAGGCTTGAAAATCATTATTTAACTTGTCTCCCCTTCATCTACACTGATTGAAGTGGATCAATAAGGGATCATAGATTTCACCTGGTCACAGGGCCTGGTGCCAGCTGCACTGTGACACATGCCACAGTGATCCCCCTCAACATCTGGCAGAGCCAGATCCACACAGCCAGCCACCAGGCTGGTTACCAGGCAGACAACTCTGGAAGACATCACAGAGCATTTAGAACAATAGCTGGTCAGAATGCCAGAGGCTGTTCTCTGGGATCACACATTTAGATACATACATACATACATACATACATACATACATACATACATACATACATACATACATACATACATACATACATACATACATACATACATACATACATACATACATACATACATACATACATACATACATACATACATACATACGTACATTCCTACATGTGCAGACATCATGTGTTTATCTCAATTGCATTTATAGAAGTGGCAATTTCTGGTCAACTTGGTGATGGAAATGGTGGGTGTCACATATCAGCAAGGAGGAGAATTATGTCTGTATTTCAACTGCATTTCTTCTCCTCATCTCAGTCAATTACATCATCAGTGCATTTGAATGAACTGTAACATTAGCTGAGTTCTGGTGATGATGACATGCCTGGCAGGCAGCAAACATGTACAGTAGCTCAGACATGAAATAGCTGCCATGAAATAGCTGCAGACATGTTGGCCTATTATCTATAGAGCTTGAGGCACTAGCTACCATTTTGCATGTTTATGAGACAGCCTCAATCTACACAAGTGGAAAGAGCCATCCAGTTTAGCCAGTGGTGAATTGGAATGTATAGATATACATTTCTGTGGGTCTCTCATTGATAATGAACCTTGGAAGCCCCTAGTGTCTGTGTGGCCCCTCCTGACTAGCCTGGCTGAATGGATAAGTGGATTGCAAGCAAAGGTTTGTGCTTTGGAGACGGGGAACCCCTCCTCCCTACTCAGTGTTCCCCTGGGAGTGGTAGGTTGCAAGGCTACTCTAGTGTTGGCTGGCTGAATGACTGATACACGTGCTGCATATTTCATGCCCTCCAGTCTGTGTGTTTGTGTACGAGGAGTGTGTCTCTTTATAGTGATGTACTATCTACTGTCTCTCTTACTCCTCTGTGGCCGCACTGAAGTCTGGAGCGCCGTAGTACACCGTAGTCAGCATTTGTCTATGTATACAACAACATTGAGACAATATAGTTGACAGATGACTAGCACCCCACTAGGAGTTTTACCTGGATGACAAGATCTAAGGCAAAAGGGGAGGATGGATAGGTGATGATGACTCCCAGAAGCCCTATGAATTCTGTATGAGTATTACGGTAATAATAAAAGTTGTGTATCATGTGGTTCTGAAGGCCATGTTTGTGTTTGTGTGTCAAGATGAGGAAGGTGAACGCAACACTGTCCCGCACACAGCTCTGGACAGCTTCTTCTCTGACAACGACTCCCTCAAACAACAGAAGAAGAAGAAACCTAAAAAGGTGAAGGAGGGCAAGATGCCCAAAGTCAAGAAGAGGAAAAAGGAGGTAAGCTCTATCAGACTACTAACATTTTGTGCACAATAACACACAACCTGTAAGAAGCTTCAGTAGATGTTGTGCCATAAATTGTAGTAGTCCCTTGAGCAGCCATTCATATTGGCTGGAATTGAACTACAATTCAATAGTCTTTGGTTTCTTGGACTATCCTCGAATCTTAACAAGTCTTTGGTTTAGCATCACTTGGCACCAGTGCCAGCATGAGTGCCAGTGTAGACTGTGGATCAGGAGGAGTGTCTGCGGTAGTCAACATGGACGGTAGGTTAGGAGTGCTAGAGCTTGTGCCAGTGGGTGCCAGTAACAGCATTGTAACATTGTTCTGTCAGCTGAATTCTCCCAGGCATTAGTTCCTAATGTTCAGGCAACTGGCTTTAAACAGCAGCAAGCTGAGCTGGGATTCTCCATAGACTACACCACAACCATTATGTTAAAACAGACATCGAACAACTCCTGAATTTTATTTGTTTCCATGGCTGCTCTTTAGATTATTGGCTTATTGATGTTAACCACTAAGTGTGCCTTGAAAGAGATCATAGTGGAGTCAGGAGAAAGTGTTTGGTGTAACACGGTGACAGTGAGCCAGGGGAAAGTGTTTGGCGTAACACAGTGACAGTGAGCCAGTGTACGGTGTTTGGGGAATCACAGTGAGCCAGGAGAAAGTGTTTGGCGTAACACAGTGACAGTGAGCCAGGAGAAAGTGTTTGGGGAAACACAGTGACAGTGAGCCAGGGGAAAGTGTTTGGTGTAACACAGTGACAGTGAGCTAGGGGAAAGTGTTTGGTGTAACACAGTGACAGTGAGCCAGGAGAAAGTGTTTGGGGAAACACAGTGACAGTGAGCCAGGGGAAAGTATTTGGTGTAACACAGTGACAGTGAGCTAGGAGAAGTGTTTGGTGTAACACAGTGAGTCAGGGGAAAGTGTTTGGGGTAATACAGTGACAGTGAGCCAGGGGAAAGTGTTTGGGGTAACACACCAGCAAAAATACTACAGTTTAATATAGAATACTACAGTACTTACTATAGAAATATGTAGTAAACTAAACTGTAGTATACTGAAGAATACTATACTACACACTGTAGTATCCCTCGATCATGTGTAGTACTTACTATAGCATTTTGTAGTATACTGTAGAATACTATAGTAAATACTACAATATTATTCCCCCCAAAAACACAGCAGTAAATACTACAGTAATGTCTTCAAAAACACTGAAGTAAATACGACAGTCTGCAAAAACACTACAGTAAATACTACATAATACTACAGTCTGCAAAAACATTAGAGTAATTACTATAGTATATAACAGTGTACTACAGTAAGTACTACAGTATCCACTCTAATAAGTCCACAAAAACACTACAGTGACTACTATAGTATTTATACCATAGTATACTATAGTATTTTTTCATGTGGTTATCCCTCTGCCATTTGAGGGCTTTGCCCTTTCTACAGTTTGTGTTGGCTTTGTGTTGCCTGTTTCTCATCTGTGTGTCCTCTGCCTGGGTTTGGGATTGACCAGTGTTCTGAATAGTGGCGGTGACAGAGCAGGGATGTCCCTGTACACGGCTGCCAGCGGCACTAGAAGGAGCTCTGGTGGCCCTTTGGCTGGCGGCGAAAAACACAGAGTACTGGACCCTGTCATGCTAATAAGGGGCCCCCCCCTCTCTTTCCCCTCTGTCACACTCTCTCTTTCTCTCCATCTCTCTCTCTTACCCTGCAAAGTTCACAAGCTCTGCTTGACTGTATGTGTTCATCGGGCAGCACTGCCTGCTAAGGGAAACCATGACTAGCTGTTATTCACTTACAATCTCTCCCCAAAGTCTAGTGTCAGACATGGGCCACGGATCAATGGAGGTCACAGCCCCACCAGTGGGCCTCTCTCCCCCCAGGTCAGTCTCAGAGCTGAGGGAAGGAGCCAGCTGTGCTCTGACTCCCTCCAGCAGGGCCCGAGCACGCCACAAGAGAGCTGTTAGGACCGATGACTGGCTAGATCTGTTTTAAGGAGAAAAATCCCTTTAGGGGACTGTGCGTGTTGATAGTGAGCAGTATTTTTTTCAAACTGTACAGTTGTAATGCTTGGGGTGTTAAAGGTATCGTGAGGATATGAAGATTGTATAATCAACCTGACATTTACAGTATTTCTGACATATTGTCTGGACATTGTAAAATTTGTATGTACTCATTTAATTTACTACTGAAATTCCTTAATTAATCCGAAATTAAGTTGATACAAAGGAAGACATTATATAAAGACTTTCTTTCTTTTTCCTGATCTCCCAGCAGAGACTTCCTCTTTGTTTCCACTCTGATCTTGTGCCCTGTGATGTGTTAGTGTAACATTGAACCCTCTGCACTGTGCAGCCAGTGGTTGGGTTAAGACTCTTCTCTGTAGTTACTCTCTCTGGATTAACAGTGGTTCTGCTTCCCTGCCTCCCACCACTTTTTTCATTTGGACCCCCCCCCCCCCCCCCCCCCCCACACACACTCATTCTCTCTGCTTCTCTGTATGCATAAATTAGATTTGTCTAGACGGGGGCGCTGGAACACAGGCTCTGCAATCACAGGCCTCTGCATAAAAAGCTTGTTATGCAAACGTGTCTGATTGGATGGCGCCGCTCCATTGGCTGCTGCTGCTAGAGAGTGAGGGGGAGAGAGAGAGAGAGAGAGAGGAACAGAGAGGGGGAGAGAGAGGGGGAGAGAGAGCTCCAGACTGCACGGCTTGGTTGCCATAGCAACACGGGCGGACTGGCGGTGGGGTTGGCAGGCGCTGCGGCAACGTGAGCCTTTCCTCTACGCCGCAGAGCGAGACGCCTGCAAGTCTCTCCATGGATCCGCACAGGCCTACAGTGGAACGTTCATGCACACGCACGAGCGCGCATGCACCCACGCATACAACACAATGCCAGTGCTCACTCATACACTCCATCTATAAACGTTCAGCTGCGTAGCCTTCCAGGTGTTGCCGTAGCAAGGCCATGGAGACAATACATAGAGACAATATATGCCCTAGTCTTATTGACTGTGGCTAGGAGGGGGAGATGTGATTGGCTGTTGCTGCTGAAGGTGAATGCTGCTTTGTTGTTGCTGTTCTCTATGTAAGCAGCACGTTTTAGAGGTGAACGTGCCTCTGATTATGCCTTCTATGGAGCTCTCAACAAGCTGGGAGCCAGATAGTAACTCAGTTGATGAATTGTTCATCATTATCCAGACGGTATGGGGGAGGAGGAGGTCAAGTCAAGAACAACGTTATTCATGTTTTTGGCTGTACACTCTTTCTCCTTCTTTCCTCTTGTTAGTGATATTTGCTGACTCATTGTTTGTGTATAAAATGTCTCCTGATTGACAGACAGAGGGGGTGGGATTGGATACTGTAAACTGTGTGTGTGTGTGTGTGTGTGTGTGTGTGTGTGTGTGTGTGTCAGGGAGGAAGAGGTGGAGGAATAGGAGTTGGTGGCAATGACCCGGAGGAGCAGGCCTCAGAGCGGGAGGACGACCATCCACTGCAGCGTCCAGAGATCGGCTCAGAGAGCGAGAGCAGCACCTACACCCCCGCCCCCGCCACAAAGAAGAAGAAGAAGAAACCTAAGGAGAAGAAAGAGAAGAAACCCAAACGGAAGAAGAGAGAAGAGGAGGAAGAGGATGACGATGATGACGACGACGACGATGATGAAAATAATAAGGTACATTAAGCGTGTCTCTGTTAAAACATCTCTTTCTAGTTTGACCTGCATTTGCTGTTGCTGTCATAGACTGAGCTCTTACTTGTGTTGTTCTGCCCCAGGAGCCCAAGTCGTCCAGTCAGCTGATGCAGGAGTGGGGTCTGGAAGATGTGCTGTATGGCTTCACAGAGGAGGACTATACAACCCTCACCAACTACAAGGCTTTCAGCCAGTTCCTCAGGTACTCTACATGTAGGGTCATCATTTATTGCTTGTCTTGTCTATGGATGGCTGTCATAGCTGTGTTGCTTAGTTGCTGCTTGAATCTATCCACATAAGAACTGCATAGAGAAACTGGAGCAGTGTGGTGAACACTGGACCTTGTTTTAGAGAAGGGGAGGGAGAGGGGGAGATGGAGGCTGAGGCTGTGTGTGACAGCCTGGAGGCTCAGAGACTGAATGTGTTGACCCGATATCTTAGAGAGGCCACTTTGCCAAACCACAAGACATTGGCTGACAAATCACAAACATGCCACGCACACAACACAGAGGGGACGTCACACAGATGGGTCACCACTAGTTCTGGGGAAGAACGAAACAGGTCACTCTAGTGCATATTGTTATATAATTAGCTGAGAAAATAACAAGGTAAGACTTGAGTGTTCTTTCTCTCTTCCTGACTTTTCTCAGGCCACTTATTGCCAAGAAGAACCCTAAGATCCCCATGTCAAAGATGATGACAGTGTTAGGGGCCAAGTGGCGCGAGTTCAGCGCCAACAACCCCTTCAAAGGCACTTCCGCAACCGCTGTGGCTGCCGCGGTGGCTGCCGCGGTGGAAATGGTCACTGTGGCCTCGCCCATCTCTGTCAAAGAGATCACTACCCTACCAAGCTCTCAGCCTGGGCCAATCAGAAAAGCCAAAACCAAAGACGGAAAGGGTGAGCGTTGTCAGTCAAGAATGCGGTTTATCAGAATGTGCAGTAATAAAGTACCCTCTATAAGCTATCGGTTGTGTGTCTGATGTTGATGTCCGATAGGGCCTGGGGTTCGACGGAAAACAAAGACTATAAAGGAGGTGAAGAAGAAAAGTAAAGGGAAGAAGACCAAGTCAAAGAAGAAAGCATCCTGGGTAAGGTTTGGAGCGGCACGCGTCTCCTTTCTTACCTTCAGTCACATTACTATGACTTGATTAGATACAGTAGGTTGTAGTTCCCAAACTCTAGTATGGTTGAGGTATGTGCTTATTATGTTAGGTTGTGAATGACTTGTGTCTGTCGGCAGAGTGAGGAGGACTTTGGGCTGGAGGAGTCGGACTTTGATGATGTCAGCATCCACAGTGCCTCTGTGCGCTCTGATACCTCCGGGAATGCCAAGAAGAAAGCCCGGAAGGGTCGTAAAAAAAGGAAAAGTATGCTATATCTGTTATCTACACTAACCAGCTCCACTAGTTTATATCCTCCCACCTTTTCATAACCCAATGACTGTTACTGCTGTGTGTGTAGACAGACTACATTGACTTGTATCTGAGTTTCCTGTCTTGTGTGCAGGAGAGGATGGGGATGGCTATGAGACAGACCACCAGGACTACTGTGAGGTGTGCCAGCAGGGAGGGGAGATCATCCTGTGTGACACCTGTCCCAAAGCCTACCACCTGGTGTGTCTGGACCCCGAGCTGGAGAAGGCCCCCGAGGGCAAGTGGAGCTGCCCCCACTGTGTGAGTAGTATACCTTAACCTTGACTATCACTAAAATATCACGAGAAGTACATAATCTCTATCACATTATGACAGAAGTGCATTGTTACAACAAAGTGCATTATCACCATCCCTCATCTGTGCATTCAGGAGAAGGAGGGCATCCAGTGGGAGGCCAAAGATGATGACGATGATGAGGAGGAGATTGCGGTTGAGGAAGAGGACGACCACCTGGAGTTCTGCAGAGTGTGTAAAGATGGAGGGGAGCTGCTGTGCTGTGACACCTGCCCCTCCTCCTATCATATCCACTGCCTCAACCCTCCCCTGCCTGAGATACCCAATGGGGAGTGGCTTTGCCCACGCTGCATGGTGAGTGACAAGTTCTCCCAGCAATCAGTGTTCAGTCAGTGTCACATGATCCACAATGGTCCAAGTTGATGAACCATGTTATTTGTGAGAATGCACTTTGCTCTCCATTAATAAAATAGACTGTTGGAAACAAAATGAAAGTGTCACTTTCAGGCTCCCAAGAGAGAACAGAGACTAATGAGGATAATACCATGTCTCACACAAGTCTCTTTCTCCCTCTAGTGCCCACCTCTGAAGGGGAAGGTACAGAGGATTCTCCACTGGACTTGGGGGGATCCCCCCTTACCTGCTGAGGTGCTCTCTGGCCCTGATGGAGAGATGGTGGACCCGCTAGTCAAGCCCCCCCTGAAGGGCCACCCGGAGAGGGAACTGTTTGTCAAGTGGTCTGGTCTCTCCTACTGGCACTGCTCCTGGGTCAGCGAACTACAGGTGAGACAAACATCTGTCTGTTTGTCTGACTGCTGCTGAGGGGTTCGTCAGAGTTATCACTGCTAAATTGCTAATAAAATGGCTACCCGGACTACCTTCATTGACCCTTTTTTTAACTTACTCTCTTGCACTGACTCTATGCACACACACCACATACGCAGCTGCAAGTCACATTACTCCTACCTATACAGTATGTACAGTACATAGCTACATCAAATACGTACCCCTGCACATCGACTCGGTACAGGTACTCCCTGTATATAGCCATGTTATTTTTACTAATTATTTTGATTTGTTAGTCACTGTGTCACTATTTCTATTATTGTTATTATTTTTATTACATTTGTTATCTTATCTTTAACTCTGCATTGTTGGAATAGGACCCATAAGTAAGCATTTCACTGTTAGTCTACACCTGTTGTCTACAAAGCATGTGACAAATAATATTTGATTTGATTTGAAATTATAGGCCTACTCATGTTGTACTAGACTACTCTGAATGATTTCATCTCTTTCTGAACAGACAATATTTCAACTTATCAGGAGTGATACAGCACCTCTAGCACCCTTTCCGCGGCTATGATTATATAAAGAAATAAATGAAGTTCTGCACATAGGCTATCAGACAACCAAACCAAATGTTGATGATGATGTAAATCAAGTGTTATCAAGTGTTATGCTGCTGTGGCAGTACTATTTACACTAGGTAGCTTGCTACACACACTTGACCTGTGTCTGCATTTCAAGCCATGTATGTTTGACAGACTGGGCAAAAGGCACAACTGGTGGACGTGCCTGCTTACAAGACAGCACATTGTCACAAATATGACAAGAACATGGAAAAAAACAACTTCATATCATACTTTTCCCCAGCGTTGTTGGTTAAGCCATGCTCTTGTCTCTGTGGTTTGTGTAGTTAGAGCTGTACCACGCAGTGATGTACCGTAACTACCAGCGTAAGAACGACATGGACGAGCCCCCTCCATACGACTACGGCTCTGGGGAGGAGGAGCTGAACAATGAGAAGAGGAAGAGTAAAGACCGGCAGTACGCTGCCATGGAGGAGAGATTCTACCGTTACGGCATCAAGCCAGAGTGGATGGTCATCCACAGGATCCTCAACCACAGGTGCTCACCCCAGACACACACTGTCCTCTCCCTGTAGGGACGTTCCCTCACCCGGACTCACACTCACCACTTTACGTACAATGGAGTAAAGACAGTCATATCTACAGCATCATAAAACATTTTGTCCCAGGTTTGAAATGTGTACAAGTAATTTTTCTTCTGTATGCTGAGGTTCAATCCAAAGGCTCACAGAGTTGTGACGGTCATTGTTACTTGTGTTCCCTGCAGTTATGATAAGGATGGAGATGTGCACTACATGATCAAGTGGAGAGACCTGCCCTATGACCAGTGCACCTGGGAGGTGGATGACTTTGACATCCCTGAGTATAACAACACCAAACACTCCTACTGGGACCACAGGTCAGCTCAGATCTCACACTTTGTTTTAGCTCTCTCTGCCTCTCTCTCTCTCTCTCTCTCTTTCTCTAGTACACACAAAAGCATATTTTTTTGCACATGATTTCACAACCTGCACTATTTGTTTATGTCTACTGGGATTTGACAGGGAGCAGATGATTGGGGACGACCAGCGCCCCTTAGTGGTGAGAAAGGGAAAGAAGGGCAAAGAGGAGGAGGAGAAGAGGAGGGAGAGAGAAATTCCCCCTGACGCCCCAATTATAGATGTGAGTGGCCATCATTACTAGGGACTTAAACATACAGTTCTATTGGCTTAACAATCAACTGACATACCTCTGGATGTTCTCTCTCTGTCACTAGCCTACCATCAAGTTCGAACATCAACCCTGGTACATCAATGCCACTGGGGGCACCCTGCACCCGTACCAGCTGGAGGGTCTGAACTGGCTACGGTTCTCCTGGGCACAGGGCACAGACACTATCCTGGCAGACGAGATGGGCCTTGGCAAGACTGTCCAGACCATCGTGTTCCTCTACTCACTCTACAAGGAGGTGGGTGAGGAGGACAGGCTCAAACAGGACAGGGGTCTATTTGTTTAGTATTAATTATTAACGTTTTTTTCTTTTTTACAATCAAATCTCTAAATTGAATTTTATAGAAGGGTCCAGAGACCTTTTTCAATAACATACCAATTACATCAAAAGTAGACATTTGGTTGTATAAAAGAAAACTTCTCCTTTGGGTAAATGCAACACCATAGGTTCCGGTTATGGAACCCTGACCTGTTCATTGGACGTGCCACCTTTTCCCAGACCTGCTGTTTTCATCTCTCTCTCTCTCTCTCTCTCTCTCTCGCTCTCTCTCCTGCGCTCTATCGCACCGTACCTGCGCTCTCTACCGCATCTAAATGCCTGGCTATGAAAAGCCAAGTGACATTCACTCCTGATGTATTTACCTGTTGCAACCTCTACAACCACATGATTATTATTTGACCCTGCTGGTCATCTATGAACGTTTGAAGATCTTGGAGAAAGAACTGGCCTTAATGGCCATGAATTGTTATAATCTCCACCCGGCACAGCCAGAACAGGGCTGGCCACCCCTCAGAGCCTGGTTCCTCTCTAGGTTTCTTCCTAGGTTTTTGCCTTTCTAGGGAGTTTTTCCTAGCTGATTAAAGTAATACAATTTATGTTGCGTATATTGTCAAATAGTGTCTTTAGTCATGACTGAAACATGTCCTCCCCTCTCAGGGTCACTCCAAAGGGCCATACCTGGTCAGTGCTCCCCTGTCCACCATCATCAACTGGGAGAGGGAGTTTGAGATGTGGGCCCCAGACTTCTATGTGGTCACTTACACTGGGGACAAAGACAGCCGGGCAGTCATCAGGGAGAACGAGTTCACCTTTGAGGACAGTACAGTCAAGACAGGCCGCAAGGTCTTCCGTATGAAGGTATCCCCATAAACTAGAGTTACAATGTATTAAATCTCAGTGAACATCGACAAGCGTGTAATTTACATAGAAAGGAGAGTGGTTGTCATATCTAGAATCTCTGTTTTGGTCTTGACAGAAAGACACTGCCATCAAGTTTCATGTTTTGCTGACGTCATATGAGCTGATTACCATTGATCAGACCATTCTGGGCTCCATTAACTGGGCCTGTCTAGTGGTGGACGAGGCCCACAGACTGAAGAACAACCAGTCAAAGGTAACCAAACACCTTAAATTAAACCAATGCAGGTAGCCTAGCGGTTAGAGCGTTGGGCCAGTGGCTGACCCTGTAGGTAGGCCGTCATTGTAAATAAGAATTTGTTCTTAACTGACTTGCCTTGTTAAATAAATACATTCTAAAAATGTATGTAATTGGTCATTATTGTCGTTGTCACTGGTAAATTGTCTAATAGTCCGTTTCTTAAGATTTAAATTCTGATTTCTTTACAATCTATTATCAATATATTATCTATCTCCTCCCTTTCAACATCATCAACTTTGTATAGCGTTATGACTCAACTCTAATGTTGCTGCCCCTGTACCTCAGTTTTTCAGAATCCTCAATGGGTATAAGATCTACTATAAGCTGCTACTGACTGGCACTCCTCTACAGAACAACCTGGAGGAGCTGTTTCACCTGCTCAACTTCCTCACCCCAGAGAGATTCAAGTAAGCGCTGTACTGTACCAGCCCCTCCATTAGCCTGGCAGTCTGCCTATGGGCCCTGCTACATGCTGCTGTAGCAGGGAGTAAAGACCTACTGCGTAGGGAGATGCAATGGTGACCACAGGGTCCTCCTTACAATACTGCCTGAAGCCAAGGCTTCCAATGCTAATTTTAACATTGATTGTACCTTCTTTAAAAGGTGTCTATAAACTGTTTTGCTGTGTCTATGCTCTCTCTGTCTGCAGTAACCTGGAGGGCTTTTTGGAGGAGTTTGCAGACATCTCCAAGGAGGACCAGATCAAGAAGCTGCATGACCTGCTGGGCCCACACATGCTCAGGAGACTGAAGGCTGATGTCTTCAAGAACATGCCTTCAAAGACAGAGCTCATTGTACGAGTGGAGCTCAGCCCCATGCAGAAGTTAGTTAGTCCTCTTCTAGTACTTTCCTATTGGACCTCCCATTGTTGTGTAAAACCTCTCACCTTTGACCTATGACCAACAGGAAGTACTACAAGTTCATCCTGACGCGGAACTTTGAGGCGCTCAACTCCAAGGGCGGGGGCAACCAGGTGTCCCTGCTCAACATCATGATGGACCTGAAGAAGTGCTGCAATCACCCCTATCTGTTCCCTGTGGCAGCCATGGTGAGGGAGGGAGGAGAGGGGGGGGGGTTGCATGTTTCTAAATGTGTGTATTGTAGATGTTTATAGGTTGGCAACATGCAGGAATGTTTGTTTATCAGTGAGAGTAGACTGTCTGTGTGTGAGGGGCTGTGGTCTCATTGGGTTATTTGCTCTTTGTGTAAATTCAGGAGGCACCAGTGTTACCCAATGGCTCTTATGATGGGAACCAGCTGGTCAAGTCCTCAGGCAAACTCACCCTGCTCCAGAAGATGCTGAAGAAACTCAAAGATGAAGGACACAGAGTTCTAATCTTCTCCCAGATGACTAAGATGCTGGATCTGCTTGAGGACTTTCTGGAATACGAGGGCTACAAATATGAACGTATCGATGGAGGCATCACAGGGGGGCTGCGACAGGAGGCCATCGACCGCTTCAACGGTGAGTTATGCTGCTGTTCTGCCATTGTCCAGCAGGGAGCAGCACAGACAGCACTCATACACACTTGCGTTCACACTCCATGACTGTGTGCCTTGATTCCTACTGCAGCACCGGGTGCTCAGCAGTTCTGCTTCCTGCTCTCCACCCGAGCTGGAGGCCTGGGCATCAACCTAGCCACGGCAGACACCGTCATCATCTACGACTCGGACTGGAACCCTCACAACGATATCCAGGTACTGTGCGACATGGTACACACTAACACAGGCTACATAATACACTGTCGTCTGTATGCCTAGGAACCCTCACAGTGTAGTGAATTGTGTCTTTCTGTTTCTCTGTTCTGTTTCTTTGTTTCTGTATCTGTATCTCTCTCTCTCTCTCAATTCAATTCAATTCAATTCAATTCAGTTCAGTTTAAGGGCTTTATTGGCATGGGAAACAAATGTTAACATTGCCAAAGCAAGGGAAGTGATCTCTCTCTCGCTCCCCCCTCCCTCCGTCCCTCCCTTCATCTCTCTGCTGCAGGCGTTCAGCAGGGCCCATCGTATAGGTCAGAACAAGAAGGTGATGATCTATCGCTTCGTGACGCGGGCCAGCGTGGAGGAGCGCATCACCCAGGTGGCCAAGAGGAAGATGATGCTGACCCACCTAGTGGTGAGGCCCGGCCTGGGCTCCAAGACAGGCTCCATGTCCAAACAGGAGCTGGACGACATCCTCAAGTTTGGCACTGAGGAGCTCTTCAAGGACGAGATGGAGGCGGCCGCTCGGGCCATGGGTTCCCACCAGAAACTGTGTAAGGCTAATGATACGCACACTGACTACACTGTGTCACAATTACAACCTGTTTTGCCAGAAACATATCGTATTTAATTTGAACTAGATATAAACCAATCTGTGTTCCTCAATTGTGTTACTTGTGTTCACTCCAGGGGACATAAAGGATGGAGATGAGGGTAGTGTGATCCACTATGATGACAATGCCATTTCCAAGCTGCTGGACCGTAGCCAGAATGCTACGGAGGACACTGAGATCCAGAACATGAATGAATACCTCAGCTCCTTCAAGGTGGCCCAGTACGTGGTCAAAGACGAGGACGCAGAGGTGAGGACTCACACACACACTCACACACACACACATACACACACACTCAGTCAGCATTGGAGGTGTCTATGTCTGGGAGTGGCTCTGTTATGTATTCTCACGGTGTGTGTGTGTGTTCACTAGTCTCTGTTGATTGTATTCTCACTGTATTCAGTAGTAGCTAAGCTAACCACTTTGTTTACCCAGGAGTATCCTTGTTTCCTTGTTCAGTATTCTCACTGTCTGTGTTTGTGTGTGTCTGTGGGCGTGCGTGTGTTCAGGAGGAGCCCCAGCGTGAGATAATTAAGCAGGAGGAAAATGTGGACCCAGACTACTGGGAGAAGCTGCTGAGGCACCACTATGAGCAGCAGCAGGAGGACCTGGCCCGCAACCTGGGCAAAGGCAAACGCATCCGCAAGCAGGTCAACTACAACGACGCGTCTCAAGAGGACCAAGGTTTGCCTCATACTGTACTGTACACTCTGGGCTGCTTTTCTCTTCTGCTTTAACAGGAATGATATGCTTATTCCCCCTCCGAGGGAAAGGTTTAGTGAACTAAGCATCAGTCTAGATATACCTCTGGTAACACGAGTGACACACTATACCTCTCTTTGGTTGTGTGTCTTTAACTAGAGCAGTTTGCTTGAAAATAGTGACACGTTTAGAAGCTGTATCGCTTTATATTGCTTTAGTTGTATAGAGGTCCTCTATAACAGTACCCGCCCATAGTTCAACGATAGGTATTTGAGACTGAAGGGGAACCATTTTAAAACCCATCTAAAGCAAAGCACACTCAAAGACGAAAGTGTTGATGAAGTGCAGTCCACCAGTGTAGTGGCTGGGAGGACAGAGCAGACCGAGGCTCTGCTGCTAGTCAGTAGTAGTCAGTAGAGGATGCCTGCCCCCTAGTGGAGTAAGTAAGTAGTACCCCTCCCCCCAGTGGGCCTCTGCAGAAGTGAATGCACTGTGCTGTTTCTCTCTGATCTGATCTGTGGCTCAGAGTGGCAGGATGATCTTTCAGACAATCATTCCGAGTACTCCGTGGGGTCCGAGGACGAGGACGAAGATTTCGAGGAGAGGCCGGAAGGTGGGTGTCAATGAGACCTGCGTAATCACTACGTTATAAATAACTCGCTCAGTGCCTGCTCTGCTCTGTGTAGATGGGCCTGAAACCTATCATTGGTAAGATGTTGCTGAGGCACCTGGCTGATGGTGGGGGTGTTTCTCTGTAGGTGGGCGCAGGCACTCTCGCAGACAGCTGAAGAGTGACAGGGACAAACCTCTGCCACCCCTGCTGGCACGCGTAGGGGGCAACATCGAGGTAAGGAAGGAAGCACTCTGTTTTTAATGTTGTAGACAACATGTGTGCGCGCGTTGATTTGACTAATGGGTAATAATGCCCTGTGCCATGTGCCAGGTGCTGGGGTTCAACACCCGTCAACGGAAGGCCTTCCTCAACGCCATCATGCGCTGGGGCATGCCTCCTCAGGACGCTTTCAACTCTCACTGGCTGGTCAGAGACCTGAGAGGGAAGAGTGAGAAAGAGTTTAGGTATTTAAAGCTTGTCTTGTATTCAGGGGAATTTTAACTGAGATTCAACAGCATCTCAACAGTCTCAACTGTTCACTATTACATCCATTCAAATGCATACCTGTCTGTGTATGATGTCTCTTTAGGGCCTATGTGTCCCTGTTCATGAGACATCTTTGTGAGCCGGGTGCAGACGGGGCGGAGACCTTTGCAGATGGGGTCCCACGAGAGGGGCTGTCCCGCCAACATGTCCTCACCAGGATCGGGGTTATGTCTCTGGTCAGGAAAAAGGTGCACATCAACCAATCATTAAATTACACTCCATGGTTACATTAATAAAACCCACAGAAAGCAATTAGTTGCCTCCAAAGTGTGATGAGAAATGTCTTATAGCACTATGTTTTGATTTAGTAAGGCTGGTTCCCTGCCTCTAGCATCTGGTTTTAGATAGCATGTCTTCGATAGAAAGTCTAGAATGGTGGAGAAACCCAGTGTCCTCTCATAGATTAACTCACTGTTGTGCATATATCCAGGTCCAGGAGTTTGAGCATGTCAATGGAAAGTACAGCACTCCAGACCTGATCCCACTTGGACTGGAGTTGAAGAAACTGACCGAGAGTCTGTCCTCTGACCCCAACACCCCGGTCCCTGCCAGCCCTGCAGCCACACCCCAGCCTCCTGGCACTCCTGTCCCACCAGGTCAGAGTCAGATTTGTTTTTTTGTTTTTTACCAGGTTAGTCTAATTGAGATTAAAAACCTATTTTTCAAAATAGCCAAAATAGGAGCACACAGCTTCAGACATAATTACAACATAAAGCACTACAGTTTAAAAACATACATTTACATATTGAGCAGGCAATGCATATTTTGGGAGGTGTGGTGCATCAAGGGGTCAAAACATTGACTCTCCCTCACTTTATTGTCCACCATAGATTTGAGCCTAGATTTGAACTCAATTAAGGAGACGCCTTTGTGCAGTTTCATGTCCATTTGTAGCTTCTTCCAAATGGTGGAATAAGCTACACATCCTTACCTTGGCCAGTGTGTATGGTGTGTGTGTTTGTTTGTGTGTGTTTCACTTATGTTAGATTCATTAGACAGGAAATTAAAGACACTGTTGGTGATTTGTTTTGCTGTTTTTACAGAGAAGATGGACTCAATCTCAGGGCCTACTGAAGACAAGGAGACCACAGAACTAGAGTGCAAGAAGCTACCAGAACTGGAGGTCAGAGTTCACTCCTCTTCTTCTGAAATGTCCCTTGTATCGTTCTCATCCCTCTATCTTTTACTATCTTCGTACTGTCCTTTCCCCCTACATCTAATTTAATTATTCTTATAAATCAAAACATATGCCACCTTCTAACCTTTTCATGTAAACTGTCTTCTTTCTTTCAACTCTCTCTCTGCCCCTCTCTCTCCCTCTCCATCGGGGATGGCTGTCTCTCCAGACTCATGTAAGTACAGAGTCATCTTTCCTGATAGAGAAGACAGACATGGCTCCTGACAGTGATGAGACAGTGAAGGGCAGCACAGAGGACAAACCAGTCTCCTCAGAGGAGAATAGTGAAAGGACAGACATACCCTCCACACTTACAGAGCCATCCACCAATCCTAAAGAGCCTCCATCCAAACAGACAGAGCTGCCATCCAATCAAAGCTCACCAAAAGGTCAGTGGTGCATTACATGGTTATTATGATCCAATGAGATGTAAATGGTTAATGTATTGTCTTTGTTTTGTCCCACCTCATAAAAATCAGTTGTGACATTTCTCTGTTCTGATGTGGCCATGTGTTTGTCTATGACCCCTGTAGCGGAGCCTTGTAGAGAGGCAGAGAAGTCCTTAGATAAAGGAGACATTGATCCTGCCCCAGCCAAACCTGAGGAGAAGGAAGTGAAGCCAGGTAAACGCAGAACAGGACAAATCTGAAAACCTTTTCACCCTTTGAGTAGCATGAGTGAATGACACATTACTGTATATTAGTGAAGTAACAATTTTTCCTGAGGGTGGAACTAAAAAAATGAATTTAGTCAATCCATTTACTTAGTTGTTTCAGACGAGCCCAAGATCGAGGACATGCCAGTGCCCGATGGCCGGCTGAATGGCGAGAAAGAAGCACATGAAGAGACAGAGGACATCAGGAGGGAGGTGGAGAAGAACGGCTTCAAAATGAGGTTCATGTTCAACATTGCCGACGGAGGCTTCACAGGTGAGGATGAGCAGGAGATACAGGTAATATAATATATCCCATTTAGCAGACACTTTTATACAAAGCACTTATTTGTGTATACATTTTTCATATGGGTGGCCCCAGCGGGAATCAAACCTACAATCCTGGTGTTACTAGCGCCATTCTCTACCAATTGAGCTATAGAGGACAGCTAAGGTGTTTTTGAGGGAACACTACGTGTTTGGTCAGGTCTAATGTTTGTTATTCTCTGTCAGAGCTACACACCCTGTGGCAGAACGAGGAGCGAGCCGCTGTGTCATCTGGGAAGATGTATGACATCTGGCACCGTCGCCACGACTACTGGCTGCTGGCTGCCATTGTAACGTATCCTTCCTCTGCATCTTACAGAGCTCTTCAGAATTCACAGTGCACAGTAATTCACCTGCCTGGTCTCAGAGGAGCGGAAGTGTTAAAGCTATTTGTGATGTGAAGTTCTTTTCTAATGTTTGTTTTCACTGACGGGGGAACCTCAGACATGGCTATGCCCGCTGGCAGGACATTCAGAACGACCCACGTTATGCCATCCTCAATGAGCCCTTCAAGACTGAGATGCACAAAGGGAACTACCTGGAGATGAAGAACAAGTTCCTGGCTCGCCGATTTAAGGTGAGACAGTTGTTGCTGTCAAACACATTTGTGAACATCCTGAATCTGAATAGTGGGCGAAACAACAGCAGGCAACATTCTCTGTCTCTGTCTCTCTCTCTCTGTCTCTCTCTCTGTGTCTCGGTCTCTCTGTGTCTCTCTGTGTCTCTCTCCCTCTCCCTCTCCCTCTCCCTCTCCCTCTCCCTCCCCTAGCTGTTGGAGCAGGCTCTGGTGATAGAGGAGCAGTTAAGGAGGGCAGCTTATCTGAATATGACCCAGGACCCCAGCCACCCGGCCATGGCCCTGAATACCCGCTTTGCTGAGGTGGAGTGTCTGGCTGAGTCCCACCAGCACCTGTCCAAGGAGTCTCTTGCCGGGAACAAGCCAGCCAACGCTGTGCTGCACAAAGGTCTGTCATCTCCCAGTGTGTACACAGCAACAGGACTAAAACACTGTCTACAAACTCAAGATCTGGGTGAATAAAAATTATGAATTGCATCAACTGTAGATAAGATTAGATACATTAGTACATTCTTGTCATTGACGGTTTGTGTGCGTGTGTGTGTGTTCCAGTACTGAACCAGCTGGAGGAGCTGCTGAGTGATATGAAGGCGGATGTGACGCGACTTCCCAACATGTTGTCCCGGATCCCCCCGGTGTCTGCCCGCCTGCAGATGTCTGAGAGGAGCATCCTCAGCCGCCTCACCAGCCGCGGTAACGAACCTCCGCCCCAACAGGTACTGTACAGGCGTGGGCTCTGTTATGGTGATAGGTGGGTTAGGATTAGTACTGTACATTCAGGTTTAGTTTGGTTGAGGTAATATTAGGTTCAGGGTACTGTAGGTTTGGCTAGGTCTATTTGGTTATTGACAGGGTGTGTAAAATGTGTTCTGTACTCTACCTCCAGCCGTTCGGCCAGGGCTCATTTGCCTGTTCCCAGATTTACAGCACTGGTTTTGGGGGAAGCTTCCGGGGGCCTGCGGGAGGAGCCATGGTCAACTACAGCCAGATGCCCCTGGGACCCTACGTCAGTGGTAAGAGGCCTGTCTCTGCAAGACTGTAGTTCTAACTGTAAGATAAGATGTTTCTTATCTGAACAGCCGAGGACAGAAACTGCAAGATAACTGAAAAAGATGGAGCACTATAAAGGCTGCTCTGCATCCCTTTCTAATAATATGTTAGCGAATGAATAGCTTAAAATGTTTTATGTGGGTCATTTCTTTTTCTGAGCACCCTTTCTTTGGTATCCCTGTTTGGTATCCCTTCACCCCCCCACCCCCCCCCACCCCCCCACACACACACACCCACACACACAAATTATTACCCCCCGGGGCCCCCTCTTCTAGTGTCCAACGGCCCCCCACCCCCGTCCAGCCACCTGGACAAGAAGTCCTGCGACCCACTGAGGGACGTCACCACCCCTGACCTCAAGTCAGGCAAGCCCAGTGATGTCATCTGTATTGAAGATTAGATCAGCTACCCAAAAACTGATCTGGAGTCAGCCAAGCCCAGGGATGTCAACACCCCCCCACACCCCTCCCCCCAACCCCCTCTCCCCCTCATCCTCCCTTCCTGCAAGAAGCTCTCTGTCTATGGATCAGAGGATAAACCTAGGAAAAATACATAGATGTATTTATCTATCGTATCAATTGCACTTCTATCTTTCGAAGATTCTTCAACATACTTCATGCAGTAGCTATTTGCTTTTATGACTTAGGTTGGTGAGTCAAGCAGAGGAACTGTCTATTAGGATGTGAGAGTCAAAGGACCTCAGACGCCCGACTTCTGCTACCTGACACGTGGAAGGGAAGTGATCTTATAGGACGCCTGGAACCGCCCTGTCTGAAGGGGAAAGTCTTGGATACTGGAAGAGCTGCATAAAGTAAAAGTACACATGGTGGATGAGCCGGTGGAGGTGCCAATGCTCTGGGGCTGCTATAATGAGAATCATCTGTGTCTATTTGTTGACTTTAGACCTGGCTCTGCTCCTTCATTCTGGGTATTTTCCTTCTGCGTTTATCTTTGGCCTATTCTTTGTGCATCGGGACTGACCTCTGCTGGAGCTGGAGCTGTGTGCTTTAGCTACGTACACATAGAAGGAAAATAGAACTATGAAGGTATAAGGCTCCAATCCTAGAATTGTAGAGATGATAAGTGGCTGCTGATACGGCAGCCAATTTGCTGATTATGTTTAATACATGTTTGTTTTTATAGTTTTATGGCAGAGCCTTGAGTTGGAACTTGGAATAAAAGTGACTTTAAGGAAGTAAAGCTGCACTATGCCTCAACCCCTAAAGACTGCCATCTCCCGCCTCTGGAGAAAGTGATCCTAGTTACAGAGCTGCATTAGCCACTAATATACTAGGGGTTCTCCCTTGTAATGTATATAGTTCAAGAGACTGCTGTTTATTTTGCCTTGCATAATCATTGTGAATTTAACGCATACAGGCATAAAACTGTAACCGGCTAGATTAGTGCAAAAAGTGAAGATCACATAGAAGTTACTAGCCTATTTCTGCGGTACATGTATTTCTTTAACATTTGAATGTGATTATTGGCTTTTAAGCCAAACCCCGGGCCATGAATAGAGTGTGTGCTATAAACAGAATCTCCTCCTGTCCATCAAATGGTTGGGATGTCAAGCTAATTGTGTGCTGGACATGGTGCTGGATGAGAGGGATTCTGTTGCCTTTAACACATAAAGTGACTGTGTTATAGTTCACCAAAGTCCCTCCCTCCCTCCCTCCCTCCCTCCCTCCCTCCCTCCCTCCCTCCCTCTTCTATTGTTAGGAATTAAAACCTAAAAAGTGCTTACGACACTACGTCACCTTTTGGCCTAGGTTTCATGTTTTCCATGAAATGTGCGTTATTGTGTGTTCTTCATGTTAAGGTAAAATGTTATTTCAGAATGTACTGCTTTAGTGCCACTAAAAGAGGGCTGCTCACTCCATGTCCCTGATGGCTAATGTTCCAGATTGTATGCTTGATAATCTTATAAGTGGGTGGAATTCTTTCCATTGAGAACTGAGGGGGGTGGTTGAATCAGATAGCTAATTCAATCATCAATAGATTATAATATTGATAGCCATCAAGTACCAAGGTTGGATAGCCATACAGTAAAAGTATCAAAAGCTGTTTTATTTTCTTGTTTTTTGATGTTTTGTTGTATATGGGTTCCTTGGAAGGGAACTGTTTATTGCATTACGTGTTGTGAGGACTAAACCGTGTCAGAGCGACAGCATGGATTCACTTGACAATACTGTTTATTCCATCTGTCTGCTAATGTGATTGTCCAAAGTGAAACTAACTTTTTATATGTTCAATGAGACTTCATTTGTTCAGATTTTTCATGAATGTGTGTATTAAATTCTCATTGAAAACCTTAAAGGCCCAGTGCAGTCAAAAATGTGATTTTCCTGTGTTTTATATATATTTCCACACTATGAGGTTCGAATAATACTGTGAAATTGATGATAATGCTCTTTTCGTGTAAGAGCCGTTTGAAAAGACTGCCTGACATTTCAGCCTGTTTGGTGGGATGGAGTTTTGGCCTGGTGACATCACCAGGCTGTAAATTAGTTAATAGACCAATAAGAAAGAGTGTTCCAAACCTCTCAATAACGGCTAGTTTTCAGTTTGCCCTACCCATTCAGACCACTCCCAGACAGTATTGCTTGTCATATTGCTCTTTGCTAAGAAGCTATTTTTGTTTGTTTGTTTTCAATTAAAAATTATACAATTAATTGTTACCCGGAAATTATTTGATATTGAGATAAGAATGTCTGCATTGGACCTTTTTTAAATGCAATGTTTGCTCTCATTTTTCTCTCAAAGACCGACACGGCTATAGCCCTCATGTGGAGGTCTTGAGAAAGGAACTGTGAATGGACTGTCCTGAACCGAAGTGATGACTGTATACAGGGTCTGATTGTATCTCTGCTCTCTAGGCTTTTTATATGAATGTCCTGAGGTGCTCTGTCGGCTGAATAGTGTTACTGCACAGTGTCTGCCTGTGTCTGACTGTCTTCTCAGTCGAAGCACTTTACCTGAAGTTTAACTGAGTGCAGTATCACACAGCCTTGACTGACCTCATTAAATTACAAACACAACAATAGATATTGGCCAGTTGAGATAGGAATTCCTAACAAATAGGTCAGTTCTTAGGCTATTATTTTGCACCCAATTGAGTGTGTGTTTATCAGTGCTGTTCTGTCCATGGAGTGTACAGTCCCAGTGTTTCTGTTCAGCCTGTTACTCAATTTGTAAGTCATATGAGGGTCCCTGTGTGGACTAGACCCACACCTTGTCATTGATTTGGATTAGTGTCACTGGACAGCAGCATATAACAACGCTATGTAAATACAAAGATTTACAGTGCTTTGTCTCTCTCATACTCTTATCGATCATGTACCTAACTACACAGTATGCATGAGATAAACTGAATGTTGCAGGGTAGTTGCCATAGAACTGCAATGTGTGCGTACAGGATGTGTTCAATCAAATCCACGTCTGTTTCCTTACGGAGTGCCGAGTTGACTATGAAATGTCAAGTGTTTAAATGAAATGCAATCAAACTGAAGTCAGTATGAATGTAATGTGTACGTAAGAAGGCCTCAGTCTAATGCTATAAATATATTTACAATGTATGTGTACATGCTTATAAACAAGGCCTCGAAAGATACCTAAAGAACCTGGTGAAGGCACCTTTGTTGCAGTGGGTGTACAGCATGTGAAATGTTGTGTATGAAGGTTCACTTTGGTAGTTCAGAGGTGGTTGCTCTGTGTAGCTAGCTTTGAGAGAGACATTGGATTCAAGCAGTGTTATAATGGTACAGATGTTTGTGCTAAATTGCAAATGAATGAAAAAAAAAAAAGTGAATTGTCATCTTTTACTTTGTACTCTGTGTATTTGTTCAATGTGTTTTAATAAATCCTCTCAACAACAATAGACATACCTCGTTGCTTAAATGCACATGGGAGAAAATAAGCTAATTCTCAGTTTGAGTATGTGTGAACTGTGAAGTTTGATATTTTAAGTTGACTTTCTGTTGCTCAGAGTGAAACCCACAGGTCAAAAGGAAGGTTGGCTGCCCCAAAAAGACATGGAACAGGACAAATGAGGAGGAGATGAAGAAGGGAGGAACCACTTGGAATAAAGGAAGGAATAAGGAATAAGCCCAGTAAGTCAAGTTGCCCTGAAACATCAATAACTAGAATTAATAAACAGGAGAAAAGCTTTTCTGATCTCTGTAGATGATTTTAGAACTGTTTAGTTTGATTTTAGAACTGTTTAGAGTTTGATTTTAGAACTGCAGGCTTTTAATGGGGCCTGACCTCCGATATAACTTCATCCTGATGTCTGCCTGCGGTCCAGGTCACTCAATGCCTTGCCATAAAGTAAATGTACTTAGGAGCATAAATGGAGCCATTGACATAATAGGTCAGAGGTCAAGATATTAAGCCAATCACAGCTTTTACAGTACATTATTCTCTTTCCTTGACTAGATAAATTGACAAAAAATGTTGTAGCTAAAAAGGAATATGTGTTTACTGATAATTGTTACACAGTATTTATAAAACACGTATGACACTAATATTGTCAGGTACTTCTCTTTCTCTTTCCTCTCTAGTTCAGTTGACATGAGTGTTTTTTCATTTTCAAATTTGTATTCCTCAAGTCCTTGGCTTGGTGATGTAATCACTAACATTGTTCCAAACTATTCCCCCTTTCACCCCCGAGTTTCCCATCCTAATTCCTCTTGACCCACCCTCTACATCTGCATATGTGCTCTGATTGGGGCGTGTGCCATACTTTAGCATTTCTATTGGCCAATGCCAAGACTTTTGCTCTGTCATTGGCCAATCATGGCTGAGAGAGCCCTTTGGCCTGCTTTGTATCTGTTAAGCAGCAGGGGCCAGGATATTGGAGGAGGGAGGGACTAAACACGAGGGGAGAGAAAGAGAGGGAAGAGGGACAGAAAGACGGCAAGAAATTGTGAGAAAAATAAAGAGGAGGGAGAGAGGAGGAGGGACGGACTGAACCATAGAAACGAGAGAGAGGAGGGAGTAGGGGGAGCCTCATTCAGAGCAGCTAGTGTGAGGAGCAGAGCTGACTTGATGTGGGAAAGTAAACGGTATTTCCAGTCTATTCTGCTTGAGCCCTAGGAGCTCTTAAAGCAGACATACAGGCGAATGAGTGAGGAACCTCTCAGTATATAATCAGGCTGTTCATGGGAGGTAACCAGGATTAAAGAGTCCACAGGGAGTAACTGAAGCTTGTCGGAAGAAATACTACTGAGGACAGGAAGGTGAGAGGTGTATTTTTATTGTCCTCTACTATACACACTCTCTCCCTCTCTTCTGTTTCACTTCTCTGCATGGTCAACAAGACAGGAGCTTTGTCGAAGGGGCCATGGATGGAGTGGGGGTGGGTGGGTTTGTTGTTTTGTGCTCTCAGTCCCTGGGTCCGGCAGCTTGGGGCAGCTGAGTTACGGGGGAGGAGAGGAGAGCAGAGGCAATACCCAAAGCCGGGTGGCCTCTTTGTTGAATACACTCTTTCACAGACGATTACACCAGGACTAACCTTCTGAGAGGGCTGTGTCAGGGGCTTGACTACCCATCTTATCAAGGGTAAGACCATGAGGCACTCTGGTCCAGAGACATACACCATCTATAGGGAGGATCTATACATTGATTCCAGATAGAACTGGGCCAGAGATACTTCACTGCACTATATACGTTAATGTACCCCCTCCATAGCCCCAGGCTGAAACAGGAGTCCTCTATCCAGCCCTGGTGTATGGGGCTTCTTCCTGGAGTACAATAGCCCCTCCCTGAATGAATTTCACGCTGCCTCATCCCCACAGAGGAGAAAGGAATGGGGAGAGGGGGACCTCTAATCTGCATTTTGGAAAGATGTAGTGTCTCCCTCTCTAGCCGGATGTCCCAGCATTCCCTGAGTCACACTGTTCAACTTTTGTTTGACAATCAAGTTCCATTAATTAATAGTCCATGCATGTCTGGCCTTGAGCTTAAACCACAAAGATTCTCCTATGAATGGGACCCCACTCGCCTTTTCCTCTCACGCCACAGCCAATGCACAGCTGAGGCCTTCCCACTCCCGGAAGCCCTAGGGGAATGAGTACAGACAGTTATGGATGAAGACCGCCATGAAAATAATTGGGAACGAACGGCTGACTGAAGACGGTTGGGCATTTGTGCAGTTGAGCCCGTATCTGCTGTAACATGAAACTTTGTTGCTCCTTGCTGAAACAAGCAAGGTGTTGTAGCAAATAAGTATTCTAGGCAACGTCCCTCTCCCTGCAGCAGCAGCAGCACACATAGAAATATCATATATTTCTATGGCAGCATATGCAGTCCGGAGCAGAGGATTCAAAAAAAGAAAATGCTTATGACAGTGTGACCGCGGTCATTTAGCTGGCCAGTAAGTCATCTGAAATTCCATGACCATCACAGCCCTACCATCTCTTTGTTAGCATCATGTTACATCTTTATAACAAAGTGTCATCCCTACGACTGCATCAAAGGGACAGCCCAACCCCCCTATGTATTGTAACAGGTAACCATTCTGTATACTGATACTGAACAACAACCCTGGCTGGCCGAGACTGAACAATAGAGAAGTATCAACAATGAACATGCACACAAATCTCCAAACCGAGATTTCATTGGCCACAGAAAAGATCAGTCAGATGAGCCAATGACAGAGATCACAATGGAGAGTGTGGGAACAGGACACCCAGGTCAGTCAACCTGCTGTCACACAGTGACGTTTTGGTCATTCTGACACCCAACCATAACCCTAGATGGGAGTGTTTGATTATTAAGGACTTCCCATACACCTAGATCGGAATGTTTGGTCTTGGTTACACTCCACATGCTTTTTAAAATCAACGTTTTAACATTTTATTTGTCATATACACAGTTTACAGCCGGTATAAAAGGTGCAGTGAAGTATCAATAAAAATGCTAATGAAAAACAAGTCATTAGAGGAAGGTAGTATGCACAGTAGTAAAATGGATATGTACAGAACAGGATGTACAATATACATGTATTAATGTGCTATGTCAAGTATGACTGAGTTACACATATAAAGTGGATTTATATTACAATTACATTGTTGTTACTGAAGTGACTTACCTGCAGTATTTGGACTTAGGTATGTACAGTCAGTACAGTCAGTGGTCAGAGCCCAGATGGAGAGGCAGTGGAGATACAGTAACACTCACTGTGACCTTGAGTAGTGTGACTACCATCACAGACTACCATCACACACAGTGGGCAAAGCAACAGCTTCTGTAGTGGAGGGCAACTGAAGGCCAATGTGGCTCTTGTATGAATAATGTATACCTGCATGTCTGAACAGTGCAGACCATGGCAGTGCATATGAAAGTAGCACATCATGAATGTTTCACTATGCTGACCATACAGTCTATGATGTTGACACATATTTGTTCTCAGTGTTCAGTAATCAGTACACTATGACACAGCTTTCTATACTGTAGCTTATTGTAGCTTACAATGGAGCTTAAAACAGGAGAAAAACTAACTGGGTTCATTCTATTCTGATTTAAATATGACAGTCAGATAATCTAACAAGTCCCTGTGCTAAATGTTTGGCAGGAGTTGGTTGGGGAATAAAGGAGGAGGCAGGCATTCCATTAGTATGTGTTACAAACACTCCCACTTATGGAGCTCTGCTTTTGACAGCTAAAGGATGACAACAGTTTGCTTGTGTCTAAATGGTTTGTCTCACACTCCTATCTCTTGACCTGATGATTTCCTTTGGGATCTGTTTTGCTTCTATGTTCCATTCCATCTCCTGTCTAGTAGAGAGTGGAAGTTTGGAAACCAGTCGAACCACCCTCCATAAAACCAAGGAAGAGCCTAGATAAAAGAAGGCTGTTTTAGCTGCCTTCTGTAAGAATTTCAATGCTGTTTATTCAGTCTATACTCTCCACCAGCTGTGGCTCTGTTCTATTGTTCATTGATGCACCCTGACTCCCTCTCCTTGTCTAACCAAGTCTTTTGTGGGTGAAATTGCACATTCAGTTCAGCAGATCTCTCCCAACTCATGTTCGAATTCAAACAATTCTCTATGAATCCAGCTTCTAGTTGCACACTCTATACCTCCCAAACTGCTATCATTTGACAATATGTGCCTTCCTCCTGTTCTGGAAGTCAAGGTCCAACCATACCCCAAAGACCTCCTTGTCGCCTCTACACCTTCTTCAAACATTACCACACCGCGGCTGTGCTAAACTCTTTATTTGCGTTAGGGTGTGTTTGGGTGTATTTATTTCATTTTAATTCTGCAAGGTACTGTATCCAGTTTCCTCAATAATGCCTTTAGGACAGAACCAGTTCAAGCTTTGTTTCCTCTTGTCCTAGTCTCTTTTGACGGGCAGTCTAAAGTTTTTTTTCACCCCAAGTTTGGTTTTTAAATGTATGTTGTACAAAAGTATTTCAACACGAGGAGGAGGTTTCTTGAGTTTGAAGAGGCTAGTCAGGCAGCAAACTATTTTCTGCTGGAAATGTCAAGTGCATTTTTTATGCAAAAAGTGCTAATTCATTTTCATTGTGCAATTGTATTGTGTCATAGTAGCTATAAGACGTGCCAATGCCAGAGTATTTTAATCAATATTGCTCAATGTCAAAGATCTTAGGTGATGCTCTGCTCGAAAGATCGGATCAATTACACCAACAGAACTTATTATGAAAGATTATTTTGCTGGTCCTACTTTTCCGCCTCTGGAAAAACCCTGGTGAATTTTCCATTATACATGGCGGTAGACTACTAAAGTATTTCACTCGTGGGAGGAGGAGTTCTCAATGATTTTTATCCCACAGATCCTCCATTATACTGAGCAGAGCCTGGCTCTGACACATCACATACAGCACAGCATGGCCATGACCCTCTGACCTGTGACCTAACTCCCAGACTGCTCAGCAGTTCAGTGACCAATGCAGAAACTGCTTTCTGAGGGTGAGCAGAGGTTTCCCCCTACAAAAGGCTAATTGTTTATTAGAGCAGTAAGTGGGTTTGTGGTATAGTGAAGAGGATAGCGGCCATGGTGGGCTGGGTCCACACATGACTAGAATTGCACCGACCGAGTGAGGATGTGGTCTTATTATTACCCCTGAAGAAAAGTGACTGCAATTCTCAAACCTGGCCTACTTTGCCAATCATGTTTAATATGTCTCAAATTAAGACTAGAAAGTATCCCTGTGTAGTTTCAAGCCATCACCATGCCAACAACATTATAGTGCCTGACTCCCTAAAACTGACCTAATTTCCTCATGGAACTGTCAGGAGGCTGCTTGTGTTGATGAGGCTTGTAAAACTGACATTGTTGAGTCAGAGTTAGTCAAACTCTTTTCCCGCTTAGCCGCCCACGATCGGATCCACCCCACTGTACTCTATGCTGTCATTCCCCGAGGGGGCGTGCAAACAGGCCTATCAGGGCCAGGAATGTTCCTGCAGAGGAAACGTTAAAACACTAATCAAAATGTAAAGCAGATGCTGCACTATGAGACTTCACCAGAACTCCAGTACTCAGGAGTGGTGCTCTGCTATGGATGCAGAGCCACCCTCTGCATGTTGGGAAACCCCCCCCAGCTATGAGGTTGAGGTATTTAGGTCAGACATGTTGTATGTAGTGAGAGGAATACCGTATTAAAATGACAAAAACAACCATTATGGGCTCATCACTCTCATACATATAGATATCTCCATTAATCTTCAGGTAAGCCCTCTCAGACGGTTTAATTATGCTAACACCCTTTCTCAGCCATTTGTCCTGCTTTTATACTGGAACTGTAATCCCCTCTCAGTTGCATGTCTCTTCCTTTGTGGTTCTGGAGGCAGCCATAATTCTGCCATGCTTAAAGGATTGGAATTTTTCACAGTCCTGAGAAAGCAAACTAGTCAAAACAACCTGTTGCTAGTGACCCACACTCAGTAATGTAGGTAATACAATGTAGTGTTCACAACAACTCAACTCTGGCCATTTTTTTTATTTTGATCAGATGATCCAGTGAAAGGACTTAGTGACCTAGTTTTGCGTGTGAATCCAGGAATAGACTGCTTCCTCACAAAATATCTTGCAGTCGTCTAAATGTTATTTTGTATTACAATACATTTCTATGTAAACAGTATGAGCCTAATGTTTCCAACCTGGCGTAACATAGTAAATGTAAATTCGGGACACTCAAATTAGTCTGATATATTACGTTTTGTATAGCATGTATTCATTTGTGGATGTCCATCATCCATTTCTAATGATGTTACAAATTGCAGTTTGTATAAAATGTTACAAATTAGCTAGGTGGCTAATGCTAAAGTTAGGTTAAAGGGTTAAGGTTAGGGGAGGGTTAGCTAACATGCTAAGTAGTTGAAAATTAGCTAGTAGTATGTAATTGCAAAGTTGCTAAAATGCTAAAGTAGTCTGTGATGAGATTCGAACACACATCCTATGGGTTGCTAGACATTCGCGTTATACACCTACCCATCCACCCCAACCAACCACCCTACTTTCTGACTCAAGTAAGTTAAAGTCATAGTAAAATACTACTTGAGTAAAAGTCTAAAAATATTTGGTTTTAAATATACTGTACTTAAGTATCAAAAGTAAAAGTATTCATTATATTAATCAAACCAGACGGCACCATTTTATTTTGCATTTATTTACGGATAGCCAGGGGCACACTCCAACACTTAGACATAATTTACAAACAAAAGCATGTGTGTTTAGTGAGTCCGCCAGCTCAGAGGCAGTAGGGATGACCAGGGATGATAAGTGTGTGTTGGACCATTTTCCTGCCCTGCTAAGCATTCAAAATGTAACAAGTACTTTTTGTTGTCAGGGATAGGGCTGTGGTGGTCATTGCACCCTAAAAAAGTGGCCATTGTGCGCTTCTCCCTGAGCGCTGCACACTCCATCACACGATTGGGTCTTTCTCACAGGCTATAAGTGAAGACAGACACATCAGGAACGCAACTGCACGCATCCTTATGCAATTCCGAGGTGCATATTGAAGATATTGGAAGAACTATCCACATTTACTTTTCGTCAGCCAACAATATGAATAGGCCTAACGAACTGCACAAGCACAAGCCTATGTCAATCTACTATCTCCCATAGTACAAAGGTCGACCTATCTATTCTGTGCGAAAAATAAATACTTTTTTTAGCTTAAAATGTTGATAGACTATTAGGCTATTTATTCACATTAGTAGCGTAGCAATGCGCACATGGTAGTAGGCTATAAGCTCAAATGTTCCATTAGCGGAAAACACCATTATCAAAAGTGACCGCAAATGCAATTATGCATGTAATGCTTTTATTATGAAGGTGCATTTTTATTGTGAAAATGATCTTCCCCAAACTTGAAACTCACGCGCTGCTTATATAAAGCAGATTAATGTGCTTAATTTAAAAAAAGTATTTGGCCACTTTAGTTGTGATACAAACCTTATTAAAACATATAGGCCTATGGGCTAGGCTACATGAGGTGTGCGACTATGATTCGAAAAAGTCGCAAAAAATGCTTATGCTGGGCATCATTCACAAGTGACAATATATAATTCACAAGTGATAGGCTAATATTGTCACCCATCACACTATTCTTGATTTAATCTTGTCTTTAGATTTACTAAATAATATAGGTGTGACATTTGTTTTGATTTAGAACTGTCCATTACCATGCACCTGTATCGAAACAGGGTCAGCGGGAAAAAATACATGTCATCTATGCACTTAAATAGCGAATGGAGAATGTTTTTTCACATGATTTATTTTCATGCCAGCCAGGTAGGCTATACTCCTGCTGTAAAGATAAGCAATGTGCTTAATATTAGGAAAGTTGAGAAATAATATAGTAGGCCTAGTCTATAGAAATCTTATCCTCCTATTTTTAGTAGAGGCCATCACTCTGTTTTCTTGCGCAATTGCATAGCCTATTGAAATGTTGCGCAACATGAGCTCATGGGCTCTCATGTAGTGTTTGATTAGATTTTGGAAGACATTTGCATTGATGTCAAAGTGATTAGAGAGACAATAGAGTGATGAGTACCAGGCAGTTAGCAAGTTTGGTAGGCTACTAATGACCATCAGAAGAATCACGTGGAATTTGACTGCATTCATCACTCATGAACGCAGTGTGGCGGTAATACGGTCACTGCAACAGCCCATGTCAGGGAAAATGTAAAACATACATAATTTTCTTTAGGAATGTAGTGAAGTAAAAGTTGTCAAAAATATACATAATAATGTACAGATACCCCAAATAACTACTTAAGTAGTACTTTAAAGTATTTTTTACTTAAGTACTTTACACCACTGGCTAAAACAAACAAAAACATTTTTGTAATAGGGGGAACTTGAACTCATTCCAACATGTTTCATCCTGATAGTTCCCAGCAGGCAGCACCCATACACAAACTACAGATTAGAGTCTTAGTACTGTGTAAAGTTTAAACACCGATTAGTCATTGAAAAAAGAGCACAAAGTAAATAAGCTTTGCCAAAATAATTTAGAATGTATTCGAAAAGGAGGTTCCACTTAAAGTGTCTTAAAACCATTGTATTTTTATGGTAGTTACATATGTACGTTAGTACTCTTTATTAGTACTTACAACTATTATACCTTTTTGTGGTTTGTGTATTTATACATTTAACTATTCATATGCCTTTGCTTTGTAAACAAAAACTCCAATCAGTTTCTAAATTGTAACCAATTTTAGGAAGCCAGGTGCATTAAAGGTTTTGTCAGACAAGGAACATTATTTCAGTTTTTTCTTCTTCAACATGTGTACTATCCCTTTGTCTCTGTTCTCTGTTCCAGAGCTTATGTCCACTGTGACGTCTCAGCAGCAACAGAGGGAGGAAGAGGAGGATGAGGAAGATGAAGAGCAAGGAGAGAAGTTTGAGTTTGACGACAGTGCTGATGAGGAGAAAGACCCAGTGGAAGCCAGTCAAACTTCAAACGAGTCATCTATGGAGGCCACAAGACAACCACAGGACAATGCAGTAACAACACCACCTGCACACTCACAACAGAACCTCAATGCAATGCCCCCTGCTGGTCAGGAGGACCACCCCTCCCAGGGACAAGACTCCACGGCCTCTTCAGGTAAAGTGTTCTTTTTATTACAACATATTGTGAGTGACTCTTCTCCACTGGTCTTATAAGGTGCTGTCAGTTCTTAAAGGGTTTTCATTATAGATTCAGACAGACAGTCATAAAGAGAGCCGGGTTCTAATTGGATAAAGAGCAGGGTAACTCTTGTTGATATCAGTCAGTATGCTATTGACTACCTGACTGAGTCATGTTGCCAAACAAGCTCTGTTAATTACACTGCTTGCTAAAAAGGGAGATTTAAATCTATGTGAACTTCTGTCGGACAAAATTAAGCGATTAGTGCTTAATTAAAATACTTCTCACAAAGCCTACGTGTAGTAATCCGTTAAGTGGGGTGTGGAGCATTTCTCCACTGCACTGGGGAATTCTGTGGTTGATGATGCTGTACGGTGGAAGCCTGTTACCCAGCGGATGGTGGAGGAGACTGCCGTTAGGTTGGGACTTAGCCCTCCCAGGTAAGATGAGAGGGTTCACATTGTCTCTGCATAAATTAAATAATAGTTTGGACAGGAATATCTTCGATAAAAGCGGATTAACACACGGGACCTATATACTGCTAATAATATAATTCCCGTGGTCTGTTTTCATCAGCGATTGTCTTCTTGGCGACACAGGACTGACCGCTCTATTCATAAAACAAGGTCAATTAAGTTTAGCTCATATTGAGACTTATTTAGATGTATTCCAAATGTTTTAACTGTCCTTCCCATATGGTACACGTCGTACAAGTTATAGTAACAAACACAAACATGATTTAATAAAAAAGGTTTTCTTGGCTAATGTCTCCCACTTCATTTCTCCCCACAGATGTTCCAGTTAGCGACCCACCCAGGCGGTAAGAGACTCCCTGCTTTCTATCTGCTGTCACAGTATTCTGGAATCTGCATTACATCTTCAGGGGCTGTGTGGTTTGGCCTCGTAGGAGGAAACATCTGTCTTCATTAAGTTATCAATGTACTGTATTAGCATGACCCAAAATCAGATCCATCTCTATTTTCATAGAGAAAGGGTGTCAAAGTAAAAAGGTATAGGCCTGATATGTTTGGAACAGGAAGTCAAAGGAGATGGCAAAAAAAACTCTTCCATGTCTAACATATTGAATCAGTTGCCTAAACAGGTACTCTGTAGTCTGCAGGTTATAGCAGTTTGCAGTATAAAACATTGTATATGAGTTCACTAGAATGTACATTAGAAACATGTTATCAACAAGTGTAATGTATCACCCTCTTAATTTGTGGTCCCCTGTCTTGGTAGGGGCCACTGGTCCTGGTTAGGTCCCAGCATGATGGTGTGCTAGGAAGTGTGCTGGGAAACCTGTGCCAATAGGAGAGCCAGGGCCTGCCATTCCTGTGGGCTTTCCTGTGCTGAAAAGAGGGGTGTATAGTGTGTGTGTGTATCTCTCTGTGTGTCTGTGTGTGTGTGTGTTTGAACAGGGTTGGATTGTGAGAGAAGATTTCTGCTGAGTACACTGTTCCACTGTGGGTCAATATTCTCCCTTTCCTAGTGGAGCTATTAATAGGTGTAAGGTGTGTGTCAGCGCGTTTGCTCAGTGTGTCTGTTTCAGCTCAGATTCAGATATTTTTGCATCGCAAAGAATACTATGTAATAGAAACATTGTTTCAGAACATGAATAACATGTCTGCAGGTCTATTCAGTGGTATTGTGTGTGTGTGTGTGTGTGTGTCTAGGTGCATCTGTAGATTTTAGGACCTTTGACAGATAACTTTCATTAAGTGAGACCCTTAAGATGAAAAGTCCTGGACAATGGTCACCATGACAACCCAACACTTGACATTTATATGGCTCTGCTTTATGTTCAGTTGAGATGTAACCTTAGACTAGAGGGGCACACGTTTAAGCAACCCCACTTTACAACACTCATTTTTCCTTTATCTGCATTCCATCCTTCCTTGCCGTCTCCTCTGTACTGTGCCTCAGTATATTCTATTTGCATTGACAAAAGTTAGCCTTTTCTTCTGCAATAGGGCTATGACTCACAGGGGCTTGTATAGACAAGTGAAGGGCGTAGGCCTTCAAAGATGAACCATAAAACATATACTTTTCCAGTCTTTTAAACATTTAAATAGTATGTGTTCTCAAAAAATGTCTTGTTAAATCCCCATTTGAAACCACAGTAATGAGACATGCATTCTGTATGAATTTTACAGAACAAAACAGGTTTCTTGTGTTTCATGGTGAGGCATTACTTACGCTGTGTTATTAATATGTCTGTTCCCTATTCTAATTTATTTTAGAAAGCTCTTATTCATAAAAACTGCTTGAGTAAATATTTCTCTGTAAAAATTATTAGCTGTAATATGTTGAGTTTTCATTGCCAGCCCTGTGAGCTGCTTTCTGACTGAGTCTGTTGTCTTTGGGGAGGCAGTGAAGGTGAAGAGTTGAAACGTTTATTAGCGGACATTACTAGGAAGTGGATTTTAAGTTTCAACATTACTCAAACAAGCTTTAGCTAATGCCTTTATCGTTGTCTTGCCAAATAAGGTAACGCAATAATATATACAGAAAATCTGTCCAACAGGTTGCTTGCACAACTACACAACTAAACTGCGTAATTCTGTAAATATTATGGACTGTCAGGCATGCCTGGAACAGGGGAGAGATACAGTATCTTGCTGACTGATAGAGTATTTTGCTGACTGATTGACCTACTGCCTGTTGGCATAGCCGAGAGGGATGGTGGGAGGGATGCATTTAATGAGATTGGTTTCTCCTCCATCTCAGATCTAGCTGTATAATCAAGCATGTGGGAGGATTGCTGTAACTCTCACTGGTAGCTTGAAAACATAAGAAAGTGTTAGCTCTTTACAGAAGACCTATAATATCAGTATTGGGAGATGGCTCAAAGGCAATAGTCCAGGGCCAGTTTTTTTTAAATCTAGTCATTGTTATGGTCAGGCTTTAGCTATGGCAGGTGATCAATGGCTATCGTTTAGGGGGAACTTTCATGGCTCTCAGTTAATATAACAAGCAGGAGCTAAGGTCACAAAATCATATTCATGGTCTCACATGAGTTCACCTGGATCAGATGACTCTCTCCATCCCTCACAACAGCAGTCAGCAGAATCAACACACCACCTAGCAGAAATGAGCTGCACTAGGAACATATAGCTGTGGCAGGTTTAAGGGAGTGTTACGCCTCGATCACATCGACAGCGTCATTGCATTTTGGTACACCAGAAGTACATACATTTCCAATGGAACGCTGCGTTTGCCTTGCAACATTGCGTTGCAGAAGCAGTTGCAGTGCGTTCTGTGTGGTGCATACATTGGATTTATCGATTTATCAAATTGAACGCGTAGACGGCTTGACAGAAATGGTTGCAGAAGGTGAATGTTGAACTTTTGTTGCACACATTTCCAGACGATGCTGCGTACCATTTTGCGCAATGACACTGTCAGTGTGATCGAGGCGTCAGCATGCTGGGGCCGCAGTGCTTCCGACCCTTTGCCCCCGGCTACTCCACCTTTCCTCTCCTCCTCCTCCCTCTCCTCCACACTGCAATTCACTTGTAATGAGCCACAAACCACCCAGCCTAGAGTGGTCATAACTGCTTTCACTACTCTGTCTGGTATGTTCCAGGGTCTCTGGCCCGGTCGAGCTGGTTGAGCCCATTGCTGCAGCACCTTCAGTGGGAGAACAGACCCAGGATGAGTCCCAGGGAGGGTCTGGTCCTGGAGACGTGTTACCTGTGGAGAACCAGAAAGACTCGGAGGACCATAGTGTGGAGACGGAGAAGAAGAGCTCTAGCCTGAGGGAACACTCTGGAGGTACAGAACTGCATTGATACAGATACATTAAACATGATATAGACAGAGAAGAGCAAGCTTACACCAATTACAGCAGTGGTCACCAACCGGTCGATCTCCAAGGCCAAACATTTCTGTAAAAAACCCAATGATAAGGCTATGTGTTCCTATTTCTTTTATTTGTCTCAGGCTGTTGGCGGTAGGTACACCCGATTCAGCTGCCCTGCGTGCCTGATAGGCGAACTGTTGCCATTTTGAACGATTTCATGTGTCTAAAGGTACTAACTCTGCCTTCCCGGCTGGCCCGGAGAGAAAATCAGGTGCACTATAGGCCTTCAGCTGGCCAATCAGATGGCTCAGATTACCGTCTGCAGTAACGTTGCAGGCATAAAAATTGTAGCTGTGAGATTTCAAATCGTTTAAAACCATGACTAGAGAGAGAGTGTCAACGAATACAGCAAAGAGCTGCTGTTTCTTTGAGTGAGTTCATGTTTAAATTTTTACTCAGCACTGTCAACACTTTGTATTCAACACTTTTATAAGCCATAAAATGCGTGTTCTTCCTATTTCCACTTAGCGCTAGAAGAAGCACTGCAGCAGTAATGAATGAGTAGGACAGTGTATCGATTGGCTTGTGTTGTTGTTATTATTAGCAGCTTGGGTCGTTTTTAATATCAAGGAATATTTCACTTTCTCTGTTCATAGGAGTTACAACATGAATTTATGCATGAGGCAGAAATAATGCGGTGCGACTCGAGTTTTGCCATCAGCTGGAAGACGGTATCCCTTTTTGGTCAGTGGAGGAAAGGGAGAGCAGAGGGATGTTGAGGTGGACCCTCCGTCTGCTGCTCTCTCCATCCGCTGAAACAGATGCAGGCACCATCAGCCCCGTAAAATGAAAATAAATAGCAAATGATTTAAATCATACGCTCACTTAACGGTGCCTTGCAAATAATACAACAACGGATCTATTACCAGTAAAGCCTACATCATATTTTGAAATATATATATTTTTAAATGGCCCAAACAACAATGCATTGGCAGGGCAATTCAAGCAAAGCCAATATGAGGCGATAATGTATTGGGTCTATAGCTTACTTCACAAACCTCATTGCTACAGTACTGTTTTTTTTTGACTCAGAAAAGGTTGGTGACTTCACTGAATTACAGTATAGGCCTTCATAACTTTCACCACAAGGCTTGTTGTTAAGTAGCATTGCACATTTGTTGACATTGTTTGACAGTAATAACCTCCTGAGGGCAACGGCCAGCACACACTCTCTCCCTCCCATGATTTGATTTCAACATGGACATGACGTGAATTCAATTAATTCAGGATGAGGATCGATAGTTGACTGTTGGTCTATTTCCACCAAGGGAAATTGCTCTCACTGACATTAGGCTATTAAAGGTGGTCCAGTAAAAGACTCTGTAAGGAGCATGACTAAGCCAAGCTCTGCTCCACTTTTTTCACCTTTAGTTCTTGACGATTTTGATCGAGTGTACTTGCCTTCGGAAAGTATCCAGACCCCTGTACCTTTTCCACATTTTGTTGCGTTACAGGCTTATTCTAAAAGGGATTAAATAAAAACATTTCCTCAGCAATCTACACACAATACCCCATAATGACAAAGTGAAAACAGTTTTTAGGACATTTTTGCAAATGTATTAAAAATAATAAATAGAAATACCTTCAGGTATTCAGACCCTTTGTGCTATGAGACTCAAAATTGAGTTCAGGTGCATCCTTGATCATCCTTGAGATGTTTCTACATCTTGATTGGAGTCCACCTGTGGTAAATTCAATTGATTGGACATGATTTGGAAAGGCACACACCTGTATACAGTATATAATGTACCACAGTTAACAGTTCATGTCAGAGAAAAAACCAAGCCATGATGTCGAAGGAATTGTCCGTAGAGCTCCGAGACAGGATTGTGTCGAGGCACAGATCTGGGGAAGGGTACCAAAAAATGTCTGAAGCATTGAAGGTCCCCAAGAACACAGTGGCCTCCATCATTCTTAAAAGGAAGAAGTTTGGAACCCCCAAGACTCTTCCTAGAGCTGGCCGCCCGGCCAAACTGAGCAATCGGGGGAGAAGGGCCTTGGTCAGGGAGTGGACCAAGAACCCGATGGTCACACTGACTCTAGAGTTCCTCTGTGGAGATGGGAGAAACATCCAGAAGGACAGCCATCTCTGCAGCACTCCACAAATCAGGCCTGTATTGTAGAGTGGCCACTCCTCAGTAAAAGGCACATGACAGCCCTCTTGGAGTTTGCCAAAAGGCACCTAAAGACTCTCAGACCATGAGAAACAAGATGATCTTGTCTGATGAAACCAAAATTGGTCTGAATGCCAAGCGTCATGTCTGTACGAAACCTGGCACCATCCCTACGGTGAAGCATGGGGGTGGCAGCTGTGTAGCAACTCTCCCCATCCAACCTGACAGAGCTTGAGTGGATCTGCAGAGAAGAATGGGGGAAACTCCCAAAATACGGGTGTGCCAAGCTTGTACCGTCATACCCAAGAAGACTCGAGGCTGTAATCACTGCCAAAGGTGCTTCAACAAAGTACTGAGTAAAGGGTCTGATTACTTATGTAAATGTGATATTTTAGTTTTTTATTTGTAATAAATTTGCAAAAATATCTTAAAACAATTTTTCTTTTGTCATTATGGGGTATTGTGTGTAGATTTCTGAAAAAAACAACATTTAAACCATTTAATGTAGAAAAAGTCAAGGGGTCTGAAAACTTTCCGAAGGCACTGTATGCCTTAGGTGATGTTTATTATAGTAATCTACCTTAATTGTGGTGTTATATTTTTCGTCATCATGCATGGATAACGTCTAAATCTGATTTAAGAAAGTGTACCTCAGTTTTGTGAGTGTTATTATTGTGCTATAATTGGGTACCATGGGTTGATGTGTTTTCAGTGAACCAAAGTGTCATAGGTAGCATACTGGCACCATGATATACAGCGTGTGAAATAAGTATTGAACACGTCACCATTTTTCTCGGTAAATATATTTCCAAAGGTGCTATTGACATGAAATGTTCACCAGATGTTGGTAACAACCCAAGTAATCCATACATACAAAGAAACCAAAACAAATACGTTCAGAAATTAAGTTATGTGAAATGACACAGGGAAAAAGTATTCAACACACTTACTGATATTTATTTAATACTTTGTACAAAAGCCTTTGTTGGTAATGACAGCTTCAAGACGCCTCCTGTATGGAGAAACTAGTCGCATGCATTGCTCTGGTGTGATTTTGGCCCATTCTTCCACACAAACAGTCTTCAAATCTTGAAGGTTCCGTGGGCCTCTTCTATGAATCTTGATCTTCAGTTCTTTCCATAGATTTTCAATGGGATTTAAGTCAGGTTATTGACTGGGCCATTCTAGCAGCTTTATTTTCTTTCTTTGAAACCAATTGAGAGTTTCCTTGGCTGTGTGTTTGGGATCATTGTCTTGCTGAAATGTCCACCCTCGTTTCATCTTCATCATCCTGGTAGATGGCAGCAGATTTTTGTCAAGAATGTCTCGGTAAATTTGCCCATTGATCCTTCCTTCAATTATGTGAAGTTTGCCAGTACCATTTGCTGAAAAGCAGCCCCACACCATGATGTTCCCACCTCCAAACTTCACTGTTGGTATGGTGTTTTTAGGGTGATGTGCAGTGCCATTTCTCCTCCAAAAATGGTGTGTATTATGACATCCAAACAGTTCAATTTTGCTCTCATCTGACCACACTATATTCTCCCAGTATTTCACTGGCTTTTCCAAATGTTGTGCAGCAAACTTTAAACGAGCTTCAACATGCTTTTTTTTCAACAATGGAGTCTTGCGTGGTGAGTGTGCATACAGGCCATGGCGGTGGAGTCATTACTTACTGTTTTCTTTGAGACAACAGTACCTGCTAATTGCAGGTCTTTTTGAAGCTCTGATTATTCTTTTCACTCCTCTGTCAGAAATCTTGCGAGGAGCACCTGGTCGAGGCAAATTTATGGTGAAATGATTGTCTTTCCACTTCCGTATTATGGCCCCAACAGTGCTCACTGGAACATTCAGAAGCTTAGAAATGCGCCTATAACCAATGCCATCTTTATGTTTGGCAACAATTAGGTTGCGAAGGTCTTGAGACAGCTCTTTGCTTTTACCCATCATGAGATGTGTCTTGTGTGACACCTTGGCAATGAGACCTTTTTGTAGGCCATCAGTTGGGACTGAACCAGCTGATATTAATTTGCACTGGGCTGGATTGCTTTTTAATTACTGATAGTTTTCAGCTGTTGTCTTGGCTTTCCATGCCTTTTTGCACCTCCCTTTCTTCATGTGTTCAAAAGTTTGGGGACACTTAGAAATGTCCTTGTTTTTGAAAGAAAAGCACATTCTTTTTCCATTAAAATAACATCAAATTGATCAGAAATACAGTGTAGACATTGTTAATGTTGTAAATGACTATTGTAGCTGGAAATGGCAGATTTTCTTTTATGGAATATCTACATAGGCATACAGAGGCCCATTATCAGCAACCATCAGTCCTGTGTTCCAATGGCACGTTATGTTAGCTAATCCAAGTTTGTAATTTTTAAAGGCTAATTGATCATTAGAAAACCCTTTTGCAATTATGTTAGCACAGCTGAGAACTGTTGTGCTGATTAAAGAAGCAATAAATGTCACGACTGGGTTTGTAGATTGACCAAGGCGCAGTAGTAGTTCGACATAAGAATTTAATGAATATAAATAAACTTGACGAACTATGCAAACACAAGAACGACGTATAACAAAGACGTATAACAAAGACGTATAACAAAGACGTATAACAAAGACGTATAACAAAGACGTATAACAAAGACGTATAACAAAGACGTATAACAAAGACGTATAACAAAGACGTATAACAAAGACGTATAACAAAGACGTACACTTACACTCCTTCTCCTAGACTGACATACAAGACAATGAACCACACTAAGGTGTTAGACATGACAACTGATATAGGATCCCCAATCAGAGACAACGCATAGCAGCTGCCTCTAATTGTGGACCCAACACAACACAACACAGAACTAGGATACTAGATCTGTCAGGCTCTATGGCCAAATAGAGTAACAAAAGTCTTCTCTATGGCCAGAGCCTGACAATAAAACTGGCCTTTTTTTGACTAGTTGAGTATCTGGAGCATCAGCATTTGTGGGTTCGATTACAGGCTCAAAATGGACAGAAACAAATAACTTTCTTCTGTAAGTCGTCAATCTAGTTTGATAAACAGACGCCTTACAAGTCCTCAACTGGCAGCTTCATTAAATAGTACCCGCAAAACACCAGTCTCACTGTCAACAGTGAAGAGGCGACTCTGGGATGCTGGCCTTCTAGGCAGAGTTGCAAAGAAACAGCCACTGGCCAATAAAAAAAAAAAAAAACATACACTGGGCAGCAGTGTGTGTGTGTGAGTGTCTGTGTGGAGTCAGTGTGCACGTGTTATGTGTGTGTGTGTGTGTGTATGTATGTGTGAGTGTGTGGGTAGAGTCCAGTTTGTGTGTATAGAGTCAGTGCAGGAGAGTTAGTGCAAAAACATGTATGTGTGTGTTGGGGTGTGTATGTCTGTATTGTGGTTTCAGTGTGTGTATGTGTGTGTAAGTATATGTGAGTGTGTGGGGAGAGTCCAGTGTGTTTGCATAGAGTCAGTGCAAGAGAGTTATTGCAAAAAAAGGTAGTGTGGGTAGATGCTTTATTAGTTTAGCAGTCTTATGGTTTGGGGGTAGAAGCTGTTCAGGTTCCTGTTGGTTCCAGACTTGGTGCACTGGTACAGCTTACCGTGCGATAGCAGAGAGAACAGTCTATGGCTTGGGTGGCTGGAGTCTTTGACAATTTTTGGGGCCTTCCTCTGACACCGCCTGGTATTGAGGTCCGGGATGGCAGGGAGCTCGGCCCCAGTGATGTACTGGGCTGTACTCACTACCCTCTGTAGTGCCTTGCGGTCGGGTGCCTTGCAGTTGCCGTACTAAGCGGTGATGCAGCCAGTCAAGATGCTCTCAATGGTGCAGCTGTAAAACTTTAATTTCAGCATCCTGAGTGGGAAGAGACACTTTCGTGTCCTCTTTCCAACTGTGTGGGTGTGTGTGGACCAACATTCCTGTAGACTGATACACTGTGGCAATTTAGTCATACTACAGTATGGATATTCTGTATTACTATCAGTACTGGATTACTAGAGTGAAATAGTACTTTTGTAAATGATTCAAAGATTCTGTTAGCTGTGCTCTCTGTCATTGAGTTCAATACCAGCTTTACATTTGCTTCTGGTCCTAACATTAAGACCAGTCTGGGTCTTAATCCTAGGACTACCATCAAGCAATGCCATACTGTGCTAAAAAGTGTTTCACCAAACCAAGATGACACTTGCCTGAGTTCTGCTGTGTTGCCTTCTGGGATTGTTGGGAAAAATAAACTCAGCTTGAAGAAATACACTGTTTGAAATAATGAGCACTGTTCTCAGAAGACTGAGTCAGTAATCTTACAGATCTGCAGATAGTCAGGCTGATAGCCAAGATTCAGTTATTCCCTTTTCATTCGGTACACATTCTTCACAGAGAGAGGATGTGTGTGTGTCTGTGTGTGTGCACGCTTGCGTAGCTAATCCCTATTGTAGTAGAAGAACACTGTCTATTTTGTCTCTCTCTTGGATTGTGTCCAAGGTTATTTAGAACCTTATATAGAGCTGTGGCGGCTAATCCATGTCAGAATACACATCCCTCATTAGATTAATTGAATCCAGTGATTGTTGATGTTTGAAGTTTATAAGGAACCGTTCCAGACAAATCACAATTTAAATACGAATCAATAAAGCCCCTAAGTTAAATTAGGCTGAAACACTCTCAAAGCAGTTAATGACAAATCCTGCAGACCGTGGAGATAGATAGGGTCGATGCATTACAAACAAGGTGGATATAATCATGCTGCCACAATTCCACAGCACAACCCCACGCTTACCACAAATAACAGCAACACACAGGGCCTATCTCCCTGCTAAGTCCCTGCTAATATAATCAATGAACTGTTGATGTTTTCAACACCATGATATAAACCTAATTTATGTAAATGGTATTGACCATTAGAACACAGAAGTGACAGAACCTTGGGGTAAAATGCTTGGGGGAAAAAGCTCTTGAAGTTTGGTTGCTTTGCAAAATAATCACTGACAGGCCCTCCTGGCTCTGTGGTTTGGGGTTGTGACTGGTCCTTAATGTATTCCCCAATAGTTGAAGGTGTGGATGATGCTGAGGCCGATGCAGAGCTCCAGACAGGGAGCCCAGAGGTGATCTATGATGACGTGCCCTGTGAGGGACCACTCTCTCCTGAGGAAGGTGAGTTCTGGTGCAGGGGCTGGGGCCACTGACTGCTTGTATTGGATGTCTCCCCTGTCTGATACTTTTATTTGTATTTAACCTTTATTTAACTAGGCAAGTCAGTTAAGAACAAATTCTTATTCACAATGACGGCCTACCTACAGCCAAACCATCCTCTAACCTGGACGACCCTGGGCCAATTTTGCGCCGCCCTGTTGGACTCCCTATTACGTCCGGTTGTGATACAGCCCGAGATCGAACCTGGGTCTGTAGTGACGCCTCTAGCCTTAGACGCTGCACCATCAGTCTTTGGATCAATGCCCATCAGACCTGGGTTCAAATGCCATTTGGTTCCTCTTAAATACTGCGCTGTGCTTGATTGAGTTTGAGGATCTGCTATCTAACAATGTACTGTACAGTCTTTGTGCTTTGTTGATGTCAGTGTATCTGTGTGTGTGTGTGTGTGTCAGGGGACATGATCTACGAGGATGTGCACAGAGAAGAAGTGCCCCAGGGTGCAGGCAACGGTTGGAGCTCCAGTGAGTTTGAAAGTTATGACGAGCAGTCTGATACCGAGAGCAAACCACCAACCAGCAGCAAGGTAGGAGAGATGGCGTTCTATTGTATATGTCTGTCTGTCTGTCTGGCTGTCTGGAGTCTGTTTGGATTTTTGTGTTTGTGTTCAATGCATATGACATGACTCAAACAGAATTCTTCACCAAATGCTACTGCTCTCCCACCACACTTATTTTATTCATGTGAGAAACTGGTGGGGAAAATACAAAGTACATGAAACATGTATCAGACCTGTCTGGGTTGGTTAAAATTCTAACTTTGTGGCCTGAGAATAAAGGCATCAAAGTCATGACCCTGCCTAGGTGCTGAATGTTGTAACCATACAGTAGGTGATTGTAGCCTCTCTCTCCTCCACATGGGGGCAGTATATACTCTTTGACGTTGTGCTCTATTCTGGTCAGACTTGGTCCAGTCTCATCCCTGTGTATATACACCATGTACATGTGTAGAGTACACTATTGGGAAGTTTTGACCAAAAATATTTGACTGAGCTGGTGCTATTGATACATAGATTTAGAAAACATTCCATGAAATTATATCCTTATACACAGGGGAGCGATGACCTGCTTGTTATGTTTGGGCAGAAACAATGGTGGCTTTACTGAAATGAATATCACAGCAGGAGGTAGTCTATGAACGTCTCCTTCTTCATGTCTGCCTCACACCTCCCCTCCTGCACTCACTTCCTTCACCAAGATCATTGCTATTAGTCTAGGCTGACATTACCCTTTGACCAGCACAGTGCTCTAAGCTTCTGCTCTCCACCCTTGTGATTAATCCAGGTGTTGCCTTGCTTGTTTTGTCTTGATCCTTTCCCCTAAATGTTCCGCTGTCTCATCTTCCTTCCTTCATCCCTGTGCCCTGCTGTGTGGTTTAATGCGACCTGCCCTGACCTGCCTCACATCACACTGCCCCAACACCTGTGGCGTTCCTGGTACTGTAGCAATACTCCCCTGATGTGCGTCGGCTGAGGGAGCGTTGTGCCAGGACCAAACGTGAAATAGCCATGAGGCTGGGTGGGAAAAACAACTATGACACCAAGGTATATCACTGGCAGTAAGAAAACACAACATGACACCAAGGTATATCACTGGCAGTAAGAAAACACAACATGACACCAAGGTATATCACTGGCAGTAAGAAAACACAACGTGACACCAAGGTATATCACTGGCACTAAGAAAACACAACGTGACACCAAGGTATATCACTGGCAGTAAGAAAACACAACGTGACACCAAGGTATATCACTGGCAGTAAGAAAACACAACATGACACCAAGGTATATCACTGGCAGTAAGAAAACACAACATGACACCAAGGTATATCACTGGCAGTAAGAAAACACAACATGACACCAAGGTATATCACTGGCAGTAAGAAAACACAACGTGACACCAAGGTATATCACTGGCAGTAAGAAAACACAAAGTGACACCAAGGTATATCACTGGCAGTAAGAAAACACAACGTTACACCAAGGTATATCACTGGCAGTAAGAAAACACAACGTGACACCAAGGTATATCACTGGCAGTAAGAAAACACAACATGACATCAAGGTATATCAACTTAGAACTCAAAATTACAGCACACAGGACCCTATGCAAGGATTACAATGACCAAAGCCAAAATTTGTCTGCTGTAGTATAAAATGCATTATAACTGATTTGTTTTTCACATGATTAACATTCTTACCCATCCTGTCCTTGCTAATGTTTATGTGCTATCCTCCAATCTGTCGCTCTCATGAGAGATTTCTCTCTCTACTTTTAGTTTACTACCAGGACAAGTTTTGGGGACACATGAATAAGTAAAACATATTTGCATCCATAAACACTTTGCCAGTTGCTCCCAGTTGATAACCTAGTTTCCTGAAGTGGCATCATTTAAAAATACCACCAATTTAACATGGGTATATTCTGGGTCTGTGGGCATCACATGAGTCTGCCGGGCCTCAGTCATGCTCAGGGTGGGGTTTGTGGTTAGCAGAATCTATGATCTCCTTATAGACTTCCTGATTAGAGACTAGATCAGACAGTTACAGACCATCCAGTGTCCCATCTCTCTCTATCTCTCCTTTTGGATTACTGTGCAATGTTTCTCTGGCTCTGCCCTCTCTCTCCTCGTGGACTAACTGTTTTGGCCTCTTTGTCCTATTGAACCAGGTTCATCAGCTAATGAAGGCCGCTAGGAGTGGGACCAAGGATGGATTGGACAAGACCAAAATAGCCTTCATGCGGAGAGTCTCCTTCCTGCACAAGAAGGACCACTCAGGTAATCTGGGAAAAAGTTATTCAAAATGACTTTTTGCCAAATGACTGTCTCAGATTAGTTTCCCTCTTATGAAGATATGTGTGAATTTGTTGTGAAGTGAGAGTTTCTATGGAAGATAGGAGTTCACATACATTTCATCTGCCTCTTTGAATTAAGCTGCGGTGGAGAACTTGTGTGATACTAGCCGAGCCAAAAGTAACGTTAGAGGCAGATAGAGAAGAAAGCCTCCCATTTCCTTTCCAATCCCAGCTTTAAAAGAGAAAAGACTTGTGGAAAAATTATCTAAATTATGTAAGATATTTCAAATGACACAGCTGGGATAAGTTGAGCGGCTCGCGCCGATTAAAGACAGACGTTGTGGCCAACTGAAGGGTTTGATGTGTGAGAGAGGAACGAGCAGAAAATCTCACATGATAGAGGTTGTACCCCAGGAAGCCTCGGTACACAATGGAACCAGATTATTATCCGTTAATGGAGTGTCGAGCAGCTCCAGAAACCACAGATAACAGAGCCACAACTCAACATTTTTTTTCAAACAATCAAAACGAGGTAAAGAGGCCAGTGGTTCTATTTGTAGCTGTTGATCAGGGGGAATCTGGGAAGCATTATATACTTCTGATACTGACACACGATTATCGTTCCAAAGTCATTCACTGGAGTGGTGTTGGCAGGCGAAAATCAGTTTTAGGATCTATGTCTGTATGGTTGCAGGGAAGTTTGGATTTGGTTTTAGTACATTTTGAATGCCTTTGTATTCATGCTGAGTGCGTGTGTGTGTGTTTGAATGCGTTTTTGCAGAGGTACTGTCTGTTCTCCTCTTTACTTCTACTGAGATATATTATTGTTTGAAAGGTCTTTTTCCCTCCTAAGTCTTTCATGCAGAGTACAAATCTCTTTATATTTAAGAGGTAATAAACGTGGCGTGCATCTGGGAGTGTGCCTCCATTTGAGATGTGAAAGCTATAAATGTGCCTCGGTGTGTGTGTGTGTTCCACTGTGCAGAGGATGTGGAGGATGACGCAGGGTACCTAGATGTGGCTGTGTCGGAGGTGAAACAGCCTCCTGCACAGCTGAGCCCCATGCCTGAGGGACTGAGCAGCCAGCAGGTGTGTATGTGTGTATGCATATGTTTGTGTGCGTGTGTGTGTATTCTGTGAATCTCTAGATTCATGTGATATGCATGCAATGATGCAAACATTATTTTTCTATTGCCAACACTTTCTGTGCGTGAGTGTTGACCTCTGACCTGTATGTTTCCCTGACTGGCCTCCTCTGTCCTCAGGTGGTCAGACGACACATCCTGGGTTCAATCATTCAGAGTGAGCGCAGTTATCTTGAGTCCCTCAGTAGAATCCTTCAGGTAAGTGCTTTACCCCCTACCATCCCTCCTCTGCCCTATGCTTACTCTGACAGATGTAATGCGTTCATCTTTTCAGTATTTAAGAATGAGTCTGAAAAGGAAACTGGAGATAAGTATGAAATTAACAGTCTTGCGCTGCATAAATAATCATGATAGAACAGATTCCTCTCACATCTGTGGTGCCCCGCTGATGCCAAATGAGAGATTCTCTCTCTGTCAGGTTTTCACAGAATCACAGAATGGGATTCTCTCTTTTATCCATCTTTTTCTGTGGCGGAGAGAGAAGAATTTGTTATCTCTCCTCAGAGATGAAGAGACACACCTGCTGAAAAGGAATCAGACATGATCAGTGGGAGGGTTATGTGTGGCAAAATATTTTCTGTTAAGATATGATGATGTACTACCTTTGTTTTGCCATGAGATGATTGTGTTTGATAATTGAGGATGTTAATCATTTTTTTGTGATTTTGCTTACCATTCAACAAGTCCAACACACTGCTAGAGGAAAAATTCAGTCTTCAGTCCTGTCCATATTCCACTTGCCGATAATTAATTTGCTGTGGAGGATTTATGGTTGGATAGGGGAGATTATTCACCATATTAATATGACTCTCACTTTTAAAGACACTGCAGTCATGTGCACATGTTTTACACAGTTGACTAGTTTTGATACTGTACAGCATCTTAACTAATTGCAATAGCTTAGAAGAGTGTTACTAACTGAAAATTGCATGAATGTGCCTTTCAGTAAGGGGCCAAGCCCCGTTGGATGATGCTGTTGTATCGGTTGAGAGATGTTGCTATTGATGCGTTGCTTTTTATGATCAGGGCCTACCTGTGTGTTTTACATCATTCTCTACCGTAAAACATACCTAATACAAGTTAACTTGGGTATACTATTTCTCCAGGAGTACCAGAGGCCCTTGCTAGAGGCGGACCCACGCATCCTGAGCCCACGGAAGATTCGCCCCATATTTTACCGTCTACGTGAGATCACTCAATGTCACTCCATGTTCCAGATCGCACTGGCGTCACGTGTGGCCGAGTGGGACAGCAGTGAGAAGATTGGGGACTTATTTGTGGCCTCGGTTAGTGAGACTTTGTGTGTGAGAGAGTGTGAGAGAGTGTGTGTGAGAGAGTGTGTGAGAGAGAGTGTGTGTGAGAGAGAGAGAGAGAGAGAGAGAGTGTGTGTGAGAGAGAGAGAGAGAGAGAGAGAGAGAGAGAGAGAGAGAGAGAGAGAGAGAGAGAGAGAGAGAGAGAGAGAGAGAGAGAGAGAGAGAGAGAGAGGAGAGAGAGAGAGAGAGAGAGAGAGAGAGAGAGAGAGAGAGAGAGAGAGAGAGAGAGAGAGAGAGAGAGAGAGAGAGAGAGAGAGAGAGAGAGAGAGAGAGAGAGAGAGAGAGAGAGATTGTCCAAGTAAAATTTCCACACCCAGTTATAATGAGCTGCACTTAAAATTTAGAAAACAACACTAACCTCAAACATGGAGGCAATTACAGCTTAGATGAATATCTCTTTTGCAGAAAATACAAAATAATATGTGTGCTTTATTGCATTGGCACTGGTCCATTGGACTAATGTATGAGTGTGCTGCTGTGACCCTCTGCAACGTGGTCATCCATAAGGCTTGCTCATTATTTACCTATCAAAGACACCATTTCGACCCCTCTGCCTTCCTCCTGGCCCTGTTTACTGTGATGTTTCATTGATATCCTGACACCAGCCAAATGAGCCTGTTGTGAGAAGTGGTTGGGAGGCTAGGGGTTAGGACTCCTCATTGATTTATATTTTTCACCTGAGAGCGGGTTTGTCGCCCAGCTGTTAATGTTTTATGTTATAGGTCTCATACTTGTATCTGTGTGATGTTTGGCTTGCAGAGCAGATGAAGTATAGGGTTCATTTCTATGTGAGACTGGCACATGTTCTAGCTACTTCTCCGTCAGCTACTGCTGCCGTCAGCAGCCCGCTTAGTGTTTAATAAAAAGAGAGCGAATGACTGTGTGCCGTCGCAGCCGCCTCTCAATATCCCCACCCCACCCCCTCTAATGGATTGTGAAGGGTGTTTGTTGGTCTCCTGGATGGTAAACAGATCAGGGTCTTAAATACCACTCTTAAATTGCCGTTTTCTAACCTTCCCAACATTGGAATTACCTGTGGATTTCCAGTATTAGGATTGCTAGATGAGCCGTTGAGCTGATGAATTTCTAGGAACTTCGAAGAGCTGTCAGAAGAAAGATGTCAGATTAAATAACCAAATGTGACTTGTCCCTGAATGAATTTATTTCCTGAAAAACCCAACAGATTCCTGATGTGAAATCCAATCGCTGTTCCTCTTGCGTTTCTCATAATCCCACCTTTCTGGATTTCCACAGTTTTCCAAGTCCATGGTGCTAGATGTTTACAGCGACTATGTCAATAACTTCACCAATGCCATGGCCCTCATAAAAAAGGCATGCATGTCCAAACCAGCTTTCCTGGAATTCTTAAAGGTGAGTTACAAAGTATGATCAGGCTTGTCCATGTGTTTTTCCTCCAATACACTCTAACCCACGGTCACTGTCGATGTTCACCTACTATTCCTATAATATACAATATTCTACTGGTGTCGTGATACTTGGTTAAAAGTGTAGTTGCTTTATTGTTTCTCTTTCAACAACTTGAAATCATTTTTTTTTATAAACTCCACTAATAGAGAATATGTATACTGCACCAATTACCAACTGTACAGTACACCTTGTCAAACCTAGGGTTTCACACAGTAAACTGTGTTCAATGATGAACCTGTTCGGATGATGTCAGTGTAGCACATTGTGGCTGGTATTATCAGCAGTTTTCTATTCATACACAGCAGTAGCACTTCACTCCCTGTGTTATGACCTACACCCACACTCATATACTGTCCACTGACCACCTCCACTTACTCATTCTCTAATGACCAGCACAGCCACCAAAGTCTGTTTCTCCACACCTTACTAACCTCCTACTCCCACACTCCTAAACTCTATGTATCTTGCTCTTCAGAACAAGCACTAAAGGTGTCTTTCTCTCAGTGTATTGACTGGTCTCCTGACTGTACTATGGTATGTTGTTTATGTAAACCTATTTGTCCTGTGTTGTGTAGAAGAAGCAGGCGTCCAGTATTGATCGGATCACCCTGTACGGCCTCATGGTGAAGCCCATACAACGCTTTCCCCAGTTCATCCTTTTACTGCAGGTATATGCCTTTACCAACACCTTCATCACTGCTAACAGTTGGCTCTGACTCGATAATGTCATATTTGAAAACCATACCATGTGCAGAAACAATCTGAGATTTATACCAGACAATGTTTTAATAGAGTTACTGCATATGGCAAGATGCTGTATTTTAAGCAGTTGAAATCTACTATTGCAACGTTTTCTAAATCCAACATCAGGCATGGCTCTACTTGGGGCTGCCAAGTGCACAACCATATTAGCTTTTTCATGCAGTCAGCTCCTTTTCCCTCCTTTAGTCTCCCTCTCTCAAGATTGTGTGCGCAAAGATTTTGATTTGAATGTGCGTTCTGGAACTGCAGTACCTCATTTCATCCCTCAGTAGGCATCGATTATCCATGAATTCAAAGATAAGTTATGAATATGAATGAGGCGTTTTCCTCTTGTCTAAAACTCCAGCCTCCTGAGAGGGAGTGTCTGTGTTAAATCACACATTACACAGGGAAATACATTTAAAGCACTTAAACCCTTCTGGGACTCACACACAGAATACAAGGCCATATTTCTGCAGGTCCACAAGCACACACAGTTGCAGGTAAGCCAGACATACACACACACAGATCTGTGATGAAACTCAATAAGTCCTTGGATTTTTTAAATAAATTTGAAAATGTAAATGATGGGCTTTTACATTGCTCTGGGCCTTACACACAGCAACACGTGCACACACGAAATGACACCTATTCACTTTATTTAGTGTTTGTTTCTGTGCTTCTCTCTTAGGATATGCTGAAGAACACACCTAAGGGTCACGTAGACCGCCTGCCGCTACAGCTGGCTCTGACCGAACTGGAGATGCTGGCCGAGAAGCTGAATGAACAGAAACGTTTGGCCGACCAAATAGCTGAGACTCAGCAGCTAGCACGCAGTGTCAGTGACCGCTTGCTCAGCAAGGTGACCGAACCACTGCAATACACATGGACACACACTTTCACACACAGAAAGCACATGCATGGCATAGCATACACACACACAGACACACACACACATACACACACACACAGTAATCAACCTGCTCACTATGTGGCTCAACCCCAGAGCCCTTCCTCTACCTCCACTGTGTTATCAGAATGAGCCAAACATCTATGCATTAGGCTATATAGCCATCACTTACATTACCTTCCCAGACATTAGTCTAGGAAAGCATTTTTATTTAGAAAAATCATTGCCCAGAAATGATGGCCATTATCGGCCATGAACAGCATCCAAACACCACGGCAGGGGCGTTCCTTCTCCATTACCACACTGGAATTACAGTCTAGACGCTGCAAATCTGAACAAATGCATTTCTGAATAAGAGGAATTAGGGGGTAAATGAGACATTTAATTGGAAACCGTGAGAGAGTTATCTCTTCCCAGTCTCTCGCCTTCTCCTCCCCCCCCCCCCGCTGCTGTTATTTTCCTCTCTCTCTCTCTCTCTCTCTCTCTCTCTCTCTCTCTCTCTCTCTCTCTCTCCCTCTCTCTCTCTCTCTCCCTCTCTCTCTCTCTCCCCCTCTCTCCCTCTCTCTCTCTCTCCCTCTCTCTCTCTCCCATAATAAAATGTATTGCGGTGAGACTGCAGAATTGCTATAGGAAGCAGCTCTCTTCAATAACCCCATAACCGTCCAATTAAATATGAATTATTTGTCTCTAAGTATCTAAGTCAGTGGAATATTGGAGATAACACTGTGAGTGGGAACAGGTTAAGATTTCCGATTTAACTCTCTCAGACACACACTCACACAAAACAGTCACTCATGCATACACACACGGTTGACACTTTGGACATTTCTGAGGGGCCCTTCCATAACTTACATCTGTCTGCCTCTTGAGGGTGCTGTAGTTCTGTGATCATAGCAGACAGGCTACTGTTTGATTAATGACTCATTTCCCAAGCCATCTGAACAAAAGCCAAGCACTTTTACTGATTCCCCACAGATATAACAATACATTTTGTGAGAAGTGATGGGATGTAGTGCACTGTACATTGTAATATGAACAAAACATAAATTCATTATTCATAAAATTGTGTTTCTATGGAACAAACATAAACATTAAAGTTGAACACAGTATCCGAGCTGCGTATTTGTACTTTACCGTCCGTTCAGTCTTTGGGCTTTACTGTTGTTGTTATTGCTATTTTTTCAGAAGATTGTTTTAGAATTCATAAAACTGACTGTATTGATTCAGCTGGACATAAAAAGTTACCGGACCAAATAATAAAACTTCATCCTGTTATTTAAGCCTTTGCCACGCCCTTTAGGAAATGATGCCTTGTGTGTTTTCACATACTGTAGTATACAGCAATATTTCTGTGAATATTTCCATTTGTGAGTGTGTGTGTGTATGTCTGTGTGTGTTAGCGTGTGAATGTGTTCTGTGTGCCTTGACTGCACAAACCTACGTTGATCTGCTACTGATTCCCAATGAGACACTCACTTAACCAGACATTTGCCTGCTGTGCTCCTTAGCAATTGAACTGAAACCCTGGGGAATTGGTCCTTTGTGATGTGTCTTTTGAGACAAGTGTCCTGATTGCTCTGTCCCTTTAGCAACTGAACTCAGACCAGGGGTCGCTGGTGCTTTGTGAGACGTTGATTGAGACGGTGTACGGGGAGCGAGGCCAAATCCTGAAATCTAAGGACCGCAAAGTCTTCCTCTTCAACGACGTACTCATCTGTGCCAACATCAACGTCAAGTAAGTGGTGGGTTGTTCCACCTTAAAAAGCACATGTCCGATTTTTCTGAAATCATTTATGTAGTTAGAAACAGATAAGATTAGCATTCCTGCAACATTATTTTGTTGAAATATAATTTGATCTCTGAGAAATTAAGCTAATTGATTGCACCCAAATTGGCAATTTTAAATGATAGTATTCATATAATATTCAATTAATATAATACATAATTTCTACCCAAAATTAAATCAAACAAAAGCCACTCACAGACCCCACACAACCCCACGCCAATCCCACCCCAACAACGAGTATATAGTATCAGTTCTCTATGTTTGACAAGTAGTATGGAGCTGCGGCTCACAGTATTGTTTCTTCATGCAATGTAATGCATTCCCAAGGATTATGTTTTTCTTCCCCCCTGTTCAGAGAAATGTAATTGTTTTTAGGTTTATATCCCATCCTACATTCTGATATTACCAGGTTTGTAAGACTAGATGGTGCTGTTCCTGCAATTAGATGATTAAAAACAAATAATCCCCAGCCACCCCCCAATGTTAAAGGGATAGTTCACCCAAATTACAAAATTACATTTTTGGTTTCCAATGCGTCATTGCAAGTCAATGGTACCTATATTAGCATTTAATTGCTCATGTTCAAATCATCGTAAATTATAAAAAAAAATGTATTGTGTAACTTGATTATGTTACTTGGGATGATTTGCATGATTTTACTTGGGATGATTTGCAAAAAATAGGTGTCATTGACTTGCATTGGATTTGTGCGACAAATGCTAAAATTTTTGCATTTGAAACAGTGGCCAGGTAAACAAAACCAAAAGCATTGGTTGATGTTGTACATAGACTGCTTACAGGGTAAGGTACCAATTTGTCATTTTGCGGGAAAAATATAAAAAAATATCACCTAATAGCAGGAACAGCACCATCTAGTGATCAGAACCTGGTAATATCAGGATGTAGGATGAGACATAAACCTAACAACTAAAATTACTAATTTCTCTGAACAGGAGAAAAAAAACATTACAGAATTCACTGAGAACGCATTACACACTTCAGAAAATATTAATACCCCTTGACCTTTTCAATATTTTGTTGTATTACAGCCTGAATTTAAAATGGATAAAATGTCAAGTTTGTGTCGCTGGCCTATACACAATACCCCATAATGTCGAAGTGGAATAATGTTATTCAAATTAATTGTAAATGAAAAGCCGAAATGTCTTGAGCCAATAAGTATTCAACCCCTTTGTTATGGCAAGCCTAAATAAGTTCAGGAGTAAAGATGTGCTTAACAAGTCACATAATAAGTTGCATGGATTCACTTTGTGTGCAATAATAGTGTTTAACATGATTTTTGAATGACTACCTCATCTCTGTACCCCACACATACACTTATCTGTAAGGTTCCTCAGTCGAGCAGTGAATTTCAAACACAGATTCAACCACAAAGACCAGGGAGGTTTTCTAATGCCTCCCAAAGAAGCGCACTTATTGGTAGATGGGTAAAAAAATCTGACATCGAATATCCCTTTGAGTAAGGTAATGTTATTAATTACACTTTGGATGGCGCATCAATATACCCAATCACTACAAAGTTACAGGCGTCCTTCCTAATTCAGTTGCCAGAGTGAAAGGAAACCTCTCAGGGATTTCATCATGAGGCCAATGGTGACTTCAACACAGTTACTGAGTTTAATGGCTGTGATTAGGGTTGCAAAGGGTCGGAAACTTTCCGGTAAATTTTCGGAATATTTCCATGGGAAGTTAAGCCTGGGAATTTTGCTTAAGTTAGCTTATAACAGTGAACCTTTTTTGTGGGATACACATAAGGCAATTCTAGGTCTTGTGGCATATTTTGGTTAAACTATCCCCAATTCAATGGAATTGCAAGCCTCTGCATGCACAGTGCATTCTTTCATCACATGTGCAGTGCACTCTTCCATCACATGTACAGCTGATTCTCAAGATCTTGCACACTAATGAGATGCTTTTGAGCCCACACTACTACACTGTCTGAGCCAAGGACTACATTTTTTCTGGTAAGTTTTGATTACAATACTGGGTAGGGTGAATATATTTTATATGACATACATGATTTTTTGTTGACTAGTTGTCATGGCATGGGATGTGGAGAGACCAAGACGCAGCGCAGGGATAGTAGTTCGACATTGAATTTTATTTGTACTATATATATATATATATAATAGAACAAATGGCGAACTACACGACACAAACACACTATAAACTACCGTCACGTTCACCAAAACACACGAAATGAACGGACGTAAAAAAAGGCACACTTGCTTCTCACCGTGACTGCGACATACATCGATAACAACCCACCCCAAGTGAAGGACAGACTCAACATATATTGGATCCCTAATTAGAGACAACGGGTAGCAGCTGCCTCTAATTAGAGATCCACCCAAAACCCACAAAGAAACAGAAAAGAACGACACTGTCAGACTCTGACCAAGCTACATAGAGAAGCCTATTGCTTCTCTATGGCCAGAGCCTGACACTAGTAAATAGTAGCCTACAGCAAAGTGTGTTTAAATCATTTCTAACTTGTTAACAATTTCTGCTAGTTAGTTTTTGCTACCATGTGGGGTTTAGCTTGCTTGTGCCTGTTAACTGAGGAGTGTTAATTCACCTGTTTCCATACGTTTCATTTTACAAAGGAGTTGTTTAATCTAACTGCTTAACTATTTATATGTACATGGAATTGTATTCCATGTACATATAAATCTGATGTGTGGAGACTTTTCACTGCAGCTAATGTAGAAGGAAAAGCTGTGTACATTTGCAAATAATGTGCCAAATCATATGTGAAGAATGGAACAAAGATGCAGAATCATCTGGCCAAGTGCATAAAGTTCCCTCAGTGCTCACAACAAGCAACCTCTGACAACAAGCAACCCCTCTACTTATAGGGAAATTATGGTGGTTAGGTTATCGATAGCAACAGCTCATGGTCCTCATGGAATTAGACGTGTTTTTGACTCAATGGAGGAACGTAGTCAGAGAAATAATGATGAATGTCTTGCTCGAGCTCTGTATGCAACTGGTTCACCTCTGATGCTCACAGGCAATGTGTATTGGAAGAGATTTCTGAATGTTCTTTGCCCAGCATACACCCCTCCAACCAGACATGCTTTATCTACTCATTTGCTGGATGCAGAGTTCAACAGAGTTCAAGTGAAGGTCAAGCAAATCATCTCTGATGGGTGGTCGAATGTTCGTGGGCAAGGAATAATTAGCTACATCATCTCCACCCCTCAATCAGTATCCTACAAGAGCACAGACACAAGGGACAACAGACACACCGGTCTCTACATTGCAGATGAGCTGAAGGCAGTCATCAATGACCTTGGACCACAGAAGGTATTGCACTGGTGACAGACAATACTGCGAACATGAAGGCTGCTTGGTCTAAAGTGGAGGAGTCCTACCCTCACATCACACCCACTGGCTGTGCTGCTCATGCATTGAATCTGCTCATCAAGGACATCATGGCACTGAAAACAATGGATACACACTACAAGAGAGCCAAGGAAATGGTTAGGTATGTGAAGGGTCATCAAGTTATAGCAGCAATCTACCTCACCAAGCAAAGTGAGAAGAATAAGAGCACCACATTGAAGCTGCCCAGCAACACCCGTTGGGGTGGTGTTGTCATCATGTTTGACAGTCTCCTGGAGGGGAAGGATTCTCTCCAAGAAATGGCCATATCACAGTCTGCCAATATGGACAGCCCCATCAAGAGGATCCTCCTGGATGATGTATTTTGGGAGAGAGTGGTAAGCAGCCTGAAACTCCTGAAACCTATAGCAGTAGCCATTGTCCGGATTGAGGGAGACAATGCCATCCTGTCTGATGTTCAGACTCTGCTTGCACTTCACTGTTGCTCCAAGCAGAGGAAACTTCAGTACTGAAATACATCAAAAAGTGTGAAGACTTCTGCGTGAAGCCCATACACGCCGCAGCGTACATGTTGGACCCCAAGTATGCTGGCAAGAGCTTCCTGTCTGGTGCAGAGATCAACAAAGCCTATGGTGTCATCACTACCGTGTCTCGCCACCTTGGCCTGGATTAGGGCAAGGTTCTTGGCAGTCTGGCAAAGTACACTTCCAAGCCAGGGATTTGGGATGGAGATGCAATATGGCAGTCGTGCCAACATATCTCATCAGACACCTGGTGGAAAGGACTTTGTGGATCTGAGGCTCTTTCCCCTGTTACCTCCATCATCCTCCAAATCCCACCAACATCAGCTGCCTCAGAGCGCAACTGGTCCTTGTTTGGGAGCACACACACTAAAGCCTGAACTGGCTGACCAATACAAGGTCATTCAATATTCCCTTTCTTTTGTTGTTCAGTGAAATCATCCCATGTGAAGCGTCATCTCATATAATTTATGTTCAATTCGTAACTAAATTGTTTTTTTTATTTCTATTGGAAGAATTTAATCATTTGCAATTATGTCTACTTATGATCAGGTAAAATGTTTATGTTTCTGTCTCCATATGATATGGTAAACATATCCAATGCAAAAATTAATATTAGTTTGCATATATTCCCGTTAATTCACATATATTCCCATTAATTCCCACGGAAAGTTTCCACCTCTGAATATTCCCCAAAATGTGCAACCCAAGCTGTGATAGGCTGTGATAGGAGAAAACTGAAGATGGATCAACAACATTGTAGTTACTCCACAATGCTAATTTATTTGACAGAGTGAAAAGAAGGAAACCTGTACAGAATAAAACATATTACAAAACATGCGTTCGGTTTGCAATAAGGCACTAAAGTAAAACTGCAAAAAATGTGGCAAAGAAATGTACTTTATGTCCTGAATACAAAGTGTTATGTTTGGGGGAAATCCAACACAACACATCACTGAGTACCCCACGCTTCACATTTTCAAGCATGGTGGTGGCTGCATCATGTTATGGGTATGCTTGTCATCGGCAAGGACTAAGGAGGTTTTTTTACAATAAAAATGAGTGGAATAGGGCTAAGCACAGGGAAAATCCTAGAGGAAAACATGGTTCAGTCTGCTTTCTAACAGACACTTGGAAGCAATTTCCAAATGCCTGAAGGTACCACGTTCATCTGTACAAACAATAGTACGCAAGTATAAACACCATGGGACCACGCAGCCGTCATACTGCTCAGGAAGGAGGTGCGTTCTGTCTCCTAGAGATGAACGTACTTTGGTGCAAATCAATCCCAGAACAACAGCAAAGGACCTTGTGAAGATGCTGGAGGAAACAGGTACAAAAGTATCTATATCCACAGTATATAGTCCTATATCGACATAACCTGAAAGGCCGCTCAGCAAGGAAGAAGCCACTGCTCCAAAACCGCCATAAAAAAGCCAGACTATGGTTTGCAACTGCACATGGGGACAAAGATCGTACTTTTTGGAGCAATGTCCTCTGGTCTGATGAAACAAAGAATAGAACTGTTTGGCCATAATGACCCCGGTTATATTGGGAGGAAAAAACGGGGGAGGCTTGCAAGTCGAAGTACACCATCCCAACCGTGAAGCACGAGGGTGGCAGCATCATGTTGTGGGGGTGCTTTGCTGCAGGAGGGATTGGTGCACTTCACAAAATAGATGGCATCATGAGGAAGGAAAATTATGTGGATATATTGAAGCAACATCTCAAGACATCAGTCAGGAAGTTAAAGCTTAGTCGCAAATGAGTCTTCCATATGGACAATGACCATAAGCATACTTCCAAAGTTGTGGCAAAATGGCTTAAGGACAACAAAGTCAAGGTATTGGAGTGGCCATCACAAAGCCCTCAACCCTATAGAAAATGTGTGGGCAGAACTGAAAAAGCATGTGAGAGCAAGGAGACCTACAAACCTGAATCAGTTACAATAGTTCTGTCAGGAGGAATGGGCCAACATTTATTTATTGTGGGAAGCTTGTGGAAGGCTACCTGAAAAGTTTGACCCAAGTTAAACAATTTAAAGGCAATGCTACCAAATAATAATTGGGTGGCTTCTGACCATTTCTATGGAATCTTCAGTTCTTACTCATTGTTAGAAAAAACGTGGTCCAAATCGGATGTTATGTTTTATATTTATTTAATATTATATGAATCCTATAATATAAAATGGTTAATATCGGTGCAATAATTTAGCTACATTTCTTAGATATTAAATCATATTTTATATTTATTTTTACAACCCTTGTGTCTCTGTAGAATAGAGTAAATTCTGATAAACAGCTCCCCAGTCTAAATACACAAACACCTTCCCGGCGCCACAGCAGCAGCACGAGGCTCAGCCTACAAGGCTTTACATCGATGTATTCAGGCAAACTGCATAGCAAAGAGTAATATAGCGTTCTCTAGCACTATCTGGAGTTACCAGTGCTTTATCAGCTTTTAACAAATGACATGCAGCTTAAGTAGAGCAACAGCAGTCCTAGATTACTGACATAACATATTTCTTGGTCCCTCTCCAATTTATCCTCTATGACAGCGCCATTGATCACATCTTCTCAGAGCTAAAGGTAAACAGGAAAGATTTTCCGCTATTTGCAAAGCTCGTGTCTGAGACGTTCATACCTCAAAGCTCTCTTGTTCAGCCTTCAAAGTAATTATCAACCCATGCTTTGTTGAACTTGATTGCCCTGAAGTTGACTTTGCCTGCCCTCTAGAATCTTGACAAACTGATCACAATGTTGATTGTGTGCGTGATTACAGGAATATATGAATATAAAATGAACCCTGCTCACAGCCGGGGGTCCTGCTTTCTGCCATGAACACAGCTGATCAGACGGATTCTAATTCTGCTCCCCAGCTATTTTTGTGATAAGTCAAAGAGTGACACCTCGGTTCTCCTTCTGTTTGTGGTTTGGGATTAGTGCTTCTATTAGGAGGAGAGGGACGCTGGGAAGAGCTTTGATTTAACTTGCTTTCTTATTTTTTCCACCACCAGGGGGCCCTCTGATATCAGCAGCCTGGTCCCTGTTGGTCCTAAGTACACCATGAAATGGAGCGCCCCCCTGCAGCAGGTCCAGGTGGTGGAGGTGGGTCAGGAGGCCTCCCAGGCCAAGGAAACCTTGTTCCAGCATGGCGGTGCCAAGCACCCTGGCAGTGCCTGTCCCCCAGGTTGGTAAACCTCCTGAGTCATCCATCCATGACCTCTCTATCCCTGTTCATCATCTCCTACATGTAGTCCAGTTAATCTCATCACTTGGCCAGACTCCTAGCTCCAGTGGTCTGACTCAGCACAGGCCTCTAATCTGTTTCCTACTGTGAACTGTCCCAGTGAATTCTGGTGACACAGCGCTGTCACTCTGATTGAGGATGTGTTTGTGAAAAGAATAGCGATGATGGAAAACATAGCCACACCCTCCACAGTCTCATTTCACTCTCTGATAGACCACAAACATATCTGGAGTGGTGTCATCAATCTGCAGGGATGATTCCCTTCCTCTCCAGCTCCAATTAGAGAAGCAGATAGGAATCGAATGGTGCTACAAACCTTTTTACACCCGTCACAAAACTCTGTTGTGCGTACACCTTGGTGGAGAGATCCCTGATAAATGTGCCGTGGAAAGGAGGAGATACAAAGCCTTATCAGGATGTAATGGAACAGCCTTTTAAAGTTGAAGCTCCATGACTTCAATATTAATGGCGACTTTTAGAGCAGTGTCTGAATGCGTCACGCTCAGCGAACAGCAACAGTTTAACAGGAAGGCCAAGATTAGGTTTAGATTCTCTGAAGATTAAGCCTTACAGACTTATAAGTGTACTGCAACACTGTGAGATCATTTAACGGTACATTTCTCTCTCTCTCTCTCTCTCTCTCCTCCCTCCCTTCCCCCTGTCTTTTTTAAGCCTGTCATGTGTTTGAAAAGCTATGGTTGATTTTAGATTTTAGCACTGGCCCAATGCAAGCCATCCCTTTAATCATGCCTTTCCAGGACTTTTCTTCAGTGCATGTGTTGAATTACTTTCCAGCCTGCCAGTCACACAGACTGGCCCGTCTATTTATAGTTCCCCGTCCCCTGTGATGTCATTCGGCGGGGCATCCTGCTTAAATCCCACACTCCCACGGCTAGGCGAGAAATGTATCTTATTATTGTCCCCCTTGTTTTATGCTGACACTGAAACAAGACTGCAGTGCTGCACTTACATGCAGTGAGCTGGTGTGCAGGTTCGGATGGGGATTAGTCTATGGTTTTGGTGCATATTTGGACCAATGACTGTTTATATTGGGGATTTAGAGAGAATGGCTGCTGTAAATTCCCTCAGGTTAGTTCCCAGAGCTGGTTGCAACACCAGCTGGGCTATAGGCTGAGGATGGATATTCCTGCTGGCTGTTGTTACATCAGACAGCTGCCCTTGGAAGGATGGGCAAGGGCCCCTGGGGGCTCAGCCCTGCCTTGCTGCTATGTGCCCGGCGGCCACTGTGAATAACCTTGTCTGAGTGTGAAAACCAATCCTGCCACACCAACGGGATTACGCTGGATTACAACTCAGCACATTCACCTCCGGGGCTGAGGCCAACTCCAGGCAGGCGAGGACACAGCAGACCTGTGTGCCAGCGCATCCCAAAGCCTCACAGATACAGGGATGCCATTGTGTACAGAGGCTCACAGCAGGCACACCTCTTTATATTCAGATGTCTGCTATTGATCGTGTCTCACAGCCTAAATGACTATCACCCCGCAACACTCACATCTATAGCCATGAAATGCTTTGAAAGGCTGGTCATGGCTCACATCAACAACATCATCCAAGACACCCTAGACTGGCTCCAATTTGCATAACGCCGCAACAGATCCACAGATGGTGCAATCTCTATTGTACTCCACACTGCCCTCACCAACCTGGACAAAAGGATTACTTATGAGGGTAGGCAACAACACATCCGCCTCTCTGACTATCAACATGGGGGCCCCTCAGAGGTGTGTCCTTAGTCCCCTCCTGTACTCCCTGTTCACCCACGACTATGTGGCCACGCACAACTCCAAAACCCTCATCAAGTTTGCTGACGACACGACGGTGGTAGGTCTGATCACAGACGAAGATGGGCAGTATATAGGGAGGAGGTCAGAACAACCTCTCCGTCAACGTCAGCAAGCCAAAGGAGCTGATTGTGGACTATAGGAAATGGAGGAGCATGTTAAGAGCTTCAAGTTCCACGGGGGCAAGACAGCACTTCTTCCACCTCAGGAGGCTGAAAAGATTTGGAACAGCCCTCAGATCCTCAGAAAGTTATGCAGCTGCACCATTGAGAGCATTTTGACTGGCTGCATCACCGCCTGGTAAGGCATCCGACTGCAAGGCGCTAGAGAGTAGTGAGTACAGCCCAGTACATCACTGGGATCAAGCTCCCTGCCATACAGGACCTCCATACCCGGCGGTGTCAGAGTTAGGCCCTAAACATCGTCAAAGACTCTAGCCACCCAAGCCATAGTCTACTCTCTCTGCTACCACACGGCAAGCGGTACCAGTGCACCAAGTCTGGAACCAACAGGACCCACACTGGACTCTACACACACACACACTGCTCTCTATTATATAGTCGGTTGCCTAGTCACTTTTCCCCTAGCTACATGTACATAGCTACCTCAATTACCTCGTACCTCTGCACATTGACTTGGTACTAGTACTTCCTGTATGTAGCCATGTTATTCTTTACTTGTTTTTGTTATTCGTTATTCACTGTGTATTTATTCCTCGTCTCATTATTTCCAATTTGGTTTCTTTTTTTTTCCATTAACTCTGCCTTGTTGGAAAAGGACCCCATAAGCATGTCACTGTTAGTCTACACCTGTTATTTACGAAGCGTGTGACAAATAAAATTAGATTTGATGTTAATGGTGTAACCTGTTGATGTGTGTACTGTAGTGTGACTGGCAATGTTGTGTGTTGTCCACAGGGAAGGTGATCCTGGGTCCTCCTCGGCTCTACCAGGAGCTCCAGGAGCTGCAGCACGACCTGTCTGTGGTGGAGGAGATCTCACTAATGGTGGGAACGCTACAGGGGACATACCAGGTACACCCCACCCCACTACGCTATTAACTGTATAACACCAGACCACACCGCTACATCCAAACCACTGTCACACGCCACCTCACTACTTAGAACACAGCCCAAACCCCAACCTGTGGGTCTACTATAGTAATGTTTCACACCACTACACAGCCCACACTGCCTCAGAGTTACTCACAAAAGCCTAGGTCCAAATTACCCACTTTAAAAACATGCACCACAACCTGACCTCCAAAATAACTGCTTTTTACTTAAAAGAGATTTAATTTGCAGCATGACAAATTATTAATAAAGCTGATATTTCTAAATACTGCTTGCAAATGTAAGGTTGATCAAAGGTGATTTGCTTCTACTACCACCCAACTAACTACAGGTCTAAATCCCTGAGAACACATAATGCTTTGAACATGAACAAAGTGTTATTTTGTAAAATGCTCAGCACTGTACAACAACAAAGATGAGAATTACTCATAGATTGAGAAGAAAGGCATTTGGGGAAATCTCTTCCGGGGAACCTTCACAATGAAATTCAAAATGCAATTAAAATGTGATCAAAGAAAAGCTACACATTTTTCTGGAATCATCAATTGATACCGTCATGAATTCATTCGATATCCCCATGCAAACAGTGCCACAATAGTGAGGATATGTGAGGCTCAGAGATGACAGATTTGGATGCTATCTCCTGAAGAACGGAGTGCCTCTCTCTTGCAGTGAGCTATGCTGTCTTCAAATCAGGACACCTCCCAGTAGTGTGTCTGTCTGCCACCATGACATTAAAGCCACTGTACATAACACAGTCACAGTGTACTCCAACAAGCACCAAAGAGCCTCTCAGTGGAAAGATGGCCTTTTAGCTCTCTGTTTTTAATGAGCACAATGTCCTTAAGTGGAATAAAATGGGCTTTTCTCTATATCACTGATTTTCACACCCCACCCAGTTATAATATAAATGTCTACCAAACAAATATAGGAAATACTTCTGCATGGCTCATTGACTTCAAATGCATTTGATTTTATTTAACCAGGAGGATTAAACTGTAAAAGTGGAGTAGAAGATGTAATGTGTAAACATTAGATTTGATGGTATGAAAGTGCTTTGGCCATGGGTTGATGAAAGGGTCTATAAATCAGAGCAGTTTTATGAGGAGGGTGTGGTCGGTTCTTTTAATAGAGAGTGTAAGTATGTCATTATAGTCCATGCATGATGGTGTGACTATAAGCATGGCATACTTATGTTATGGTTGTGAATGTAAGGTTGTGAATGTAAGCAGAAGTGCATCATGTAGGAGTGGATGGCAGAATAGCATGCACATGGGAGGATGTACTGTATTTAAGCTATATTTTTATGTCTCAGCTGAATGTTCTTGTGTGTTTGTGGATCATAGAACCTGAACACGACCGTGGCCCAGGACTGGTGTCTAGCTCTCCAGAGACTTATCCGGATCAAGGAGGATCAGATTCAGAGTGCCAACAAGTGCCGCTTACGCCTGCAGGTGCCTGGAAGACCAGACAAGTGAGTATTACCTCAATATTACTGGGCCTTGTGTTAAAGTCAGCCATACGGTAGTACCATCCAATGTGTTGATTACATCCACTGTCTTCACTTGTGTGATTTTTATGATTTAAAGGGGCCAAATTGAACTGTGAGGGCTTGTTTTACACTGCCGCCTTCACTCCAGAAAACAGGTTGCTGGAGAAATAGCCTAATCCATAACTCGGAAAACAGGCTGTCACTCGCAGCACAAAAAGATAATAGCTGGTGACAAGTATTTTAATGTGCCTGGACGCTAACGTTATGATGATGAAGGAGCCTGATGCTGCGTTCACTTACCCTCAAAGAGCACATTACCTGCCATTATGCTCAGCCAGTGTTAAAAGCCTGCCCCCACCCACCTCCGCCACAGCTGTCTGGCAAATGAGGTCCGGACTGCACACCACGATGGGTCATTAACTGATCCTTACATACAGTATTCACTTCCTTGAGAACTCAAATGGAATAATTGACAGCATTAACCATGTTATTTTCATAGATTAATGTGTTTTCAACTTGTTCAGAATCCTTTTATTTAAATGTTATTGTAGTTTACCTCAAGGACACACAGGAAGTGGTCATTGACTGACAGCTCATTTGGTCATTTTTAAACGTACCAAATCTAGTAGTGCCATAATGGGAGCTTCTATAATTCTCTTACACTGTGGTGAGTCTGAATGTGCTTATCGTATTGTGCTGAAGTGGCTATGGACTCAGCTGAGAGTAGAGGAGGTGGGTCGAGAATGAAGACAGATTTAAGAGGGAGTCGTGCTGTGGCTGCTAGTGTGTGGAGGATGAGAGGAGGAGGGGAGTAGCAGGAACAGGGAGGGAAAGAGAGCGTAATCCCACTTCCACCCACCACAGGGACATGGCTAGGCAGGGTGACATGGCGAGGAGGGGGGCCTAGCAGCGAAGGTCTAAATGTACCCATCGAACCTAAGGTGACAGCTTGAACACCTCCCCCCCCCATCTGTAGCTAGATGTCATGCAGGCAGGAAGGTCTAGTGTACCTGGACTCTAGTGTAGAGTGTAGATTGTGTGGAGAAACATGAGATAAAACCTGAGGATGAAAAAGAGAGAGCTGGGCAGGGATTCTGATAGCAGACTAATTGAGGCCAGGCCTCTATGGCGGGTGGTGGGCTGGTTGCCTGGCAGGCAGGGCTGGGGGTTGGAGGTGGCAGGGCCAGCAGAGGGCCTTAGGGCTGGGGGTGATTGGTGGGGGTTGGGGGGTGACAGGTGGTACGGCGGGTGCCCCAGCCACCCCCCCCCCCCAAATATCTCTCTCTCTCTCTCTCTCTCTCTCTCTCTCTCGTTCATTCACACACCCTTGCACATGCACACACGTTGATACTCTACACAGTCTTCTTCGGTCTCTGTGAGAGTGGTGGTGTGAGAGTGGTTCCACAGCAGGACCCCCCTGTACTGAGTTGGTCCTCTCTTGTCAGCCTGGGAGCGTTTCTATCACCAGGAAGGCAGCACATCACAGCCTCCCCTTCCCTCCATCCCTTCTCGCAGAGCAGGGACAGGCTGAGCTGAGGACATGTGGTCAGTCTCTACTGCTGCCTCAATGGCACCGCGGTATGTGTCAGCACATTGTTAGCATTCGCTTGAACTATGGGTGCTTTAGTATTGCTGTAGGCACACACACACACACACACACACACACACACACACACACACACACACACACACACACAGGCCAAATGTATAAAGAACAGCAATCATGGGTCAATGCCAAGGCTGTGCCAGATGACCTGTGGTTTATTTTCTGTAGGCATCTCATCTTTGACTTGCTGCATGCCACATGCATGACTTTCCCTCCCCTCTGAATGAGCAGCTGAGTTGTGACTTTCACAGTCTAGCCAGGTCCTGGTCTAGGCACACTGTAACTCCCACAGGGGCCTCTGACTGACCTCTGTCAATGTCTGGAGAATAGGTGTGTGCCGGCTGCGTGACAGGCTCTCGCTCAGCATTCATTACAACATCTGTCCGGTCCTTGTGCATTAGTGTCCCATGTGTGCCTCAGCAGTGACCCACTGGCATATATTATCCCAGGTCTAGGCTGCGGGGCTGGGACCTTGCTCCACACCGTTCGGCTCTGTTCCATCAGCGTGCCCATGCCTACTTCCCCATTCTGCCCGTGTACCAGCACACCTGCACTGCGCCTGTCGATCAGCCGGTGCGAGGACTCAGAATCCGCTCAGTTTAGCATGTTTGGAGCACTGAGAGCGTAGTAGAGTATTACCCTTCCTGGCAATCCGATGAAGGGAGCAGTTTCATTCTCATCTTTCTCCCCCTCTCTTCCCCCTCTCGCCTCGTCTCTCTCTTTCTTCAGCAAATTGCTTCTGCTGTATTTAAGCAGTGAAGGGTATGAATTACATCTCGGTGTGAAAGCTCCACTTTTGTCAAAGAAGTTGGAGATCTTACTCACATCTTGCTGTCCTTGTCTACTCTCTCGCTCTCACTCTCTCACTCTGTCTGAGTGAAAATGAATTGGGAGCGGGTCGGGCAGCAGGCAGGTATGACAGAAGCAGATTCTCAGGCTGCACATCGTTCTCCACTCAATTACCCCCTAATGATGTCTGAACGGCTGAATGTGAAATGCCTTCCCTTTCTGTGTGTGTGTGTGTGTGTGTGTGTGTGTGTGTGTGTGTGTGTGTGTGTGTGTGTGTGTGTGTGTGTGTGTGTTTCAGGAATGTCTCTTTAACAAGCAGGGCATTGGCTACATTGACAAATGTACTTTCACTGGCTAAGTGAAGAGAGAGGGAGAGAGATACAGAGACAGAGAGGAATGTATGAGAGCTTCACCTTTAAGATGGGGCCAGCTTTCAGGGAAAACAGCTATCCGGTGGCCTGCTGCTGAATTGAGTACTGCTGTTGTATCTTTTAGCCCGGCACTCAACCTGAAGCAAGTAGTATCTGTGTCCCTGTTTATTCATGTAGAACATACATTCATGTATTGCATATACAGATGTAGCATCTTCATTTGACCTATATTGTCATAGCAAAATAATCTTGCAGCAACAGGATTTGAACCTTTAGTCTATAATGTTGCTTGATCAGTGGTTAGGCTATACATGAAAAGTGCAATACTGTTACTATAACCTTTGTTAGTGTGGGTTTTCAGTGAATTTATGTAAATCACTAACTCCTAACTGCTGTGCAGGAAAATTCTCAGCAACAAAAGAGTTATCAAATTAAGATCCTACACCCCCAGTCAAAAATATTACTCATTCAAGGGTTTATCTTGATTTGAACTATTTTATACATTGTAGAATAAAATTGAAGACATCAAAACTATGACATAACACATATGGATTCATGTAGTAACCAAAAAAGTATATTTTATATTTGAGATTCTTCAAATAGCCACCCTTTGCCTTGATGACAGCTGTGCACTCTCATGGCATTCTCTCAACCAGCTTCTTGAGGACCGCCACAGGAATGGATGACCCAGAAATACCTATGCGGCAGAAGTTCATTAGAGTTACCAGCCTCAGATTGCAGCCCAAATAAATGCTTCACAGAGTTCAAGTAACAGACACATCTCAACATGGTTGAATTTCTGGATGGTAGAGCATGGCGCTTGTAACACCAGGGTTGTGGGTTTGATTCACACGGGGGACCAGTAAAAAAAGTATGAACATGTATGCACTAACTAACTGTAAGTCGCTCTGGATAAGAGCGTCTGCTAAATGACTAAAATGTAAAATGTAAAATGACCGCAGTGAAGGAAAAGCAGCCAACAAGTGCTCAGCATATGTGGGAACTCTTTCAAGACTGATGGAAAAGCATTCCAGGTGAAGCTGGATGAGAGAATGCCAAGAGTGTGCAAAGCTGTCATCAAGGCAAAGGGTGGCTATTTGAAGAATATATTTATAAAATATATTTTGATTTGTTTAACACTTTTTTGGTTACTACGTGATTCCATATGTGTTATGTCATAGTTTTGATGTCTTCACTTTTATTCTACGATGTAAAAATAGTGCAAATAAAGAAAAAATCTTGAATGAGTAATATTCCAAACATCTGTACAGACTGCAAGGACGAGAGCGTGAGCACTGAGCCGGAGGACTTGGTGGATGTAAAAGTGTGTGCCATTGTGAGAGGTAACCTGGTGGCTGGTTCACAGCTGCTGATCTCAGAGTACTGAGCCCCTACCTGACGCCTATGACCTTTAATAGTTCCACTCTGAGCTCCCCCTGTTCAAGGATCACATTATTCCCACATGCAGGACCAGAACTGTAAGCTTTTACCAAGAGTGTAAAAGGCATGTTGGGGGACGAGGGGCAAGAAGCAGGGGGGCTCCTTCTTTGTGTTAGCAGCTCATGCTCCCCTCTCATCCCCTCTCTTATCTGATCTGGGCGTCTCAGTGAGGCGGTGACTGCACCGCTACCTTCATGGTCAAACGGCGCGCTGCATCATCTGACCTTCCCATCACTTCCAATATCCTGATTGAAACAGGGGGAGAAGTGTGATCTGTCACAGCTCCGTGGTTACAGTACTCTTACGCTTTCTCCTCCCTTTCCCTGTCCTCCTCCTGCTACCAAAAGGACCTTCAAAGGGGAGGAGTAGGCAGTCTTATAGTACACTAGAGTAAAGCTACAGTATGTTTACATTTTTTCAGTGGCGGTTTGGTTACAACATGTGTAAAATACAGCACAATCAGGAGCCCAGAATTGTATCATCATATAACCCAACGATATCACAATCTCATGACATATCCAAAGAAACCCAACATACATCCATACAACAAACCAGTCTTCAGCCAGAACTGTCCTGGTTTTGGAAGCTGATGCCTACAGTCCCAGAGCCATATCTTATATGACCCTGCATAGACCAAAAGAGTACTTGTCTTTATTGGATTTCAGTTTGAAAGTCTGAAATGGCACCTGAATCTTGTTCTTTAGTATATGTTGGCTGTCATTGAAAAGGAACTGGCCTTAGCAGGACATTTGTCTGTGGTATTTGTCTCTGTGCATTGATTGGCTCTATGGAGTACTATGCTACTTTTCCTACAGCTTTAGGCTATTTTCCAGTGCAGTGAATGACCCATAAAACATAAATGGGATTTTAGCTGCTACTTTGCTGTGGACAGTAGAACAATGAGGTCCCAACAGAGCATGAGTCAGGTATTTTACGTTGTGTGTGTGTGTGTGGGGGTGTATTCCCCTCTAGGTCGGGACGTCCCGTCAGCTTCATGGTGGTTTTCAACACCCCCAGCCCCCTCAGCAAGATCTCCTGGGTCAACAGGCTGCACCTGGCCAAGATCGCACAGCGTGAGTACTACGTTACATGACCCTTACTGAAATCAGTGGGTTGTGGACACAAAACACCAGTTACATACATAATACATAGTTACAGCTGCAAATTACACATGGTGAATTGATTTCTGTGGTGGTGCTTAGGCTTTATTGAGTAATGGTTAAAACATTTCATTTACAAATCCTTGTAAAAGAGCAGTAATATATCAGACATGGTGGCTCTAGCTAAGGCACTGTGTGGTTTGTTTTATGGTCATTGGCTCAGTGAAAGTCTGGTCTTATGTGTTATTGAATCAGATTAACTAAAAACCTCCCTCAGGGATAATGTGTGCTTGGCCTCAGAGGCTAGGCCATATTGAGCTGAGCATTAAGGCACACACACAGGCTGAGGGGTCTGCACCAGCACTGGTCCCTTTCCAGCAGGGAGCAGTACTGTGCTTTCCTACTGCCTACCCCTCCAGTCTCCCCCTCCCCACTACCGAAAGCCCGGCTCTATAGCTTGACTCCCCCCATTGATGCTGGAGACCATCCATTGGGAAGTTCATCAAAGCGTGTTCTGATCAACTGGCACGTGCAGAGCCAGCCAGGGCTACTGCACGCAATATTAATCTGATTATTTGGCCATTGGGACACTAGCTTCTAGTGTCCCCCCCATCGTTCCTATTTCCCCATCACCCCAGGCACTCCCTCCTGACACACGCATACACTCACCCAAACATACACGAACACACATAACCCACTCATGGTTTTGTGTCTATGGTGTTGCTCTCTAAGCGCTCTGATATCGTGTTGCTTGGGCAATGCTCTGTGTTAGGCTGCTTAACTCCCAGAAGCCGTTGGTTTCAAAGTAAGCTCCCGCACAGATCTGTAAAGGTTTCGAATGAAGTTACTGGAACCAGATTAAATACCACAACATGAAATGCATTTTACAGACAAGCAGCCAGAGATGCAATTGAACAACATCCTGTTGTGCCGCCCCAAGGGACAACTCACATAGGGATCGATGGGGCCGGGATTAAGTCTACTGTTATGTGTTATACTGTAGGCTAAAGTCGTGTCTGTTTGGCTATCCCCGGTGTTCGTTTCTCCATCAGATATCTGAATATCTCTATATGTCCTCTGAAATGCCAGTGAAAAGACCAATAGAGTGGATCTCTGCCTGGTGCTGCAGCTCTCACAGGGCCTGAGGTTGTGTGCTGGAGTACATCTGTAGGCTCTCCAGCAGAGCCAGTGATGTTGTCTGACTGTGTCAGAAAGGAATAAAAAAACATCACCATTCACAGCTGCCCACACTTCAACAACACAGCAGGTGCACTGATTAGGACATGGGATCTATAGAAACGATGTAGCATATACAGTAGATAGCAATCAAAGCAACCTCCCTACCCATGTGATAATCATTTGGTGGGTGCTTATATCTGTCCAGTTTCCCACAAGCATAAACCAACTCCCCCTGAGAGTGGGGTCACGTCCAGGTTCAGCCATAATCAGCAGCAACCCTGGAGCAATTAGGGTTAAATGCCTTGCTCAAGGGCACATCGACAGATTTTTTCACCTTGGCAGCTTGGGGATTCGAACTACTACTGGCCCAACGCTCTAACCACTAGGCTACCTGCCGCTGATTGGATGAAAAGCAAAAACAAATTACTCTCAAAACACATTTCAGTACCATTCTGAAAGCTTTAGTCTGCTTAGTACATTCTCAATCCCGTTACTGTAGAAACAATATGGTTTTCTAAGACAAGCTAGGACAACAACGGTGTGGAGATGTGGTTTGTTTGGTATTTTTTTGGTGTTTTGGTTTGAGTTGTTTCCTCCGCTTCCCCAGCTTTTGCCAAGTGCTTGTATAATCCTTTTGGCAGAGCTTTTCAACCTCTGCCATATCGTGGATTCAGAGCTATCTATCTAATAAAACACAGAGGGTTTTCTTTAATGGAAGCTTCTCTAATGTTAAACTTTTAAAGTGTGATGTACTTCAGGGCAGCTCTCTAGGCCCTCTACTCTTTTCTATTTTTACTAATGACCTGCCACTGGCATTAAACAAAGCCTGTGTGTCCATGTATGCTGATGATTCAACAATATACGTGACATCAACCACAGCTAGTGAAAACACTACAACCTTAAACAAATAGTTGCAGTCAATTTTAGAATGGGTGGCCAGTAATAACTGGTCCTGAACATCTCTAAAACTAAGAGCATTGTATTTGGTAATCTGGTAATGAATGGTGTTGCTGTTGAGCAAGTTTAAGAGACTAAATTACTTGGTGTTACCTTAGATTGTAAACTCTCATGGTCAAAACATATATTGATTAATTGTGTGAAAAGATGGTGAGAGGTCTGTCCGTGATAAAGAGATGCTCTGCTTTTCTGACACCACAGTCCACAAAGCAAGTCCTGCAGGCTATAGTTTGAACGTATCTTGATTATTGTCTAGCAATATGGTCAAGTGCTGCAAAGAAGGACCTAGTTAAGCTGCAGCTGGCCCAGAACAGAGCGCCACGTTTTGCTCTTCATTGTAATCGGAAGGCGAATATCAATACTATGCATGCCAGTCTATCTTGGTTACGAGTTAAAGAAAGGCTAACTCCATTGCTTTTTATTTATAGAAGAAACATTGGCCCAGAACAGAGCGTTTTGCTACACCCGCAATGACAAGCATTTCGCTACACCCGCATAACATCTGCTAAACACGTGTATTTGACCAATAAAATATAATTTGATTTGATTTGAACTTACACACAGCACTGACACACAAACTTACCCAACCAGACATGCCAACAGTGGTCTTTTCACAGTCCCCAGGTCCAGAACAAATTCAAGGAAACGTACAGTATTATACAGAGCTATGATTGCATGGAACTCCCTTCCATGTTATATAGCGCAAGTGAACAGCAAACCTGGTTTCATTAAACAAATAAAGCAACACCTCACGGCACTACGCCTCTCCCCCATGTGACCTGACTTTTGTGTGTATGTACTGACATGTACAGTACCAGTCAAATTATATACATTGTAGAATAATAGTGAAGACATCAAAACTATGAAATAACACATGTAATCATGTAGTGACCCAAAAATTGTTAATCAAATCAAAATATATTTTATATTTGAGATTCTTAAAAGTAGCCACCCTTTGCCAGCTTTGCACACTCTTGGCATTCTCTCAACCAGCTTCGTAAGGTAGTCACCTGGAATGCATTTCAATGAACAGGTGTGCCTTGTTAATTTGTGGAATTTATTTTCTTCTTAATGTTTCTGACAAGGTAGAGGTGGTATACAGAAGATAACCCTATTTGGTAAAAGACCAAGTCCATATTATGGCAAGAACAGCTCAAATAAACAAAGAGAAACGACAGTACATCATTACTTTAAGACATAAAGGTCAGCCAATCTGAAAAAAATCAACTTTGAAAGCGCTATGATGAAACTGTCTCTCATGAGGACCGCCACAGGAATAGAAGACCCAGAGTTACCTCTGCTGCAGAGGATAAGTTCATTAGAGTTACCAGCCTGAGAAATTGAAACCCAAATAAATGCTTCACAGAGTTCAACTAACAGACACATCTCAACATCAACTGTTCAGAGGAGACTACGTGAATCGGGCCTTCATGGCCAAATTGCTGCAAAGAAACCACTACTAAAGGACACCAATAAGAAGAAGAGACTTGCTTGGGCCAAGAAACACGAGTAATGGACATTAGACCGGTGGAAATCTGTAAAGATAAATAGTCAAAATAAAGAAAAACCCTTGAATTGGTGTCAGCTAATAGAGGTCCTAATAAAATAAAAAATGTATCCAGTTATTACTTGGAGAGGAAATTGTTTTTGCAGAATACACTGGCTGCACAACAACGGCAATGACAAGCAAATAACAATCTGAGCTGACACTAATAAGTGGTTGTTGGGATCTAAGTGTAAAGATCCCCGAAACACAGATAGCAGCTAGCTACTCAGCGAGAGAGAGACAACCATTTTCAATAGCCTATTTAAAGTTCAATATTTTGAATGTTTTTAATACAAAACATCATGACTTGCCCTAAAACCTTCTCTCCATCACTTTACTTGCCTGTATGCACTCCATATCCACTTATTTCTCTGGCTTCCTAATGTCACAGGTTATATTCACAACGCATTATTGCGCTAGTTACGTAGATTAGAGCTATAGGTTTAGACATTACATACTGACACTTATCAATATAGAGAAAATGTGTCCATGCAGGTTTCCATGCCATATTTTCATATTTAGGTGAAAATCCATTGAGACGCTGGATCCGCACCAACCTGGCCAGAATGTCAATTACATGTTAATTGCATTATACCGACACTTTTCCTTCCCATTTAACCAAATGTAATTACAATAAGGGAGTTGTTTATGTGATTTTACGGATGGCCTGCCGTCACTAGGCTCTCCTATCATTTCATGGTAATGCTGGCCTGATGAACGCCCTGGGGAGTCCTCCAGTTCAATCAGCAGTTGCACTCCACTCAGCTGTATCCTGTATGGACAGAGTGGTTCCATGCTCCAAAATGTCTCCAAATGGCTGATGCCCCAAATAACAAACGCTCTTATGCATGATTTAGTGAGCGATTAGATATCACTAAGCTCATAGAGCCAAACTCTGTACCAGCGTTTATGACTGTTACCCCCCCATTTATATAACACACTTAAATCCCTCAGGTATGTTTTCATGTACACTCCTTACTGTACCGCACAGAATACACTTAGTGCCAAATGCTATCCCCAAAGTGTACTTTCAAAAAAACATGAATCTCATCTAATGTCTTACACTTAAGCTACAGGAACATAATTGTATGCCTGAGGTACAATTTGAAGCACATTTATAGCATGAGTTGTCTTGTAGTGTAGCTCTTTATCTTGGACATTCACATTATATATACAGATATGAAAGGTTTGCTGATGTTGAGATAGTTTTTACTTAGGGTGGGACCAGCACTGAGGCCTAACATCACAGATAGAATATAGAACAGATGCCTCCAGTAAACAACATTTGTCAATTTGCGACCACATGTGGTGCAGTTATGAGGCCTGGAAATGGAATGGGAGAATTGCCCCACATCGGTGCTGAAGCTCACTCAGAGATCTAGGTGCCATTAATAATATGAATTGGGGAAAGCCACGTGTTCCACAGCATCTCCCATGACGCTTCAAGTTGGCCTACTGTTCTGAGGAGGTCCTATAATAACATAGCCAGGAGCAAAGCCTAATTAATGGGTTGATTCTTTGCAGAGGAATTAATTGCTATTTCAAGTTTCGGACCTCCAGCCTTAGGACTGCTGATTTGACGAGGAGCTGAGACAGAGAGACGGAGGAATGAATGGAGGCATGAAGAGAGATATTGCAACGAGGGAAGTGGGGGGGGGGGGGGGGGGTTGTGTGGAAAGGATGATTGAGACAAGCAATCAGTCCCACCACAGGGAGCAGAGGGCAGGCAGGGGGCTGTTGCCTGCGGTTACCCTGCTATCTCTAAGTGTGTCAGACTCTCCTCCCCAGCAGCCGATCGATAGACAACGCTTGAGAAGTGGAGTGTGGCTTGACCGTCCTGGCACACACTCTGACACGCCCTCTTAATCCACTGCTAGCCAGCACTATGGTGAAGCACCAAGGAGCAGAACACAGGAGACGGGCCGTGTGCTTTCTGTACCATGCTGTAGGTTCAAGTACAACATCTGTACTTCCATGCTGCAGGTTCAAGTACTGTAGCAATGTGCCACTGTGGCATCGGTCAATCTAAAGCAGGAGGGCTCATTTTATGTATTTTGGTTGTTATGCACTGCATACCAGACTCCCCTGCAGCCCCTGCAAGGCAGGGGGCACACAATCTCTGGGGGCCTTTGAGCCTGTCATCTATGTCTATTTTCTTTCATTTAATAAAGGATTTTGACAGTAACGTTCCAAAAAGTCATCCATATGAACCATTATAATTTCCATACGTACTCTACCGTTCAAAAGTTTGGGGTCATTTAGAAATGTCCTTGTTTTTGAAAGAAAAGCAATATTTTTTGTCCATTAAAATAACACCAAATTGGTCAGATATACAGTGTAGACATTGTTCATGTTGTAAATGACTATTGTAGCTGGAAACGGCTGATTTTTTATTGAATATCTACATAGGCGTACAGAGGCCCATTTTCAGCAACCATCACTCCTGTGTTTCAATGGCACGTTTGTCAGTGCCTGACTGAGGCCAGGTCTCTGGTCTCAGCCCATTCTTGTTATGGGAAATGAAGGCTATTCCATGTGAGAAATTGCCAAGAAACTGAAGATCTCATACAATGCTGTGTACTACTCCCTTCACAGAACAGCACAAACTGGCTCTAACCAGAATAGAAAGAGGAGTGGGAGGCCGTGGTGCACAACTGAGCAAGAGGACAAGTACATTAGAGTATCTAGTTTGAGAAACAGATGCCTCACAAGTCCTCAACTGGCAGCTTCATTAAATAGTACCCGCAAAACACCAGCCTCAACGTCAGCAGTGAAGAGGCGACTCTGGGATTCTGGCCTTCTAGGCAGAGTTGCAAAGAAAAAGCCATGTCTCAGACTGGCCAATAAAAATAAAAGATTAAGGGCAAAAGAACACTGACACTTGACAGAGGAAGATATGGCTTTTTCTTTGCAACTCTGCTTAGAAGGCCAGTATCCCAGAATCGCCTCTTCACTGTTGACGTTGAGACTGGTGTTTTGCGGGTACTATTTAATGTCTTCTTGCTCAGTTGCACACCGGGCCTCCCATTCCTCTTTCTATTCTGGTTAGAGCCAATTTGCGCTGTTCTGTGAAGGGAATAGTACACAGCAATTTCTCGCATGAAACTTTCAGAAGAAACGTATTTGTTTCTGGCCATTTTGAGCGTGTAATCAAACCCACAAATGCTGATACTCTAGATACTCAACTAGTCTAAGGAAGGCCAGTTTTATTGCTTCTTTAATTAGCACAACCGTTTTTCCGCTGTGCTAACATAATTGCAAAAGGGTTTTCTAATGATCAATTAGCCTTTTAAAATGATAAACTTGGAATAGCTAACATAACGTGCCATTGGAACACAGTAGTGATGGTTGCTGATAATGGGCCTCTGTACGCCTATGTAGATATAAAAATCATGTAGATTTAAAAATCAGCCGTTTCCAGCTTCAATAGTCATTTACAACATGAACAATGTCTACACTGTATTTCTGACCAATTTCATGTTATTTTAATGGACAAAAAAATTGCTTTTCTTTAAAAAACAAGGGCATTTGTAAGTGACCCCAAACTTTTGAACGGAAGTGCATGTACTAGGAAGCTAAGTGTTTGTTTCTTGGGCTTCAGGAATGTGACTGAAAATGTGCCTCAGGCCTTGAGAAATATTGTTTTTACTGATTGAATGTACACTACATGGCCAAAAGTATCTGGACACGTGCTTGTCGAACATCTCATTCAAGAATCATGGGCATTAATATGGAGTTGGTCTCCCCTTTGCTGCTGTAACAGCCTCCACTCTGGGAAGGCTTTCCAATAGATGTTGGAACATTGCTGCGGGGACATTGCTGCGGGGACTTGCTTCCATTCAACCACAAAGTGCTGATGTTGGGTGATTAGGCCTGGCTTGCAGTCAGCTTTCCAATTCATCCCAAAGCTGTTCGATGGGGTTGAGGTCAGGGCTCTGTGCAGGCCAGTCAAGTTCTTCCACACTGATCTCTACAAATCATTTCTGTATGGACCTCACTTTGTGCACGAGGGCATTGTCATGCTGAAACAGGAAAGGGCATTCTCCAAACTGTTGCCACAAAGTTGGAAGCACAGAATCGTGTAGAATGTCATTGGATGCTGTAGCGTTAATATTTCCCCTCACTGGAACTAAGGGGCCTAGTCCGAACCATGAAAAACACCCTCAGACCATTATTCCTCCTCCACCAAACGTTACAGTTGGTACTATGCATTTGGTCAGGTAGCGTTCTCCTGGCATCCGCCAAACCCGATTAGTTTGTCGGACTGCCATACGGTAAAGTGTGATTCATCACTCCAGAGAACGCAGTTTCACTGCTCCAGAGTCCAATGGCGGCGAGCTTTACACCATTCATTGTGCATGGTGATCTTAGGCTTGTGTGCGGCTGTTCCGCCATTGAAACCCATTTCATGAAGCTCCCAACTAACAGTTCTTGAGCTGACGTTGCTTCCAGAGGCAGTTTGGACCTCGGTAGTGAGTGTTGTCAACCGAGGACAGACGGGTTTTACACGCTACGCGCTTCAGCACTCAGCGGTCCCGTTCTGTGAGCTTGTGTGGCATACTGTACCACTTCGCTGTCGAGCCGTTGTTGCTCCTAGATGTGTCCACTTCACAATAACAGCACTTACAGTTGATCAGGGCAGCTCTAGCAGGGCAGAAATTTGACGAACTGACTTGTTGGAAAGGTGGCATCCTATGATGGTGCCACGTTGAAAGTCACTGAGCTCTTCAGTAAGACCATTCTACTGCCAATGTTTGTCTATGGAGATCGCATGGCTGTGTGCTCGATTTTATACACCTGTCAGCAACGAGTGTGGCTGAAATAGCCAAATCCACTAATTTGAAGGGGTGTATATATAGTGTATAAGTGGATATCGGTGATTAAACGCCGTGGTCAAGGCTACGATGGTGCCAGTGCAATGAGTGGAGCTTACTCAGGTTTTCAAAAGCGCATATCAGACCTAGAGCCTAATTTTTCTTAGGTAGTTTATGAGTTTTAGTTTAGAAAATGATGGCTCCGCAGAAGCGACAATTACAGCATGGTAAACACAGCTTGATTGCTGTAACAACATCAGGGATACTGCAGGGAATGGTGCTTCAAATACAGCAGTTCTGAAACTTTAATTGAGTCTTTCATTCTCCTTAATTGCCGGCTTTAACACGTTACGGAAAGAGATGAACTGTATAGGAAACTCTGGGGACAGCTCCTCTGAGTACTGGACAGCCAATAAATTGGCAGATGCAAAAAGATGATCATATTTAGCTGACAACAGTTATAGATGGCTTGAACAACAAAAGCGGTTTGTGATTTCGTTCAAACTGGTGAACTGGCGTTTGAGTTGTGTGGTTGCAATTATCAACAATCCTTTTTCTCTTCTATATCTTGGCATGACTAAGTTTAAATAGTGTACAGACATAGGCCTATAATGCACAATGTCTCAGGATTACTGTCTGGGTTGGCAGTACTCAGTATAGAAAACAGTCGGGCCCTCAACCTGAACCTACAGGCTGTGGTGAAAAAATTTGCACACAAAAAATGAGGATTTCAGGAGACCAGGGAAGTCTCTCACGTTGGATTTTATTTAATTTACCTTGAATATTGCAGCCCATTTGTGTAGACTACTAGTCAAACAAAACCCACTGAGTTCAACAATCAATAGTGGTTGAATTTATCCTCAAGCCAACTACTTTTTCCTTCATTGTTAGGCTTTTTGTCATTATTACATATTTTTCAAAAATAGCATCTGTCATGCAGGTTCATGTAGCCTATACAGGACACAAATCTACTGGTAGCTGATTAGTATGCTGTTGCATTGAACATTTATTTTACAATCTGCAATGTTTGAATTTTAAACTTGAATTACTGAACAAGTCATTTCATTATTGCCGCCAGCAGGCAGTCTAAAAACGGCAGCGTTGCAACACCATGTGTAGCTTCATGAAATGTTAGGCTTAACATGACAGAATTATGACCAAATAGGCCTATAAATTAATATTTATTCATTATTTAAAGCAACGCTGTACATGCTCTCACACCACAGAAAGCCTATCATCGATTCGTTACGAATGCAGCCACATAGACTTGGCGCCATTTCAGCACCATGGACAGCGAACGGTTTGTGAGTGGCTTTATGGCTACCACATTCAAATATTCATTCAAACTCCGACCTTGCTGGGGTCCAGAGAAACTGCGTCATGCGAGTGTTGTTATGGCAACTGCAAGTCGTTTGCTTTGCTCAAGCAACACCCATTTCTATATATTCTTTGTAATTATGCGGCATTGGATAAGGATGATGGAATGATATATAAACAATTAAGCAGTTGCCGCACGCTCGAATGTGCTGCTAAACATTAGAATTTCTACGCCCCAAAATGTATCTGTCAGACTGCAAGGATTATCTCAACATCTCACTGTGCTCAAATGTGGGAAATATTTATGATGAGTAGACATTATCAGGGCAGCCAGGTGGCATAGGGAAGGAGCCCCACAGCTGCTTTCAAGACTGGAGTGGATGACTGTTTGATCTCAAAAATATCCATCCTCAGTATCCATCTTTAGTGTATTGGTACTAAGGTTTCATTTTGAGTGGTTGACATCCGAGAGCTTCCACACTCAGCTCCTGACAGCAATTTTTTTTTTGTGATGGAGTGTAAGCCGTCACAACTGATCTATTCAGGGTTTTGGCAGTGGTGCACTGACCGGTGGTGTTCTAAGTGGCTAGTCCTCTCACTTTCATTCAGACCTGGTGAGACTCATTGTTGTTGTTGTTTATCATTCTCCATAAGGATTCAGTTTACATCACAAAATCAAACAGAATAATGGCAGCTGCAGAGAGAGCGAGAGATATATATATATAGAGAGAGAGATATTTGCCTGTGGAGCTCTGTGAAAGGGTTAGGGGGTCTTATGTGAATAGAATGCTTTAGCTCTGATTCATTAGGGACTTTGGCCCTGTGTGTGTGCGTGCGTCCGTGAAGTGAGCTTGTGTGTGAAGTGACTGTCTGTCTGTCCTCATTAAGGCCTCTGTAAGAATGGCTCTGTGTTTACCGTTTGTTCCGAGGGGCAGGCACCATTATCTGTTGTCATTAATACATAGTAAAGGCTGAAGGTTAGGGCGAGGGTATGTTCACACACTGCCTGCGTTTCACCTTTCCCTCCCTTCATGCACACAGTACTTAAAGAAATCAGAATGGGTAAACACCGGCCTTGAGCGTACTCAGGTATTTAATCATATTTAATAACACCCTCCACGACAAATGACAACGGCAGGACCAGTACCTTTGCTGACCCAATAATCACTCGGACGGTGAACATAGCGGAGTGTTGTTCATGCTAACTGAATTATTAGCTGAAGAAAGTTGCTGAGCGTTCAGGCGCAAAGGAAAGCAGGGGAGCCTCTGACCCACACCGACCAGTTCTAGCAATATGCCTTCAATTACAGCCTTTTAATAATGGCCCTCAAAGCCCTGATCATCGCTGGGAAAGACTCAGCGGTCATCTCAGAGGGGGATCATTAACAAATCCTCTGCAGGTACTGTATGAACATTTTATACATGATTGCAGCCCAAACACTAAATAGCCCAACTTCATCATTATTGATTATTCAATCTATGATCTGGCTGAGCCCTGCTCTTCTAATTCTTCAGGTAGTCCTCGCTGGCAGGAGAGACTTGTCAAATACCATGTCTATTGCGTATTGTTCTTACATAGAGCATGTGTACTTCTATTTTAATTATCAACACATTCAAAAGCTATATTATATCCTAATTTGCAGCCTAGCTTTCAACATGGTCCTAAATACCGCTCCTCAGTCCTTGAGGCTAGTGGAGTTTAGCCTCATAAGAAAATATTACAAATCTCTTAGCATTGTTGTCAAAAGACCTCTTAACTCTATCATTCAAAAGATGCACTCAAGGTTCTATCAATCCTATTCACATTGGTTCAGATAAATATGGAATAAGTTATCGTATGAAATAACGAAAGCACTTGTACGATAAACCTAAAGCATCTCAACAGAAGGGGCTTTTGTTATTGAACAATGTTAACGTCAACCCTGTCCTCTTACTCCCAGCAAACATCATGGGTGAATATTCTGAAGGTAACCAATCTCAATGAGGTTCTGAAAGTGTATTATCATAAACAGTTATTGCTACTGTATTGGAAATATATGTTTTAACTGTGGCTTGTCAACATGCAGAATTCAGAGGTGTTGAATGTATGTGTCGCTAGTATATATTTAGGCAATAAGGCACGAGGGGGTGTGGTATATGGCCAATATGTCATGGCTAAGGGCTGTTCTTATGCACAACGCATTAGATACTGTACAGCCTGGACACAGCCCTTAGACTTGGTATACTGGCCATATACCACAAACCCTCAAGGTGCCTTATTGCTATTATAAACTGGTTACCAACGTAATTAGAGCAGTAAACGGTATACGGTCTGATATACCACGGCTGTCAGCCAATCAGCATTCAGGGCTCGAACCCAGTTTACCTAATTATCTTTAGAAAAGCAGAATAAGGGTTTAAAAGTAGTGCAACATCCTGAGGTACTATATCACCTGCAAATTGACTCCCTCTTTCTGTGTACCAGTCCTGTTAAGAGAAACCCCTCTGAAATGTTATGATTTGTGGAGACCAAACTCAACTAATTGGCCCTTAAGTCTGCTGTATTCCTACCTGCACTGCAACAGCCAAACAACAAGTAAACAACCATGCCTGTCAAATGAACTGGTCATGCATCTCAAACCAAATGAGGAGTTTAGGCTACACTGGGATGTTAACGCTGTGGAAACAGCAACTCTGTATTTCTGTGGCTTATTACATATTGATATATGCAGTTATGCACAAGACACAGGGAGTAAATGAAAACAAGCTGTTTGATTGCACACACAATTGCGTTTTAGTTAGTTGCAATTGACAGTTACTAAATTACTTAATGAGGGAATGTTGGCAGATCTGTGTTGTGCCTGGTGAGGGGGTGCATAGTGGCTTCAAGGTATTCAGACGGCGTGCACCAGCCAAATTCTCTCCTTTATTAACTGCAATCCGGCAGATGCCTTTCTCCTGCTGCGGTGGAATCTTGCTGTTGTTTTGAATCTCATAAAGGCTCATTACCAGTGCCTTAATCAGTGTTGTGGCCTAGCGTGGGGCTTCTGCGCGTGGGCTGTACCTAGCCCCATCTCCCCCTGCCTCTGGCTGATTACACACACACACAATGCTAATTATCCTAGCTACTCATATTTCATACCTGTAGCCAATTCATTGTGTTACACTTTGTTTCCGAAACAAGAAAATAGAGCCGTGTCCACTTTGTTCAGGTATTACATATTTTTAAGAAGCACAGGAAGTGAATGCTTATTGAAGTGGGTCCTAAAGATCCCATTTGGAATTAGCTTAATTGCAGAACAAATACATTTATTTAGGCCATTAACAGCGTATAATTAAGTGGAAGTAAAACCTGTCGTCCTTTTCTTATAGGAGAGGAGAACACACCAGGATGGTTCTGCGCAGAAGATGAAGGGAAGACCGTGGCACCATTTTGGCCTTTACTCACCTGCCGGGTGCCTGTCTTCGCCACCAAATCCTTGGACAGGAAGGTGAGTTCCAGCTTCAAAAGCCTCTTGGTTCGGCTCAAGTCTTCTAGTTAAATAGACTAGTGTGTGGTCTCCGATAGTTTTAAGGATTGTTTCTCAGACATGAACTGAGATACACTGTATGGCTTAACAGAATGGCCGCCCCCCCGTCCACATCACCACTCAATCAATAATCACAGCAACTACAAGCAGAGAATGAGGGTCATGTCTACTGTGCTACATTGCAGTGCAGTTAAACACAGTCTTTTCCCATTGACGGGTAATCAAAGAGTACTTGCTGCTGCACCCCAGGAGCTAAAAATACACCATCTCGGGGATGATCTCACTCCAACGGTCCTAGAGTCTTGGAACAGTACCTTCCCCAGCAAAGCTGGCTAGAAAGTGGCGATCAATAGAGCCTGTTAAGAGTTGGGAGCCTTGCGTAGATCAACTGGCAAACTGTGAGAGATGGACTAAAAGGGTTTCAGGACTCAGTCAAAAAGGTATCAAATAAATTTGCAGTGGCTGGGAGATTATATTTCTGACTACATTTTCAGCTCTAATGTGGTTACAGGGCTTGCAGTGCAAGTGGGTGGGGGATGCCAAATTACCATGGCCACCAGGGGAGGACGTTATAAAGTGATCATGCAATTACCTTAATGGCCGTGGGACACCCAAGCATAAATCAATATTCTGACATTAGATTAAGATCCCACACAACCCAATACTCTGTCTGGAAGCCATATGGGCAACAGAGCAAGGGGGGTCCTCGGCAGCTGGAACAGTGGAGTCTGAAGGAGACAAACATCCCTCTGTATTATTGTGCGTTTTTGAACGCTCCCAGAGGATCGCATGGAGCTTCTGGATTCTTCTACTAATGTCTGGTACACCTGCTGAGAGAGTGAGCCAAGGCAATTCATGGATTGGAAGCCAGCAGGACCATGCTGCCTCAGAGGATTTGCCCACATTCTATTTTCCTAACACAAACAAATGAGACACCTGAGCATGCCAACAGAAGGGCATGGAAACCATGTCTGTCATATGAGCTGACCACAAAATTGCCTGATACTGAATTCTTTCCTCGGGATGATAGACAGTGTTGTTGTTGTGTTTGTGTTTACATGAGCGTGCAGGTGAGTTTCTGAACTGTACTGTATGTGCTTATGCATGCGAGTGTGCCTGCACTGTGTGTCTGTGTTCACATTAGCTGTTGCTGGAGAGGATGTGGGAACAGGGGGCTGGGAGAGGCAAGCTGAATGTGTTTTCTTTTTAACCAAAAGAAGGTGGCATTAAAGGGAGTGACTAAGTCTTCCATGCAGAACAGCCTGTGATTAGGGGCTTAACGCAACAACAACCCCCACCTCTTGTTCTATCCCTCCCTCCTTTTCTCTCTCGCTCTCTCGCTCTCTCGCTCTCTCGCTCTCTCGTTCTCTCGTTCTCTCTCTCTCTCTCTCTCTCTCTCTCTCTCTCTCTCTCTCTCTCTCTCTCTCGCTCAGCCTTTGCACTACCACTGGGAAGCACACGCCTATCTGTGCCAAAGCTCCCAACATCTCTTTCTCCAGTGTTGGCAGCCTCACTTGGCAGTCTGACTTACAGTGAGGGCGAGAAAATAAAAAAAGAGATGTGGCTGAAGGAGCCAGAGCCGTTTCCAACAGAAAATAAAGTTCTAAGGAAGCGTAGCATGAACATGCGAGCGGAGTGCGGCTCACCTGAGGGAGCTCAGCCCACTGATCACTGCTGTGCGCTCTGGAATCTGAGCAATGTTCTGCTCTGCTCGCTGGAAGATGGAGAGGGCTGCTGGGCAGACTCGTTAGGCACCGGAGATAACCTTTATCACAAGTCTCTGTTGAGTGAGATCAGTAGGGACTGACACAAACGCGCACGCACACACTCACACACACACACACACACACACACACACACACACACACACACACACACACACTGTACGAGACCCAGTCTATCAGGCATGGTTTGCCCCACTTCTGAGGCACATAAGCAGAAGCTGTCATAGTTAATGTAGCACATCCTGTAGCCCTTTGTTGTGCTTGGAATTAATTAGAATCTGTCAACCATGCAATGCCTCAAACTTTAAACTCTACTGTATGTTGAAATTAGGTCTTTGTAGAATGTATTATATTATTAGGACACCATACCCCTACCCCTACCCCATTGCCCACCTCACCAACCATGTGAACTTGTTGTTCAAAGAACTAATACTGAGGGGTGAAAGAATGCCCAGGGAGCTGGCCGTAGGCTGTTGTTTTAGTTGGCTTACAGTCTGTGGTGCTCAGCTTGAATCCCCCAGCCAGGGCACAGCTCTCCAGCCACCACTTCACTCTCCACTCTCGTCCAATCTCCACCCTAAGTAGTCATCTGAATGTCACAGGGATGTGGTCTGCTGTGTTCCCAAGGCCACCTATTTCCATTCCATCTAGCATATGTCACACTCAGACGCTCCAAGGCCGGACTAATGGAACGGATGCAATTATGATGATCCCCACTATCCTAGAGCAGATGAGTGGTTTAGTGTATCATATAGCAGCTCCATGGAGGACATTGTATGTGTGTGTGTGTATGTGAGCGTGTGTGTGTGTGTGCGTGCGTGTGTCTGTGATGAACCTGTCTTTACACAGGAGAAACCCTCCACATATCCTCCAGACTGAAAAGGCCACATCTTCAGTGCCTTGTTGGGCTCTCACAGATCCAAGACCACAAAGAAAAATACATGTTTCCATATTCCGTTTATTAGGCATTAGGAGAAGGGAAGAAGCTGGTGATGGCTGGCATGCAGCAGTAGAGCCCTTATAATACCTTTGGGAATTTCATCATGTAGGCTTTGAAGTGGAGAATGACAAGCTGGAAAAAGGGTTTGGGCTGCATCAGGGTTAGTCTCTTTTTCTATTTTTTGGAGAGGATTATCTCCTGTGTCTCGGAACAGTGACTGGCTGGCTTGCATCTCTGCCTAATACACTCAATTAGTTCACAGAGATCACTAGCCTCGCCAAGCAAGGTCACTGTTATTGGGTTTTTAAATCCATTAAACACATGTCATGGCGAGACCATCTCCTTTTGTCCCCTTCGCTGAGTGCAGTGGAGAAACATTAAATATGGTCACTGGGGTCTCTGCGCTGGACTTGTGCATGTTTGTGCTGCTTGCTGTGTGTGTCCCTCCCGCTCTCCGCCTCATCCATCTTTCCTGCTGATGGTGGGGATAAGAGAGGAGGCAGTGGTGTGTTCTAAAGGAGTGACTCATTGCTGGAGAGGAGTTTGTAGAGGGGCCATCACCACTGGTTTCAGGCTGTAAGTGTTGGAGTCTATTTATAGCTCTGTTGGGTTTGAAAGAGCTGCTGATTTTTTGGCAGTAATGACTCAAAGCTGTTATGGCGTTGGTGACAAAGGTGGCTCAATTTGAAGGCTGTATGTGTGTTGCTCACCACACTGTAGACGACGTTCTTGTGAAATATGGATAAAGAAATAGAGACAAAGCCTTTTCCCTGATGATGCAACATCCGTCTGTTGATTTTTTTTCTCTCTCTCTCTCTCTCTCTCTCCCCAACATGTTTTTGGGTAAAGTCATCAAGATGACACCTTATGCAATCGTTCTCTTCCTCGGTTCTTCATGAAGGTCGTTCTCTTCCTTTCTGAGCAGCAGATATCATCCTCCTCTCTGATTTGTGGGGAACAGATGCCACAGCATGGATTAAAAGCTCTTCCTCGACACAGATCCGCTGGGGCGTAGCAGACTCCCTTTCTAGTCTGCAGCCCTATCCCTCTGGCAAACACAAACAGCGGGGTGCAAAAGTGCCTGTGCCTGTCTGTTTGGAAAGCACACGATGTCCCCACAGCCATGTTCCCCAGCTCTCATCAAGGCTTTGCTTTATTAATTGCTCGAGCCGTAACCTCCCCAGCCCCCCTGTCTCACAGGAGTGGTGTGATTCATTAGGGCTATAGATTTCTGGTGAAGGAGGGTTCATTTCAAACAGTCCTAATCTGTCACTTGTTTATTCATCTCCTTCTCCTCTCTCCCGGCGTGTCACCCAGCATCAGAGGAGAACTGATCTCTCCACACAAACAGACTGCTGCTGCTCATCCCCACAGTTCAAACGGGGCAAGGAGACAGGCCCTCGGAGGGAGGATTATGGGAATGCAGGAGGAAGTGTCAATCTGAATTCTCTGTGCTAGCTGGATCACAGTAGACGTTTCGCCTGGACTGATATGGCCGGGACTCCTGGTCAATGCTGCAGGGTTGCTGGGCTCAGCAAAAGAAAAACTGATTCAGTCCAGACACGCCTAGCCTTGCTTGTCACTGTCACCATCGCAGGGACACAGTGACAGCACACTAGCTCGTACTGCTTAACACTCCCTATCAAAGAAGCACTCACTACAGGGTCAGGGCAAGACCCAAACTTCTGGCATTTAGAGAAAACAACTCACTGTGAGTTGTGGCGGTTCCAACATCTTGACCCAGGAGTAGTGTAGACAGTGGCCAAGCTCTCATCTCTGTGGATCTCTTTATGTCAGCAAAGAAAGGGGGGATTTTAGTCAGTTGTACAACTGAATGCATTCAACTGAAATGTGTCTTCTGCATTTAACCCAACCCCTCTGAATCAGAGCGGTGCGGTGGTCTGCCTTAATCGGCATCCACGTCTTCGGCGCACGGGGAACAGTGGGTTTAACTGCCTTGTTCAGGGGCAGAACGACAGATTTTTACCTTGTCAGCTCGGGGATTCGATCCAGCAACCTTTCGGTTACTGACCCAACACTCCTACCCTCCAGGCCACATGCCACAGACTATCAGATGCCAAGCGTATTGAGCCAAGATAATGTTTTATATTGATGGTGATAGTCAGCACAAACTCAGCCCACCTCAGCCTTCTGCTGTGTAGATCTCTCCTGTGAGTAGTGTCAGTGCTGTGCCGATCTGTAGAGACTTCAGTATATGAGTTTTATTTGAAATAGACCTAAATTATGGCAATTAAATATGTGTGAAGACAGGATGAATCACGTGCTTTACATGATCAATTAAATATGTATGAAGACAGGACTAATCACATGCTTTACATTATCAATTAAATATGTATGAAGACAGGACGAATCACATGCTTTACATTATCAATTAAATATGTATGAAGACAGGACGAATCACATGCTTTACATTATCAATTAAATATGTATGAAGACAGGACGAATCACATGCTTTACATTATCAATTAAATATGTATGAAGACAGGACTAATCACATGCTTTACATTATCAATTAAATATGTATGAAGACAGAACGAATCACATGCTTTACATTATCAATTAAATATGTATGAAGACAGGACGAATCACGTGCTTTACATTACATGATCATCCTTTCAGGTGTCTGAATTATGTCAACAACATTATGAGTTGTTTGTGTGATTACTATGATATTTAAATGGTTTTCACAACCCATTTTCCCTTGCTTGAAGCTCTTTCAGTCTGGCTTCCATCCGTCTTCTCTTCTCTCTTCTACTGCTCTCCATACCAACAGAGGGCAGTGTGGTGCTAATGTTCAGATGCAGGGGCAGCCTGAGCCATTGCACCGCTTGACTGCGAGGTCATCTGCAAAGAGGCTGATCCGTCGCTGTGACAGTTAACATACTAATTACTGGAAGTCATCCGTTCTCTAGAAATGCCTTGGAGAGGGGAGGGCCGCTCCCGTCCTCCACCCCTGAACCAGGATCTCACTTCGCTCTGTTCCTGTCAAGATAGTGCACAGACAAATTGTACAACCAGGAGGGGAACACAGAAGATGGGCTAAATGTTTGCCTACTGATGTAAACATTCCTCCTTTTGTATGATATAAAAGGATACTCTAATGTGCCAGAATATGAAATCCCTGCATCATTGAAGAGAAAGCAAATTAGTTCTGCATCCCACCCTGTTCTGAATGTTCCTGTTGCAGCGTTCCTGTGTGTTCTGTTGGTTTGTTCTATCCTTCTCTCTGTTTGTTCTCTCCTTCTCTCTGTTCTTCTCTACTAATTACTCTGTCAGTCTCCCCTCTACCTGAACAATACATGGCCAACTGCCAGGTTTTACAAGAACACTAGCTACCTCCATGTAGAAAACTGTAAGATAAAACAAAAGGGCAACCTCTTTTGAGCACATTGTGGCTAATTGACTACTGTTTTCATATTCAGAAATGTAATGGTTCTTCCCTATTGTCACAAGTTGGCTTGATTTTCACACTGTCCAGTAAAGTGGGTGGGCAAATGAATCAAGTCTTGCCTTACAAAAGCAGAAAACTGATTAGTATTTTCGAGAGAGTCGTGCATACAATTGTTGTTTTGTTGGCCACAATAGAATGAGTTCCAAGGATGGCAGGGGGAAATTTGAAACCCAGGATATTACTCCTTGATCCTATGTAGAGACGCCCTGGCAACTGTGTCCACGTCCCCCTGTTTTTGTCTCAGTGGGCACCAGAGGACCCTTTGTTCTGAGTTCCATGCCATCTGATCAGGGGGATTAAACAACCTCTGCCACCCACCGTTTCGTGCCATCCAGGACACCTGTCAAGACAGAGTTGTGGTTGTGGAATCTTATAGGTGGACAGAGATTCACATAGCCTAGCACAACTGTGCCTCATGCAGATAGACTTGTGACTGGCAGGGAGAGATGGAGGGAGGCGATTGACGCCACAGAGAACTCTTGGCCCACGGTCCTCTTTTGAAACCCATTATTCGGGGGACAGTCCATCGCTTTCATCCAGGCGAGTTGGAGCCGCCCGCCATGGCCGCTGGAGCCAGCGGGGACGGAGAGCGCGACATGCAGTATTTGCGTCACATTAGCCGGACGTGTTGCTATTGCTCAGCGAGCAGCTGTGAAGGACACGAGGAACAGCAAAAATCTGTGTAGAGTCACAAATATGAGTTTGTGATTTCCAGACTGTCAGGTCACGCTCAGAGTAGAGATATGCAAAACTATTCTCCCACTTCACTCCACTTATTGCCTGATATGATCTGTGGAACAGCCAAAGGAGACACCCAATCGTTACTTTACAGACAGTGCTTTTTAAATTGAAGGAGACATCCCTGATAGCCGTATGTTTATCTCAGAGCTTTGACCACACTGTGAGCTTAGCTACAGTTGGGAGCGAACGCCGGAGGCAGTCAATTATCAGTTAATAAACAGCAGAAGTTTTCTATTAGTGCCTGTTAGTGCGTGTGATAGATTGTTGATATGTGGAATTGACCAGGAGAGGGGAAGGGATGAGCGTTGCCTTGGGTGTATTATACCTACCTCCATTGGGTTGCTTTTTCTTGGCCGGTTTGTTATTGTAATTCTGAGCTTAAAATGTAATGCATCTGCAAACAAACTCACAATTCTCTGCTGGGCAGGCCCAAAATGTAAGCTCAGGAATCATACTCCAGAATGAATACCACAAGTGGTAATCCAGCACACTTTCCAATAAACAGAATCCATTACACAAGAAAGAATGGAGCCAGACAACGCAATGCCTGGCTGCTGCAGTGTGACTACTCATTGATAACGTTACAAGCCTCTAGTGGGCTCGATACATGTGCATTGCAGAAGTGCACATAGCGATCGTCACACATCTAATGTGTGGTAAATTTAGACACAGTGGAGCATAGATTTCACTGCAGTTGCACAGGAACATAACTTGGGTTAACAAACACGTCCACCTGTGTTTCCCTCAGTAAGTCATCCCTCCCTTGTGGAACCAGAGACAAAGCCTGACAAAACATGCCAACTGTATAAATAGTATAAAACATGGTTCTATTGTGGACTGTTACCAGTGACAACACCTTCAATCAAAGGCCAGATTTTGGGATTTGACAGCAGGTGCTGATGCATATTACTGTCTGGCTGCCATTGATGCAAGATAAAACATGAATGCCGAATATCATAGGGGGGAAAGCCAGTCCGTGATGATGTGTAGGAATATCTATGGCTATAGGTCCTTCCCCTGTTTCCCAGCATGCTGCAGTGCATGCTCTGGCCTACACTAACATAGTGGCCACCTGGAGGCGACATATGGGCTGGCACCCACTTGGGGTAATGGGTGGGACGGACCCAGTGTCGGACGTTGGGTCATTGGGAACCGGCATCTGGGAGACTGCCCTCTCATTGCATCAACAAATCTCCATTTAATTAGCTCACCTGCTGATCCTCTCCCTCTCTTCCTCTCTCTTCCCCGCATTCCCCAAAGTCCTTCGATCTGGCTTACCTGCCTCCCTCCGTCCTCCCCCTACAACTGGGTTCTCCTCTTGTGACTGACAATTGCCTTAGCAGAATCTTGTATCATAATGATTTTTAAATGGTTCCTCACTGATACTTTATCAGCATTGCCAACCTCAATGGCGTGTGCTTCCCTTGAAACTCCACATGTTGCCTGTGTACCTTTCGATGCTCGTTTTAGGTTGAACCTGTGTTTATTCAGCTCGATTTGTTTACACCTTCCAGCATTATTTTTTAAGGTACTTTGATTTGTGATTTATATTATTTAATGTACACGTTAGCAGTGGGAAATCTATCTTTCTGTGAGCATTTAATTCCATTCGGTCGAGGTCCTAGCTACATGTGTAAATATATACATGGGACAGGAGGGGTATATATAGAAGGAGAGTTCTGATAGAGTAGGGATTCGTTTACTATTAGCTGACTTTCTCCAGAGAGTGCTAACAGACAAAGCAATTGCCGTCTGTGAAGATTGCCTGCGAAGGCTAGCAGTCTCCGGTGACTGATAAAACCCACCGTCTCCAGCCCACAAAACCACCAGCATCCCATCGCTACTGCTTCTGTCCCTCTGGTTCAGCTACCAGCCTCTTCCTCCTAACCTCAGGGCTTCCATATGGGGCCCTATTATAACTGCTGTTTAATTACCAATCAAAAAACAGCTCACTCCTCTTAAGGGATGGCTAGCCGAGAGGGAGAGAGAAATGGCTCACATGGGCTCTATAAGCAGAGAGAGAGAGATAGAGAGAGAGAGAGAGAGAGAGAGAGAGAGGGAGAGCAAGAGATTGATGGAGAGAGAGAGAGACAGTGCATCTGCGTGATGAATGTGAATGGATGTAGAGAGACAGAGGGAGCGTGGAGGAACGCCCTTGCTGGACAGATGGGCAGAAGCAGTCATCTGGCCGGCATTATTTTTCTGGGGATGTGTTTGTGTTTACAAACAGACCCTGACAGGGAGAGAGGGAGGGACTTAGCAAATTAATGTTATAAATTACCCATGATTTATGTTTCCTGCCTTGGGGACAAAGTAAAAGGCGTGCAGCATCAATAGCTGAGCCGGCTGAACCTCATCCCTACCACAGCACCACACAATTAGGCGTTCCATCTGCCACATGGCCCAGCATCACCACTTACACACATACACTATAATAAACATTCCCACGCGGCCATGGTGTTGGTCAGGGAGGCTGCATGCCTGGACAGATGGGCATTTGCAAAAGAGACCTAGGTCTCATGTCTTCCCTGTTAAAATAAAGGTAAAATAAATAATTAATAAATGCCCACAGTGTTGTGTCTCATGGGGACACTAAGGGATAGAAGCAGCTATTCATTGGCCAACACTGAAAGCCTCCAAGCCTAAGACTGCTGTTGTTGCTATTATTCTCTGGATGTCTATTTCTATACTGTTACAACTGACTCATGGATCTGAGAGCTGTGCTTTTCTAAGCCAGTCATTAGCCTTGTATTGCAGCCATTCATGCTCTGCATGTCCCAGGTACTAGCTGTGCTCTTTCACTTGTGAGGGCACAAGTAGCACAAACCAAATACATGTACATTCATTGTATTTGAGTGGGTGTTAGGAAACATAAGCCACAATGGGCTGTGGGCAGGATAAATCTAGACAGCAGTGAAACGGCAGGGGTTCCATTATATCCGCAAGAGCTATGGAGACCATTGTTCAAACTCTGGACAGTTATTTTAGCCCAATCTAACTATTAGACAGTCATGAAAGGCCTTCGTAACAGGAGGTTACTGTTACGATTGACAAATGAAAAGCCCACATCTGTGCCTTTTTGTTTATTACCCGACTTGAAACAGTGGGTCCCCATCAATTTACGATGCTTGGTGCAATTTCCCAATGTGGCACTATCATTTTGTCAGTAGGAGAACTGTGCTGTTGCTTGAAAGGATGTTACCAATATGAAAAGAGTGGCCATTTTAGACAGCTGTTTATTCAAATCTAAAAACACCTCTCAGACTTCAGGGAAATAAACGTCACTCACTCGTTGACAACTTAGAGCTGTTGGACAGAGTTGCTGGACATGGTAATACTTGTTGATAATGGAACATGTGAACTGACACCACTGAGAAACGGGCCTATGTTTTGACTGAACCTAATCCTCCTACCAGCCTCTATAAGCCGAGCCAGACAAGAGCAACAGTAGCTCAACCATATGAGGATGATGAATAATTATCTAAATGAACAAAACAGCATGTAATATTTATGTCTGCTTAATATTTGTTTTCAATCCCTTACAGCTTGAAGCTGCCCTTCACAATCCGGTGCAGTGTGCTTTGCTGGGCTTCTCTGCAGCTAGCACCTCGTTACCTCAAGGCTATTTCTGGGTGAGTGACTTACACATGCACAGGTTACCATTGCCATACTGGCTGGCAACATTCTTGTCCCATGCTTGCTAGCTAGCCAACTACAGCAAACTCTGTCGAGTCAAAAAGTGCATCCAGAATAACAGCAAAGTAGCTGCATTAGCATTTGTTTAAGCTGTTTTCTAGAGACATTTATTTGGATACATCCATAACAATGAGCTAATGAGGCGCGATTTTGCCTGGCATAGAAAATGTGCTCACTCTTCAGGACACTGTTGTTCAGAGGAGCTAGCCAACAACACAGCTAACACAATCAAAAATAATGCTGGAAATACTGCAAACTAGCTGCACTTTACCTTTTTTTCAATTGACATTTTTTTTTGTATATATCCATAAAAATTATGTCAGCTGATTCATGATTTTGACTGGTTGAGAAACGCTGCCTGTCTGTCTTGTCCCGAATCCCGAAAACTTGCATTACTATGGGACAGCTGGAGATTGAATTTGAATATTGAAACGATGTTGCAAATGTCGAAGTGACAGACAGCAAGGTTTATACAAATCACTGCTTTTGAAAACGGCAATGTTAGTCTAAAATAAATGTGAGATAATGTCTAGATGCTTTTTATAGTGGAGATCAAGTTTATAAATTGCCTGGCTGATGAGACAGCGGAATGCGTAGTCAGATGGAACAGAGTAAATAGGCATTTTAACCTCATAGATTTAGCCGGTGGTAACTTCTGGAATAGACACCGGCTGGAATGCGGTTTTAACCAATCTGCATTCAGGATTAGACCCAACCGTTTAATAATTAAGCAATAAGGCACGAGGGGGAATGTCTGGATACAGCCATGAGCCGTGGTATATTGGCCATATACCACAAACCCCCGAGGTGCCTTATTGCTATTATAAACTGGTTACTAAAGTAATTAGAGCAGTAAAAACAAATGTTTTGTCATACCCATGGTATACGGTCTCATATACCACGGCTGTCAGCCAATCAGCATTCAGGGCTGGAACCACCCAGTTTATAACTGCTAGTAATGTCACTCTCCTGTGCGTGTCATCCTTAAGGCCTACCTTCATTACAAGGATAGGGCTTGCGCTAATCCAATTCATGAGGGCATGTACAGTAGCTGTAGAAGTCAAACCTTGTATCCTTTAACATGGTTAGCCTCCTTAATTGTCTAATAAAAAATAAAAACCCACACACTGATCTTGCCAGTATCAGACTTTTCCCTTTCTTTTCTTTCAAGTTATCAGCAAATGATTCCCACACACATAAGTTATCTCAGATGTGTGAGTGCTTTTCCTATTTCTAATATTATCATTTCAAATGGAGAAAACATATCAACAAAATGTAAGCAATATGTGAGGATTTGCTAATCCTGTTTCAGTGTAGAAATGTACAAGCCACATGTACAAGTGCATTGGACATACCCACAAGGCCAATACTAATCCCATCATATGTCTGCATTGAGCATGCATGCCATAAATAACCTCACTTCCACTGTAACCAAAAGGGTAGAGCAAGGATAGTGGAGGCAAGAGAAAAATACCCTGGAGAGTGACCACAGTAAAGGGTCACTTTTACATGGGCTGCAGAGTAGCCATGTAATGTATGAGTTCCATCCCTGTATTGCTGACCGGGCCGGGACGCAAACCCTAATAAAATGACACTTGTAGCTAGCATGCCAACCACTGGAGAAGGATGACAGTAAGTGTAGCAGAATTAAGCAAATATTGCAAGAGGAGATCTGAGATGCTTACAGTATTAAAATATACTGTAGATACATTCATGATAGACAGGAGGAGATACTACTTGAAGTATCAGTGGGGATGACATCACATCACAGTGGCTACTAGAACTCACCTGCAGCTCACCTCTGCTACAGTCACACCCCTTTCACCTCCTACGCCACCGACAGTTGAACTCAGCCGCCATCTATTCTAGTTGAAGTTGCCTAGAATAGATGGTTAACTTGATAAACAAATTACCCATTACTATCCATGCAGGCAATGCAGCACGCTGCGATGCTTCTTTGGGAAATCTATTAACTTTAACTTTCGAAAAAACATTTGTCCCCAGACATAAGGACCATCCCACCTTCGAATACACTTGAGAAAACAACTAGACTAAGTTAGCTAGCTTAGCTAGCAAGCTGTTTACAGCCGTGAGGGAACAGCTGTTGTTTACAAACACACCAGAAGTTCTTTGAGGTTCCAGGGTTCACTTCTGCTCAAAATTCCATTAAAAAGGTATATTCCAGAGTGAGGGAGAAATAAAAGACTACAGTTTTTTTTGATGAATGGAGTAAATTTCACTGGCAGACAAAAGTGCCACAATCCTAGGACTTGTTGGAATTTTGCTGGATTTAAGAAGACCACTTTCTGGGAAAAACCATACCTAAGAAAATAAATTGTCTGTTAATCTGAATGTTACATTTTTGGTGGCCCCTCCTTTCTAGGAAAAGTGGGCATTTTATTGGGTAATCCTTGTAAAGCAGGTGGATAAATCAGCTGGATAAGGACCTCTAGGACCCAGCTAGACAGCCTCAGCTCCCTCCCACTAGGCATTAACTGATTTAAATTTTTCAACGTATTGTGGCGCGGAATCTATGTGTAAAATACATTGGATTTACAAAGAGTCAACAGCATAAACAGTTGTTTTGAGGGTACAATTTCAACCACAGGATCATGTCATCATGGTAACCAATTTTCAACATAGACAAAGGCTGTTTAAAATATGTTGAATTTGTACCTCTAAAACAGTAGACCTTCAGCATAATTTTTTATTTATTTAACAAGGCAAGTCAATTAAGAACACATTCTTATTTACAATGACGGCCTGGTAGGAGGAAAAAGGCCTCCTGTGGGGACAGGGGCTGGGATTAAAAATAAAACAATGTAAGACACTGGCATCAGCACAAATACAACAGCAAACAAACAGTCTGTGTGTGTGTGCATGCAGGCATGTGTGTGGTGTGTTTGAAGTAAAACAACATGCTTACTTACATAAGGCAACACAAACTAGTCACATCGGGTGACAACTAGAAACAACCTGTTCATCCATTTGTCCTTTGAACTGCTCCAGGGACACCAGGTCCTGGAGTTTAAGGTTGGCATGGAGGGAATTCTAAGACCAGGTGGCTGATTAATGACAGGACCTTTCATGCACGGTTCTCATTTTTGGGACTGTTAGCATTAAACAGCTTGTATGAGTTTTCATTTTGAGCTAGAAGAAAGGCTAGATAAAATGGCTAGTGATGTCCACCCGACAGCACTGTAGAGATCACAATGGGGAGTTAGACATCTCTGATTGGTGACAAAATGAAGGGCTGCATGATACACATAGTCAAGAGCCTTCAGTGTAGAGCTTAAGGCTTGCACATACAGTACATACTATCACCATAGTTCAGCACAGACAGAAAAGAACAACAAATCAACTATTTTTTGGCGGCAAATGAAAAACAAGCTTTGTGCCGGTAATAAAACCCAGTATTTACATTTACATTTTTGTAATTTAGCCGACACTCTTATCCAGAGTGATTTACAGGAGCAATTAGGGCTACGTGCCTTGCTCAATATGCAGCATCAATTTCCTGACAAGGTTCTCTACATGGGCGGTGAAGCTCAACTTCTCATCCACCCAAACTCCCAGATATTTGAATGTTTTGACTTGCTCTATAGGTAGTCCTTCCAAGGTAGTAATTACATGAAAATACCATGCATTTTGTTTTAGAGGAATTCAGAACAAGCTTAAAAACATACATATTCTGTTAAATTATGTTAAAAACTGTTTGAGCTTTTTCAAAAGCCATAGTCAAACTACTACCACTTGAATAGAGAACAGTTTCATCCACATACAAATTTACATCAGCTGTCTCAATATGTCTCCCAATGTTGTTTGATATAGATAATAAACAACAGGGGACCTAAAATGTATCCATGAGGCATACCCAAGCAAAATTGTATGGTGTGGGACTTATAGCCATCTGACTTAAAGGAAATATTCACCCATTTTAAATGTTATACTGTTTTTGTGCATCTCTGAGTTCTATCGATTCCCTTGTGTAATTTCAAGCAGACAGAAATTTGTCCAGGATATGACATAGTACTGCGTGTGATAAAGCCGCTCTCACTACACTGGATGTTAATTGGAATACAACTTTTAGATCGCAGAAACGTCTATCATACATGTCAGATTTCCACACTGGTCGATGTCATAACTCGGGAGGATGTCTTCTCTCGAATGAGCCATTGATCATATTGTTGTGAAATTCGTACCTCTAGAAATATGTAATTTAACAGAGTGTCTAGCACATTTCTACTATTTGTCTGCCTCTTCAGTTTAGATTGCATTGCATGGTGCCGTTGCCAGAGATATTAGAGAAAGGAATCCCATTGGGCAATGAATGGAGGAATGTATAACGCCCCACCCAGCAAACTGTCAACCAATCGCGTTCACGTTGTATACACAATAAACAATCAAACAAAACGAACACATTTATCAATATAAAAATCCCTAGCTTTTCTCCTAAACTGACCGAGAGACAACATTGGTGCGGCTGACTTCCGGGCAAAGCGAGCATTGTGTCAAGAAGCAGTGTGGCTTGGCGGGGTCGTGTTTCGGAGACCTTCATCTAAAAAATTCAAATAAATAAATGAAGGATGCAGTGGTGAGTGTCAAAACTGTCAGATGTTATACAACGAAGTGCGCTATGATACATTGTGTCCAAGGGCTTCAAAACTATATAATATCGCCATCATCTATAACAGGAATGAATGTAGACTGAATTATCTGCTTTCTACTATTTAATGAAAGGCAAGCCCTATTCCTATAGAAGAAGCCCAACTTAATTCTTAATTTCTTGACTAACTCATCAACATGCTTTTTAAAGATAGCTTTTCGTCAATCCAGATGCCCAGATATTTATAGGCGTGGACACGATCAATCTACGACCATCTAACATACTTATGCACAAATCATCAGTTACACTATTACATCATTTGGAAAATAACATGTACTCTGTTTACCAGCATTTAATACCAACTTCAGGCCAACCAAGGCTTTCTGATTGAAGAGTCAACAGAGCCTGAGCTGCTGTAGGGGCAGTAGTGTACTGTATACAACAGTGTCATCTGCGTACAGATGAAAGTTACAGTTTTGTACAGATAGACCAATGCTGTTAATATAAATAGTGAAAAGATATCAAGTCTGAAGATATTCCTCTGAAGATTTGTAATGTTGTACTTCCAGTGGTGTAAAGTACTTCAGTAAAAATACTTTAAAGTACTACTTAAGTCGTTTTTTGGGATATCTGTACTTTACTATTTATATTTTTTACTTTTACTTCACTACATTCCTAAAGAAAATTATGCACTTTTAACTCCATACATTTGGTCCAAATTACATCCCTGGTCATCCCTACTGCCTCTGATCTGGCGGACTCATTAAACACAAATGCTTAATTTGTAAATTATGTCTGAGTGCCCCTGGCTATCCGTAAATAAAAAAAACTCTGCTGTCTGGTTTGCTTAATATAATGAATAAGTATATTTTAGCAATTACATTTACCAAATACTTTTAGACTTTTACTCAAGTATTATTTTACTGGGTGACTCACTTTTACTTGAGTCATTTTCTATTAAGGTATCTTTACTTTTACTCAAGTATGACAATTGGGTACTTTTTCCCACCACTGTGTACTTCTTGTTGACTAATTTCATGCTAATGTTGGGTTTTTAACTAGCGCCCAATTGACTCCCATTCACTCCTTGAAGGAGAGCTCTCCTTGTCCCATAATCGCCCAGAATGCACTGCGCGGCCCATTGACGTAGCATGGGCAACGTGCACAATGGGTGGTATGTCACGATGTGGGGTGTAGAGAGAACAAGGCGCAGCGGAGTTGTACTGGAACATACATTTATTTACTTAAACTAATATCAATACAACAAAACAAGAACGTGTACTTACTAAGTGAACTAGACACTCCAGGTACATTCACGATAATGACCCACACAAAGGTGTGGGTCCTCACTGCTTAAATAGAATCCCCAATTAGAGACAACGCATAGCAGCTGCCTCTAATTGGGGATCCAACACAAAACATAACATAGATCTAGGTATACTAGATCTGTCAGGCTCTGACCATGGCTACATAGAGGAGCCAAAGGCCTCCCTATGGCCAGAGCCTGACATGGTAATTCGATTCCAATGGAATTTCCCATCTCTTCAAAAGCATCTATGTTGTTGTGAATGCCAGACTCCACTCTGTGAGGCACATCAATCTGCAGGTTGAACATGGTGAGATTGTAGACTCCTAAATTGATAGTGCAGTTTGTTTAGGCGTTTAACTAGCTACTTCACATGCTGATATTGTCTTTGGTATTATTGTGTGTAGCTACGTTTGCTAGCTAGCTACCTAGCCCAAAGAGAGAGCATTGCATTGTAGATTTTGTAGTCGACTTGAGCTGCAACAACGATTTTCACATGTTGCTACCAACATTATTAAAATGTCAAAATCAAACATTTGTTCATAAAAAATATTGTTCTCACACATTAGTGTTATTTAACACTGTAAATTATAGGAACGGTTTTAGGTGGATATTTCCTTTAACACACTGGGATCTTCCAGCAGCATCTGGTCTCCCCTCCAGGACCAACTCTGCTTAACTTAAGAGGCAAGTTAGCAGTGGGATGCAGGGTTGTATGCTGCTGGTTATGCTGCTGGTTAAATTTGACAAGTAGTTCACAAACCACTCACATTACCAGTAATCCCAATACACTTCAATCTCTGCACCAAGACAGCATGGTCCACAGTGTCAAATTCCTTTAAAAGTCTATGAATACAGATACACAATGCAACTTCTTATCAAGGGCACAGTGAATAGCATTTAAAACCTTCAAAGTTGCTGTGACAGTGCTGTGGCTAGACCTGAAACCTGATTGCATACCACTCAAAATATTGTTTTCTTGGAGGCAGGCCTTAAATTGACTAGGGACTCCAATACCTTTGCCAGAACAGACAATTTGGAAATGGGGCAATAGTTATTCAGTAGAGTGGGATCACATCTTTTCAAAAGAGGTAGGACAAATTCTGATTTCCACAACTTGAGGATTTCATGACATTCTAGGGTGAGATTAAAGATGCATGTTAAATGATGTCTGCAGCTAATTGTAGTAGGCAGAGGTCTAGATGATCAGGCTCAGGGGATTTGTGTACATCAATTGTTTCAGGGCTCTATGCTCTTCTGAGACAGAGAAGGGCCAGAAGGAGAACCTGGAGAATGAGTGTTCGGGAGTGTCAGATAATTTCACATGAGGCTCATGTTGTGTTAATCAAATAATCCACCTGCATTAAGAAAATGTTGATTGAAAGAGTTCAGAATAGAGGTTCTCTCAATTACCACCTGTGAGTAAACCAGCAGTTGTTTAGAGAGCTGTGCATCTTTTTTGCGCTCTAAACCTTTCAATACTTGCCCACATTTTGAAGGATTAATCAGATTATCAGTTGTAGATTTGAGATAGTGGTCTGCTTTCAGCGTTCGGGTCATAGCCACTGTGATGATGTGAGTGTAGCGGGTGGTGGAAGCAGGCGCAGGGAGGCTGGATACGTTCTTTTGCGTAAACGTTTTAATTATATCAGCAACGAGAAAAAAACCAGGAAATACACGTCACACCAGAGTACTTCCTAACACGAAACAATCACCGACAAAAACCAGGGGGGAGCAGAGGGAATAAGACGAACATACAATTAGTGAAATGGAAACCAGGTGTGAATGGAACGGGACAAACGAAACTGTGTAGTGGATCGGTGGTGGCTAGTACTCGGGTGACATCGACCTTCTTCGGCCGCCCGCCCCAGGGGAGGGAGCAACTTCGGCCGAAGTGGTGACAGCCACACCCTGATTCCAAAGTCATTTCCTTATGATTTCAGAATAGTTCATCTTAGAACCAAGGCTTGTCGCTGCTCTTTATTCTGTATTGTTTAAAAGGTGCGTGCTTGTTGCATACATTCTGGAATGCTTTATGGAGGTACGAAAAGGCAAATTCAACATCAGAGATTAATTCAACTCTATTCCAGGCAATGTTAAAAACATAATGTAATAAACCCTGAGTATCAAACTGCTTCCAGGTTATTTTCACGATGATACTGTACGTGGAGGTAGTTTAGGAATTTTACTATCCCTTACACAGGCAACAGCACAGTGATCACTTATCATTTGCAAATACACCAGAAGCATTAAAACGATGTGGAGTGTTGGTTAAAATAAGATAAATTTAAAGAGGTTTTTAGAGGACACTTTACATTCAACCTTGTTACATGGTTAACAATCTGAGGAAGATTATAGGTATTACATCGATTATTGAGTTGATTAGAGGTGGATGTCAACCAGTCTCGGTTCAGGTCAGGTCACCCATACGCATTCTGTGAAAATAATTCAAAAATACAATCCAGAGAGCCAGCAATAGCATATGGGGGTCTATAACAACAGGAGACAACAAGATTCATGGATGCACAGAGATTTATATTGAAAGACAGATATTCAAATTGCTTGGGTTTGGTAACAGAGCTAAGAATGGTTGCCGAAAACTTTTATAGCAACACCACCACCCTTCAATTTGTGATCTGACCGAAAAACATTCTAACCATCAATGCCAATGTCTTTGTCAGTGGTAGGTTTTTTTAGCCAAGTTTCAGAAAGCATAAATACATCTGGGTCTACTGTTTTTATCAAAATATTCACTAAATCTAGTTTTGGAAGGAGACTTCTTATATTTATGTGCAGAAACTTCAGACCATTCTGACTTTTTAATTCAGATGGGGTAGAAATAGCAGGACCTGGGTTAGATTGCACATTTCCTGACAGTAAAAGAAGTTAAATAATTGCAAGTCTAGATTGAATTTTACAACATTTGCAGACAGTACTATAACTATAGTCGAGAGGAACCAGTCTTTAACACAAGGCATTTCAAAAGGAGCGTACAGTCCAGAGACATGGTTAAGTACCAAAAGAACAATCCAAACATGTAAACGCCAGCATACAGTTTCTCCCATGTCGAATGGGAAAAACTTGCTGAATTCTCCAATGCAATAGCTGGGCAATCATATGGTTTCTTCCGCGATGCAACGTGGGGAAAAACAGTCAAAGTTCTCTGTATTTAAGGGGCATAACCAGACTCTGATCTAAAATATTAGGCCTATGAGGTTGCACACTAATCAGTTTAGTTTTTCCAGTTTTCGGATTTCCCACAGTTTTTGGGGTTTTACCCACACCTTTTGAATAGAAAGAGAAACTAAATTGGGTTGTCTATGTTTACAACAATGCTTAAATCATAACAAGGGACCACTTATGAGGTCTGGGAAAAATCGTAGAAACTTAGATTTTTGAGTGTAGTTACCCTTTAATTCAATGTGCATGCAGTGTTTCCTTAGCTCAGTAAGCACACATGATGGAGTTCGCAAATCAAATGCCCACTTGTGGTGCCACTGGACAGCAAAAAAACAAGTAAGTTAACCTTTAATTTATTGTAATTTAAATTTGTTTGGAGTAGTTAAGATTAAGTTAGATTACATAGCTACCTCAATAGTTATTTCAAATAACTTCGGTTACTTCACAGCAATTGCTAGCTAGCAGGCTCAGCTAAATAAAAATCCCCCTAGATACAGCAACGTCTCATAGTCACGTCATGAGATTTGTAAGTGAAGAGGAATATAATAACAGGAATTGAATTGAGTTTCCCATCTCCCCATTTAGAGTATTTCTGATGCAGCACAGAAAGGTCCTTATCCAGATGGTAGGACAAATGCATTTCATAACAGACTTTTTAACTTTCTTCGTTACTTTTAAAGTTGGAACCAACATGCAGTACCTTCAGCAGGCAGAGAGGCAAGAACCATTTGTCTGCCAGCTCAGGAACAAGCTACACTATTCACAGCCCTGTGTAATGGTTCAATGTAATTGCATTGCTGGATTTTTTTTAAACTGAATGTATTTGCATTGTTTTAAAAACGTAAAAAGAAAAGGAAATGTATGGTTTAAACTTGTCTTTAAATGTTAATATGTTATCGATAACTCCTTAAGTGTTAATACAGATAGCATTTATGTATGTTTTATGAATGACCAAAGGGGTCTGACTTTATAGGAAGTACAGAATCTTATAATAAAAGGTATTGAAGTATGTTTTATAAATGACCAAAGGGGTCTGACTTTAAAGGAAGTACAGCGTAATGCGAAATATAGTATTTATGGATGCGTTAGACACTACATAAAGTATCAATAAATAGGTTATAAACATTCTGCTGATTTATGAAGGTTATCTCATGATCCACAGGTTATTGGGGGTGTGAGAGTGATTTAGATGGATTGATCGACCTGCAAAGCTTGCGTTTGTGTGTGTGTGTGTGTGTCAGAGCCAAAATTATTTGGAGTAGTCCTACAGTACCTGAGACTACCACACCAGGTACACTGTATATACAAAATTATGTGGACACCCCTTCAAATTACTGGATTCGGCTATTTCAGCCACGCCCGTTGCTGACAGATGTATAAAATCGAGCACACAGCCATTGTCACGACTGGGTGTGTAAAGCGACCAAGGCGCAGCGCAGTAGTTGTTTGACATAATATTTTAATGATATAAATAAACTTGATGAAGAACAATACAAAACAAGAACAACATATGAACAAAGGTAAATACACTTACTCTTCTCAGACTGACATATAGGACAATGAACCACACAACAGTGTGGGACAGGAGAACTTATGTAGGATCCCCAATCAGAGACAACGCAAAGCAGCTGCCTCTAATTGGGGACCCAACACAAAACTACATAGAGCTAGATACAGCGGGTGAAATAAGTATTGAACACGTCACCATTTTTCTCAGTAAATATATTTCCAAAGGTGCTATTGACATGACATTTTCACCAGATGTTGGTAACAACCCAAGTTAAACTGTCTCTAACCAGAATAGAAAGAGGAGTGGGAGGCCCCGTTGCACAACTGAGCAAGAGGACAAGTACATTGGAGTGTCTAGTTTGAGAAACAAACGCCTCACAAGTCCACAACTGGCAGCTTCATTAAATAGTACCTGCAAAACACCAGCCTCAACGTCAGCAGTGAAGAGGCGACTCTGGGATGCTGGCCTTCTAGGCAGAGTTGCAAAGAAAAAAACATCTTCCTCTATCCAGTATCTGTGTTCTTTTGCCAATCTTAATCTTTTCTTTTATCTGCCTAGAAGGCCAGCATCCCGGAGTCGCGTCTTCACTGTTGACGTTGAGGCTGGTGTTTTGCGGGAACTTTTTAATTAACTTTTGAACAGTAGTGTACATCTCGAAATCTTGCAGTGTCCTTTTTAAAACAGTGCTTTACATGCCCATGAATACCCTTAAAACCTTCATGAATAAAGCATTACATTGAGAGCATTTGCTTGATATTGTCAAGTGCTGGAGTTATGTAGGCCTAATGTGTGACAGGTTGCAACACATAACACGATACCTAACTTGAAAGATCAAGTGTTTTAAGCAAACACTCCAGCCTCCACTGTACCATGCAATCATTACAGATAGCTTTTCAAACAGAATACATATTCACCTAAGTAAATGTTATTTTCAAGCCATGTCACATGCCCATAATGTATTCTGTAACATCCCAAAGTTAAGAGAAAAAGGTTTTTATAAAATACACATCATAATAAGAGCCAGTGGGCCATGAATAAACAACTGGTCGAGTGCTCTGCTCTGCTCACTCGCCCACTTGTCTCAGATCTACCTCCCTGGCAGGCTTGTCAAATGAGGTATGACACTAATCATGTTAAAGTGAGATGGGCTGGTGGGATTCTCCTGGCTTTGATCAGAGTAATGACATTGTTTCTAATCAGCCTGATTCACATGCATTTCCCTGTTTGCCTACATTACCGGTTCACTCCACTTTTCTGAGTGGTGTTTTTCCCTCTTATACCATAAATTAACTCTCCTCTCACCACCCCCCTCCCTCCTCAGCCACCACAGACTTCAGACAGGTTCAGATTAATCCTTGTGGTGTGTAAAGGTGTTCAAAACAGCAGGTTCAAAACAGAACATGAGATAAGGTTTAGAATGAGTCATTGTCAACCTTAGAAAGGTCGATTTTGGCACATTGTGACTAATAACATGGACATTCATTCAGCGTCACCACAATGGTAAGTCCATGATCATCCTCTCCCAGTGCATCCCCGGGTCCAGACCTCTCTAATTAACACTGGTAGAGCAGTTACTTACTTTCAGGAAGTTTCTTCTGCACTCTGACAAAACAACCGAGCTCTGGCCAGGGCACGACTCCAGATATCTATTCCCACAAACAAGTAGTGATGAGTTTGTGAGGAAACAGTAATTTCATTGGATCTGTGGAGGAATTGGATGTGTGAGTGCTTAAGTGTAGGAGAATGTGGAAGTTGGAGTAGCTTCGGGCTGTGGTTGCACAGAGCCACTTGTCTTGAAGCTTTGTTTTTGGGGAGTTAGTCTCTGTGGTTTTCCCTGTGCAACAGTCCATTATTTTCTCTGGCTCGCTCTCCAGAGCCCACGGGACTACTCCTGTCCAGATCAGCATGCTGATACAAATCTAACAAATGATTGCATGCAAAAATGGCCGGGCCTGGGGGAGGGGGGGGGGGGGGCTATATTTATCCCATGTCTTATTCACATAATGTGACTCGTGGAAAATCCATCTTTGCTCATCAGTGTCAGTTTTTGTAAGGAACATTACACGTCAGTTGGACAGTTGCACCAGTTCCATATGTAAGGAAAAACAACTTGGGTGAAAGAATTCTGTGTAAACCCATGAAGACTTCACTTATGATTGGAGAGTGTGATTTGGAGCCTCCTAATTGAAATTGCTACAGCTCCAGGTATACCCCCTGCCTCTCTTCCCTTCCCCTGTATTGACATTGGCAGGCTTGACACAAGGCCAATATGAGTGTGAGGCTTGCAGAATCAAGCCTCTATTCATGCATGCAGCCACTCAGGCCTACAGCAGAGAGTGTGGAACCCTAAGGGGGAGTTGGTGATGATTGCCAGGCAGTTTTTTGATTATATGAGGTCCGCTCCCTTGTTTTGTCAGGGATTCTTATTGGGTTTTGGACTTTTTTTGAAGTTGGACTGCTATTCATGGCTCACTCAGAGTGGCAGAGTGTGTTGGTGGATATGCTATGTCGAACTCAGTGCCAGTAGACACTGTAGACTGTGTGTAAAGAAAGACCACTAACATACAACGACTGGTCAATGTGCCCCCTCCTAATGACCAATAACCTTGACCCATTCTGTCCATTCTGTGAAGATGAGTTTTAATGGGGTCACCTTGTCACCTAATTCAACAGTCAACTGCTGTATTTCATCCCTTCATTGGGATTGAGTGTGTCATTGCTCAGTCCCCGACTCAAGCATTAGATCAATCATCATCTTATAGAACACCCTCAATTGTCAAGCGATTTCAAAGTATTTTTTTCAATCTGTCTGTTCTCTGCTGATGAAAAGATCTCTGTTTTAGAAAATTGTTTGATGTTCTAGAGATGACATTGTGAACCCATTACAGTCTGTGGTTTCTGAATCTGAGGGATATTTAAAAGTGAGGGAGGAATATAGACAGGATTTGAAAGGATATTTGATTTTAACTTTACTCTTTGCTGAAACTGCCTGGATTTGCTGACAGGTGCGGATATCAGAGCTAAGACATATTACAGGAGAGCAAGTGTTCTGTCTTCTAAAATTATTCAGAAATTCTACCCAGACTTGCATATTATAAGCATGAGCAAGTAACTCTCCTATGCTACAGTACATTTTCAAACCACCATCCACCCTCTCCGTCTGTGTTGTGTTAGCCATTGATTTCTGTGACCTACAGTTTTTACTGACCTTTAAATGGCCACCTCTTTCTCTGAAGGTGGCTAGTGGAGACGATGTCTTGACCCAGATACACTACCGTTCAAAAGTTTGGGGTCACCTAAAAATGTCCTTCTTTTCCATGAAAACATACATGAAATTAGTTGCAAAATGAATAGGAAATATTGTCAAGATGTTGACAAGGTTATAAATAATGATTTCTAATTGAAATAATAATTGTGTCCTTCAAACTTTGCTTTCGTCAAATAATCCTCTATTTGCAGCAATTACAGCCTTCCAGACCTTCTAGTTGTCAATTTGTTGAGGTCATCTGAAGAGATTTCACCCCATGCTTCCTGAAGCACCTCCTACAAGTTGGATTGGCTTGATGGGCACTTCTTACGTACCATACGGTCAAGCTGCTCCCACAACAGCTCAATAGGGTTGAGGTCCGGTGACTGTGCTGGCCACTCTATTATACTGTAGACAGAATACCAGCTGACTGCTTCTTCCCTAAATAGTTCTTGCATAGTTTGGAGCTGTGCTTTGGGTCATTGTCCTGTTGTAGGAGGAAATTGGCTCCAATTAAGCGGCGTCCACAGGGTATGGCATGGCGTTGCAAAATGGAGTGATAGCCTTCCTTCTTCAAGATCCCTGTACAAATCTCCCACTTTACCACCACCAAAGCACCTCTAGACCATCACATCTGTCCAGTGTCTGTTTCTCAAACTAGACACTCTAATGTACTTGTCCTCTTGCTCAGTTGTGTACCGGGGCCTCCCACTCCTCTTTCTATTCTGGTTAGAGCCAGAGCGCTGTTCTGCGAAGGGAGTAGTACACAGCGTTGTACGAGATCTTCAGTTTCTTGGCAATTTACACTCTTAGAGACAAAGGTGCTATCTAGAACCTAAAAGGGTTCTTCGGCTGTCCCCATAGGAGAACCCTTTTGGTTTCAGGTAGAACTCTTTTGGGTTCCATGTAGAACCACTTACCTGCAACCAAAACAGGTTCTAACTGCAAACAAAAAGGGATCTTCAAAGTGTTATCCTATGGGTACAGCCGAAGAACCCTTTTGGAAACCTTTCAGAACAAGAATAGACTGAAGAGTTTCAGTAGAGTTTCAGAAGAGTTTCAGAAGAAAGTTATTTGTTTCTGGCCATTTTGAGCCTGTAATCGAACCAACAAATGCTGATGCGCCAATGTAGATATTCCATAAAAAATCAGCAGTTTCCAGCTACAATAGTCATTTACAACATTAACAATGTCTACATTGTATTTCTGATCAATTTGATGTTATTTTAAATCGACAAAAATTGTGCTTTTCTTTAAAAAAATCTAAGTGACACCAAACTTTTGAACGGTAGTACATATCTTACTGACTATAGATGCCAACGTCTCTCTCTCTCTCTCTTTCTCTCTATCTCTCACTCTCTGTAGGAGAATATCTTACTGACCTTGGATACCTACCTTCTCTCTCTGCAGGTGGCCAGTGGAGGAGATGTTACCCAGGGGCAGGTGGAGATCTTCTCCCTGAACAGGCCCACACCACGCCCAGTGAAGAGCCTCCAGGTGGGGGCCCCAGTGAGGTGTCTGGAGTATGTGCCTGAACCCAGCCTCCCAGAGGAGGTGGAGGCTGCGGCCCTCAGGAGCCCTACTGGGGTGGGGAACACCATCTGTCTGGGACTGGACGATGGGAGGTGAGGTCAACACAGCTTTTAGAGAAATTGTCAAATACTAGTGCAAGTTACATTTAAGTAATGTGTATGGATGGATGATGATGATGATGATGATGATACAGCAATTTTATTGTATTTATTATTGTTGGTCACTATTATCCTGCTTAAGAATAATGTTTGTTTTCACAGAGTCATATTCTGTATTCAACATACAGTATAGTATAGGTTAATCTCAGACTAGTAAAATCTGTCAATAGTAGATGGGACCAAGAAATAAGAGTTGATTTCATACACCTCAAATCCTGGTGCACAAACATTTCTCATTTTCCCATCTACTCTATATATTTTCAGATTTCTACTGCATGTAATGGAGGAATAGTTTAATCTCAGACCGTCACAGTCCTGGTGATTACATTACTTCCTTAGAGAAAACAGTCCTCTTGCATCTCATATTGCCAGTTCACTGTAGTTATTTTCCGCAGGAAATGAAAGTGTGCAGTTTATTTGTTTATGTTGACTCATTCTCTCTATTTGTCCTGAGAGGAGAGAAAAGACAAAGTGTAATAGAAGAACAATTTCAGCATTTATTTTTGCGGTACACAATCGACTGTCAACTCCAAAGCTAGTTAACGTTCTCTTTCGAGAAAGAAATACATTTTTTCCAAAGGTGTGCATTTGTCATTGTAAAAGAAAAAAAATGTGCAGCACAGTCAGTGAAGATGGAATCTTAAACACGAGTAAGAGAGCGGGGCTGCACACACACAATACTGAAGCTCCAAAGTGCCCAGTTACATCAAGGTACTCAGTCTTCATAAATGATGTTCATTTATCATATACAGTGTACATTGTTCCTGCTCCTTTTGCCACCCAGCATCCTGGTGTATGGCAGTGTGGATACTGCAGCCCAGTGCCTGTTGACCCTGCGTAACCCTCAGCGCTGCCCTGTCCTGTGCCTCAAACACTCCATCAACTTTCTGTTCGCTGGGCTCAGAGATGGATCCATGATGGTGTATGGACGAAGTAATGGAGGTAAGGTCTTTCCAAGGTCTTTCCCTGTATGTCATGAAGATAGTCATCAGATTTCAATCCAAAATGACAGAAGTGTTGAATCACCACATTACTGACATAGCAATTTATTTAATGTTAGCTACATAGAAGTATGTTTCAAGCCATCACCAGTATAGCAAGGAAAGCAATGGCAGCGCAATTAAAGCAGGAGAATGGAATAATTGTATAATTACATTACACCATTAATGCTCTTAGCTAGTAATTAATTCAGGTAATCATTTCATTAACTCATTAGCCTACTGTAGCAAAAATGTTTAAGGATTGTATTATCTTCTATAAAATGTGACATAAAAATATAATGGTTATTTTGTTATTAGACGTTATTAACAGGGCTTGTATCTGTAAAAAAAAAAAAAAAACGGCTTTTGATTAAGTAATAAATCAAATTAGTAGTGCAAATATTAATCTTTTTGTTTCCTTGTTTCAATTTGTACATCTGTCAAAATGCCCATGTACAGTGCATTTGGAAAGTATTTTCCTGATCAACACACAATACCCCATAATGACAAAGCAAAAACAGTTTTTTACAATTTTTTGCAAATGTATAAAAAATAAAAAATGCAAATATCACATTTACATAAGTAATTAGACCATTTAATCAGTACTTTGTTGAAGCACCTTCGGCAGTGATTACAGCCTCGAGTCTTCTTGGGTATGACGCTACAAGCTTGGCACACCTGTATTTGGGGAATTTCTCCCATTTTTCTCTGCAGATCCTCTCAAGCTCTGTCAGGTTGGATGGGGAGTGTTGCTACACAGCTATTTTCAGGTTTCTCCAGAGATGTTAGATCGGGTTCAAGTCCGGGCTCTCGCTAGGCCACTCAGGTCCTGAGCACTCTGGAGCAGGATTTCATCAAGGATCTATCTGTACTTTGCTATGTTCATCTTTCCCTCGATCCTGACTAGTGTCCCAGTCCCTGACACTGAAAAACATCCCCACAGCATGATGCTGCCACCACCATGTTTCACCGTAGGGATGGTGCCAGGTTTCCTCCAGACGTGACGCTTGGCATTCAGGCCAAAGAGTTCAATCTTGGTTTCATCACACCAGTGAATCTTGTTTCTCATGGTCTGAGAGTCTTTAGGTGCCTTTTGGCAAACTCCAAGCGGGCTGTCATGTGCCCTTTACTTAGGAATGGCTTCCGTCTGGCCATTACCATAAAGGCCTGATTGGTGGAGTGCTGCAGAGATGGTTGTCCTTCTGGAAGGTTCTCCCATCTCCACAGAGGAACTCCGGAGCTCTCTGAGTGGCCATCGGGTTCTTAGTCACCTCCCTGAAACAAGCCCTTCTCCCCCGATTGCTCAGTTTGGCCGGGCGACCAGGTCTGTGAAGAATCTTGGTGGTTCCAAACTTCTTTCATTTAAGAATGATGGTGGCCACTGTCTTCTTGGGGACCTTCAATGCTGCAGAAATGTTTTGGTATCCTTCCCCAGATCTGTGCCTCGATACAAACCTGTCTCTGAGCTCTTATGTTTTTTTCTCTGACATGCACTGTCAACTGTGGGACATTATATACAGTGGGGAGAACAAGTATTTGATACACTGCCGATTTTGCAGGTTTTCCTACTTACAAAGCATGAAGAGGTCTGTAATTTTTATCTTAGGTACACTTCAAAAATCCAGAAAATCACATTGTATGATTTTTTTTATAATTCATTTGCATTTTATTGCATGACATAAGTATTTGATCACCTACCAACCAGTAAGAATTCCGGCTCTCACAGAACTGTTAGTTTTTCTTTAAGAAGCCCTCCTGTTCTCCACTCATTACCTGTATTAACTGCACCTGTTTGAACTCGTTACCTGTATAAAAGACACCTGTCCACACACTCAATCAAACAGACTCCAACCTCTCCACAATGGCCAAGACCAGAGAGCTGTGTAAGGACATCAGGGATAAAATTGTAGACCTGCACAAGGCTGGGATGGGCTACAGGACAATAGGCAAGCAGCTTGGTGAGAAGGAAACAACTGTTGGCGCAATTATTAGAAAATGGAAGAAGTTCAAGATGACGGTCAATCTCCCTCGGTCTGGGGCACCATGCAAGATCTCACCTCGTGGGGCATCAATGATCATGAGGAAGGTGAGGGATCAGCCCAGAACTACACGGCAGGACCTGGTCAATGACCTGAAGAGAGCTGGGACCACAGTCTCTACGAAAACCATTAGTAACACACTACGCCGTCATGGATTAAAATCCTGCAGCGCACGCAAGGTCCCCCTGCTCAAGCCAGCGCATGTCCAGGCCCGTCTAAAGTTTGCCAATGACCATCTGGATGATCCAGAGGAGGAATGGGAGAAGTCATGTGGTCTGATGAGACAAAAATAGAGCTTTTTGGTCTAAACTCCACTCGCCGTGTTTGGAGGAAGAAGAAGGATGAGTACAACCCCAAGAACACCATCCCAACCGTGAAGCATGGAGGTGGAAACATCATTCTTTGGGGATGCTTTTCTGCAAAGGGGACAGGACGACTGCACCATATTGAGGGGAGGATGGATGGGGCCATGTATCGCGAGATCTTGGCCAACAACCTCCTTCCCTCAGTAAGAGCATTGAAGATGGGTCGTGGCTGGGTCTTCCAGCATGACAACGACTCGAAACACACAGCCAGGGCAACTAAGGAGTGGCTCCGTAAGAAGCATCTCAAGGTCCTGGAGTGGCCTATCCAGTCTCCAGACCTGAACCCAATAGAAAATCTTTGGAGGGAGCTGAAAGTCTGTATTGCCCAGCGACAGCCCCGAAACCTGAAGGATCTGGAGAAGGTCTGTATGGAGGAGTGGGCCAAAATCCCTGCTGCAGTGTGTGCAAACCTGGTCAAGATCTACAGGAAACGTATGATCTCTGTAATTGCAAACAAAGGTTTCTGTACCAAATATTAAGTTCTGCTTTTCTGATGTATCAAATACTTATGTCATGCAATAAAATGCTAATTAATTACTTAAAAATCATACAATGTGATTTTCTGGATTTTTGTTTTAGATTCCATCACTCACAGTTGAAGAGTACCTATGATAAAAATGACATACTTCTACATGCTTTGTAAGTGGGAAAACCTGCAAAATCGGCAGTGTATCAAATACTTGTTCTCCCCACTGTAGACAGGTGTGTGCCTTTCCAAATCATGTCCAATAAATTGAATTTACCACAGGTGGACTCCAATCAAGTTGTAGAAACATCTCAAGGATGATCAATGGAAATAGGATGCACCTGAGCTCAATATCGAGTCTCATAGCAAAGGGTCTGAATACTTATGTAAATAAGATATTTCATATTTTTATTTTTAAAACATTTCTAAAAACCTGTTTCTGCTTTGTCATTATAGGGTGTTGTGTATAGATTTTTTTTTATTTAATCCATTTTAGAATAAGGCTGTAACGTAACAAAATGTGGAAAAAGTCAGGGGGTCTGAATACTTTCTGAAGGCACTGTATGACTCTTTCTTCTGCAGTGAATGCCTCAGTGAGTGTGTGATAAATATCATTTCTGTCATGCATTCAATTTGCTTTTGGAGACGTGCTATGCGTGATAGGATTTTCAGGGAATCCATCAAGTGGATGCATTTGCAAAAAGCTAATTCATTTCAGACTATCAACCTTGCAAAATATTTTGAATACTTAAAATACCTATTTTCATGCCCATTGTTGGTGATCTTCACTACCAGTTAGTGTAAGGAAATGACAGCTGAAGTCACCATACAGTGGTTGGTGTGCTCATGTTGTGGTCATTCGGGCATATCATAGGGCTAGGAGCACCATCTCAACACTCACTCTCCCAGTCAGTCACCACAGCCTGCGGGAGCACAATGGGCTCTCTCACCGCCCGGTTGCGGTGTGGTGCGTCTTACTTGGCTGTGTCAGTGTGGCTGCCTGAATCCGCCCAGCACTCTCCTCTCCTCTCACCTCCAGCCAAGCAGAAAGGATGATTAATTACGCTAGTGTGCTGCGTGCCGATTAAATATTACTATTCATGTTATGTAAAATAAATAAATTATAAAGAGGTAGAAGACAGGGAAAAAGCCCTGGAGTGGAGCGTGGATGGTGCCAGGCAATGTTTGTGCATTCTGCACAGCTGTTAAAGATTGATGCCCCTGGATGGCACACTGCTGCCTGGAAACCATGTCTGCAGGAGTAGGAAAATATCAAGTTTTCACATGGGACTTCTATCAAAATGCATATGAATAGCCTGCCCAGCACATTGTTGCTTAGTGGAAAATCCCAATTTATTTTCTCATGTAAATAAAATTCATACTCTTCATAGAGTTGAAGGTCTGGGCTTCAGAAACTTATTTAGAAAATATTTTGATGGTCTGAAACAGTTTTTGATCATTTTCCAGTGTTTTTCCTGGTTCCTTCTGTGGTGCGTGTGGTAGAGCTGTGACATGGCCAAGACTTGTGCATGGGGCTAGGGGAACTTAAAAGAAAATGAATAAAAAAATGTGGAAGAATGACATTTAGAACACGCCAAGCAATTAACCTGAGGAAGTCAGAAGGCATTGTGAAGCTATTCTGGTTTGAAAGGCATGAAATAAACAACTCAAAATGTTAATTAAATGGCTGGGTGCACTTCCTTCTCTAATTTTGCTTCATTAAAGCAAAGCAAAGGAAAAGCTTATGTAAGGCGCTCCATAATGCACTGTCATGGTAGCTGCAAAGGGTACCCCGTGTTTCCAACTCAAAGGAAATATGTCTGCTTAATTTTCACACTGATGGGGGGGGGAAATGAAGTTGCGATAAAGCTGAATAAATTGTATGGCAGAGTTATTAGCATGTGGGTGTTAGGAATGCCTTATTGTTTAGCACACAGAGATGAGTCTCTGTCCATAGCATAGTCCATAGACACATTGTTTTCCACAAATTCTGATTCACGCTGGTTTTTGTGTGTGTGCGTGAATGTCTGTGTAAATGAGTGCATGCTTCGTTGCACATGCACATGTGTGAAACAGTAAATGTAAGTATTTTCGGAAGTTTTCACTTTGGAATATTTGTCTAAAAACCACCAGGGCAAGTTGCTTGAGTGTGAGTAGAATACATTGAGTTTAATTGCCTTGTTCAAGACAACAGCTGCTGAATCACCACACTGCGTAGTCAAACGGAAAGGGATGCATGTATTTAAAACATAATTTTAAACTAGTGATAACAAGTCATGATTTTGTTAGCTGTTTTAGCAGAGCTTCCTTTTGTCCTTAGTAAAGTAGGAGTTTAAAGTGTTCTGATTCTGAGCGTTCCGTGTTGTGTTCTCAGGTGAGCTGTGGGAGCCAGACTCCTGCAGGACTGTGAGTGTGGGCCCAGAGCCTGTGCGAACTCTTCTGGTACTGGAGGACTCTGTGTGGGCCAGCTGTGCCAACTCTGTGACTGTCATCGAGGGCTCCAGCCTTTCCACTCAGGTACAATGGGAGATGCACCAAGTGTTTTTTTTTTGCAGTGCCTTTCGGAAAGTATTCAGGCCCCTTGACTTTTTCCACATTTTGTTAGGTTACAGCCTTATTCTAAAATGGATTAAATCATTTTTTCCCCTCATCAATCTACACACAATACCCCATAATGACAAAGCAAAAACAGGACTAATTAAAATACCCTTTACTCAGTACTTGGTTGAAGCACCTTTGGCAGTGATTACAGCCTCGAGTCTTCTTGGGTATGACGCTACAAGCTTGGCACACCTATATTTGGGGAGTTTCCAAGCTCTGTCAGGTTGGATGGGGAGCGTTGTTGCACAGCTATTTTCAGGTCTCTTCAGAGATGTTAGATCGGGTTCAAGTCCGGCCATTCAAGGACATTCAGAGACTTGTCCAGAAGCCACTCCTGCGTTGTCTTGGCTGTGTGCTTAGGGTCCGAGGTCCTGAGCGCTCTGGAGCAGGTTTTCATTAAGGACCTCTCTGTACTTTGCTCCGTAAATTTTTCCCTTGATCCTGACTATTCTCCCAGTCTCTGCCGCTGATAACCATCCCCACAGTATGATGCTGCCACCACCATGCTTCACCATAGGGATAGTGCCAGGTTTCCTCCAGAAGTGACACTTGGCATTCAGGCCAAAGAATTAAATCTTGGTTTCATCACACCAGAGAATCTTGTTTCTCATGGTTTGAGAGTCTTTAGGTGCCTTTTGGCAAACTCCAAGCGGGCTGTCATGTGCCTTTTACCGAGGAGTGGCTTCCGTCTGGCCACATTTTTGTACATTTTCTAAATGTTCTATTAACCTGTTTTCGCTTTGTCTATATGAGGTATTGTGTGTAGATTGCTGAGGATTTCTTTTTTTAAATCCATGTTATAATAAGGCTGTAACTTGAACATCAGCACACAAATACAAGCCTCTAGAAATGCTCCCGGCAAAGTATCTTCATCTTCGTCTTGCATACTTTTCACAACTTCCTAAGAGCAGAGGCTCATGCACATAATAGTATCAACAATCTCGACAATGCACTGTCCTTTCCTTCAACTGAACACACTTTATGTTGGAACTATAAACTATATTGGGAACTCAAAACTCCTTTAGTTCTACAGTGATACTTTGACCTAAATTATTTGTGGGGATGTTGGCATCAGAATGAGCTTTCAGGCAGCATTGGCTCTCTATGCTTGTACACTTTCCTCCCTGTTCAATCCTCTGGAGATCAGAGCCTAGCCAGCTGAGTGGCCATGCAAAGGAGACCAGGTTCTGTCTGGCTCGCCCCAGCGTATCCCCCTCCGTGGTGAACAGGTGTGTGTGCTTGTGTCGGCGCTGGTTGCACCCCTCTTAACCTTGTCTTCCTTACTAATGCACACCCTGGAGGGCTAACTTCACCGGGGCAGTGATGCGTAACCGGGATCAGAGAAGCAGTCCTTGCCTGCCCCCAGGACTGAGCCATAACTTCAAGATGTGGGGGGGAAGGCCAGGGTTGTGATCGCTCAGACTTACCTCTCTTCTGCTTTAGTGGTCTAGCCCTAAGTCAGAACAGCCTTATTGTCAGCTCTGCTCTGTCTTGAATTGATTATCCTTAATAGGTTAACACAGAGGGCTACACTGCAGCCCTGTGGATCTGCATCCATCTCTCCTCCTTCTCCTCCTCCTCCTCCTACACTTTTTTTTATTTATTATGGTTGCACTTGAAAATGGAAGGGATGCGAATTCCTCTCTCTTCTTAGGTGGAGCAGAGCAGGCCCCTACCGCCGCTGAGTCAGTTAAAAGAGAAAACACATCAAAGGGTTCTCTCCTCTCCCCACTCTCAAACAAAGGAGGTCCCCCTGGCAAGGGCACACAAACAGGTGGTAAGCCCAGTCCTCCGGTGCACAGGGGGGAGCATCCCTCCTCAGCCCTCTCCCTGACTAATCTCTCATCCCCCGACTCATGAACCGAGAGTGATAGGAGCGGGGAGGCGATGCCAGAGCCAGCCCCTGTCACGGTGCAGACCTCGGGGGGTAGCATGCCTAGCCACGATAAGGCGCGCTGCTCTTCCTCAGCTAGTCATTAAGAATGTGTGCCTGAAACACCTCCTCTTTTTGCTGTGGAGGGTGGGAGGTTGATGTATACTGACACAGTAGAAAAGATGTCCCTGTCTGTGAAACATTGGCGCAGTTCATTACAGTCTCAAGAGAGACACGCTATAGCCTTTTCTGGGTTGGTGCAGGGTTGTTAATCTCCAGTCATCTGGCCTACTTGGGTTTCGTGAAAGACCTCTAAAGAGGGGTACTCAAACCTACGCTCAGGCATTCTATTAGTCTTTTGACAAGTAATATCCGAATGTAATTTGTTAATGGAGTTAATGTGTAATTCACTTCTTCTGATTATGTCTGAGCACATTAGCAGTGTCGATGGATACAGTGAACTAGCACTCCTGGAGAGGGGTTCTTATGCCATGTATACACAATACCTTATGTGTGTATGTGGTTGGGTGGCTTATGCATTTGTTTACGGAAGTCATACTGCATATCTATGATATTATAACTTCATTATGGATTGGATGTCTACGTACAGGGACATACATTTTACGTGCAGAGCAATATTAAAGAAGCAATTACGGACAGTAGTGTCACACTTTGTATGGTAATCAGTTATCCATAGCCAGAATGCAACATATTATAGATTTCCAGATTTCTGTAAACACCCCCAACCCCACCTGGACCCATGTACCTCAGCAGTTTCTCCCATTATCCTCATATCTGATAGCAGAGATAAGCAACCCAGACAACATCCTGGTTCATATCTTTTCATATCTCATCCTGACAAGACAAATCACATCTATTCTGTTGCATTTAGACCAGGATCTCTGCATGTAACGAATTCATAAAAAACACAGATCTACAGTATATTTCATTTAAAAGACCATTGTAAACCTGGTCTAAAGGGAGCCATACTGTTTTGCCATTTATTTTATCTGCATGTTCTGTGTAAGCATTTGCTTGGCAGCTCTATGCCTATTCTAAGTCCCATTTCTACTATAGTTTACATGGTGGTGTTATTCACTGCTTCTCCTCTTGTCTCTTCCAGAGGTTTGAGGTGCACCCAGATCCCATGGTGAGCGTGGCCCATATGGTGCGGGCTGGGGGAGGAGTCTGGATGGCCTTTAGTGAGGGCTCTTCAATTCGCCTGTTCCACACTGAGACACTGGAGCATCTGCAGGAAATCAATATCTCCACGCGAGTATCTTTGCACAACCCAGGTACAGTACAGAACGCCTACACTCGGGTTGGTATAGGGATTCGTCTTGACCTCCTCATTCCGGGGCTCAACGTTTTCTTTCTGTTTATACAGTAGCCAACTCCAGTAGTCTTTGCTAGTGTTCTATCACAAAATATATTTTTTAATGAGTCTGACCTGCTGTATTAGTCGGGTTAGGAGGAAAACATAAGGCCTACATTAGTCCGTTTTTGGGGGCCCTCATTGTACAGGAGCAATGAGACTGCACCAATTAAGCCACGCCAATGCTGCACTCCTCGCTGGAATGATATTCTGGTCTTGTCTTGCTGGAGCTAGCTGCTCCTTGGGTCCTGTGTTCCGGGACTGACCTGAATAAGTAGCCATCTCAAGACCCTGAGTAGCCCCAATGGAGCCATAGGGTGAGAGGCAGGAATGAATAAAAGGAGTACAATCATTGTACTCCAATGTTACAATATTGCCAGACAAAGGTTTTCATTGCATAAGTTGCCATGGAAACACTTGTCTTTCCTTAAAAATCCCTGCAACTCTTGTATCGTGTATCTTTTCTTCTCTTCTGTCTCCCTTGAATTTTGTACTGCCAGATCTCTCTTCTTCCCACCCGACTTTGCTGTCTTCATCTCACCCTAATTTTACCTCTCACTGCAACCCCTTTAAAGATGCTGTATACATTCTCTTCACTCTCCATCTTCCTTCCTTCATGATAAATGAAATATTAATCAACCAATCCAGGTGTTTCCAGTGTTAGTATGGGGGTGTCAGGGTAAACACATGTCGGACTGGCTGAAACAGAAAAGAGCCTGTTTCAGGGTGGTCCTTCCACACATTGTCAATTTGATTCAATATCAGCCCAGGGAGTCATTACAACCTAAAAACCTGGGGCCTCAACTCTGTTTCTGAAGGTTATTTTGAGCCGATTCAGTCAAGCCTGTGCTCCCTTTTTCCTAATGCTGTCTGGATTTATTCAAATGTGCTTTCTTCCCCCCCATGCATCTCAGCTCAGACATAGTTTGATATTCTGCACGTCAAAAGGACTGAGGATCAGAGTCAGACAGAACTGAAAGTAGAGGAAGGCAGTGTACCAAATCAAGCTTCAGCAGCCGGACAAAGGGAGTTACTGTCAACAGGTCCACTGTTGTTGCCCTCTTTCATTAGTTGGATGGAGAAGGAAAGAATAAAAAGAGACATGGTTTAGAAAGCCCAAACTTTTCTTTTTCAGATCAAAGTTTATGTTTTGTTAGGAATGTCTTCTTCAAGTGCCTATCGGTCAAGATGTCTAGATAGTTCAGTGACCCTGAGGTCATTTACTCCCTACTCTAGCACTTTCTGATGAAATATGCAGCATGTAGTATGAGAATGAGAGAGGGTGGCAGGTTGGCCTCAGGGGGAAGTTAGGAGACAGGGCACGAAGGGGGTTAGGGAGGCTAGGATGAGGAGTGGCTAGAGGGCTCCTGCTTACTTTCTCTTCTGCTGTGCTCATGGTTAAAGGAGCACCCGGTTCCTCTGGATACACTGAGTACACATGAAACATGGAATACTGATAGAGTTATTTCAGATCAATGCTCTTCCATTCCCATCGGTCTCTCCCTTAATTTTGATAGGACATGAATTAATTATCTATTCCCCAAATCCTCGCCCTTTAATGTGCTGCTCCTCATCGGGGGGTTTCTGTCGGATGTAGTAAACATCTGGGAATTTTCTAAAGCCGAGAAGAAAAACCCATGTCTTTTGCTAATGGATTTAATAGTCATTTTATATGAATAAAAAAAATTGTAATTTATTGAAATATCACAGTGAAAGTGTTCTATTTAGAGACTGCTTTTTAGCACATAAAACAGCTCCTTAGATCAGCCCACTGAAGACCTCTGCATTACTGTAAAAATCGGAGGTGGAGGATTGCTTAATACCTCCCTAATCTCCAGTTTTTGTCATTATCCTCTTTCATTGCTGTTCCTAGACAATGCCTGTATTTTGAAAACTTGATTGCAGACATGCTAAACATTTTGGGACTATATTAACAATGGACTAATGAAACAAATACCAACATATTTTTGGGGTGGAGTTTTCCTTTAACCCTGGAGTGGGTGGTCATGTCAACTGGTGCCTGATGCAGCTCTTTGTGACATAGACTTGAAATAGACACAGTCTCTATGTAAGCAGTCAGCTGATATTTACAGTGCATTCGAAAAGTATTCAGACCCCTTGACTTTTTCCACATTGTTACGTTACAGCTTTATTCTAAAATTGATTAAATTGTTTTTTCCCCCTCATCAATCTTCCCACAATACCCCATAATGACAAAGCACACAAATAGTTTTTTTAGAAATGTTTGATAATTTATATTTATAAAAATAAAAACAATATCACATTTACATACAGTACCAGTCAGAAGTTTGAACACACCTACTCATTCCATGGTTTTTCTTTATTTTTACTATTTTCTACATTGTAGAATAATAGTGAAGACATCAAAACTATGAAATAACACATATGGAATAGCCACCCTTTGCCTTGATGACAGATTTGCACACTCTTGGCATTCTCTCAACCAGTTTCATGAGGAAGTCACCTGGAATGCATTTCAATTAACAGGTGTGCCTTGTTAAAAGTTAATTTGTTTGAGACAATCTGTTGTGTTGTGACAAGGTAGGGGTGGTAAACAGAAGATAGCCCTATTTGGTAAAAGACCAGGTCCATATTATGGCAAGAACAGCTCAAATAAGCAAAGAGAAACAACAGTTCATCATTACTTTAAGACATGAAGGTCAGTCAATCCAGAAAATGTCAAGAACTTTGAAAGTTTCATCAAGTGCAGTCGCAAAAACCATCAAGTGTTATGATGAAACTGGCTCTCATGAGGACCGCCACAGGAAAGGAAGACCCAGAGTTACCTCTGCTGCAGAGGATAAGTTCATTAGAGTTACCAGCCTCAGATTGCAGCCCAAATAAATGCTTCACAGAGTTCAAGTAACAGACACATCTCAACATCAACTGTTCAGAGGAGACTGTGTGAATCAGGTCTTTATGGCCAAGAAACACGAGCAATGGGCATTGGACCGGTGGAAATCTGTCCTTTGGTTGGATGAGTCCAAATTTGAGATTTTTGTTTCCAACCGCTGTGTCTTTGTGAGTGGCAGAGTAGGTGAACGGATGATCTCCGCATGTGTGGTTCCCACCGTGAAGCATGGAAGAGGTGGTGTGGGGGTGCTTTGCTGTTGACACTGTCTGTGATTTATTTAGAATTCAAGGCACACTTAACCAGCATGGCTACCACAGCATTCTGCAGTGATATGCCATCCCATCTGGTTTGCGCTTAGTGGGACTATCATTTGTTTTTCATCAGGACAATCACCCAAAACACACCTCCAGGTTGTGTAAGGGCTATTTGAACAAGAAGGACAGTGATTGAGTGCTGCATCAGATGACCTGGCCTCCACAATCACCCAACCTCAACCCTATTGAGATGGTTTAGGATGAGTTAGACTGCAGAGTGAATGAAAAGCAGCCAACAAGTGCTCAGCATTTGTGGGAACTCCTTCAAGACTGTTGGAAAAGCATTCCAGGTGAAGCTGGTTGAGAGAATGCCAAGAGTGTGCAAAGCTGTCATCAAGCAAAGGGTGGCTACTCTGAAGAAACTCAAATATAAAATATATTTGTATTTGCTTCCCATTTCTTTGGTTACTACATGATTCCATGTGTGTTATTTCATAGTTTTGATGTCTTCACTATTATTCTACAATTTTGAAAATGGTAAAAATAATAAAAACCCTTGGATGAGTAGGTGTGTCCAAACTTTTGACCGGTACTGTAAGTATACCCTTCCCCAGATCTGTGCATCGACACAATCCTGTCTCTGTGCTCTACAGACAATTCCTTCAACCTCATGGCTTGATTTTTGCTCTGAGATGCACTGTCAACTGTTGGACCTTATATAGACAGGTGTGTGCTTTTCCAAATCATGTTCAATCCATTGAATTTACCAATGAAGTTGTAGAAACATCTCAAGGATTATCAATGGAAACATGATGCACCTGAGCTAAACTTCTCATAGCAAAGGATCGAAATACTTATGTAAATAAGGTATTTCTGTTTTTTATTTGTCATTATAGTTTTTTTGGGTGGGGGGGTGTATCGTAACAAAATGTGGAAAAAGACAAGGGGCCGGAAAACATTTCGAATGATTGTATAAGATTGAATTCTTCACTGTGTCCTGACCCTCTGATATCTCTTTCCTAAATACCTTGCTCTCTGCGGAAGCTTAACATGCACCTCAGCGATGCTGCCTCAACTTCATCCTTGCACAGCGTTGCTGCTGCTGCTGCTGCTGCTGCTGCTTCCAAACTTGGGCTGTGTTCATGCGTGGTGAAATGAGTCAATTAAGGCGCTCTCTAAGCACTCATGCGAATCACACGTCATAATCTGAGCATGACACAGAACAACCATGTAAATGCTTCTCTATATGTAAATTAGCATTCTCTCAGTAGTGATCACATGGCTGTTGTTGTAATTCAATTAGGTGGTTGCCGTGGATGTTAAGTCAAGCTCTAGTTATCAGGACCACAAGAGCCAATGATTGAGGGACCAGAAAACCATAAACATCTGGTATTGGCTCCTGTTTTGTGTGTAAATTCACAATTATAGCGTCTCCGTGTATAGTGATAACTAATGCTGAAACAAAGAAAGTGCATGCAAACAACAGCATAACTGTGCACTGTTGAAAGATACTAATGACTGTAAACATACTGTATGCTGTGCCAGAAGTAATTGTGCGGTTTTATCAACAATAACCGTAGCATGAGTTTAGTATCCATAATGTTAGGAATACAGTACTAAACAAACCCCCATATTTCCATATTCCCATGTTGTAGGCCAGAAGAGCATGCGTGTCACCAGCCTGCTCATCTGCCAGGGGCTTCTGTGGGTGGGCACTGCCCAGGGAGTCATCATCACCCTGCCCGTGCCCAAACTGGAGGGCATTCCCAAAATAACAGGTACAGATGAGAGGAGGAGGATATTAAGTTTTTCACTATGAAAAGTGATCCATTATTAAAATATTTCTGGGGATATGTATGTCAACATTGTGTTGTGTCTCTGTCCTGCAGGAAAGGGGATGACTTCTCTGAATGCCCACTGTGGTCCAGTGGACTTCCTGGTGGCCACCTCCAGCACCCTGTCCGCAGAGCTGCTGAAGAGGGACTCTGTGGGGGACGGACTCGACTCTGCCTGCGGAGGGGAGGACCGCAGTGACTCCTCCTCCCAGGAGTCTCTTCAGCAGTCAGGCTCCTCCCAGGGGGAGGGGCGGGGCAAGGGGCGGGGGGTGCTGCTACAGTACAGGCTACGCTCCACGTCGGGGTTGCCGGGGCGTCCGCTGACGGCACGGGGCGACGAGGCATCTGACTCCTCTCTGGAATCTCTGGAACAAAGACTGGAGGACGGCTCCATCTATGAGCTCAGTGACGACCCCGAGATGTGGGTGCGGGGGCGCCCCTGTGAGAGGGAGGGCGGGCGCAGGGAAAGGGTGACCTCGGCTGCGGTCATATCCGGGGGCAGGGGCTTCCACAGACTGAGGGAAGGGACAGCAGAGCGCATGGGGGTGGAGTCTTCAGAAACAACCCTGATGGTATGGCAACTGCCACTAACTGTGTGACCTGGATATCAACATTCAGGCAGTGTAGAGTGGAGAAGCAGCTCTTTGCCCCAGCCCCGAATCCTCTCCATCCCATAATGACAGGAACATGAACCATGTGACACAGAGCACAAGGCCAGGCTGATGGCTCCTTGTGTGGGTTAAGGAACTCCTACCACCTGCACGCTCCATCTGAGGAGACCTGCTGGTGGCCTGTGAGGCATGGGGCACTGCCATCCCATTGGTAGCTCTGTGTGTATCCTCCTCCTCAGCCACAGGCCCAGGGCCTTTCTTGTGACAGCTTAAACTGGTCCTCTCCTCTCCTTGCCAAAATGGATATTCCGAAATCAAGCGTCATTAAAGCTGACTGTGCTCACCTCACACACATTTCTCTCCCATGGTTGACAGCATTCCTCTGAGTAACAGGGGACCATATTCCTTTGAGAGCGACAGTTTGTTGAATTTACCATGCTGCAGTGCCGGAGATGGACCTCTTTTATCTGATCCTTTGGGAGAGAACCCATCAGTTTAGAGCTGAGAAACTACTGTAGGTTTACAAAGTACTTATTTAGTTATGTTAGTTCAGCAAGCCTCGTGCTCACTCCCTGGCAATGTGAAATGTCTGTCATAGTGTGTCACAATTTAATCTGTGCTTTTAGGAAATTGTGTTAGACACTGACTGTCCTTAATCGTCTAATGTTTTACCGTATACTGCATAAATAGATGGGTTATCTGAGGTATCATTGACAGGGAGGATTCCTGAGAGGGAATAGAAGGCAGTCTTAGATGTGTCCTGGTCTACCACAGTTTAGTAGTTAACTTTAAAATGTTCAGACTACGCATACCATACTGTAGATCTTACACATCAAAAGGCCTACCGAATTAACTACAAATACAACTGCAGCCACCAAGACGTCATTAGTGGCTGTGTAGAGGCAATCGGAGGGGAGAATGCTTCGTATGAGGTTTTGTGGCAATTTAACACACGCACACCTTTGATAAATCTATCCCTAGTAGAATTTCTGTCTCCTTCCTTCACTTCCTTTGTGAAGCCATTGCCATCCTACCATGTTTCTGTTTCTATTCCACCACAATGGAAAATACCTCTGACAACATCTTTGAAAAGTGCTTATTTACAAATTAATTGAGATGTCTGGCTATGAATGCATGGCATTGAAGTGTTCTTTTAAATTGCCTATGCTGCTGGATGGAAGTGATGGTTCATTACATATTTTGTCAGGACATCTGTAGAATCTGTTAATAATTCCAGTTACATCTCCACATCGGAGTTCTCGATTTCATCCCAGTTGAAGGCCATGTTTTCTCTGGTTCTGAAACATTCTTTGTTATTTTACTTAATCTCCCCGCATTGACAGAAAGCAGCCTTTCAATAGAAAACACAACTCAATACAGAGCGTTGAGGTGTTTCTATCCAAACGTACACGTGAGAAAAGCTGTTTAAAGCATACTGTAGAAAACCACAGGACTTGTTTAGTGTTTCTATGATAATATTATTCCACAACACTTTTCTTGAGGTTATGTAGTATACATTATTTATCCACAAACACTAGGTAGCCCAGTGGTTAGAGTGTTGGGCCTGTAACCGAAAGGTTGCTGGATCGAATCCCCGAGCTGACAAGGTAAAAATCTGTCGTTCTGCCCCTGAACAAGGCAGTTAACCATAGGCCGTCATTGAAAATAAGAATTTGTTCTTAACTGACTTGCCTAGTAAAATAAAGGTAAAAAAATAAAAAAATGTACAGCACAAGTGTTTCAGTGGATTGCCTTTCCCACTGCTGGGGTGTTTGTGCAGATATATTGCACCCTATATCTTAGTGTCTCTCCAACCCCTCATCCATTCTATATATATATGTATTTTCAAACTCCTAAATGGAGATTGTCCGTTATAACTTCACACTCATACTGACCGTACTGTCTGTTCTTATAAAAGAGATTTTGCAGCTTCTCGAAGCCACCCATAATTCGACTTTCGTTCACATATAATGTGCCCTTATAATACTATAGACTTCAACACCCCTGTGGAAAAGGAAGAGGCTTGTGATGAGTCAACTGGTTTAACTTTTGATTATTATTAAATAATTATGTGACTCAGTTGTGTACGTTGATAGAGTGAGAAGTCTAACATTAGATTAATAATGTTAAGTTACATTGCACATACTAAACATGACTTTACTCCATTACATGTCAATTCCAATGTCCTATTGGTACGTTAATAAATACATGCTTACATACTGTACTGTAAAAGTGTTTCATAAGTCATGTGTAATACGTCAATGTTAAATAAATACTTACATAGTGATAACATGATATTCCAATTATCTTTTATGGGGCTCAAATAAAGGTTGGTGTGTTGATTTGAAGATGTACAGTCTGAACCAGTTCAATGACCATAAAATGAGTCTACATTTTGACTCATTTTGTGACGCCTAATAAGAGTCTGTCTGTTAGAGGCCACTGTATCCAATCCCTTGGCTCTTCCAATTTGGAACCAGACTTCACATTTCTCTGTTCATACAACCCATAGAAGTAAGGTCCAGACCAGTCTGTTGGGTAACTAGACCTGGTGTGGCCCTCCATGCTCAGTCTGCCCATATGTCTCCACACCTAGGGTTGCAAAGGGAGTGTACAGTGGGAGAACAAGTATTTGATACACTGCCGATTTTGCAGGTTTTCCTATTTACAAAGCATGTAGAGGTCTGTAATTTTTATCATAGGTACACTTCAACTGTGAGAGACGGAATCTAAAACAACAATCCAGAAAATCACATTGTATGATTTTTAAATAATTAATTTGCATTTTATTGCATGACATAAGTATTTGATCACCTACCAACCAGTAAGAATGCCGGCTCTCACAGACCTGTTAGTTTTTCTTTAAGAAGCCCTCCTGTTCTCCACTCATGATAAAAATTACAGACCTCTACATGCTTTGTAAGTAGGAAAACCTGCAAAATCGGCAGTGATTCAAATACTTGTTCTCCCCACTGTATATTACTGGAAACATTCTAAGTTTACCAGTAAACTACCAGAATTGGAATGCAATCACAAGACATCGAGTGACCCGTTTAGGTACTTCAGATTATCACAGGCGTCTGTAATTACCTCTGGCCCTCACGTGACCAGATCTTTTATTTATGAGGCTGCATATCCATAAGTGCGCATATTCTCCCAGTATCTCACAGGAATTTGGACTTTTTTTTTTCTCATGCAGAAACTGGATTAGATACATGCCATTAGTTACATCCGAGTTATATGGCAAAAAGATGATATTCGCAATGTCACTAAGCAAAAAACTAATCAACCAAAACATCAATAGCCACTAAAATGTCAAAACATGATTTTGTCACAACTATGATGTATCGACATCAGCTAGCTAGCTAACATTAACATATTAGCAGCTGCTTCATGATAATCAGCTCCCATTAGCTAGCTAGCATTAGCTGCCTAGCTAGCCAGACTAGTTAGCTCTAGTCCAATGGAAATCGATGCAACCCTGCTGGCTAAGTGGCTAGCTAGATGACCAGTGGTGACAGTGAGATTGAGATTCAATGCTTTAATACGTGCCATTGTGCAGGAATGCAAAGAAAATACTGTTTGATGAGCCAAATTAGCTAGTAAGAGAGCTATGACAATTACTAGTGGGCATGCACAAATGCATGATGACAGAAAGCAGACAGAACGGAATGTGCCGTTCTGGTTTTATTTAACCTTTATTTAACTAGGCAAGTCAGTTAAGAGCAAATTCTTATTTACAATGACGGCCTACCCCTTCCAAACCTGGATGACGCTGGGCCAATTGTGCACCGCCCTATGGGATTCCCAATCACAGCCAGATGTGATGCAGCCTGGATTCGAACCAGGGACTGCAGTGCCTTAGACCTCTGCACCACTCGGGAGCCCCAGAACCTGAACGCATGAGAAAAGAAGTGACAAACACATCATAGCAGTGCAACAGACAGAGTAAACAGCCATGTAGCCTACTAGCTATGGTGGTAAAATGCTCTCCAAGGTGCTGATTAATCCAATGCATTTTAGAGAACTCCCGCCATATGCATAGCCTATAGTATGCCCACATACTTGAGTATAGCTGTATGGCTTACACAAGTCTAAATTTCTTATTCAAGACATCAATGCACAGAAACATGTACAACACAAGTGTTTCAGTGGATTGCCTTTCCCCATTGCTGGAGTGTTTGCTCAGATGTATTGCACCCTATATCTTAGTGTCTCTCCAACCCCTCATCCATTATATATATATATACAAACTCCTAAATGGAGATTGTGAAGTTATAACTTCACACTCATACCGACCATACTGTCAGTTCTTATAAAACAGATTTTGCAGCTTCTCGAAGCCACCCATAATTCGACTTTCAATCACATATAATACTATAGACTTCAACACCCCTGTGGAAAAGGAAGAGGCTTGTGATGAGTCAACTGGTTTAACTTTTGATTATTATTAAATAATTATGTGACTCAGTTGTGTATGTTGATAGACTTCTCACTCTAACATTAGATTAATAATGTTGATGTATAGTTGTACATACTTGAGTATAGCTTGAGTATAGCTGTGTGGCTTACACAAGTCTGAATTTCTTATAGCCTAAATTTCAAGACACCAATGCACAGAAACATGTTTAGACATCAGAACACCTGCCATATGCATCATACATACTCATCTGTGGGGTTTACAAGACTCGAATTTCATATACTTTTCAAGACGTCAATGTAGCAGTAGAACAAATATCACAATATATTTCACATAAAATAATATAAATAAATCAATGTAGGCTACAGCAGAACACACATATCAGAATATATATCAGAATCCTGTGACAATAGGATAAAGTGCATATTCAATAGTCCTGATGTGGTGAAGGTATGCAGGGAGGCACAGGTCAAGGTGCAAAACAGATTAATTTGAGAATATCCCCGCACGCATTCTGCACTGGAGATGGGGATGGTGCTGACCGCCACCAACAGCTCTTTCAGTCCATCTGGGATGTTTCCTTTAGCATTGGGGTCCCTGTACTGCAGTGTGGCTGTATGTGGACTGTCAATGCCAAACCGCTGTGCTCCTGTGTCCTCCAGCCAGTATTGTGTGTAAATGAACTGGCTGTATCCTGTATTGTCCACTGTCCGTCCACCTCGAGAGAACATTCTACCCTCCATGTTCCTTGCTAAGCTCTCGAAAAACTCCCTCTGATTAAGGATTTTGTCACTGGGTCTTCCACCATTCAGTTTGACGCCTTGGAAAGGGTTCTCCTGAATCCCTCTCTGACTGAGTTGTGTGTGTCGGCCTGTCTGCTCTGCCATTACACTGAACACCCTCGCTTCCCTGAAGACTTGTGTGCAGTTAGAATTGTGAAGGCTCTCTTTTGTAGTTCAAATTCAGATAGGTCTTGAAGTGCATCACAAATAAGGCCTAGATTGTTAATACATGCATGCAAGGATGCAGTGCATTCAGAAGGTATTCAGACCCCTTGACCTTTTCCACATTTTGTTACGTTACAGCAGTGGCGATTTTAGCATGTAAATCTTGGTCAATCTTTTTTTAAAGTGGGACGCATGCCAGCAAAGCCCCAATACAACACAATACATGAATTGCAGTATAATAGTGACAAACAGTGCCCACAAACTGTTAGAGCCTACGTAAAGCTGTCCCAAAAGCAGTCCCAACACCTTACCACTGCTACACCTGGCTATCAGCGGAGCCTCGTCTGGCAGTGAAACAGTTAATTCAAGCTAATTTACTGCCTTTTAAAAAACATAGCTGATATGGCTGACTTGCTGAAACAAATGTTGTTTCTACTGACAACTTAGATGTACAAATTATGGCATAAGAGGACGACAAGCAGACAAGAGGCAATCCGTAATTTCATTTAAGAAATTAATGAGTGAGCTTGGACGGACATAGTCAATACGACTGTTCAGCACTTTTGAAATGTACAGGAACAGAATTCAGAACATGGGCCGTTCTTACAGTGTTCTACCTGTACACCAAGTTAGAACCATAGGATAAAAAAAGGGGCATATAAGCAGATCGTGGGCAAATCTTGTCATCAAACTTTGTCATCAAAGTCTGGCATTTTCTGTATTTATAGTGCTTACAAGACTACTGGGAACTCTGGAGGGAAAAAAACTAGTTTGAATCATGATGACGTCAGTGATCTTCCGGTCATAGCTCTAGAAAGAGGCCCAAGTTCCGGATTTACAATTACGAGTTGGATGAATGTTTAAAACGTATTTTCCCAGTCGTAGCTTGATTTTTCCAGAGTTCCCAACTGTCATGGACTCACTAAAGTCATATTTTGCAGTTCCGAGTTAACAATTGTTTTGAACGCGTCACAAATCATGCTTCATTGACAGCATGGCCAATGTTGACCACCTTCCCGAGACACCTGAAACCCTACCTCTTTAAGGAATACCTGGAATAGTACAACAGTATCCTTCTGATTTGGAAAGGCACACACCTGTCTATATAAAGGTCACACAGTTGATAGTGCATGTCAGAGCAAAAACCAAGCCATGAGGCTGAAGGAATTGTCCCTAGAGCTCCAAGACAGGATTGTGTCGAGGCACAGATCTGGGGAAGGGTACCAAAAAATGTCTGCAGCATTGAAGGTCCTCAAGAGCACAATGGCCTCCATCATTCTTAAATGGAAGAAGTTTGGAACCACAAAGACTCTTCCTAGAGCTGACCCGCCGGCCGAATTGAGCAATCGGGGGAGAAGGGCCTTGGTCAGGGAGGTGACCAAGGACCCGATGGTCACTCTGACAGAGCTCCAGAGTTCCTCTGTGGAGATGGGAAAACCTTACAGAAGGACAACCATCTCTGCAGGCCTTTATGGTAGAGTGGCCAGATGGAAGCCATTGCTCAGTAAAAGGCACATGACAGCCGGCTTGGAGTTTGCCAAAAGGCCCCTAAAAACTCTCAAACCATGAGAAACAAGATTCTCTGGTCTGATGAAACCAAGATTGAACTCTTTGGCCTGAATGCCAAGCATCACGTCTGGAGGAAACCTGGCACCATCCCTATGGTGAAGCATGGTGGTGGCAGCATCATGCTGTGGGGTTGTTTTTCAGTGTCAGGGACTGGGAGACTAGTCAGGATCAAGGGAATCGTCATACCCAAGAAGACTCAAGGCTGTAATTTTTGCTTAAGGTGCTTCAACAAAGTACTGAGTAAAGGGTCTGAATACTTATGTGATTTTTTTTAATATACATTTTCCCAAAAATGTGTCATTATGGGGTATTGTGTGTAGATAGCTCTGACGGTTCACACCATCACTAGAGGCATCCTCAGCTGCTGCGGTGAAATGCTTGTGAAGAGCCGGGTAATTTTTCTACGCCGACTCTACAGTTCTATTACTGGATGCCATTAATCTAGTGTCCAAGATCCTGCCAATTTTGCACAGCTGAATGTTTAAACTCTGCCACTCCTTCAGCTCCACTCATTTTTTGTTGGATACGCTATAAAGCGCATATAGCTTGTCCATAAGTATTTTTAAATGATTGATAGCTCCCATCTATTTTACCACATCGCCTACTGCGAGCTCAAGCCTGTGTGCCAAGAAATACGAGACAGCTATAGTAGGGAAGAAGGCCTGGAGCCTTGTTGCTACATAATGACAGACGCACGATCACACGTAATTCCAATAAGGGTTTTTGGAGAGAAAGTCTTCAGTAATGCCGATAACAGATTACGGACATTTCACTCATGAGATAACTCATCTAGTTCCACAAGATCAACAAAATTGTTTGCAGGTATGTCCATATCTGCCACTTGAAGTCTGATGTATACAATCAAGGCACTCTTAATTCAAATGTAAATGCAACATGTAAAGTGTTGGTCCCATGTTTCATGAGCTGAAATAAAAGAGCCTTTCCATATGCAGAAAAACCTTATCTCTCTCATATTTTGTGTAGAAATTTGTTTACATGCCAGTTATTGAGCATTTCTCCTTTGCCAAGATAATCCATCCACCTGACAGGTGTGGCATATCAAGACGTTGATTAAACAGCATGATCATTACACAGGTGCACCTTGTGCTGGCGACAATAAAGGACCCCTCTGAAATGTGCAGTTTTGTCACACGTGCAATTGGCATGCTGACTGCATGAATGTCAACATCAACTGTTCAGAGGAGACTGTGTGAATCAGGCCTTCGTGGTCGAAATGCTGCAATGAAACCACTACTAAAGAACACCAATAATAAGAAGAGACTTGCTTGGGCTAAGAAACACGAGGAATCTCCAGGCTGTGTAAGGGCTATTTTACCAAGAAGGAGACTGATGGAATGCTGCATCAGATGACCTGGCCTCCACAATCCCCCGACCTCAAACAAATTGAAATTGTTTGGGATAAGTCGGACCACAGAGTGAAGGAAAAGCAGCCAACAAGTGCTCAGCATTTGTGGGAACTCCTTCAAGACTGTTGGAAAAGCATTCCAGGTGAAGCTGGTTGAGAGAATGCCAAGAGTGAGCAAAGCTGTCATCAATGCAAAGGGTGGCTCTTTGAAGAATCTCAGATATATTTGTTTAACACTGTTTTAGTCACTACATGATTCCATATGTCTTCACTATTATTCTACAATGTAGAAAATAGGTGTTCTAAAACTTTTGACTGGTAGTGTATATAATCTGGTTATATATATAATCTGGCTCTAATCTAGTCCCAAATTCCCACGAGATACTGCGAGAATTTGCGCACTCACGGATAAACGATCTGGTCATAGAATGACAAAAGCTGTAAAGCATTATCCTAAATATAAACAGTAGCGAATTCGGGGGATAGCACAGACCGGGACTTAAACCCGGGTTCAGCGACTGTCAAGCCAACACCTTAACACTAAGAGGTCGTTAGGTGTTGGGTAAAGGTCACTACATTAGCCCCTTCCTTCGGGAGAGCATGTCCCCACGCTTCTCTATACCATGTCCCTCATGTGTACACACCTCTACGATGGCCACCCTTGCTCTAGCCCACTGACACCATAGTAGCAAATTCAGGAGGTAGGCCCGACCAGGATTCAAACCCAGGTTCAGCGACTGTCAAGCCAAAACCTTAACGCCTAGAAGTCCGAACATCTTGACGAGATTGCTAGGTGTTGGGTTAAGGTCGGTATATAAACTTTGTGAATACCATTGTTGTTTAACATGAGGGCTTTTGCATATTTCTGTGTTTTTGAATAATTTCCTTAAAATGTTCACTGAATGTTTCAATAAGACCTTGAATAACACAGCTAACTTTTTTTTTAAATCCAAGCACAGATACAGTAGGACACATGAAAATTAATTTACCTAGGCATTGAAGGAGGTTCCTTTTTACAACCAAATCTATTTTTTTTTTATGTAAATAGAATGTTACTGTAGAAAGGGCCAGACACCTTTGTGATTTCACTTGTTTGAGAAAATTACCCTAAACAGCAAAACACTTCCTCATCCTCATTGTGTAGTCTGGGGGGCTGAATAATATATATACTTTTTTTAATGTAACCTTTATTTAACTAGGCAAGTCAGTTAAGAAAAATTCTTATTTACAATGACGGCCTACCCCTTCCAAACCTGGACGACGCTGGGCCAATTGTGCACCGCCCTATGGGACTCCCAATCACAGCCAGATGTGATGCAGCCTGGATTCGAACCAGGGACAGCAGTGCCTTAGACCTCTGCACCACTCGGGAGCCCCAGAACCTGAACGCATGAGAAAAGAAGTGACAAACACAACATAGCAGTGCAGCAGACAGAGTAAACAGCCATGTAGCCTACTAGCTATGGTGGTAAAATGGACAGCGCTCTCCAAGGTGCTGATTAATCCAATGCATTTTAGACGTCACTGCACCAGCCAAATTTAGACGACGCTGGGCCAATTGTGCACCGCCCTATGGGACTCCCAATCACGGCCGGTTGTTAAAGTCTGGATTCAAACCAGGTTGTTTGCAGTGACGCTTCTAGCACTGAGATGCAGTGTCTTAGACCACTGCGCCACTTGGGAGCCCAAAATTAACATGAACAATGGCTACAGAAACACCCAAATACATCATTTTCAAAATGGCAAAGCTTTCAATATAGTGATGCAAGTCTTAAGATGTTGTACACATGAAATTGTCATTCTGAACTATTTGCAACATTATATTCCATGCCTCATCTATTCTACAGGTAACTGCCAAAATAAAGGAAACGCAAGTAAATGAGGGATACAAAGTATAATATCATGGGGCGCTTACCCACAGGAAGTTCCAGACACTTAGAATCTAAGCCAAGGCGCATGGAAGCGGTTCTGGTGGCTCCTGGTGGCCCAAACTACCTATTAAGACAATCTATGTTGGTGTTTCCTTTATTTTGGCAGTTACCTGTAGCAGCAGGCTAAATCAAATTTGTATTGGTCACATGCATATATTTAGCAGATGTTATTGCAGGTGTATTGAAATGCTTGTCTTTCTAGCTCCAACAGTGCAGTAGTATCTAACAATTCACAACAATACACACAAATCTAAAAGTAAAAGAACTTGAAGCTTTCCACCTTCTTTACTGCTGTCCAGTCAACAGGGGTGTGCTCCCTCTGCTGTTCCCTGAAGTCCACGAGCACATCCTTTGTTTTGTTGTTGAGTGAGAGGTTACATGGAGAATGGAAGAGCTGGACAGGGGAAATGGCTGGAGTCGCACGTCGTAAAATTGGCTTTGATTAATTTGAAGACATGCTATTTTATCAAATCAATCTAACGTTTAATATATTACATAATTAAATTAAATCATGCAAGCATTAAATGATTAATAACCAGGGGCACCACTGGAATCTGTCGTTTACAGAGTTATCAATTCCTTAAAGTAACTCATCCGATATTTTATATATTTTAAGTCAATCATTATTCATACCTCTTATCAGTCTCATTCTGATGATCGTAAGATCTAATCTGCACGAACAGGTTGAATCAGCAATACACAAATTGGCTTAATCATTTATTTACTAACTAGCTAAATAAATCACACAGAATTACATATATACAACAATAGATCATACTTTGATTACTAATCATGTCATGATTAGTAATCAGTGGACTAACCCCATATGACGGCTGGTTACACAAAGGCAAGGGGTTGGGTTTGAATTAAATGAGCGGGAGAAAGAGACAAAGGGATGAAGTCTCTATCGGACATGGGAAGTTATGGCCAAGCGTAAATACAAAATCTTACACTTCAATAACCGCCCATTCGGAGAAGAAAATGCAAATGTGTATATTTACTCTTGAGCTGCGCTTCAATAGATGGGTCGACGATGTAAGGCTCTGGTTTGCCAAGCAGAGATCCCCATTTGTCCTTTGTAGAGTTTCTGGAGGGGGCTTTGGGTCACTTCTTCAGTGATCCATTGTTAGAGTTAATACCATTTTGCCATACTCGGCTCACACAACATTCTGGCTGGTCTAGTCGAAATTCACAATGTTAACATGGCGATCATCACCTCCATGTTATCTTTGCATGCAGATTTAGTTAGATAGAGTTGTAGTTAAATTTAGCCCTTTTTAAACGCATGGACAACAGTCCTAGCGCATTCGGGAACTTGAGTTTGACAGGCTTTGTACTGGGGAGGAAAGGGCGTATTTCATAGTTCCAATGTCTGTTCACTTGGGTGTGGCCACTGACTGTGCAGCGTCTACTATGAAACAATTCTCTTATTTAGGAGGTTAAAATTACATGTAAGATTTTCAAATTTGAACATTTTAATTGTTGTACAATTACGTTTTAACTATAATGTGTAGACTTCCAAAGATACAATTTATGTTGAATTATCATTGTAACAACATCCCAGACAGTAACTGATCAGACATCATATTCTTGAAGTACCAACGGACACTTTCAACTGGTTGAGAATGAGAAATATTGTCCCTTTCTACAACCTTCTGGATGTTACCATACTGTAGTCTTTCTCTGTGGTAACAAAGGCTTTCAGCGACCCAACCTCCACCCCTGCTCCCTCTAGACTGACCCTCAACACCCCCCTTCCCCCCACCTCGGCTGGCTTTCACGACCAACCAAGTGAAGAGAGAGCTGGAGAGACTACATCAGTGGAAAGCGGCGGGCCCTGATGGCATCAGCCCAAGGGTGCTTAGGGTCTGTGCTGACCTACTGTGTGGAATACTCCAGCGTCGCTTCAACCTTAGCCTGAGCCTAGAAAGGGTCCCTGTGCTGTGGAAAACATCCTGCCTCGTCCCAGTGCCCAAGGCACACCCCACTGTCCTGAATGACTTCAGACCTGTAGCGCTAACATTCCACATCATGAAGACCCTGGAAAGGTTAGTCCTCGCTCACCTCAGACCCCTGGTGTGTACATCCCCCTGCAGTTCGCATACCAGCACAACATCGGGGTGGATGATGCTATCATCTACCTTCTGCAGAGGGCCTATTCTCACCTGGACAACGCAGGTTGCACTGTGAGAGTTATGTTTTTAGACTTCTCCAGTGCCTTCAAAACCATTCAGCCCCTGCTACTGGGTGAGAAGATAAAGAGGATGAAAGTGGAAGCACCCTTAGTCTCCTGGGTCACGGACTACCTGACCGGTAGGCCACAATTTGTGCGACTACATAGCTGTGTGTCAGAACGGGCAGTGAGCAACACAGGGGTCCCCCAGGGAACAGTCCTGTCCCCCTTCCTGTTCACCCTCTACACCTCGGACTTCAGATATAACTCTGAAACATGCCATCTACAGAAGTTCTCGGATGACTCCGCAATTGTAGGGTGCATCAGGGGTGGGCAGGAGGAGTACAGGAGCACAATCAGTGACTTTGTGTTGTGGTGTGAGCATAACCACCTTCAGCTCAACATCAGCAAAACAAAGGAGATGGTGGTGGACTTCAGGAGAAACAAGGCACAACTGACTGCAGTCCCTATACAGGGGATGGATGTGGAAATGGTTGGGTCATACAAGTTCCTGGGAGTCCATATGGACAACAGGCTGGAATGGGCTGGTAACACCGGGGCCCTGTACAAAAAGGGCCAGAGCCGACTACTTTCTGAGGAGGCTCAGGTCCTTCAACGTGTGCAGTAAACTACTGCATACCTACCAGCCAGTGCCATCTTTTTTGCATTGGTGTGCTGGGGAGCAAACATGCTCTGTCCTGGGGATGAGCCTTGACACTCTAGAGGAGGTGGCGGAGAGACGGATCCTGGCCAAACTGCTGGCCATCATGGACAACGTCACCCACCCTCTGCATGCCATGGTTGACGCAGAGGAGCACCTTCATTCACAGACTGATCCCACCACGGTGTGCCAAAGAGCGCTACAGGAGGTCCTTCCTGCCGGCGGCTATTAGACTATTTAATGCCTCACCGGGGTGCTGTGCCGTCGGCAACACAGACCTGGAACTGTTGGGGTGTTAGGACCTAGCTTAACAATTGTGCATCCATCCGTGAGTAACTCCGTAATCACTCATTCACTCAGGACTTATTAATTAATTCAGGTCTGTATATACTTACTCATGTACAGTTGTTATATCATATCACGCACAATATTGCAAGTAATTGTTGGACTTAACTTACGTAGTCATTCACTCAGGAATGCATTTTAGTATATCGAATGTGCAATACGTGCAGATCTGTAATTAAACCCTACACACTAAGGACTGTATTTTAAGGGAACTATTATCATACAAACATTTAGCTATTTAAGTATCTCTTCCTGTCATTTACCTGTACAGTTAATTTAACCATGCTAAATTTTCACTTACCTGTTCATTTAACCAGTATGTCTATTAAGTAAACTATTATTACCCTCACTCATATCATACGCATTTTTAGCTATTGAAGTATTTCTCTGCCATCAATCTGTATAGTATAGTTAACCATGCACCATCCGACAATGTATAGTGTACATATTCAGCCATCCACCCATACTATGCAATGTCTTTTTATAGCTTTTTTAGCACTCCAGACTTCTTGTATTTCTATACTTTTTCATACTGATGCTCTATGTATCATGTACCATTTCTGTCTTTTGTGTATTTTCGTTCTGGCATTTTGCACCTTTCTTATGTTTTGTTGTAGCTGCTTGACAAAGAAATTTCCCCCCGGGGATCAATAAAGTACCTACCTATCTATCTATCTATCTACCAACAGTCCCTTCTGTAGAGTGGAGAGAGATAAAGGTATTTATGGGGAGGGGGGAATAAAGGATAAAGTTACGAATGACAAATTCTCATGTGTACAACATCTAAAAGCATCACTATACTGAGCGCTTTTCCCTTTCTAAAGGACGTATTTGGTTGTTAGCAGTTGTGACCATCGGGGTGGCAGAATTTGAAATTGTGTTTTTTACATTGGATAAAAGCAGAGACACAAAACTACTAAATAATATATCATACACTTCATTTAAGGGAACAATGGGAAAGTAATTCTGCTTTGAAAGTTGATAAACTTGTAATCTCACTTTTAAAAAATGGCCTTTGAATGTTTTGGTACCTAGTGAAGAGCTCTTCTTTGTCTACATCCATTAAGCATCGTTCACACCCTCTTAAGCCCCAACCATCTTGTAAACAAGCTGGTTAAATAAAAGAAATACTGCACCTTTTAGACATCCCTATTTCGCCAACATAATGGCAATGTCTGTATTTCGCCAAATAACTCAAAATGTACACCATTTCATTCAGAATCTATTCTTTCTAATGATGTAAATGTGGGTAGCATAGTATGCTGTGATCAATTGCTGGAAGGTAAGACTTCAAATTTTAATTTTTACTCATGGAACTCGTCCCATTGTTTCCTGTAGGGGGAATAGGGGTATGACTGTCTATTTCGCCAAATATCTCAATGTGTATATTTCGATTTATTCAAGTTGGACACCATTTTAATCATGAGAATGTTGTCTTTGTAGTGATGTAAGGTTGGGCAGCGAGCTCTGCTGTCAAACGCTAGCCTTTCAAGTGTCAGAAATTACACATAACTGTTGGAACGCTGAGGATGCCCAATTGTTTCCCTATGGGGAAATTCTACCCGGACATGTCTGTCTATTTCGCCAAATGTCTCAATGTGTGTACAGTATATAGATTGTTTCAAGTCAGACAACATTTTAATCAGGAGAATCTCCTGTTTGTAATTATGCAAGTCTGGGCAGCGAGCTCGGTTGTCATTGATCACTAGACTAGAAATAGTCCGAAGTGCAGTAGCGGCTTGTCAATAGAGGGCGCTGGGGCGCCGCCCCCATCAAAATTCCAGAAATTTACATGTATACAAATATGATATAAAAATTAAATAAAAATAAAAAATAAAATAGATTACTCATACGATGTGCCGGCTGGAGGTAAGAGCCTCAGCATTTAATAAAAACTGTCTTTAAATCGGTTAACTATTTTATATGTTTTTCAATATGTTTCATGGGCGAGGGACGCCGGACAAATGGATGTCTATCTGAGTCCATAAATCTTCGGGCAGCATGTGACCTGAAGCTGGTCTCTAATTGGTTTCTTAAAGATCCTCCTCCGGGCGCATGTCAATTTTACGCTCTTGGCCACTACTGCGAGTGCGCGGGCGACACCGACACACCGTCACTCCGAGTCCGCCAAAACCTTGCTAGGCTGATCACTTTCATAGAGATAAATGGCAGCAGTTAAGCCAAAGTGTTGGCACTGAAGTTTTGTGGACAACAACGGGGGTAAGAGACCTCAAACATCTATCTGAAAAATGCAAACGTCATGACAGTAGCCGCAGCCATCTTGATAATAGCATGAAACTAACGTTTTTGGGCAGAGTTAGCATTGCTGAACAACTAGATGAAGGCTATAGGATTGGCATTAGAAGGCACAACGAAGAGGTGACAAAAAGTTCATTACCACACCCATGACCACAGCTGAAGCTGAGAGGTGCTTCTCAACCTTGAAAATAATAAAAACTTCTCAGAAACACCATGAACCAGGAAAGGCTGAATGCACTGGCATTGCTGTCCATGGAAAAGAGACTTGTTACTGAGATGACTGACTTTAATCAGAGAGTCATTGAGAAATTTGCTGGCCGAAAGAAAGGAGAGCAAAATTAAGTAGTCAACATGCTACTCTGTTGTTGCTGTTTGTTTTTTTTGTTTTTTCTCATTCAGTTATATGTGGGAAAGGGATGTGTAAAAAGATAAGTGCAGACACTGTTCTCTTTAATGCTTGAATTTATACTTTTATTTGTCTGTATAATAAAAATGTGTTATAAAAAAAAAGAAGAAAAAAAAGAAGTAGTCAACATGCTTTTTGGTACTGCATGCGCCCCCCCAAAAATAATTATCACCAGCCGTCACTGCCAAAGTGTTTATTTTTTCCCTACTTCGTTATTACGCAGACATTAGTACAGTTGACGTCCTAAGAACAGATTGTAGTGGTAAAATAAAAAAAAAGGGATATTTGTGTGCCATTTGGGGGAATTCTAAGCATCACTCCAGTTAAAAGAGGCTCTGCAAAGGTTTGTTTCAATTAATTTGCTATTGTCACGGATGTGTGAAATGAATGACCAAGGTGCAGCGCTATTGAAGTTCGGCATACTATTTTTATTACACAAACTAGGAAAACAATAACAGAGACAACCGCAACGTGCGTGTGAGCGCAAAATGGAACTGACACAAAACAATGATCCACAACACAGGTGGAAAAAGAACACACTAAATAGGATCTCCAATTAGAGACAACACAATGCAGCTGCCTCTAATTGTGGACCAACACAAATTAACACCATAGTCTGTTAGAAAACCTAACCAGGCTACTAAACCTGTCAGTCCTAGAAATGCCTGAGGGCATCTATAAACCTAACAGCTATGGCATCGCGCTAGTGTTCCAGCTCAGCCAATGTTCTTTGGCCGTTTTTCAGCCTTGGGTGAATTTTGACTTGTTCTATTGTCCATCTTACCATATTCAACAGGTGTTGTGAGTTTGTAAATGGCATACTCATACTGAATTTATGAACGCACCTGAAATGGTCACTTGCATAGTTGAGTCTTTTGTGCAGCTAGCTAGGTAAACAATGAACCTAGCTAGGTAAACAATGTGTAAGATCATACACGTCACGCAACGTTAGCTAGCGAGCCAGCCAGCTAACGTTAGCTAGTTAAACAATGAACCATAGTGCCAACACATGAACTTACTACCCTACATGAATCTGCTGGTAGCTAACCAACCAGGTTCAATGTCTAACTAGCCAAGCAAACGGCTCTGAGATATGAATAATAACATCACACATGTCCCGTTAGCTAACGAGCCAGCCAGCTAATGTTAGCTAGCTAACAGTACACTTTAACTTGAAATTAAACCACTTTCTGTCCAAATTAGAAACCGGTAATATCTGAAAATGTAGCTAGCTAGACTATCTTACCCGTATCTATCATACATGATGGACGCGTCTCCCTGTCACGATGCCATGGTTGCCCTTAGTTTGAAGATGTAATCCGGAGACAGGTGTTTGCCATCTCTTTAGCTATCAAATGCATCGCCACTACACAATACATTTTTTTAAAAGCTGCGTTAGACAGGATTACCACACATTTTATTTTATGTTTTTATTTAACCTTTATTTAACTGACCAGCTCAAATAGACAGTAGCCTTCTATATGGCAGACCAATCCGAACTCCTCTCTCGGCATGTCCAGCCCACTCATTATCTCAGCCAATCATGGCTAATGGGAAGGTTGCTGTCTTTTTCTGTGGCTTAACCAACTAGGCTCGTCCTTTAACAATTTAATTGGTATTTACATGCCATACAAGTTTGTTATTAAGGCACATGAAAGTTCACGTTCCAGAAGGAATTTCTGCCAAAAAAACGTTCAAATGGCTCTCCTGTGAAGTTGTGACCCACGACATATGCCTAGTTTCCTGAAACAAGACAACTGTGCTAGCACTAGTTAGCAACTTCTTTCAAACTGCACGTAGACATAAAAACGATATCCACAAATTAATTTGACTCTGGGGAAGTAGATAAAGGGCCTCATTGCCAAAATCCCAAAGTCTTTGTATTTATTAAGGATCCCCATTATCTGCTGCCAAGCATCCCTTTAAGAGTGGAAGTCTTTACTGTTTACATAGTTGAACTCATTTTGGGAAAGTGCTTTTATGCCGATGTGGGTAGAACTTCGGTGTGCACCGGAATGGCATGAGTCTTAAATCCTTGCAAAGATCCTATACGATTCATTTTGGGAAACAATATCCAATCTGTATTTTCTGCAAAAAGTCCCACCGGTCTCTAAAAACGAGCTCTCTGAGAAATGCTGTGTGCCAAATCTTCCAACAGATCAGCCATCTCTCATTCGATTTCCCATTATATCTGTGCATTTTTTACGATAATAATCCATATAAAGTACAGTATTTTCTAATTTAACAAATAACTGTACATTATGGATTATTATCATAACAAATGCACTGATGTGGTCAAATTGTACTGTCAAAGATTGTTGTATGAATTCACAATGGAAATACAATTAAATGGAAAAATTATATAAATTATTACACTCACGATTATAAAAATATATTTACCCCATTTTACGCTTGACAAGCAGTTCCATTATTCCACCACTTGGCACTGTGTGTTTATTTTTTTATTTCACCTTTATTTAACCAGGTAGGTCAGTTGAGAACAAGTTCTCATTTGCAACTGCGACCTGGCCAAGACAAAGCAAAGCAGTGCGACAAAAACAACACAGAGTTATACAGTAAACAAACATGGTAAAAACACAATAGAAAAATCTAAATACAGAGTGCAAAATGTAGTGCAAAATGCAGTAAGGTTAGGAGGTAGGACAATAAATAGACCATAGTGGTGAGATAAATTACAGATTATCATCATTAACACAGGAAACATGTACACATGTAAATGTTTGTGTGTAAATGTATGCACACTCAAGCAAACGTTCATACTGATAAATCTCATTTTGCGTGAATATAATCCCACGCATGAGTTTAAGCAAAGATTTGTGCCTACACATAAATGGGGTTGCAGGAATTTTGGTTCTCATGTCAGTCCAGGATGGGGAAATAAGATCACTACAGGTGCTCCTCTATTGTTTTCTTACTTACACTGGATCATGGTAGAATATCTTTTCAAATACTAGTGTCCTGCTCTCAAAAGCACTTGAGGTTTAATTATTGTGTCCATTATCCACATTGGCATAAAACATCAATGTACTTACCGTTTAATATGTATTCTCTTCCAGGAAGCTCCCTGGTGTATACAACTCCCATCAAGCCACTGTCAGACAGTAATGAAAGGACACATCAATTATATATACTCTGTTAAAGTCTCCTGATATACAGTGCATTCTAAAAATGATTAAATCATTTTTTCCCCTCAAACTACACACAATACCCCATAATTACAAAGCAAAAAAAGTTGATTTAAAAAAAAAAAATCATTTTTGCACATTTAAAAAAAAAACTGAATTACATTTACATAAATAAGCAGACCTTTTACTCAGTACTTGTTGAAGTGGCTCGATTCTTACTGGGTATGACGCTACAAGCTTGGCACACCTGTATTTGGGGAGTTTCTCCCATTCTTCTTTATAGATCCTCTCATGCTGTGTCAGGTTGGATGGGGATTAGTAGAGTGCTGCAGAGATTGTCGTCCTTCTGGAAGGTTTTCCCATCTCCACAGAGGAACTCTGGAGCTCTGGCAGTGACCATCGTGTTCTTGGTCACCTCCCTGACCAAGGTCCTTCTCTCCCGATTGCTCAGTTTGGCCGGGTGGCCAGCTCTAGGAAGAGTCTTGGTGGTTCCAAACTTCTTCCATTTAAGAATGATGGAGGCCACTGTGTTCTTGGGGACCTTCAATGCTGCAGAAATTGTTTGGTACCCTTCCCCGGATCTGTAGCTCAACACAATTCCTTCAACCTCATGGCTTGGTTTTTTCTCTGACATGCACTGTCAACTGTGGGACCTTATGTAGACAGATGTGTGCTTTTCCAAATCATGTCCAATCAATTGAATTTACCACAGGTGGACTCCAATCAAGTTGTAGAAACATCTCAAGGATGATCAATGGAAACAGGATGCACCTGTGCTCAAATTCGAGTCTCATAGCAACAGGACAATGACCCAACACACCTCCAGGCTGTGTAATGGCTATTTGACCAGGAAGGAGAGTGATGGAGTGCATGAGATGACCTGGCCTCCACAATCACCCAGCAATCACCCGGTTGAGAGAATGCCAAGAAAGTGCGAAGCCGTCATCAAGGCAAAGGGTGGCTACTTTGAATAATTTCAAATCTAAAATATGATTTGATTTGTTTAACACTTTTTTGGTTACTACATGATTCCATATGTGTTATTTCCAGTGGAGAACCCTGACTATTGGAGCTAGGCCCTCAGTTGCCGTAAAATATCTGACATCATACATACAGATCGAGAACTCGGATGCCTGTGTATACAGAGCATGACTTGAGACCTTTCTTTTGCAGACCTAAGTAGGAGAAGCAATTATTTGATGACAGAGTCAAACGGTCCTAAGCCACACCTCGACTGTGGCTCACAGAAGCAGCACACGTACACAACGATTGCAAATATCGATAGCAGGAACCACGTTAGAAGAAAATACGATTGCATCATTTCAAAGAAACATTTGCCAAAACAAACAGTCACTCAAATTCAACCACACAACTACTCACATTGTTTCGAGACCACAGACAGTATATGCTGTCAGAGAGAAAAAAGTAGCGACGTATTCAATGTTCAGCTTGCAACAATAAAAAAAATGCACCACAACACGAAATGTCATGTACCCAGTACTTCCAATTGCAACGTCATTACCTTTGTAATAATATTTTACACATTGTATTCAAAATGATAGCAACAAAAAGCAAGCTGTAGATGAAAACACAAAGTCCACTCAACATTATGATTATCATTTAAAAACGAAGTCCATTCTCCTGTCCTTCTTTATGAATGTTTTTATTTTTTTATTTCACCTTTATTTAACCAGGTAGGTCAGTTGAGAACAAGTTCTCATTTGCAACTGCGACCTGGCCAAGACAAAGCAAAGCAGTGCGACAAAAACAACACAGTTACACAGTCAAAAACACAATAGAAAATCTATATACAGAGTGCAAAATGTAGTGCAAAATGCAGTAAGGTTAGGAGGTAGGACAATAAATAGACCATAGTGGTGATATAAATTACAGATTATCATCATTAACACAGGAATGAAGGATGTGCAAATTATGATGTGCAAATAGAGATACTGGAGTGCAAGATTAGCGAAAATAACAAAAATAAATATGGGGATGAGGTTGTAGTGTGGGCTATTTACAGAAGGGCTATATACAGGTGCAGTGATCGATAAGCAGCTTTGACAGCTGATGCTTAAAGTTAGTGAGGGAGATGGGAACCTCTAGCTTCAATGATTTTTGCAATTGGGCAATGGCAGGTTCATAAAGCTTGTCTTTAGAATTTAAATCTGAAAGAAGTTATTTTTCGATTGAGATCAAAGCCCGGGCTGACAGTCGGGCCTGTCCAGTGGTGTTCCTGGAATATGTATTTTTAGTGCAGAAAACATTCTTTCCACTGGAATGGTCAAAACTAGACAGTTGTCCAGGTTGAGATATTATCGGTGCTGAAGAGTAGGCAATTCCAACAGTAAACCTTTTTTGTCAGCTCACAGCCAGTTATCTAAGAATAGCGCTCATAATTATTAACTTGAAAATGCCTTTCAAAACTCTTTCCTCGTTGCACCAAATCAGCCAGTGCAGGAGTTGGTCTCCCGGTCTGAAAGATTTTCATTAAAAGTTAGTCTTGAAAAGGGTGAAGCTAACAATTTAGCCACCACATCGTCTACGATTACTCTCTCTGCAGTTGCCATCGCCATCGTTACATACACTCACTGCAAAAAGCTAGCCAACTAGCTAGGCTCAAGCGTGAGAAAATAAGATAAGGCTCGGTATTGGATAAGAATTAGTGACGTATGCTTAGGCCCTCTAGAGGGCCTTGAGGCATCATACAATTGTCCCACCTATTACAAGACAATTTGTGATTGGTTGATTATACTGTCATTCCAAAATGCTGCTCTAATTGAAGTCAATGTCAATGAAGTTGTCTGGTGCCTTCTATTCAAAGCCTGGAGGGCCGAGCCAATGAGCGTTGAGCCCAGCTAGATTATTTCTACCCAAAATTCTGATTGGATATTTTTTTATCTTGGATATTAACCTTTCTTTTTCATTACAATTAAGGCAAAAAAAATCAATGAAAACAAAATGACAAATTATAATATATAAAAATATATACAGATTTGTATCTATCCTTAGGCCCTCTCTGAGGGCGTAGATTGCCCTGACGGTTCCCCACTGGTTATTTCATAGTTTTGATGTGTTCACTATTATTCTACAATGTAGAAAATATGAAAAATAAAGAAAAACCCTTGAATGAGTAGGGGTGTCAAAACATTTGACTGGTACTGTATACAAACATGATATTTCAGTTTATAATACATTTGCAAAAATGTCTAAAAACCTGTTTTTGCTTTGTGATTATGGGGTATTGTGTATAGATTGATGAGGAAAAACATGTATTCAATCAAGTTTAGAATAAGACTGTAACATAACAAAGTGGAAGGGTCTGAATACTTTCTGAATGCACTGTACATGCAATAGTGTTTGATATGAGTGCCACTTGATTGCACTGTGTGAATGCCGCCAGTTACCAGTTTATCAGCTTTGGTAAATGGATTATCACGAGACAACCGATATGAACCATTATGCCAAACTGTCATTATAAAAAAATAATTTTCTGACTACAGTACACTGGACTTGTTTCAATAAAGTAGATGGATGCACAAAAGGTATCTCAGCTAACGAAATCAATGAATTAGTGATCCCCACATCTGCCCTTTTAGTGTTCTTTTTTTCAAGGGAACATTCACTCCCACACACTTCTAGCTCATAACAGCCATACACACCACAGACTTACATCAAGACACTCAGGATCTTGCAGTAGATGTTGAACACTGTAGCCTTCTCTCTGCAACATAATGCATTGAGTTATAATTCTACAAACACAAATCTAGGCACAAGAGAATGAATCCTAATATGGAAACATAATGCTGGGAACAAAATGCTGATCTGATAAAGCTCTCCTGAATTGTATCTTTTAAATGGGTCAGCAATAGAACACATCTTTCCCTGGAAGCAAAATGACACATTGAGAAAAAGGCCAAAATGCTGTGCAAGCTTATTGCTGTCAAATAGAACTCAAACAGTACTGCATTATGTGTGCCCTTTTTTTCCAGGGGAACTTCAGAAACCCCTTTCTAAAGATATTTCTGCCAATTAACCCCTGCCCCAGGGGGAGATTTGCCTATCTTGAGCCCCAGCTTTGCGCCTGTGCAGCTGGCGGCTTCACTCTCCCTGTTTCTCAGGTATAATTTGCATGGCTCGGTCAAGGCTAAACTGGGACTGATGAAGCGATGCAGTTTGGAGGGCTTTCTGCTTTATCTATTGACTCCTAAAAGCTGGGCGTGTTTGCATTGCTTTTAATGTCCGCTGGCTCGGCAGTACACATGATAAAGGAATAACAGCACACTTTACCAACCATCCTCGAGAAAGGAGTCTGGAGCTGACGATTTGCATACAGAGAAGACAAGGATCATTCTCAGAGTTTTCCAGAAGCCATTGCGTTAAGTTTCCCAGACAGACTTGCCATGTAGTAGGGGTAAACAGAGGTAAGCAGAGGTCCTTGGTCCAATTCCCACCATGTTGCTCTAATTGTCAGGCCCATCACTCTCTCATTGCTCTGGGAAGACCTTTGTGGAGGCTTTGTGGAAGCTCATCGAGTGACTTACCCACATCTTTTATTTATCACCTTTTAATCACGAAGAGGATTTATAAAATGTTGATTGCTGTACATTATTCATCCTGTCTCCTAGGAGACGGTCTGCTCCATGGCTTGACACCGTGGCGCTATTGAATACTTATCATCTTCAGCAATATATTGTACAATATATCTCCATGTACAGAGACTGGGAGAAGGGCTATTGAAAAATAGATGTTTTCCTTTCACACTTCATAACAATGACAGCTTTTTTTTCTTGTGAAGTACAGCGGGTGAAATAAGTATTGAACACGTCACCATTCTTCTCAGTAAATATATTTCCAAAGGTGCTATTGACATGAAATTTTCACCAGATGTTGGTAACAACCCAAGTAATACATACATACAAAGAAACCAAAAGAAATAAGTTCAGAAATTAAGTTATGTGTAATAATGTGAAATGACACAGGGAAAAAGTATTGAACACACTTACTGATATTTATTTAATACTTTGTGCAAAAAACCTTTGTTGGTAATGACAGCTTCAAGACGCCTCCTGTATGGAGAAACTAGTCGCATGCATTGCTCTGGTGTGATTTTGGCCCATTCTTCCACACAAACAGTCTTCAAATCTTGAAGGTTCCGTGGGCCTCTTCTATGAATCTTGATCTTCAGTTCTTTGCATAGATTTTCAATGGGATTTAAGTCAGGTTATTGACTGGGCCATTCTAGCAGCTTTATTTTCTTTCTTTGAAACCAATTGAGAGTTTCCTTGGCTGTGTGTTTGGGATCATTGTCTTGCTGAAATGTCCACCCTCGTTTCATCCTGGTAGATGGCAGCAGATTTTTGTCAAGAATGTCTCGGTAAATTTGCCCATTGATCCTTCCTTCAATTATGTGAAGTTTGCCAGTACCATTTGCTGAAAAGCAGCCCCACACCATGATGTTCCCACCTCCAAACTTCACTGTTGGTATGATGTTTTTAGGGTGATGTGCAGTGTCATTTCTCCTCCAAACATGGTGTGTATTATAACATCCAAACAGTTCAATTTTGCTCTCATCTGACCACACTATATTCTCCCAGTATTTCACTGGCTTTTCCAAATGTTGTACAGCTAACTTTAAACAAGCTTCAACATGCTTTTTTTCCCCAGCAATGTAGTCATGCGTGGTGAGCGTGCATACAGGCCATGGCGGTGGAGTGCATTACTTACTGTTTTCTTTGAGACAACAGTACCTTCTAATTGCAGGTCTTTTTGAAGCTCTCCACAAGTGGTCCTTGGCTCTTGGACAACTCTTCTGATTATTCTTTTCACTCCTCTGTCAGACATCTTGCGAGGAGCACCTGGTCGAGGCAAATTTATGGTGAAATGATTGTCTTTCCACTTCCGTATTATGGCCCCAACAGTGCTCACTGGAACATTCAGAAGCTTAGAAATGTGCCTATAACCAATGCCATCATTATATTTTGCAACAATTAGGTTGCGAAGGTCTTAAGACAGCTCTTTGCTTTTACCCATCATGAGATGTGTCTTGTGTGACACCTTGGCAATGAGACCTTTTTGTAGGCCATCAGTTGGGACTGAACCAGCTGATATTAATTTGCACTGACAGGGGACTGGATTGCTTTTTAATTACTGATAGTTTTCAGCTGTTGTCTTGGCTTTCCATGCCTTTTTGCACATCCCTTTCTTCATGTGTTCAATACTTTTTCCCTGTGTCATTTCACATTATTACACATAACTTAATTTCTGAACTTATTTGCTTTGGTTTCTTTGTATGTAACTTACTTGGGTTGTTACCAACATCTGGTGAAAATTTCATGTCAATAGCACCTTTGTAAATATATTTACTGAGAAAAATGGTGACGTGTTCAATACTTATTTCACCCGCTGTATATTCACTGTTCCCTTGTCCCAGTCCTTGATGTTACGATTTATGTGTAACAGTCTATAAAATCATAATAGGTAAAAAGCTACATAGGATTTTACAGGCAATCTTCTCAAACTTCTAATGCAATAGGTGCAAGATTGTAGCCACTTCTCCTTATTTACCTTGGGAAGTATAAAACATTTTACAAACTGTACTTTTTTACCTGACATGCAGTGTTTATTTAATGATAATTTTTTTGTCCTTTGAAGGGTGACCTTCAATTCATATATTTATTGCTATAACTCTCTTCTACTATCTCACTGGGACCTCTGTGGAGGAGATACATTTTTGTTTTATGTTTTGCAGTGAATCAAATCGCTTTTATGCCAACATTTCTCCCACTATTCAAACAAAATGAGAGTGTAAGCATTCAGTTCTCTCCTCTCCCCATCTCTGTTGAATTTGGATGATGGCCAGAACAATTCAGAGGTAAATAATATGCATTGAATATGACAACAGCCCGGTTGTGTTTTACAAGGTGAGCAAAATATGACTTGCTGCATCCCCAATATAAAGAAGAACAACAACTAATCTATACTTTTCCCTTTGGTATCCACATTGAGAGGCTATTATTTCACTATGTGTCTGTTTGGTGTCCTTAATCAGCACTTGCTGCTCCTATCTTTTCCATCAGACAAATGCCCAGTAATCCCAAACTATTTCCTTTCTGTTTCCTATGTATGACAGCTGTACCACCAGCCAAGACTCTGGTGGGCGAACATTGAGCAGTATAAAAAATATCAGTCCCCTGGCAGTCTCTCTCTCTCGCTCTTTCTGTCTGTCTGTCTGTCTGTCTGTCTGTCTGTCTGTCTGTCTGTCTGTCTGTCTGTCTGTCTGTCTGTCTGTCTGTCTGTCTGTCTGTCTGTCTGTCTGTCTGTCTGTCTGTCTGTCTGTCTGTCTGTCTGTCTGTCAATCTGTGTCTCTCTCAATCTGTGTCTCGCTCTCCATCTGTGTCTCTCTTTATCTGTCTCTCTCTCTCTCTCTCTCTCTCTCTCTCTGTGTTTCTCGCTCAATTTGTGTCTCTCCCTCAATCTGTATCTCTCTCTCAATCTGTGTCTCTCTCTCAATCTGTCTCTCTCTCTCAATCTGTGTCTCTCTCTCAATCTGTGTCTCACTCTCTCTCTCTGTCTATCTGTCTCTCTCTCTCTCTCTCAATGTGTGTCTCTCTCAATCTGTGTATCTCTGTGTCTCTCTCTATCTGTATTTGTGTTCCTGATATCGGGTTGTTTCTGGAAAATCAATTTTTTGTATTTATTTTTTATTTACTGACAGCGTTTTAACTTCATTGTAGATATGAAACAATGAAACAAACCTAATATCAGTAAAATAAAATATGCTACAAAACTATAGGTTCTATTTGACTCAACATTCCATGACGCACACTAAGGCATTGTTGGCAGAATAGATGGATACATTTCAATGCATGATTAATATACTGTAATTCACCAATATATTTATTGGTAGTCCATAAAACATTGCTATCAGGTTGTAAATCACAGCTGGCCTGGTACATTGTTTGCTGCCTCCATTCGGGATGCACTGTTTCAGTTTCAATGACTCAATATTTTGGACAAAAACGGACGGATGTACAATAACTAAGGCTGGGAATGTCAATACAACCAGACTAGCAAAGGCAATGATCATAAGTCAGTCATAACATGGCTAATAGGCTAGCGTAACAATTTATGTAGCAAGCTAAAAACACAAAGCCTAACTTTTGCTAGATAGCTAGATGCTCGGAGGATGTAATGTCATGTCATTGGAGGAGTGGGTGAGTGACTGACTTTTTCACCTCATAGTTTTTCTGTGGCTATACACAGCTAGATTTGCATGTGTCATTTGGATAGCTAGCAAGAACTTGAACGACTGTTATTCAGGTAGCATATCTCTTGCATTCGCAGAATAACTGATGAATTTACGAACACACAACACCTGCTGATTACGACCGGTGTCAGTAAGCGTAAGCAAAAAAAGTAATTGTTAGTCACGAACGCTCTAGATAACATGTAAACAGCCTAACCAACTCTGCTAGGGTGAGTTAAAGATAGATAGATAGATAGATAGATAGATAGATAGATAGATAGATAGATAGATAGATAGATAGATAGATAGATAGATAGATAGGTACTTTATTGATCCCCCGGGGGGGAAATTACATTGTCAAGCAGCTACATCAAAACACAGGGCAGGTGCAAAATGCCACAACGAAAGTACACAAAAGACAGATACACGGTCAGAGTGAGATAAATGGTCAGAGTGAGGTGTTCTGTAATTTGTGTCTGGAAGTAGCAAGCTAGCAGACTAGCCAACTTTAGCTAGTTAGCTTGGTTGCTTGGTTGGATGAGCGTGCCAGGACGAACTAATCAATATAACTATTTGTTCAGCACTTTTGAAATGTACAGCGACAGAATTCAGAACATGGGCCGTTCTTAAAGTGTTCTCCATATACACCAAGTCAGAACCGTAAGATAAATATAGGGGACATATTAGCAAACAATGAAAGCTCAAAAACAGGTTATAGGCTACATATGTACCACCAAGTCATAACAGTAGAAGAAATTAAGAGGTGAAAATATACCAAATTATTAGGGTGAGGCACATGGGCTACTAACAGCTTACAACACAACATACACCTATTATTACTTTCTTAGCTACAGTATACATATCTCCCTGTCATATTACATAATTTATGCAGCAGCATATAAGACATTGTTGGACTCCTTGTTGCGATGTGCTCACTTGAACAGGAAGGTGGCGAGGCCTTCCTTCGTGGGGAAATTTTGTCATCAAAGAAAGAGAAAGAGGCTGGATTTACAATTCTGAATTGGATGACCGTTCAAAACGTATTTTCCCAGTCTGAGCTCGTTTATTCCAGACTTCCTAGTTACAATGCTTGCAGTTAGCCACTGTCACAGATTATTTCCAAACTACTCATTGTTGAATTTGCGATTTCCAACATGTTGTGTAATGTTTATGTCCAATGGCCGATGAGCACCAATACGTTTTATCCATAATTTCTTTTCATTATTCATCTTCATATGACAAGAATTTTAAAGGATTTGCCAGTAGATTGTCTACTTCAGTCATGACTGCTAGCTAAGATTTTGAAAGTAAGATGTTGACATGATCAGTCCAATCAAATATAATAGATATAACGTGATTTGACGTCATTTTATCTGTGACCAATGACCTTGAGCCTTCTTGGAAGGGCATTTTTAATGTAACTCTATGGCAGGACCAAAAGGGCTTACATTTTCAATGTCTAACCTTACTAAGGACTTAGACTTGGCAGTGACGTAGTGCCTCCATGAGTGGCCGAACACTGAGCCAATCACGGCGCAATGCTCCTATTTTCTGCTGGCTTATCCCACCACTACAGAAAGCACTGAGCTAGGCGGAAACACCTGCATTTTGGAGCTGCCTTACTTAAGAAAACAAAAAAGAGACCATGTTTTTATGCGGCTTTATTAACTCAATGAAATACAATGCCGGTCAAAAGTATTAGAACACCTGCTCAATCAAGGGTTTTTTCTTTATTTTTACTATTTTCTACATTTTTTACATGATATGTGAAATAACATATGGAATCATGTAGTAACCCAAAAAGTGTTAAACAAATCAAAGCTGTCATCAAGGCAATGGGTGGCTATTTGAAGAATCTCAAATATAAAATACATTTTGATTTATTTAACACTTTTTTGGTTACTACATGATTCCATATATGTTATTTCATGGTTTTGATGTCTTCACTATTATTCTGCAATGTAGAAAATTAAGAAAAACCCTTCAATGAGTAGGGGTTCTAAAACTTTTGACCGGTAGTGTATATATTTTTTACATTGTTTGCAAACTGATATGTGGCACGTATTAATGCCAAAATAACATGCATTTACATTTTTGTTTGTTTTTGTTGCTAAAAATGTGGGGCTCAAAACAGGTGGGGCTCTCGCCACTGATAAAGAGAAGACAACAACATAGCATGGCAGCAACACATGACAACACAGCATGTTAGCAACACTACATGACAACAACATGGTAGCAACACAACATGGCAGCAGCACAACATGGTAGCAGCACAAAATATGTTACAAACATTATTGGGCACAGACAAAAGCACAAAGGCAAGAAGGTAGAGACAACAATACATCACGTGAAGCTGCCACAACAGTCAGTAAGAGTATCCGTGATTGAGTCTTTGATTGAAGAGTCAGAGATGATTTTTTTGCAGCTCGTTCCAGTCGCTAGCTGCAGCGAACTGAAAAGAGGAGCGACCCAGGGATGTGTGTGCTTTGAGGACCTTTAACAGAATGTGACTGGCAGAATGGGTGTTGTATATGGAGAATGAGGGCTGCAGTAGGTATCTCAGAGGGGAGTGAGGCCTAAGAGAGTTTAATAAATAAGCATCAACAATGGGTCTTGCGACGGGTATACAGAGATGACCAGTTTACAGAGGAGTATAGAGTGCAGTGATGTGTCCTATAAGGAGCATTGGTGGCAAATCTGATGGCCAAATGGTAAAGAACATCTAGCCGCTCGAGAGCACCCTTACCTGCTGATCTATAAATTACATCTCCGTGATCTAGCATGGGTAGGCTGGTCATCTGAATCAGGGTTGGTTTGGCAGCTGGAGTGAAAGATGAGCGATTACGATAGAGGAAACTGAGTCTTGTCACGTATACTCCCTCTCTGACCTCTAGGTCACCAGACTGCCTCTGCAGTGTTGACTGGTCCACTCCTGATCCCCGGGGTCATTCCTTTTGTCGGTGTCCTGCGGCCGGAGCCGCGCGTCGGGGAGGGGGTACTGTCACGTGTGCTCCTTCTCTGGCCTCTAAGTCACCAGACTGCTAATTATACCGCACACCTGTCACCATCATCACGCGCATCAGCGCCTCATCACTCTCACCTGGACTCCATCACTTTTTTGATTACCTTCCCTATATATGTCACTCCCCTTGGTTCTTTCAACAGGTGTCATTGACTCTGTTCCAGCTTCATGTCTGTGCTTTGTTTCGTGTTCCTTGTTTTATGTTTTGTTTATTTATTAAAAAACTCGCTCCCTGTACTTGCTTCCCAACTCCTCAGCGCAGATTTTACAAGTCTAGATTTAACCTTAGCCTGAGCTTTGATATGTGCTGAGAGAAGGACAATGTACCGCCTAGCCATACTCCTAAGTACTTGTATGAGGTGACTACCTCAAGATCTAAACCCTCAGGTAATAATCACACCGGTGGGGAGAGGGGCATTCGTCTTACCAAACCACATGACCTTTTTTTTGGAGGTGTTCAGAACAAGGTTAAGGGCAGAGAATGCTTTTTGGACAGTAAGAAAGCTTTGCTGTAGAGTGCTTAACACCAAATCCAGGGAGGGGCCAGCTGAGTATGACTGTATAATCTGCATATAACTTGGTGAGAGAGCTTCCTACTGCCTGAGATATGTTGTTGATGTAAATTGACAAGAGCATGGGTCTTAGGATCGAGCCTTGGGGTACTCCCTTGGTGAGAGGCAGTGGCTGAGACAGCAGATGTTCTGACTTTATACACTGTACTCTTTGAGAGAGGTAGTTAGGAAACCAGGCCAAAGATCCCTCAAAGACACAAATACTCCTTAGCCGGCCCACAAGAATGGAATGGTCTACCGTTTCAAAAGCTTTGGCCAAGTCAATAAAAATAGCAGCACAACATTGCTTAGAACCAATGGTAATGGTGACATCATGTAGAACCTTTAAGGTTGCAGTGACACATCCATAACCTGAGCGGAAACCAGACTGCATACCAGAGAGAATAGTATAAATATCAAGTAAGACAGTTGATTATTGACAAGTTTTTCCAACACTTTTGTTAAACAGGGCAAAATAGAAATTGGCCTACAACAGTTAGGATTAGCTTGATCTCAACCTTTAAATAAAGAACAAATTGTGGCTACCTTCCAAGCAATGGGAACCTCCCAAGAAAGGAGAGACAGATTAAACGATAGGGGTTGCAAACTTGCGGGGCAGGGGAGATAAAAACACTTTTTCTTAAACAAGACTCAGTAATGACCAACACATCTGTATTGGAGCTGTGAACCCACACTTTCAATTGATACATTTTAGGAAATAATCTTCTAGTGTTAATGTGCAGAAATTCCAGGGTTTTATGAGAGCAGAAATCAGTGAAAGAGATATCAGAGCACAAAATTGGGGCTAGCAACAGTAGAATAGCCAGGGTGTACATGCACATTTCCAGATATCATCAGCAGTAATACATTTGAATGTGCATCAGATGGCATCAAGATCATATTGTACAGCAATGCCATCAGGTAACATGAATACAAACACACAGTCCATTTCAAAGTGAATGATGGCTCCCGAGTGGCGCAGCAGTCTAAGGCACTGCATCTCATGCAAGAGGTGTCACTACATGTCACGACCCCTGTTCCCTGAGTCTATTTTTGTTGTCTGTCTTGTTTTGTTGATTGTTCGTTTCCATGTACCGGGGTCCAGTTGCCTGTTTACGGAAGAATGGACGGGGTCACCTACTTCCTGAGCCTGTTATGTTCCTCCTAATTCGCACCTGATCACTACACAGCTGTTCCAGATCTGCTATCATCACTATTTAAGAGACGACCTGACATCCAGTCCCCGCCGGATCGTAGAGTCACATTAGTATGTGTTACCTGCGTACCAGCCATCTGACTCTTTACTTGTTACCAGTCAGTTTTGTTTTCTGTTGTTTTTGCTTCGCCGTTTAATTACCTGCTCAGTAACCCCGTCTGTACTCTGTTTAGGAACACCTGCCTGGAAATACTCACCATCACTCTTACCTGGATTCCCGGAACAAGACCATCACTCTGAACTCTGCTCACCTCTTCCTCCACTCACCTGCGATACGGATTTGAACTATCACGCCACACGGATCACCTACCTGCCCACCTGCCTGGATACGTAAGTATATCAAAAAATATACTTACGTTGTCCGGTCTGCTTTTGGGTTCCTACCACAAACCCTGACTCTACAATACCTGGTTAGAATCCAAGCTGTATCACATCTGGCTGTGATTGGGAGTCCCATAGGGCAGGCCGTCATTGTAAATAAGAAGTTGTTCTTAACTGACTTGCCTAGTTAAATAAATGTCAGGCCTGTGTGGCAAATTACTTGTTTGCATAAAGGCCTACAGTATCTCTGATTGGCTATGGCACACCGGTCCTGGACGAGACAGATGTTTTTATTAGATTTCATGAAAATGACCATATCTAAGTGAACAGATTTTAATAAGCTTTCATGTTGCTAAAATGCTGTCAGTTTCACTTCAAGGTTCTGTTGAAGGCCTTTGGTTGGTGATAGAATAACCAAATAATCAGAATATAGCAGGTATTTTCACTCTGTGTCAAATAGTGTGATTCCTGGGGCTGCAGAATGGTCCAACATGTCTGCTAATTCAGTGATATAAATGTTGAATATGTTTGGACTCAAACTACAGCCTTGTCTCACACTTTGACATTGCGAAAATAATAATGTTTTTTGGTTTGGAATTTTTATTGCACACTTGTGTACATACATTTTATTAAATCATATACCGTACCACCAAGAATAGACCTTTGTGCCAAATAAAGATTTTACCCTCTTTTTCATTATATCATTAGCATGTGTAAGGTCCTAAATATGGTCAGTAGTGTGATGGTTAGGGAGAAGGCCAATTTTACTTAAATTTTACTTCAAAAATATATATACAGTGGGGAGAACAAGTATTTGATACACTGCCGATTTTGCAGGTTTTCCTACTGACAAAGCATGTAGAGGTCTGTAATTTTTATCATAGGTACTCTTCAACTGTGAGAGACGGAATCTAAAACAAAAATCCAGAAAATCACATTGTATGATTTTTAAATAATTAATTTGCATTTTATTGCATGACATAAGTATTTGATCACCTACCAACCAGTAAGAATTCCGGCTCTCACAGACCTGTTAGTTTTTCTTTAAGAAGCCCTCCTGTTCTCCACTCATTACCTGTATTAACTGCACCTGTTTGAACTCGTTACCTGTATAAAAGACACCTGTCCACACACTCAATCAAACAGACTCCAACCTCTCCACAATGGCCAAGACCAGAGAGCTGTGTAAGGACATCAGGGATAAAATTGTAGACCTGCAAGATCTCACCTCATGGGGCATCAATGATCATGAGGAAGGTGAGGGATCAGCCCAGAACTACATGGCAGGACCTGGTCAATGACCTGAAGAGAGCTGGGACCACAGTCTCACAGAAAACCATTAGTAACACACTACGCCGTCATGGATTAAAATCCTGCAGCGCATGCAAGGTCCCCCTGCTCAAGCCAGCGCATGTCCAGGCCCGTCTGAAGTTTGCCAATGACCATCTGGATGATCCAGAGGAGGAATGGGAGAAGGTCATGTGGTCTGATGAGACAAAAATAGAGCTTTTTGGTCTAAACTACACTCGCCGTGTTTGGAGGAAGAAGAAGGATGAGTACAACCCCAAGAACACCATCCCAACCGTGAAGCATGGAGGTGGAAACATCATTCTTTGGGGATGCTTTTCTGCAAAGGGGACAGGACGACTGCACCGTATTGAGGGGAGGATGGATGGGGCCATGTATCGCGAGATCTTGGCCAACAACCTCCTTCCCTCAGTAAGAGCATTGAAGATGGGTCGTGGCTGGGTCTTCCAGCATTACAACGACCCGAAACACACAGCCAGGGAAACTAAGGAGTGGCTCCGTAAGAAGCATCTCAAGGTCCTGGAGTGGCCTAGCCAGTCTCCAGACCTGAACCCAATAGAAAATCTTTGGAGGGAGCTGAAAGTCCGTATTGCCCAGCAACAGCCCCGAAACCTGAAGGATCTGGAGAAGGTCTGTATGGAGGAGTGGGCCAAAATCCCTGCTGCAGTGTGTGCAAACCTGGTCAAGAACTACAGGAAACGTATGATCTCTGTAATTGCAAACAAAGGTTTCTGTACCAAATATGAAGTTCTGCTTTTCTGATGTATCAAATACTTATGTCATGCAATAAAATGCAAATTAATTACAATGTGATTTTCTGGATTTTTGTTTTAGATTCCGTCACTCACAGTTGAAGAGTACCTATGATAAAAATTACAGACTTCTACATGCTTTGTAAGTGGGAAAACCTGCAAAATCGGCAGTGTATCAAATACTTGTTCTCCCCACTGTATTGAGCCTTCTGAGTGGCGCAGGGGTCTAAGGCACTGCCTTGCAGTGCTAGCTGCGTTACTACAGATCCTGGTTCGATACTGGGCTGTGCAGACACATTGGTGCAGCTGGGTTAAGCGTGCATTGTTAAGAAGTAGTGCGGCTTGGCATGGTTGGGTTACGGAGGACGCATGGCTCTCGACCTTTGCCTCTCCCGAGTCCTACGGGAGTTTCAGTGATGGGACAAGACTATAACTACCAATTGGATATGCAGAAAAAAACAGTACATTTGTATAAATAAATAATAATTATTGAAGAAAGGTTAGGATTCTTGAATTCAAAATCTTACAGAAAACCTTTCCCAAGTTGCTGTATATGCAAATCCCCCTGTATTGAATTGAATTGAATTGAATGTATTTTGGGTAACAGCATATACAACCAAATGTACAATATGGACCCAGAGGATGTCACTTGAAAGTATTAATTAAAACGCTTGTTTCCAAAGTGGTCCTCGATGGTAAAAACAATAACACATATAATGATTAAAAGGCTAGTCTAAATTACAAACAACTGTCACGGATCCTCCCGGTACTGCTGCTCCACCCGTGCACCAGCTCCGGAGGTCTACGTCATCGGTTTTCTATGTGTCACTGAACTGTCTCGATTAGATTGTTATAAGTGTGCCCTTTGTTTAACCATTGGTTTGTCGATTATTGTTACAATGTCCGTTGGTCGTGTGAGTACCTGTGCTTTGTTATTTTGGCTTTCACTGCCGCGTGAATTGTGCATGTATGATTGCGGGTCTCGTCCCGTTTTGTATTATTGTGCACTTGTGTTTTCGAGGTCTCTTCCCGTGTATTTATTCGAGGTACTCCTCGCTCCTTTGTTTGATTTTCAACCCTGTGTTTTGTATACATGCTTTATTTGGGTGTAAATTAAAACCCCTGTTACGCATTCCTGCGCCTGTCTCACGATCATTCTATACCAATGTGACAACAACCATAAATAATTTCACATTAAACAATCTATTCATTGCACATCATTTAATTATTGAGTTCTGATTGGTCTCCATTTTTGTGGATAGGGGAGATGAGCCCCTGGTTCCAGGCATCAGGAAAGCAGCCAGAAGTTATTACCATGTTGAACAATTTAAGCACAATCTTTTGCAACTCAGGTGTGGTGTTTTTCAGAATTTCATTTCTGATGTTATCTAGACCACAAGCCTTCTTGGTTTTATTTTAGCTTTTCATTGAGTTATTCTGTTATTGGGTAATCTAATGGATTTTGTTTGTTTTTAATGACTGATTCAATTATGTTCTTTTTTTTCTTGAATTTCTAAATGGTTATGTTCTTTGGTTTTCTCAGATTTGCTTTTGATGCTGCTTTTTGGAATATGCTATTAATGTTTTGAAATTGACACCTTTATGTTTTAGTATTGTTATATTAGTTATTGAAGACCTGTATAGAGTTCATCATTTAATTTAAGTTCAATGTTTCAATTAATTACTCTGCACTGTTTGGAGCCCATCTGTACGATTGGTTCAGGTTGTACAGTTTATTTTTGAATGAGTAATGCTGGTTAATTTCTTCAAACATGTTGATCAAATGTGATCTGACATTGGTGTCTGTGGTCTGACAAGGAATGCACTAATGGAGGAGGGGTCCATGTCAGTGATCGACTACACTTGTTCCAAGGGCTGACCAGTTATTAAGTCCCCTTTGATTCTACCATTAAGCATGTACAGGCCTAAGGCTCGACAGAGAAGCACTTCCCATTTTTGTTCAGTATTTGGTTAGGACTGTTTCTATTATTTATAATAGGGCTACTGTAAAAGGAGGGCTATCCAAATATGTTGTGGTTACCTCCCGCATCAGTGTAGTCGGGCTCAGAACTTGTTCTCGCATTGAAATCTCCACAAAGAAGCACTTTACCCTCTGCCTGAAATTGAATGATTTCTGTATATTGATCATATGGTGAATCTGAAGGAGAATAAGCTGAACATGTGTATACATCATTGTCACTATAAGTTTTTGCCAAAAGTCCTGCTTATGCCAAATGATGATTCCACCCGAGTCTCTGCCCTGTTTAACGTTTTTATGTTTGATGGTAGTAAACTTTGTCTATAGCCTGAGGAACACTGAATATCATCTCTCTCTCTCTCTCTCTCTCTCTCTCTCTCTCTCTCTCTCTCTCTCTCTTTCGTATTCTCCCTGCACTCTGATGTGTAAGATTAGTGTAGCAGCAGTGGTTATTTTCCTTATATTAGGCTGTCCAAAGTTTATTAGAAAAGGGTCTAACCATCCCTGTCAAGGCTGATCTTTATTCTGAGAAAGGAAGTGCGTCTAGATAAGACTTTTCCAAAGGGCCCCAGGACTGACTGGCACATATACTGAACAAAAATATAAACCCAACATGCAAGAATTTCTAAGATTTAACTGAGTTATAAATTCAATAGGCCCTAATCTTTGTATGACTGGGAATACAGATATGCAACTGTTGGTCACAGATACCTTTAACAAAGTAGGGGCGTGGATCAGAAAACCAGTCAGACCATTTGCCTCATGCAGTGCGACACATCTCCTTCGAGTTGATCAGGCTGTTGATTGTGGCCTGTGGAATATTATCCCACTCCTCTTCAATGGCTGTGCGAAGTTGCTGGATATTGGCAGGAACTGGAACACACTGTCGTACTCGTCGATCCAGAGCATCCCAAACATGCTCAATGGGTGACATGTCTGATGAGTATGCAGGCCATTGAAGAACTGGGACATTTTCAGCTTCCAGCAATTGTGTACAGATCCTTGCGACATGGGGTCGTGCATTATCATGCTGAAAAATTAGGTGATGGCGCCAGATGCTTGGCACGACAATAGGCCTCAGGATCTTGTCACGGTATCTCTGTGCATTCAAATTGCCATAGATAAAATGCAATTTTGTTCGTTGTCCGTAGCTTAAGCCTGCCCATACCATAACCCCACCGCCACCATGGGGCACTCTGTTCACAATGTTGACATCAGTAAACCGCTCACCCACACAACACCATACACATGGTCTGCGGTTGTGAGGCCGGTCAGACGTACTACCAAATTCTTTACAACAACGTTGGAGGCAGTTTATGGTAGAAAAATGAACATTAAATTCTCTGGCAACAGCTCTGATGGACTTTCCTGCAGTCAGCATGCCAATTGCACGCTCTCTCAAAACTTGAGACATACGTGGCATTGTGTTGTGTGACAAAACTGCACATTTAACAGTGTCCTTTTATTGCCCCCAGGACAAGGTGCACCTGTGTAATGATCATGCTGTTTAACCAGCTTATTGATATGCCACACCTGTCAGGTGGATGGATTGTCTTGGCAAAGGAGAAATGCTCACTAACAGGGATGTAATCAAAGTTGTACATACAATTTAAGAGAAATAAGCTTTTTGTGCTCATGAAACATGACTTTACATGTTGCGTTTATATTTTTGTTCAGTGTACATAACATGATTATGGAGTCTTAGTTTTCAAATGGAGTGAAAATCAATATCAATGGTGGCCGACATGATATTTATTAAAAATGAAAGCATACCAGCCTGAGAGCTGTCAGGTCTTAGCGGGTGGACATGAAATGTAACCAACATTGAAAGGCTATTTTTAAACCTCTCTCAACCATATGACTCTCGTTACTCAACATACAATGTAGTCATACACTGTTTTCTTGTCACAAACTAATACAGAAAAAAAGCAAATAAGCATTTTTTTTTATCAAAGCAGCAGGCAACTCATAGAACTAGATTTTTCCTTTGTGATGTTCTTACTGTCATATACAGAGCCTGAGATCCATATAGAGATATGACTATTCTAGATATACTGTAAATATGGCTTTGGTCGTACTCCTTTAGATTTTAAATTAAAGATTACTTGCTGAAGAAGCAGAACCATCAGGAAAAATAAAAAGAACAATCCATTAATTCTTCCTGTGGGTCATTTGTTTTGTGCTCTACTAACACACCACAACAGATGTGATACACCACTAAGCAAAATATGACAGGATGGATCACAAAATGTAATTTCAGTACTCCTTACGATATTAATAAAACAATCACATATTACATGCCTTGGATTTCTTTCACAGGATTATCACATCAAATCGAATCAAACTTTTTGTCACATGCTTCGAGTACAACAGGTGTAGGTGGACCTTACAGTGAAATGTTTAATTACAAGCCATTAACCAACAATGCTTTAAGACGTTTTAAGAAAAAATAGTAACATTAATTAAACAGAAGCAGTAAAATAACGATAGACAGGCTATATACAGGGGTACCGGTACAGAGTCAATGTGCGGGGGCACCGGTTAGTTGACGTAATTGATACATGTAGGTAGAGTTAGAGTGACTATGCATAGATAATAAACAGAGAGTAGCAGCAGCGTAATAGAGAGGTCTGGTGGCCCTTTGATTGATTTGAGTCTGATGGCTTGGGGGTAGAAGCAGTTAAGAAGCCTTTTGGACCTAGACTTGACGCTCTGGTACCGCTTGCCGTGCTGTAGAAGAGAGAACTAGGGTGACTGGAGTCTTTGACCATTTTTAGGGCCTTCCTCTGACACCGCCTGGTATAGAGGTCTTAGATGGCAGGAAGCTTGGCCCCAGTGATGTACTGGGCTGTACGCACTACCCTCTGTAGTGCCTTGCGGTCGGAGGCCGAGCAGTTGCCGTACCAGGCAGTGATGCAACCAGTCAGGATGCTCTCGATGGTGCAGCTGTAGAACCTTTTAAGGATCTGAGGACCCATGCCAAATCTTTTCAGTCTCCTGAGGGGGAATAGGCTTTGCCATGCCCTCTTCACGACTGTGATGACATGATCTCACATAATGGAATTTTAATGGGTCCTTCTAAGGGGTAAAATAGCGGAGTAAGAAATGGTTCACACATACTTTCTGGTCATATTGTTACTTTCCCCAGCAAGAAAACCAAAAATTGTCTTGCAAACAGAAGGGGGAACTAACAAGTCACTGACAACAACCAAAACGAAACAGGTGAGGTTTAAGGAGGGGTTATGAAAGACCGTCATGGGGGTGTCCACTGAAAGTTGACTACTGGGACCTAAAAGACACCCACCATGAGTGTCCACTACATTTGCCCAAGTAAAGGCAAATAAAATAAAAACTCACACCAAATGTAAATAAAGGAAGCACACCAAAAAGTGGCTTAAAATATCACCTGGGACAGCACAGGTGAAAGACCTTCCGGCTAATGAGATGGACAAGCCAGCACAGGTGTAACACATACTGGATAACGAGGTGACACCAATCGGTGCCCCACGTGCTAACGTCCAACCTCTAAATATAAGTAAGAAAACCAAAGCCTGTAACAGTATCTACACATCTGCCTAACAAATTTATATCCCAATTGTGCAGAGCCAGTATTTCACAAACAATTCATGGTGATAAATTTACACATTACTTCAAGAATCAATATCATATCTACAGAAGCTCAGAAAAGCCAGTTCCCTTTCTTACCCACCAGAACAAAGCACCAGAACCCATAGGCCAGGGAATACATTTTAACTTAATTTCAAGACTAGTCCTCAAAAGGACTAGGCTGCCGAAGTTCTACCAACATATAGAATGTAACACTCGCGCCGGTAAAATCCTCGACCATTGCTATTTAAACTTCCGGAATGGTTACAAAGCCCTCCCCCGTCCCCCATTTGGCAAATCAGACCATGACTCCATGTTGTTCCTCCCCTCCTATAGGCAGAAACTCAAACAGGAAGTACCCGTAATACGGACTATTCAACGCTGGTCTGACCAATTGGAATACACGCTCCAGGATTGTTTTTATCACGTGGACTGGGATATGTTCCGGGTAGCTTCCAACAATAATCTAGACGAATACACGGACACTGTGACCGATTTTATTAGGAAGTGTATAGGAGATGTAGTACCCTCTGTGTCTATTAAAACATACCCCAATCAGAAACCTTGCATAGGTGGTAGCATTCGCGCGAAACTGAAAGGGCGAACCACCGCCTTTAACCATGGCAAAGTGACTGGGAATATGGAAGAACATAAACAGTGTAGTTATTCACTCGGCCCAGACGGCATCCTTAGCCGTGTCCTCAGAGCATGCCAGACCAGCTGGCTGGTGTGTTTAAAAGCATATTGAATCCATCCCTATCCCTGTCTGCTGTCCCCACATGCTTCAAGGTGGCCACCATTGTTCCTGTACCCAAGAAGGCAAAGGTAACTGAACTTAATGACTATTGCCCCATAGCATTTACCTCTGTCATCATGAAGTTCTTTGAGAGACTAGTCAAGGATCATATCACCTCTACCTTAACTGCCACCCTAGACCCACTTCAATTTGCCCCAATAGATCCACAGATGATGCAATCGCCATCACTCTGCACAATGCCCTTTCCCATCTGGACAAGAGGAATACCTATGTAAGAATGCTTTTTATTGACTAGAGCTCAGCTTTCAACACCATAGTACCCTCCAAGCTCATCGTTAAGCTTGAGGCCCTGGGTCTGAACCCCGCCCTGTGCAACTGGGTCCTGGACTTCCTAATGGGCCGCCCCCAGGTGGTGAAGGTAGGAAACAACACCTCCACTTCGCTGATCCTCAACACTGGGGCCCCACAAGGGTACGTGCTCAGTCCACTCCTGTACTCCCTGTTCACCCATGACTGCGTGGCCAAGCACGCCTCCATCTCAATCATGAAGTTTGCTGACGACACAACAGTAGTAGTCTTGATTACCAACAACCTACAGGGAGGAGGTGAGGGTTCTGGGAGTGTGGTGCCAGGAAAACAACCTCTCACTCAACGTAAAAAAAACAATTGATATGATCGTGGACTTCAGGAAACAGCAGAGGGAGCACCCCCCTATCGACACCGTCGGGACCGCAGTGGACAAGGTGGAAAACTTTAAGTTCCTTGCCTCTTCAACCTCAGGATGCTACATAAATTTGGCTTAACACCTAAAACCCTCACAAACTTTTAAAGATGCAAAATTGAAAGCATCCTGTCGGGATGTATCACTGCCTTGTTCGGCAACTGCACCGCCCACAACCGCAATGCTCTCCAGAGGGCGGTGCGGTCTGCCCAATGCATTACCGGGGGCAAACTACCCGCCCTCCAATGCACCTACAACACCCTATGCCACAGGAAGGCCAAAAAGATCTTCAAGAACATCAACCACCCAAGCCACTGCCTGTTCACCCTGCTGTCATCCAGAAGGCGAGGTCAGTACAGGTGCATCAAAGCTGGGACCGAGAGACTGAAAAACAGCTTCTATCTCAAGGTCATCAGACAGCTAAACAGCCACCACAAACACATTAGAGGCTGCTGCCTAAAGGCACAGACTAGAAATCACTGGTCACTTTAAGGTTTGGAATGCTAGTGACTTGAATAATGTTTATCATATTTACATATCTGGCATCACTCATCTCATATGTATATACTGTATTCTATACTATCCTTCGGTATCTCAGTCATTTCATAATGTTTACATATCTGGCATCACTCATCTCATTTGTATTTACTGTATTCAATACTCTTCTACTGTGTCTTAGTCCATGCCGCTCGTCCTTATGTATAATTCCTTCCTTACTTAGATTTGTGTGTATTGGGTATATGTTGTGTAACTGTTAGATATTACTGTTATATATACTGCACTGTCGGAACTAGAAGCCCAAGCATTTCGCTACACCCGCATTAACATCTGCTAAACATCTGTATGTGACCAATACAATTTGATTTGAATGAACTGCTGTTGTTTTTCACTTCTTGGGGTAATTGTCACTCACACTCATCTACAAATAGAAGATGCAGACAAATCAAACTGGTTACCATAGTTATTGTGTGTGCTTTGTCACTGTTACAAACGGCTGAGGCTATGTGTTGGTTCAGTTCACAGGACAAGATTAGCTAAATCACAAAACAAGATTACCCTTTTGGCATCGGCGAAGCCTGGATGTGATACATCACGCTGTGCACTTTCATCAGTTGAGCAGTGTCCTTTTTACTAAACAGTATGGGTCCATCATCAGACAACAGCACACCATGTTTGCTTGGTAGGGAGCGTTGACCTCCCCTTTCAAAAGGCAGCTTTGTGATGTTGTACAAGCCATGCAAATGGGAGCCAGGATTTATTTATCTGCCTCCAGCAGTGGTAGAACAAAAGGATGATGGAATTATCACAGCCAAAGCTGTTTGATGACTATAAAGTGCAGACACTGGTTACTATTTAGAAAATTGGTGACTCAAATCGAATTGGACGCCCATTACTCATTAAAAACAATGTTTTGGTCTGTGATTCCAGATGAAAACACTGTTCTCTGTCATGGCTTTGACTAGTCAATTGACCACTTTCTTGAGGCAGAGAATTAATCATTGTCAAGCATAATGGCATGCCATGTAGAACATGCTCTTAACATGTCTGTTAATGTATTGACAGAAGAGTATTGATCCAAGCCGTTAAAGAGTACCCTTTAACATGGTTGAGACACCATATAGCACAGTCTAGGTGTACAACTTTTCACAGTGAGAGACATCCTTGAGTTGGACACAGTGGTGGAGAAATGTATACCCCATTTATCTGGCCCCTCAGGGCACATAGGTTTAATTCTAGACCGAGAGGACACACACAACTGTAACAACAACATAACAATGGTGGGTAATTGACCATGTCAAAAGGCAATCCCCCACACAATCAATCCCTCTTTGACCACCTCGCTAACTGCATCCAGAGCCGGTCCTGACACCCCAGTGCTCCCAATACAATCCTCCCTCCTTTAAAACAGTTTGCTGCATCTGTCAGTCTAAGAATAAGTAGACCTATACAGAACAGAATGAGGTAGAAACAAACAATATTTATTGAATAGAATATTTTCTATAGAATCTTAAGAGAAGTGAATATTAACATTAACATAAATAAGAAATTGTAGAAATTATAAAACGTAGAAAATAATAAAATATAACACTGATCTTTGTCTCTGCTGCCTGGTAATTAGTCCTCACAATATTATACAATTAGCTTTGTCTGTACAATGTAAACATAAGCCTATAGGCTATGTCTGCAGCTATATGTCTTAAAATAGCAATATAAAACCTATACAGCTGTGTGATTAACTTTGGTTCCCTCTACAGCCTGGGCATTTTCAGCATCAGCAGGGAAGAAATTGAAAGTGTGTTACATAGTTAGTTAAGCAGTCATTTACACAAGTGCACTTCTGCCATACAATCTTAAATGTTACTAAGTGTGTAAACATTTGAATATTTGAATGAAAATCTTACCATCAAAATATTCCTCTTCTGCACTTTCTTGAGGCAAAATCATCAATTATGTCATCATAGGACATGTGTTTCCCCACGTCATGATTTATGCTCATGATGGCCAGACCACTCAAACGTTCCTGTGACATGGAAGACCTCAGGTAGCTTTTGATGAGCTTTAGTTTTGAAAAGCTCCTCTTTGCTGATGCTACTGTTACTGGTAGTGTGACTGCAATTCTTAGGGCTATCCAAAGGTTAGGATAAAGTTCCTCCAGGTTCCTCCAGCAGCGCAAAGGCAGTCATCTTATCTGATGGCAGATCAGGTAAATTCTGAATCTCGTATGCCAGATCCATTCCACTGATGTCACAGTCATCTCTGAAGGTTAGAGTGTTTTCAACTTCCATGCAGTGAGCCTTTATTGAGTCACTGGGCATCTTAGAGGCAGAGATGTTCAGCAGCACTCCATATTTGGTTTTCACCTGATTGAGTGTTTCAAATCTCTCACCCATGGATGTCACAGCAGAATCGACCATAATGTTGAAGTAGTTGACTTCAAGGTTTTTCTGTGCATCAGTCACTGGTTCATCAGGAACCTCATAGACGAAATGCCTCTTGCTGTTTCTCAGTCTCTTCTCTTTCAGAAAATCCTCCACATTCATTTCTCCACAAATGATTTTGGCTGTTCTGCCCTACCAAGCACAAAGGCAGTAACTGCTCATAACGTGGAACTGAGAAAAATGGCTTTTATTTATGTTGGTTTCACAGTAACCTTATGCAGTTACTGCAGTTACTCCAAAACACAATACACTAGAGGCAGAATACTTGTCCACATGATTAAGCATGTATTTAATGTAGCAAAAATGCCATTAACTCATTTTCAACAAAATGAGCAGTTACTGCCTTTTTGCTTCGTAGGGCAGAATTGTCTGGGCCTCAGAGAATCCAGTTTCCCGGTATGTAGTGAGGGAGGCCTTTGCATTTGAGATTAAATTCACTGCTATATCCAACTGCATTGAGGCAGATTGGAGGAGCTTGTTCACCTTGTTTGTCATTGTAGGTATCTCACACCATATGACACAGCAAATCAAGAAGCGGTAGGACCCAACTTCCTCTGCAAGTGCTTGTGCCTCCACTTTGGCCACAGGATCGTTGATCGTCTGTCTGGTTTCCAGCAATGCCTCCCGAACCTCAGAAGCCTGATACCTGATTGCATGAACACTTTGGAGCCTACTCTCCAATCTTGTGTCACTCCATGACTTCACAGTTATGTTCACGTGTTTCTTCAAAACACTCCATCTTTGTGTGCCAGCTGAAAAGAAGATGAAGAGTTTTTGCACATGCACAAAAAACCCAACTGCATCTTTTGAAGATGTGGCAGCATCTGCAATGACAAGGTTTAGAGTATGTGCTCCACATGGGACGAACACGGCTCTGGGATTTGTTTTTGAGAAGTCTGGCTTGTACTCCTTGGTGCTTGCCCTTCTTGTTGTTCCCATTATCATAAGCTTGCCCTCTGCAATCTTCAAATGGAATCTTCAGCTTGTTCAGCTTATCTAAGATGACAGTGGACAGATTCTCTGGCTTTCTCTTTAAAGCTGAAGCCAGCTGTACTGGGTCTGTATTAGTACTTGCTGAAGCTGCCAGTACTGAGTCTGTGTTAGTATTTGCTGAAGCTGGCTGTACTGGGTCTGTGTTAGTACAGGCTGAGGATGGATGTGGATCAACTGAGTATGTGCTTTTACTGGCTGATGATCCAGCATCTCCTCTACTGACAAATTTAAGCTTAGCACCTGTAAATTATAGATAACAATACTATTATACATTTTATCAGCTGCATCAGGCCCATTCAAACTAGCTCCCCCAGATTTCCTTTTATACATTTTCAAATATAAAATACTATTTATACTATGGCTTGGCTGAATACTTGATGGTTATTATTTACTGAGAGATGTGCATCCATATTGCCCAGTATGCCCAGCTAATCAACATTTTAAATTCAATATATAAATCAATAGTCAATGTAAATCCATTGCTTACCATCTTGCATTAGTCCAGAGTTGTAACTAAACCTTGACTGAGAGACTAGATAATCATAGATAGGTAGATAGGTTTTTGAGCCACGTGGGGAAATTACTTTATCAAGCAGCGGCGAAAAACAAAGGGCAGGTGCAAAATGCCAGAACGAAATACACAAAAGACAGATACACGATACATAATACATAGTGCGGCAGTATGAAAAAGTATAAAAATACACAAAGTCTGCAGTGCAAAAAGCTATAGAAACGCATTGCATAGTATGAGTGAATGACTGAATATGTACACTATTCAACACTGCAAGTTGATATAAATAAAACAAATATTTGCATGGTTAACTATACAGGTCGATGGCTGAGAAAGATACTTAAATAGCTAGATGTGGGTATGATATAAGTGAGGGTAATAGTTTACTTAATATACAGTCTGGTTAAATGTACAGGTAAATGTTAACTGTACAGGTAAATGTGTCAGGCTCTGGTCAGAGCCTGACAGATCTAGGTGATCTAGTTCTGTGTGGTGTTTTGTGTTGTGTCCCTAACACGTCAAGCTAGCCGAAGACAACCCCAAGTGAATTTTTTGGGGAGGGGCTATGGGGGTGTTCTGGACGTGAGGAGGAAGCACCAGTACCACTCTCCATGTGGCATATGGCGAGGCCGGAGTACCATTGGGGGGCGAGGACGAAGGAGGAAGAGGAGTACCTGGAGGCGTATTATGGAGGGGTTCTGGAGGAACTGAGGCAGCTAGAGGAAGAGGTCGAGAATGAGAAGACGGAGCTGGCATTAATGGTGCCCACGGTGAGCATCCCCAGTCCGGGTCGTTCGGTGTCAGCCTTCCACGCGGAGTCTCCAGTGAGCCTCTCCAGTCCGGTACGTCCCGTGCCGGCTCCCCGCACTCGCCCTGAAGTGCGTGTCACCAGTCCGGTGCAACCTGTGCCGGCTCCACGCACAAAGCCTCCAGTGCGCCTCTCCAGTTCGGTACGTCCTGTGCCGGCTCCCCGCACTCGCCCTGAAGTGCGTGTCACCAGTCCGGTGCAACCTGTGCCGGCTCCACGCACACGACCTCCGGTGCGCCTCCCCAGTCCTGTACGTCCCGTGCCGGCTCCCGGAGCCTCCTGTGATGGTCCACAGCCCGGAGCCTCCCGTAATGGTCCACAGCCCAGAGCCTCCTGTGATGGTCCACAGCCCGGAGCCTCCCGTGAAGGTCCACAGACCAGAGCCTTCCGCTGTGCTGGTGCCCAGTCTGGGCCAGGTCGTCTGCCCCGCTCCATGGCCGGAGCCGTTCACCACACCGGTGCCCATTCCAGGACTGGTCATCTGCCACGCTCCATGGCCAGAGTCGCCTGCCACACCGGTGCCCAGTCCGGGCCAGGTTGTCTGTCCCGCTCCAGAGCCGGAGTCGCCTGCCACACCGGTGCCCAGTCCGGGCCTGGTCGTCTGCCCCACTCCATGGCCGGAGTCGCCTGCCACACCGGTGCCCAGTCCGGGCCTGGTCGTCTGCCCCACTCCATGGCCGGAGTCGCCTGCCACACCGGTGCCCAGTCCGGGCCCGGTCGTCTGCCCCCCTCCATGGCCGGAGCCGTTCGACACACCGGTGCCCAGTCCGGGCCCGGTCGTCTGCCCCGCTCCATGGCCGGAGCCGTACGCCACACCGGTGCCCAGTCCGGGTCCGGTAGTCTGCCCCGTTCCATGGCCGGAGCTGTTCACCACACCGGTGCCCAGTCCGGGCCCAGTCGTCAGAACAGATCCAGGGAGGAAGCTGTCCACTTCGCCGGGGCCAGATCCGCCACCGACGATATTTTCCCTCCCTAACCCTCCCCCCATGTAATTGTGTAAATTGTCTTGTGGTCGGGAGTCCGCGCCTTTGGGGGGGGGGGGGAAGGGGGAGGTGCTGTCAGGTTCTGGCCATAGAGAAGCCTGACAAATCTGGGTGATCTAGTTCTGTGTGGTGTTTTGTATTGGGTCCCTAATTAGAGGCACCTGCTAATCGTTGTCTCTAATTAGGGATTCTACTTATATTAGTTATGTTCCACACCTGGGTGTGGTTCATTGTCTTCCATGTCAGTCTGTGAGAGTAAGTGTGTTAACGTTTGTTCATACGTTGTTCGTGTTTGTATAGTTCGCATTGAGTTTATATTCATTAAATTATGTCGAACTATCACTGCGCTGCGCCTTGGTCTATCTACACACCCAGTCGTGACAAAATGACAGGAAGATATACTTAAATAGCTAAATGTGCGTATGATATCATTTAGGGTAATAATACTAATTCCCCTAAAATACAGTCCTTAGAACAGGGTTAATTACAGATAATTGCACATTCAATATATTAAATGCAATGAAGAAATTAAAAAATATACTACTGACAGGATACTAGTATACAGTCCTGAGTGAATGACTACGCAAGTTCAGTCCAAGAATGACTTACAATATTGCACGTGATATGATATAAAAACTGTACATGAATATGTTCATACAGTCCTGAATGAATGAGTGCTGAATGAATAAGTCCTGAGTGAATGAGTGATTACAGACCAGAGAGTTACTCATGGATGGATGTCTACTTAATTAAACTAGGTCCTAACACCCCAACAGTTCCAGGTCTATATTGCCGATGGCATGGCACCCCGGTGAGGCATTTAATAGTCTAATAGCCACCGGCAGGAAGGACCTCCTGTAGCGCTCTCTGGCACACCGTGTGGGATCAGTTTGTGATTGAAGATGCTCCTCTGTGTCATAACCATGGCATGCAGAGGGTGACGTTGTCCATTATGGCCAGCAGTTCGGCCAGGATCCTTCACTCCGCCACCTCCTCTAGAGTGTCAAGGTTAATCCCCAGAACAGAGCTAGCCTTCCTGATCATCTTATTTACCCAAGAAGCATCACAAGCCTTTATGTGGTGCCCTAGCACACCACTGCAAAATAATCCACAGACTGGTAGAAAGTATGCAGTAGTTTACTGCACACGTTGAAGGAGAGTCGGCTCTGGCCCTTTTTGGACTGTTACCAGCCCATTCCAGCCTGTTGTCCATATGGACTCCCAGGAACTAGTATGACCCAACCCTTTCCACATCCATCCCCTGTATAGGGACTGCAGTCGGTTGGGCCTTGGTTCTCCTGAAGTCCACCACAATCTCCTTTGTTTAGCTGATGTCGAGCTGAAGGTGGTTTTGCTCACACCACACCACAAAGTCATTGATTTTGCTCCTGCACTCCTCCTCCTGCCCATCCCTGATGCACCCTACAATTGCTGAGTCATCCGAGAACTTCTGTAGGTGGCATGTATCAGAGTTATATCTGAAGTCCGAGGTGTAGAGGATGAGCAGGAAGGAGACAGGACCATTCCCTGGGAGGCCCCTGTGTTGCTCACTGCCCATTCTGACACACAGCTCTGTAGCCACACAAATTGTGGTAGTCCATAACCTAGGAGACTAAGGGTAGCAGGGGCTGAATGGTGTTGAAGGCACTGGAGAAGTCCAAAAACATAACCCTCACAGTGCAACCTGCATTGTCCAGGTGGGAGTAGGCCCTCTGCAGAAGGTAGATGATTGCATCATCCACCCCAATGTTGCGCTGGTATGCTAACTGCAGGGGGTTAAGTGATGTACACTCCAGGGGTCTGAGGTGAGCAAGGACTAACCTTTCCAGGGTCTTCATGATGTGGGATGTTAGTGCTACAGGTCTGCAGTCATTCAGGACAGTGGGGTGCGCCTTGGGACAAGGCAGGATGTTTTCCACAGCACATGAACCCTTTCCAGGCTCAGGCTAAGGTTGAAGTGATGCTGGAGTATTCCACACAGTTGGTCAGGACAGACCCTAAGCACCCTTGGGCTGATGGGGAGGTGGGGGGAAGGGGGGTGTTGGGGATCAGACCAGAGGTGGGGGGAAGGAAGGTGTTCCTGAACAGTCCAGAGGGAGCGGGGAGGGGATCGTTGATTGTCTCAATGGAGGCGTTGTGTGCAAAGGGGGTTGTGGGACAGCTGTGAGGGTGTGTGGCCTGGAGAGCTGGAGGGGAGATGGACAGAGCTCATTGGCTCTGTCCTGGGTCCCCTCCTTCTGCCCATAGTTTTTTTTTAAGCCAGTGATATTTCTCATACCCTTCCAAACCTCTCTCACCTGGTTCTGCCTCAGCTTGTCCTCCCCATGAGCCTCACAGAGCACATCCCAGTCTGTTGTCTCAAAGCAGTCCTGTAGGGCCTCATTCGCCTCTCTTAATGGTCCTAGTGTTCGCTGGCTGCTGTTGGACCATAGGCCTGTAGAGTGGGGTGAGGTGGACAAGGTTGTGATCCGATCTACCTAGGGGAGGGAGTACAGTGGAGTTGTATGCATCCTTCACATTAGCATATAACAAGTCCAGAGTTGTATTATTCCTAGTTGGGCACTTCACAAACTGTTTGAACGTGGGCAGCGTTGAAGAGAGAGATGAATGGTTAAAATCCCCAGAAATGGCAAAAAAGTCACTGGGATGTGCTGTCTGTAACCTCACGATAGCAGAGTGGATGACATCACACGGATTACACCATCTGTTGTCAACTAATAAAGCCATTGTCTTGTATTAAAATGATGTGCGCCTATGAGGAGTTCCATCAAGTTTCATTTTGTGCACAGGCATATGAACGCATGTTCACGCGCGACACGGTTATCTTTTCCGAGCTGCAGTTTATAAACAATGTTGCCCGTTGGCGTTTATCAAACGTAATAAATAGTTGTATTTCACTCTCACTTTTGTCATGCACAAAGTCACAGAACATAGCCCTGTGTCACGCCTGCTCCCGCTCTCCCTCCCTGGCGCCAGGCTATCCATCACTCTGCACTCCTGCCACCATCATTACGCACACCTGTTCCCCTCGTCACACGCAGCAGCCCTCATTGGACTCACCTGGACTCCTTCACGTTTTGATTGCCTTCCCTATATCTGTCTGTTTCCTCTGTTTCAACCCCGTGTCTGCATTGATTGTCGTGTTGTGTTCATGTCCAGACGCTGTTCCTGTTCTGTTGCACGTCCGGTATTTATTAAATGTTTCACTCCCTGTACCTGCTTCTCGTCTGCCAGTGTCAATCCTTACACCCTGGAAGTGGCTGGCAAGCAAACAAGACACAAACGGACCACGAGATGCACTGCCCAGCTAGTGTAGCAAGACAGACAGACTAGAGAGAGATGCACTGAAAGCTAGCACATCAACTTAACGTTACTGTTATTTGCTGACATCAAACTTGGAGAGGAGAGAACACAAGTTTACCTGATTGCTGTTTTTGCAATTCACTCTAATGGTTTTTTTTGTTAGTTTTTTTTGTGACCAGAAGGATAGTTCTGCTTCATCCTCTCATCGAAGTTGTAAACATTGACACCTGCTTTGACATGAGGGGTAGGCGGGGCCCTTGCGAAATTTGCAGGGCCCTACACAACTTGCGTAGTGAGCGTAAAGGGTAAGCTCTTTACATCTCAGCGACTATCAGGTATTGTAGAATGGTGCTTTCAGTTTCCTCATTCAACCACTGCGTTCAAATCAAAACATTGTTTACGGAGGATGCATGACTCAACCTTCACCTCCCGAGCCCGTTGGGGAGTTGCAGCGATGAGACAAGATCGAAATAAAGGTATGATTAACAATAACATGATTGAACATTACCAGTGTTATAACAGGCCCAAAATTGTTTACACAATTGGAAGCTATGTAGGACACGTCTTTGCATGAGTACATTTACATTTAGATGTACTTTTAAGCTGATGAAGTGAAATTGATTGGGAGGATGTGTTTCTCCCAGTTTGTCTTCATTTTAAACTTCAGATACCGAACAGAGCTGGAACATTATGCACTGACATTGTTTTACACTGCATTTGTTTATCTGATAATTTTCATCTCAAATAATTACAATTTAACACAGAACTGTAATTTCTTGTTGGTAAACGCTGAGCAGATTCATAAAAGGTTTCTGCATCCACAGATCATTTTTGCCTTGCTTCCCTCCATTTTATTAATGCACTGTTCCTCTTTTACAACTTGACTTATAACTCCCATTATTCCACTAAACATCTCTGCTTCTCTTGCTTACACAGCTACCCTCTGTAACACATAACCTTTAACTCTGATAATTGTTCAAAACATAATATAGATTTTTTGTAATGTTTAAACTACTTTTAAGATCCTACTAACCTGATTTACAATAGTATGTTAAATTAATAATGTATGTTATGAGGTAATCGTCCCATTTCTGATACAATACAGGGAATATGAGATAGCACTTAAAATCTAGGGTTTAGTCACTGAATTGTCATAATCTCCACCCGGCACAGCCAGAAGAGGACTGGCCACCCCTCAGAGCCTGGTTCCTCTCTAGGTTTCTTCCTAGGTTTTGCCTTTCTAGGGAGTTTTTCCTAGCCACCGTGCTTCTACATCTGCATTGCTTGCTGTTTGGGGTTTTAGGCTGGGTTTCTGTATAGCACTTTGTGACATCGGCTGATGTAAAAAGGGCTTTATAAATACATTTGATTTGATTTGACTTATAGTTGAGAATGTTACAGAAATGAATTGGAGGGCCGGTTCCTGGATGGAATGAAATCTGTAACATTTTGAAAAAATACGGTTATTGCTCAAAATACCCCCAACATTCCCATGTAAAACAGCTAAATTAATCAACCATCCACTCAACAAATTGGTCAAGAAGGGACGCAAATGCACCACACCATATGTGTGCTGTCACATGAATCAATACTCATTGATACCCCTGGTTTCCTCTCACCTATTATCTTTTTAAGAACCATAGCACAACAGGGCCTTCTACAGATTCAGTCTGCTGGGTTATTCACAGGCATTCCTGTAGGTTGAGGGGTGAGGAGGCTGAAGGTAATTGCTAAACCCACTTCCCCTTGAGGGGGACAAAGATGGTGAAAAATGAGAGATAATATGCATGATAATCACATAAGCTTACATGTAAAAGGCTGGAGGCAATGCAATAGACTAGACACTCGCTCTCGACATTAAATCATACCCTGGGACCTCCAATATGTAAATACATTTGCACATGGTTTCATTCGTTTTAGGCATTTTTTTGTATTATGTATTTTCATGTGAATATGAATACCATGTGGTGGGTGAGAGGACATGCATTAAAGCATGAAAGCAATGATGTGCTTTACAAGAGGAACAACTATGTGCTTTCATAGGAATGCATGATCAAAATACAGTGCACTAGCACACTCACACACACATGCATTCATGGCATGTACACACAGACATACAATATGTGTCAAACATAGGTTGCTTTGACACTGTGCATGGCAATAAAACGTCTTAATGCTGTCTCACAAATACTAAAAAAAGCTGTACAAAGGGTAGCTTTTTTTGTTTCCTTTTTAATGTGTGTGCAGGGATAATTTGTTGACATTTGTAGAACTTTTTGTACCACCTCACCAAGTTAATACTTTGAAAACGTAATGTTACCAAATGTTAAGCTGCCTCCAGACTGCAAACAGCTCAATACCCATGCCAACTGGTTCCTTCAATATAGAGCGGCTACACTTAAGCCATATTTCCACCTATTGACTATACATAAAATACATTAATAATTGATTTGCAGCTCTACAATGTAGAAATCAATATGGCTTAAAGCTTGAACATGAGACACAGCACTCAGTTTTCATGATTGGATTAAACATATTACCAGTAACCCAAAGGATACAGCAGCCAAGGAGACACCATAGTGTAGAGTAGACTGGAGCTCCAATTTAAAACCAGCGCTTTAAAAGGTTTTATGGATGCTGTTTCTCAACTATAGAGGAAATTGCTAATGTTAACACTCTTTTGATCGGGGAGATTGTTTTGTGTATTTTAGAGTTAGTTCCCAAGAGGGATGTGAAGCACCTCTGATTTTAATTAAATAAACGGGTGGATAATTATGAACTCTCTGGTGGCAGTGCCAGTTAATTGCTGATTAAGCGAGTTGGCCATTGTTTTTCCTCATTGCTCCGAGGATTAATGAGATGGCCACCAGTGTGTTGTAGCTGACTCACCTTTCAATTTGGAAAGATGGCACTAATTGAAAATCGGTTGGTTCCAGACTGGTTCGGACGGAGACAATTACACCGATTAGTCATAAGCTCTAGGTCAGTGCTGCTCATGTCTGTATAAAAGTGGCATACCTGATCAGAGAGGGGAATTATGGGACCTGGGCTGTGGTAAGGGCATCCAACAGGGAGATCGCTCTAGTTTGAAGTCGAGGTTCGACGTCCATCCAGTTCCCAAGAACGTCTAGAACTGCCTTCAAAACCGGCCACTAGAGGCAACTGTGAGCTCTATTACCTTCAAGTAGGCTGGCGCCTTTCTAGTTTGTGGATGCCTTTCCCAACCTTTAACCCTTTCCCAAACTTTAACCACCCGACTTGAGTGTTTGCTTTTGCAGAGTATGGTAGCAGTGTTTCAACTTAAACTTCAAAGTCAAACTGTGCCTAAGCACAAAGACCACGTTCTACAGGGTCCAAATAGTGAGCTTATACCCTCTCAGAGAAAATGTATGAACATGAATACCAATGGCGTCAACATATTGATGTGCAGAGTAACACAAACAGCAATTTTAATCACTGGAGTCACCTTTTCTTTTTTAATTGATTTATTTAATTTATTCCAATGTGAGAATTGATGTGTACACAGCTGTCACATTGCTCTTTAAGACCATTAAATAAAAAATGGCTTGTTTGCATTCAAAGTAGCGAAGGCACTATGCTAATGGAGTAGGCAGATCATTTGTTTCCTGCTTTTAATGAACACGAGGGGCTCATCACGAGGAGAAGAAGAGTCTTTCAGTTATCTCTTCTCCATTCCTTATTCATCATGTGTGACAGAAAAGCATCACTTTGAACAGAGTAAAATATCCACAGCTTAACACTCAACTCCTTCCTATTACATAATGTTGGTCAAGTACTGTATGTGAAATTAGCATACAGTGGGGAGAACAAGTATTTGATACACTGCCGATTTTGCAGGTTTTCCCACTTACAAAGCATGTAGAAGTCTGTAATTTTTATCATAGGTACTCTTCAACTGTGAGTGACGGAATCTAAAACAAAAATCCAGAAAATCACATTGTATGATTTTTAAGTAATTAATTGGCATTTTATTGCATGACATAAGTATTTGATACATCAGAAAAGCAGAACTTAATATTTGGTACAGAAACCTTTGTTTGCAATTACAGAGATCATACGTTTCCTGTAGTTCTTGACCAGGTTTGCACACACTGCAGCAGGGATTTTGGCACACTCCTCCATACAGATCCTTCAGGTTTCGGGGCTGTCGCTGGGAAATACGGACTTTCAGCTCCCTCCAAAGATTTTCTATTGGGTTCAGGTCTGGAGACTGGCTAGGCAACTCCAGGACCTTGAGATGCTTCTTACGGAGCCACTCCTAAGTTGCCCTGGCTGTGTGTTTCGTGTCGTTGTCATGCTAGAAGACCCAGCCATGACCCATCTTCAATGCTCTTACTGAGAGAAGGAGGTTGTTGGCCAAGATCTCGCGATACATGGCCCCATCCATCCTCCCCTCAATACGGTGCAGTCGTCCTGTCCCCTTTGCAGAAAAGCATCCCCAAAGAATGATGTTTCCACCTCCATGCTTCACGGTTGGGATGGTGTTCTTGGGGTTGTACTCATCCTTCTTCTTCCTCCAAACATGGCGAGTGGAGTTTAGACCAAAAAGCTCAATTTCTGTCTCATCAGACCACATGACCTTCTCCCATTCCTCCCCTGGATCATCCAGATGGTCATTGGCAAACTTCAGACGGGTCTGGACATGTGCTGGCTTAAGCAGGGGGACCTTGCGTGCGCTGCTGGATTTTAATCCATGACGGCGTAGTGTGTTACTAATGGTTTTCTTTGAGACTGTGGTCCCAGCTCTCTTCAGGTCATTGACCAGGTCCTGCCGTGTAGTTCTGGGCTGATCCCTCACCTTCCTCATGATCATTGATGCCCCACAAGGTGAGATCTTGCATGGTGCCCCAGACCGAGGGAGATTGACCATCATCTTGAACTTCTTCCATTTTCTAATAATTGCGCCAACAGTTGTTGCCTTCTCACCAAGCTGCTTGCCTATTGTCCTGTAGCCCATCCCAGCCTTGTGCAGGTCTACAATTTTATCCCTGATGTCCTTACACAGCTCTCTGGTCTTGGCCATTGTGGAGAGGTTGGAGTCTGTTTGATTGAGTGTGTGGACAGGTGTCTTTTATACAGGTAACGAGTTCAAACAGGTGCAGTTAATACAGGTAATGAGTGGAGAACAGGAGGGCTTCTTAAAGAAAAACTAACAGGTCTGTGAGAGCCGGAATTCTTACTGGTTGGTAGGTGATCAAATACTTATGTCATGCAATAAAATGCAAATTAATTATTTAAAAATCATGCAATGTGATTTTCTGCATTTTTGTTTTAGATTCTGTCTCTCACAGTTGAAGAGTACCTATGATAAAAATTACAGACCTTTACATGCTTTGTAAGTAGGAAAACCTGCAAAATCGGCAGTGTATCAAATACTTGTTCTCCCCACTGTATGTGTCTCTATGGCTATGTTTACACAGCCACCCTAAGAACCCAAATCTGATTTTCTTACTATAGCCAATATCTATTTCTGACTGTCCACACTCAGTTTTACATGTGACCCATATTAAATGTGTGCATTCATGTAACCTCTGAAGTAGCACACAGATGCAATGCTCATTTCTGCAGGCTGTGTGCATAAAAAACACTTCAGAGCAAAACAATCTGATCCGAGCATCCAGACAGAGGTCCCATATGGAGGATCAGGTTTGTATCAGGATTCAGATCCACATATGGAAGTGGTATACACTGAGTATACAAAACATTGCTCTTTCCATGACAGAATGACGAGGAGAATCCAGGTGAAAGCTATGATCCTTACTGATGTCATTTGTTAAATCCACTTCAATCAGCGTAGATGAAGGGTAGGAGACAGGTTAAAGAAGGATTGAGACAATTGAGAAATGGATTGTGTATGTGTGCCATTCAGAGGTTGATTGGGGAAGACAAAATTCAAGTGCCTTTGAACAGGTGCCAGGTTTGTGTCAAGAACTGCAACGCTGCTGGGTTTTTCCCGCTCAACAGTTTCCCATGTGTATCAAGAAAGGTCTACCACCCAAAGGACATCCAGCCAACTTGACACAACTGTGTGAAGTATTGGAGTCAACATGGGCCAGCATCCATGTGGAACGCTTTTAACACCTTGTCGAGTCCATGCCCCAACAAATTGAGGCTGTTCTGAGGGTCTTTAGATTGAATGTCTACATGTTATTGTAAAGTATTTTTGTATGTCATGTCTTTTTCGTTATGTGTCAGATCCTAGCAAGACTAACTGTCGCCATTGGCATTGGATAATGGTGATCCCATATAAAATTTTATGTTTTTTTGTTGTTGCAAATAATTGGAAAAATATATGAATTGGGCTGCCTGTGTAAACAAAGTCTAAGGAATTCATAATCATTCATTAACTGATTATTCAATGAATGAAAACAAATATTTTAATCAACGGTTCATATTTTAAAATACAGGCCTACACAAATATAGGCTTACACATTGCTCCACAGCTTAGCCCATTCCTGTTTGGTGACACTTGTTTCCCAGTTGTTTGATTGTCAGTGGTTATTGTGAGGACATCATCCTGAGTAACTAGGTATCTCTACTTTAGATAATCTAAGTGCCACAGTCATCAAAGCATTTTTCCAGACTGTAATTTTTCCATTGTATGCCATTTCATCAGTCATTTAATTGGGGGCTTGATAGGGCCCACACATATTTAACAAAGAAAAGATGTCTGATCACCCCCTACCTAATACCTTTTCAGCTAAGTTTTTGGGGGATCAAGCTCTCTGCAGAGGATGGATACGAACCCACTTCATTTGACTAAGGTGCTGTCAAAATACAATTCACTTAACCGATTTGCTTTGTAGATATATACTCTGAAATGTATCAACTGACTGACTAGGTATCTCTGCATTATTCATGGAGCAGAAATCCCCCTGAATGCAGACACTGTTGTACTCACACAGAGGGGGATATGACAGCATTGTCTCTACAACGCCCTTGTTAGAATTCAGCTGTGGGTAGTGGGAGACACATACAGACACCCTCAGCCTCATTAAAGACCAGGCCCATGTGTCCAACATTATGGATGGTGAACGCCTAAACTGTCACTTGCAAACAGTCAATGTCATTTTCTATCCACTGCAACATATGCAACAGCAGGGCGCCATGTAATGACACCCAAAGGTCACTTAACAGTTTAACCATTGCAATAAGTGGAAGCATTAAGACTTCTTTCAAATTACCTATTAACAGTTCATTAACGGTTATGGTTAATCAATTGCATGTACATGTCTCTCTTTGAGCCACCAGATAACATTGCATCTCAAAACATGGCGTTACATTTTAATTTGCTCAGAGATACCTAGGGATCCTGAGTGGCACAGTGGTCTAAGGCACTGCATTGCAGGGCTAGAGGCATCACTACAGACCCAAGTTTGATCCCGGGTTGTATCACAACCGGCTGTGATCGGGAGTCCAATAGGGCGGAGCACAATTGGCCCAGCGTTGTCAGGGTTAGGGGAATGGTAGGCCATCATTGTAAATAAGAATTTGATCTTAACTGACTTGCCTGGTTACATTTTTTTTTTTTTACTTTGACCAAATTACACTACAATAATGTTCAAAGGGCTGTACAACAGTAAGGAAAACAAATATTGCATAAAGCATTGTGTAGCTTTCTTTGCTGTTGAAGTATTCCCTTCTGCACATCCTTGGCAACGAACAATCAATGTTTCATGGTTCTGCCCTGAATGGAACTTCAGAGCTTGTCTTCTAGTGATACACGTTTACATTCTTTTGTCAATTTCTTTTTACGTAAACATCAGAAGACCAGTGTCATCGTGACTTGTGTTGGAAGGAGATTGTGGGTGGAATTGATAAGTAGCCTACTAATTTTCTTATTACGTAAACCTGGCTGATTGAAACCTTTGAATATGTTGATTTACCATTGGCAGTATGCAGTGGCCGACTTAAATAATAATATTCTTATAAAGAAGGTAGAGACTATTCAAACATTTTCTGTCATCTAAAATGCAATTCTAGTGGAAACCTCCCTCCCAGAATGTCTGGCATAGTAGTAACCTTTCCATGGTCTTTTCCAAATGGCAAAAGATCAGTAAACAGCGAGACAGAGTCCTGCCACTTGATTTTATCCTCATTTTATGAGAGTGGGTCTAGCCCTGCTGTACATGGACCCTAGCACTGCAGTAGATGGACCCTAACCCTGCAGTAGATGGACCCTAGCCCTGCAGTCGATGGACCCTAGCCCTGCAGTCGATGGACTCTAGCCCTGCAGTCTATTGACCCTTTGCGGTATAGTTCACTCATTCCAGTCTCACCTCTGCTTCTACCTCCCTTAATACCGTATGAATCTCCTTTAGTGCGCTGTATCTCTGTATAATAAAAACCTGCCTCCCACCCTGTCATGGCATTTTGAGGTAATCCATGCCAAAGTAGAATACCAGCTTGCACATCGCCAAAGGTGAGAAAATGAGAAGAAACATATCAATTCCTGTTTTATGAGGATCAAAAAGTAAATCATGATTTAAACAGATACATACAGTGCATTCAGAATGTATTCAGACCCCTTCCTTTTTTCCACATTTTGTTATTGTCAGGCTCTGGCCATAGAGAAGCCTAATTGCTTCTCTATGTAGCTATGGTCAGAGTCTGACAGTGTCGTTCTTTTCTGTTTCTGTGTGGGGTTTAGGTTGGATCCCTAATTAGAGGCAGCTGCACGGCATTGTCTCTAATTAGGGATCCTATATATGTTGAGTCTGTCTTTCACTTTGTGGTGGGTTGTTATCGATATATAGGTATATGTTGATGTTGTCGTATATAATTGCAGTCACGGTGAAAGTAAGTGTGCCTTTTCTACGTCCGTTTCATTTCGTGTTTATTTCTGGGAACGTGACGTTTTGTCTTTCGTGTTTGTCTGATTGTTGTAGTTCGTTCATTTAATTATTATTATACATAGTATATAAATAAATAATGTTGAACTATGATTGCGCTGCGCCTTGGTCTCTCCATACACCCAATCGTGACAGAACAACCCACCTCAGCGAGACCAAGCAGCGCGACTGGGGAGAGAGGGAGAGAGAGGAGTGCGCGCCAGTACCTATTCCCACGTGGCCTAGGGTGAAGCCTGAGGACAGGGGTAGGTTCATGAAAAAATGGAGGAGGATGGAGAAACAAAGCTCCGTTGTGGCTGCGAGCACCACACCATCGGTGCGCAGCCAGAGCATGGAGAGGCTGAAGACGGGGAATCGCCCACCACTTCGTCTGCCCACAGAGCAGGATTGGGAGAAGCCTGAGGGGTTCAATAAGTACCCAGAGGAGGAGCAGACGAGGTGGTGGAGAGCCTGGGTTGCCCTTCTGCTGGAGGCTCAGAAAGACCCACTCCTCCGGGAGATAGAGGAGGAGAGGGACTTTGAGCGCCGGGTACTAGTGCTGAGGCTAATGGACAGACGAACACCTCCAGCGAAAGTCAGCGTCCCTCCACCTCCAGCGAAGGTCAGCGTCCCTCCACCTCCAGCGAAGGTCAGCGTCCCTCCACCTCCAGCGAAGGTCAGCGTCCCTCCACCTCCAGCGAAGGTCAGCGTCCCGCCACCTCCAGCCAAGGTCAGCGTCCCGCCACCTCCAGCCAAGGTCAGCGTCCCGCCACCTCCAGCCAAGGTCAGCGTCCCGCCACCTCCAGCCAAGGTCAGCGTCCCGCCACCTCCAGCCAAGGCCAGCGTCCCTGAGCCTCCAGCGAAGGCCAGCAGCCCTGAGCCTCCAGCGAAGGCCAGCAGCCCTGAGCCTCCAGCGAAGGCCAGCAGCCCTGAGCCTCCAGCGAAGGCCAGCAGCCCTGAGCCTCCAGCGAAGGCCAGCAGCCCTGAGCCTCCAGCGAAGGCCAGCAGCCCTGAGCCCCCACCGGTACCCAAGCCGGGTCCAGCCGTCTGCTCCGCCTCAATGCCTGAGCAGTCCGCTCCACCGGTGCCTAATCCGGATCCAGCCGTCTGCTCCGCCGCAGTGCCAGAGCAGTCCGCTCCACCGGTGCCCAATCCGGGTCCAGCCGCCTGCTCCGCCGCAGTGCCAGAGCAGTCCGCTACACCGGTACCCAGTCCGGGTCCAGCCGTCTGCTCCGCCTCAGTGCCAGAGCAGTCCGCTCCACCGGTACCCATTCCAGGTCCAGCCGTCTGCTCCGCCTCAGTGCCAGAGCAGTCCGCTCCACTGGTACCCAATCCGGGTCCAGACGTCTGCTCCGCCTCAATGCCTGAGCAGTCCGCTCCACCGGTGCCCAATCCGGATCCAGCCAGCCGTCTGCTCCGCCGCAGTGCCAGAGCAGTCCGCTCCACCGGTGCCCAATCCGGGTCCAGCTGTCTGCTCCGCCGCAGTGCCAGAGCAGTCCGCTCCACCGGTACCCAGTCCGGGTCCAGCCGCCTGCTCCGCCTTAGTGCCAGAGCAGTCCGCTCCACCGGTACCCAGTCCGGGTCCAGCCGTCTGCTCCGCCTCAGTGCCAGAGCAGTCCGCTCCACCGGTACCCAGTCCGGGTCCAGCCGCCTGCTCCGCCTCAGTGCCAGAGCAGTCCGCTCCACCGGTACCCAGTCCGGGTCCAGCCGTCTGCTCCGCCTCAGTGCCAGAGCAGTCCGCTCCACCGGTACCTAGTCCGGGTCCAGCCGTCTGCTCCGCCTCAGTGCCAGAGTAGTCCGCTCCACCGGTACCCAAGCCGGGTCCAGCCGTCTGCTCTGCCTCAGTGCCAGAGCAGTCCGCTCCCCCGGTACCCAATCCGGGTCCAGCCGTCTGCTCCGCTTCAGAGCCTGAGCAGTCCGCAGCACCGGTGCCCAGTCCGGGCCCGGTTGTTTTCCCAGCTCCATGGCCGGAGCAGTTTACCCCACCGGTGCCCAGTCCGGGCCCGGTTTATTGCCCAGCTCCATGGCCGGAGCCGTTTGTCCCACCGGTGCCCAGTCCGGGCCCGGTTGTTTTCCCCGCTCCATGGCCGGAGCCGTTTGCCCCACCGGTGCCCAGTCCGGGCCCGGTTGTTTTCCCCGCTCCATGGCCGGAGCCGTTCACCCCACCGGTGCCCAGTCCGGGCCCGGTTGTTTTCCCCGCTCCATGGCCGGAGCCGTTTACCCCACCGGTGCCCAGTCCGGACCCGGTTGTTTTCCCCGCTCCATGGCCGGAGCCGTTTACCCCACCGGTGCCCAGTCCGGGCCCAGTTGTTTTCCCCGCTCCATGGCCGGAGCCGTTTACCCCACCGGTGCCCAGTCCGGTGATAAGGAAGGGGCATGGGACAAGACTGTCCACGTCGCCGGAGCCGCCCCCGATGGACTAGTTTTCCCTCCCATTTACCCCCCCGTGTTTTGTGTGTTTTCTTTTGTCTAGGCGTCCGGGAGTCCGCGCCTTTGGGGGGGGTACTGTCAGGCTCTGGCCATAGAGAAGCCTAATTGCTTCTCTATGTAGCTATGGTCAGAGTCTGACAGTGTCGTTCTTTTCTGTTTCTGTGTGGGGTTTAGGTTGGATCCCTAATTAGAGGCAGCTGCACGGCATTGTCTCTAATTAGGGATCCTATATATGTTGTGTCTGTCTTTCACTTTGGGGTGGGTTGTTATCGTTATACAGGTATATGTTGATGTTGTCGTATATAATTGCAGTCACGGTGAAAGTAAGTGTGCCTTTTCTACGTCCGTTTCATTTCGTGTTTAATTCTGGGAACGTGACGTTTTGTCTTTCGTGTTTGTCTGATTGTTGTAGTTCGTTCATTTAATTATTATTATACATAGTATATAAATAAATAAAGAATGTCGAACTATGATTGCGCTGCGCCTTGGTCTCTCCATACACCCAATCGTGACAGTTATTTTGCAGCTGTATTCTAAAATGGATTAAATCATTTTTCCCCCATCATTCTGCACACAATACCCCATAAGGAAAAAGCCAAAACAGATGTTCCTGCAAACATGACAACGAACCTAAGAACACAGCCAAGACAGTGCAGGAGTGGCCCAGCCAGAGTCCGGACTTGAAATCGAAAAATTCTAAAAACCTGTTTTTACTTTGTCATTGTTAGGTATTGTATATACAGTCGTGGTCAAAAGTTTTGAGAATGACACAAGTATTGGTCTCCACAAAGTTTGCTGCCTCAGTGTTGATGATGGCAATTTGCATATACTCCAGAATGTCATGAAGAGTGATCAGATGAATTGCAATTAATTGCAAAGTCCCTCTTTGCCATTAAAATGAACTTAATCCCCCAAAAACATTTCCACTGCATTTCAGCCCTTCCACAAGAGGACCAGTTGCCATCATGTCAGTGTTTGTCTCGTTAACACAGGTAAGAGTGTTGATGAGGACAAGGCTGGAGATCACTTTGTCATGCTGATTGAGACAGAATAACAGAATGGAAGCTTTAAAAGGAGGGTGGTGCTTGAAATCATTGTTCTTCCTCTGTCAACCATGGTTACCTGCAAGGAAACACGTGCCGTCATCATTGCTTTGCCCAAAAAGTGCTTCACAGGCAAGGATATTGCTGCTGGTAAGATTGCACCTAAATCAACCATTTATCGGATCATCAAGAACTTCAAGGAGAGAGGTTCAATTGTTGTGAAGAAGGCGTCAGGGCGCCCAAGAAAGTCCAGCAAGAGCCATGACCGTCTCCTAAAGTTGATTCCGCTGTGGGATCGGGGCACCACCAGTGCAGAGCTTGCTCAGGAATGGCAGCAGGCAGGTGTGAGTGCATCTGCACGCACAGTGAGGCGAAGACTTTTGGAGGATGGCCTGGTGTCAAGAAGGGCAGCAAAGAAGCCACTTCTCTCCAGGAAAAACATCAGGGACAGACTGATATTCTGCAAAAGGTACAGGGATTGGACTGCTGAGGACTAGGGTAGAGTCATATTCTCTGATGAATCTCCTTTCCAATTGTTTGGGCCATCCGGAAAACACCATGTCCGGAGAAGACAAGGTGAACGCTACCATCAGTCCTGTGTCATGCCAACAGTAAAGCATCCTCAGACCATTCATGTGTGGGGTTGCTTCTAAGCCAAGGGAGTGGCCTCACTCACAATTTTGCCTAAGAACACAGCCATGAATAAAGAATGGTACCAACACATCCTCCGAGAGCAACTTCTCACAACCATCCAAGAACAGTTTGGTGACGACCAAAGCCTTTTACAACATGATGGAGCACCTTGCCATAAGGCAAAAGTGATAACTAAGTGGCTCGGGGAACAAAACATCAACATTTTGGGTCCATGGCCAGGAAACTCCCCAGACCTCCTCAAGAGGTGGGTGGACAAACAAAAACCCACAACTTCTGACAAACTCCAAGCATTGATTATGCAAGAATGGCCTGCCATCAGTCAGGATGTGGCCCAGAAGTTAATTGACAGCATGTCAGGGCGGATTGCAGAGGTCTTCAAAAAGAAGGGTCAACACTGCAAATATTGACTCTTTGCATAAACTGAATGTCATTGTCAATGAAAGCCTTTGACACTCATGGAATACTTGTAATTATACTTCAGTGTACCATAGTAACTACTGACATAAAGATCTAAGAACACTGAAGCAGCCAACTTTGTGGAGACCAATACTTGTGTCTTTCTCAAAACCTTTGACCACGACTGTAGATTGATGATATCAGAGTACAGGTGAGACCCAGGCGCAGGCAACGTTTGGAATAACAAATGTTTATTACACCAACAGGGGGCAGGATCAAGCAGAGTTCGGTAATCCAGAGTAGTGGGACAAAGGTACAAAACGGCAAGCAGGCTCAGGGTCGGGGCAGGCAAGGAAAGGTTGAAACCGGGAAACCAAGAAAACAGGCACTTTAGAGAGAGAGAGGAGTAAAGGGGGAAAACACTGGTAGGTTTGAAGAACAAAATGAACTGGCAACAGCCAAACATAGAACACAGGGATAAATACACTGGGGATAATGGGGGAGATGGGTGACACCTGGAGGGGGGTGGAGACAATCACAAAGACAGGTGAAACAGATCAGGGTGTGACAGATGAGCGGGGAAAAACGATTTAATTAATTTTAGAATAAGGCTGTAACATAACAAAATGTGGAAAAAGTCAAGGTTGTCTGAATACTTTCCAAATGCACTGTATGTGTGTGTTTCTAAGGGTTTGGGTTAAAAGCAGAAGGTTTGACCTTTTGTGCATTGTATTACATTATATTAACAATAGCATCTGAATGGTGTGGATCGCTATTAATTAAAGTGTTTATGAATACCGCTCTTAGATTAGAGTTTTTTTCTATGTTGAATTTGCAGTTGAATTATGTAACAGCCCACTGTAGGATTCAATGTGATGCACCCAACAGTGCTCCTTCTCCAGAACGTTATAGAAGGGTCTATAGCAACAGTTGACTCAGATCTGAGGAAGGTGATGTCATATTGCTAGACAACTAGCAGTCACTTATTTCTTCATCTTAACAGTGATGCCTGGCACCTGAAAATTGCTTATCAGCTAAAGCCAAACATTCAAATAGATGCATGCAGTATTGCTGACAGCCACTCATCTTATAACTGTTGTTGGTAAGAGGTGATGAAGCATTGAGATATCATTGTGTGCCTTGGTTTATACCAGGCTGCACGCAGACACAGACACTAGTGAGTGACAGCCAGGAAGCTGGGAGGATGACAGTCTCAGCACGGACAGTGGCAGATTCCGATATCACATGCAGCACAGGCCCAGCTTCCACTTGGTGATGAACACATCACATTACAGGAGGTTCAAGGAATCACAGGAGGAGGACAGGAGGGAAGGGATGGTGCGTCAATGTGAACGAATTACCATCTTCTGATTTTGGGAAGAATACTTTCCCTTCATTGTTTGTTGTAGCTCTCACTGATTGTTTTTGTGTAGCCCGAGAAAAATTAACAAAGCTTATTTGAAGTGTTCCTGGTGGCTGTGAGGAGTTAACGTTATCACATTCTGTGGTATAATTCAGCGTGAATGACATACACCAACCTCCCTTCTGGTTAAGAAGCTGCTCCACACTCTTCATGACTCTGCTGTCAGGTAACATCATCTGAATGGCCATGTTGGAAATACGTAGAGGCAGTTATGCAATTCAAAAGCACAGGCAGGCACAAAATGCATATAATAGGGAGGTTGGAGAGGCTGTCTCAATGCAGCTGACTCCAGCTGTCTAATTAGATATGACAAAGTTCAGAGTCTATCGGGGTAAGGATTAAGAACACAGCGTATGACGCAGGCCCCTCGGAAGAAATGACAGAAATCCTTGATGAATAATGAATGTGGTCATTTAGCAGGGGAATGCTGCTGTTGGAAGTCTGTTGTGTGATGATAAAGACTGATTGGCCAGTAGGAATGAGTTTGACTGAGCCATTACCAAAAGTGTGATGCTGTGAGAGATCCCTCAGCCATCAATATCATTAAAAACAGGGTCAAGGTCGTGGATACAACTGTCAAGACAGAGTATCAATGAGTGATATACACTCTTAGAAATAATGTGTATTATCTAGAATTGAAAAGGGTTCATCGCCTTTGAAAAACCCTTTTTGTTCCCAGGTAGAACCTTTTCCACAGAGGGTTCTACCTGGATCCAAAAAGGGTTATCCTATGAGGACAGCCTTGGAACCCTTTTTCTAAGAGCGTAACCACTGTTGGGGAAGCTACTCTAAAATCATAGTTTACCAAACCACCAATTACTTTATATTGGAAGATTCTGGTGAATAAACATTAGCTGACTTAGTATGAATCATCTGCAGCTTTGTGATAAAAGCACATCCCCACCATATAACAAGAGCTGAACTCATCAATTTTCTCATCAGGTAGAGTGTTTTCACACCTGGTGACACGTTTCAACACTTGTTTTTTTTATTTTATTTTATTTTATTTTTTTTCACCTTTATTTAACCAGGTAGGTCAGTTGAGAACAAGTTCTCATTTGCAACTGCGACCTGGCCAAGACAAAGCAAAGCAGTGTGACAAATAACAACACAGAGTTACACATTAAACAAACAGTCAAAAACACAATAGAAAATAGAAAAATCTATATACAATATATTGTCCTTACTGAGGTTGAGTCAATATGGGTTGAACATCTTACTGTAGTGTAAAAATGAATGAAAATGTTTGATGTGTTATAAGCAATGAATCTGAGTTGCCAACTCCTTTGGGAGGATATTAACTCCCACCTCCCAAGCAGTAGAATACTTTCGAATAATTTAACACACTTTGTGAAGGATGTGTTGGCTGAAAATCAATTGAGTGTCCAGTTTCATCTATCTCCTTCCCTGTATTGATACTTGCAGACTCAAGGCATTTTCTGAGAGATATAACAGATGTCCTCGAGATCCGAACTGCAGATAGAGTTGCTCTTTTGTAAAAAGAACATTGGATCTGGGAGAAAATACAATTTAAGCCACTTAAACTTTTTCAGCATGGAGCATGTCTGATATGGAAGACGAAGGTTTGTCACATCAGTACTTCCTATTTCTGTTTTATTATGTGCCAATGGAAAGTGAATGGGGATCTGTGACTCTTGACAAATTGGGCCTCCATAGTAGTTTGTGTTTTCTCTCAGTCTCCCACCCCTAGCCCAGGAGATTCATGAGTGGAGCAGGTCTTGCTAGATCACTTCATTTATAACAGCACCGGAGCTGGACTTCTGATTTATGAACAGTCAAGGGCCTAGTTAAGAACCCATTAACTATGGAAGACATGAGGAGTGAGAAATGTATAAATTAAATGAAAATGCAAGATTTCATCCCTCTCTCCGAGTTAGTGTGTTTTAACTTCACTGAGGTAGATAAAAAAAAGTACAACTTCAGTGGGTTAATGTTGTGGTTTGTTAGTTTTGACTCCACTGTGTATGAGGACCGACACATGACACTCAGCATTACTATGGTTTTGGAACACAAAAATGCAGTGGGGTGTACTTTCTTGGTCTTTAAAGTTTCCGGAGCGTTGCTGTGCTGATCCAAGCACTTCCACCCCAACGGAGATATGTGTAGTAATTTAAATGATTTGACAGGTACATCCACTCTGTGACAGAGGCAGGCTATTACAATGAGTCTGTGATTCATCCTATGGGCTAAGAAGAGACAGCTTTGCAACTTACAGAAGCAGACAATCCCTTTCAGTCAAGCTCATTCCCCTGAAACAGCCAGTGAAACTACTATGTAAATTGTCTCTGGAAGGAAATTCAGCTCAATACAAAAGTCTACAACTGAATCTAGATTCCCTTCACTACACTGTCATGAAATAAACAATTTTAGATGGAAGAGGTGTGTAATGTACAGTATCATCACTGTTCATATACAGTGCAGGTTGTCTTATGGGATATCATTACAGAAACAACTGGCAGAATACAATTCTATTACACGTTAAAGATGTCACTACGGGCAACCCCTTTATACACCCGTGTTCCCTCTCAATGGATACTTATGAGAACATGATAGAAGTGTTCTTATCTTTCTTTCTATTGTACATAATGGTTTCAAATGTTTTATTGTGTGTCCCTTTTTCATCAACAAACGTCTGAGTCATATCCCCTTGTCAGGTTAACTGTAGAATAAACAATTTAGACAATTGTAATACTACTGTATTCATCACCAAAGATATCTATCCCCTGGATGATTCACCAAAGGGATGGTGTCCTGATGAAGGCTATTGTTCCTCTTTACCAAGGACTGTCTTTTCACAGTGTTCCTTTTTTTTAAACCAGTATAACAAATACATCCTTGACATAATTACAAAATATAAAAAGGCTTAATGGAATTCATTAATGAACACAAAAGGCCACAAATATAAATATCTAGAGAAGGAATAACAAAGTCTATAGTTGTCTTTATTGCTGTTGTCACAAGCAACTATCAAATTTGACATGAGTTTGATAAACTGTAAATATACAATATGTGATCACCCTGGATTCAGACTCAGACTTTTCAGTTCTGTAAAACAGAGATTAAAGTGCCCCTTGCCTCTTGTCTGTTTATACACTCAGAATAAATATGTCAGACTGTGGACAACATTATTTTTTCAGATGCCAGTCAGGAGTTTAAACAAGCTCCGGAACTGTACACCACCACCACCACCACCACTGCATATTCCTCGTTTCATATCAATGGTTTTATGTGCAATACACTTTCTAAAAACTGCCCTTCTAATCTGTCCTGCTGATACTATCTGGACTGTGAACTCGCCAGTGACTTTCCCTTCACCCACGCTGTGCCCCTGCACCCCTTTGCCCTCTCTGAGCTGTAAACTGATCTATAAATGTGCCAAATGAAATAACCTATGAATATTTAAAATATTCGAAACCACTGAGAGGCCGAAGAATGAGGCATATGGTTAAATGATGCATTGAGCTCACCAGGCCCCAGGAGGCCACTACATGGGATAGGGGGTTTAGATTACGGGTCTTCACGGGTCCAAAAAGTTTCCCATCCACACCCGATATGCATAAATACATTTTTAAATATAGAGACTAGACCAGTTTCGTATAGACCTGGTCGCATCCAGACTTGGTCTGCTCCGATCTCAATTTTTAAGCTACTTTATACACTGGAGCTGATAAAGCTTGAGGGGGTGGATGTAGAAATATGTGACGCTCTGTCAGGGGCCATGCTGTGTGTGTAGGCTACTGTGAGTGTGAGCGAGTAACACAGGAACTGGGAACAGGGAGGAGCGAGAGACCGCAACCAACCAAGCCGACTCGTGCTATAGTAGACTAATGGCTGTCATCGCTAGGTTATTTATCATCCAATATGATTACGTAGTATCTGTTTTGACTGCATCAAACCAGGAGAAGCTAATTAAGCTAGCTAGCTAGCTAGGCTAATTGAGGCTGCATATGTTTTCTCGTCCTACACAGTTACAAACAACAACAACTCCATTCAGAATATAAAGTAGCAGCCTTCCTGTTGGTCGTTGTAGCCTATCCTTCTCCTTTAACTTTTAATTCCATAATTTTAATTCCATCTTCCATTGATTCGATATCTCCTCACCTTTGCCCAGAGGCTCTATACTGTAGCCTATCGCCGTTTTGATTACTTGTGATCGGCAAACAACAACAACAACAACAAGCGACGTGCCACTGTCATGAAAAGCAAAGAGCAGCAGCATAAATTATACAGTACAGTTTTCTCTCTCTCTCTACTGCAGCAGTCACGTTCGGATCTATTGGATCCTTCAGGACAAGTCAGTTAAAATTACACATACCTGAGAGAGATCCGCCCATATCAGATCAGAGCCAGACCCGTGACATTATTTAGAATTCTGGATCTGGACCCGCTCGAGTCTCGGATTGGGTCTTGGGTATTCAGATACAGATGGATCCATGAAGACCTCTAGTCCAGATACCGATCCAGCACTTCATTTACAACCTATAGACACAGAAAATAGCTTTTTGAATCTCTACTAATGATTCTAAACCTGACTAAAGAGACCTGATAATGGCATAATAGTCACATAATGAAATCAAATTAGATTCCTCATATTGTACTATCCATTACTAACTGCAGGCTAACCATCCATCTGCAAGTGATTCATAACAGCTCTTTATGACTCATTTCCCTAAAGACTGCAGAAGAGAAAAGAGTTTGAGCACACATCAGTATGGTGGTATGGCAGGCTAATCCAATAAGGACTGCTCCTAGAGGGTCAAGCTGAAAACTTTAGGCTTCTCTCACAGAACACAGGGGCATTACAGTCAAACGATTTAAGGTTATTCTCATGAACACCCAGTGCAATTATGATGATTGTCATGCCTAGGAGGGTGTGCCATTTTAGAACTGCACTCTCAGTACTGTCATATCTTTTAATTGTCATAAAGCATGACCTGTCTGTGGGGACACTGAATCATAAGCAATGCAGTGTATTAATCAACTCATCTCAACTAACCTCACCAACATAGCGATCTGAGCAGGCCTACAGGTAGCCTACTCCAAATGACTGCTTCCTTGGTTGAAATGTTGGGTTAAAGACGTCCCACTGGTCTAGAAAGTCTCCTTTCTAATCTAATTACCACCCAGTAGAAAGGACTTGCACTCAGTGGAGGTGGATGGTCTCTCTGGGAGCTCCACTGCTCCCTAACAAACACACAATCTTTACCTCTCGCTGCTTGGAGAGCAAGTGCCTGGCGTGATATACACCTCCACATTAGGCCGTGACAGGAAAGGGTTGTTTTTGATGAAGTGCAGTGCTTTGGTGACAGCCTCTTCTCTCGTGAAGAATATTTACACGGGCTCAAGTGGAGGGCTGTAAATAAATGGCTTTGCGGTGAACCTCAAAGCCAACAGAGACACTCCTACAGAAAGGTGGAGAAATCTGGTGAGGCTATTAGCGCTCTATTTTTCCATCCTCTTATGAAATGCAGTCATGGTGCAATTATATACAACGTCGGGACAACAAGATTAATAGAGTCTGTCTGCCTGTGGCTTGGTGGGTGGGGGGGGGGGGGGGGGGGGAATGCAGAGGAAGAGTATTACTCTCCCTTAATATTAAAGACCAGAGAGGTTCTGTGTTTGATACAATACTACGGTCTGCATTTGCTACAGTTTGTCATAAGCGTTTCTGCAGTTTCATCCTCAAGCTTAAAACACATTTATGAGGCAGGTGGTACTTGGCGATATCCCGGGAAAAACATTTAGCCTCGGCAGTAAGAGTAGGAACAGCAAAGGTATTGAATTCAACTGTCTTCAGTTTTTAAATAGAGGGGAATAATTACAGGCACCTGACAGTAATGGTTAGTCAGTTGGCTCCCTCAAGAGCAGATATCTCTCTCTTCTGTCACTGTGCCTCAATGAGATGTTCCTCCTGGCTGTCAGGTTGGTGGTTGACAGGGTTGCTCTGTGTGGTCACTCTGAAAGAAACACCGTTAAATGTAACAGTCTGTGTCTGAAGCCTGTCCATGAGACACGCTATAGACTGAGCTGGCCTGGCACACAGAGAGGCTGTCTGGAGCAGATGGAGCTACTGTACCAAACAGAAGTGCCACACTCTTTAATTAAATAAAAAGTTACTTCTGGGAGAGATGAAAGAAATGTACTGACAATCACACTGTTTACCTCAATCAGGTGTGTTGACTTGTGTTAAGCACAGTGTAATTAAAATCTGTCAAGACTCGAGGTACACTATCAAAACATCTGGGGTTTTTTGGCACTTGCCTATTGCATTCATGCCTGAGTTATGTGCTGTTACCTTTATCTGTCTTGTCTTACGGACAGCTATGGTGTAGTGACAGCAGTAGTAATAGGCTTAGCTATGTGATATTAGATTACAAAGCCTGATACATTGGTTTGAAAAGACAACATGGTTTGTCATTGTGAATGTAACAAAGTGTAAGTGGATATTTTATTGGGTAGCACATTCTTTGACCATTATAGTTTACCTCATGATAAGATTATGATATCATGTCATAAAAAAATCTAAGCGCCACACCACTGTTGAACAACCTTAACCTTCCTATGAGATTTTCATATACAGATGTCCATACATTGAATATTGATATTGTAAATTGAACCAGTGTCTTCCAAATGTTTAGCATATTATACATACTGCATATAATTATGAACCATTAGTATAACCATTCATAATCTTTGTGAGAGGATAAAAAACGCGTGACCACCAAGGTCTACTGAGACAATCACAGAGCTATAAGTACCGTACTGTATTTGACTAATTGATTGATGTTTGTAGTGTGTACTGTATGTGACAGTTACAAGTGTACAAGTCCAAACCCATCCTTAGCCACAATCTAATCTGACAGATGGTGTCTAAGACTGATATTACCAGAACAAATGTATGATTTTAAGCCAACAATCTTTCCTTGAGCCACTGTAATTGAACAAAAAACAGAAAGCACAAGTTATCGTTCTCATTTTCATGGAAAATTATTCCTGTGCAATATTTTACGAGGACAGCTGTTATACGGTGCCTGTTACTCTTTTCTCTTGGTGAGGTATGCCTTTGGATACGCATGGATCGGTGTGAAGCCAATCATCTTGCCATGCATTCTGCATATCTGTTTCTAATCAATCTGGCTTATTATCGCGCCTTTCATATCTCTTTGTAACTCTATCTTCAATTTGATCTATTCTTTCACACATCTTTTATCCTTTTATCTTGACACTGATAGCATCAGTAACAGCTAACGGAAATAACAGGGTAGTGAAATTATTAGTTGCAGAACACATTTTCACACACATGACATTACACAGGCAAATACACACACACACACACACACGCAAATGAACAATCCTAATTATATAGCTGTCATCAGATGAGCATTATCAGCAGACATTCAACTGCATAATAATTAGTATTCCATCCAAGGTACACATTATTTTATCCATTAATGTCTTATTTTCTTCGTACTATTCGGGCGGTTTAACATTCCAATTTTTGCCAGCATGTATCACAGTAATCTCTAGTACTAATGTGTTACACAAAAACAGCCAACTAGTGCTGTATCTGTTGTGTACTGTATGCACATAAGGCATACAGAAATGAGAAGTAGGCTAATATGCAGACACTCTCAAATGCTCATTATAAAGCAGGCAGACAAATGCATACAGTGTTAATTCAGTGTACTGCTGGGCTGTGTGGGCTGTGGTGCGCCAGGCTAACAAGGACACATGGTGAGCCTGTCTTCATGTGGCTCAGCAGGGGTTACGCTGGGCTGTCCTCCACATTCTCTGTGCCCCTCAGAGCACCACTTATCTGCTCCCCCAGAAAAATGGTCTGCCTTGTGTTTTGGTTTATCCCCATTGCCCCACCTGGGACTCCACAGCATTCCTTTGTGAAGAGGCAGGCAGGTTAATACCTGGCCTGTTTCGCAATGCTCAGGAGCATCTTATCGCTAGCTGGCAAAAACCCTGGCCGGTGGATCGTAGACAGCGGGCCAGTCTCATTGGGTTGGGGGCTGGAGCTGCAGAACCAAAGGCAGGTGAAACCTTATCTCAGTGTGAGCAGCCACGGCTCCCCTACCTACCCCTATGAACTCCATTAAAGCCTCTCAGATTAGCACCCCCACCAATCCCCCTGTTATCCACCTCCCTACCTCCCTGCTCCCCTGTACAGACATCATTACCCTGATTATTACTGTTTATCAGCCTGATGAATGGGGGACAAAGCATGGCCCTTTTTTTGTGTGGCTTTGTTCTGGTTCTATGTGGGTTCATGGCTGTGTCAGGAGTGTTGGATAAATGTGCACACAGGCCCACTGGGAGAAAGGTTCCATTGGACACTCAGCTGGGAGTCTGATAAAACGCCCTCCACACCACGTCGAACTTATCAACAACACCCTACCATGTTCTCAGTTAGGAAAAGACTATCTGATTGGTCCAGTGTTTCCCAGTACATCAAGAGCAAGACAATCCAATGTTTTTTAATTGCTTTGTTGAATGACAGTGACACTCTTCCTATGGTGGTCTGACATCAATATAAACAAAAATATAAATGCAACATGTAAAGTGTTGGTCCCATATTTAATGAGCTGAAATAAAAGATGCCAGAAATGTTCAATACACACAAAAAGCTTATTTCTCTCAAATTGTGCACAAATTTGATTACATCCCTGTTAGTGAGCATTTCTCCTTAACCAAGATAATCCGTTCCCCTTGACAGGTGTGTCGTATAAAGAAGCTGATTAAACAGCATGATCCTTACGCAGGTGCACCTTGTGCTGGGGACAATAAAAGGCCATTCAGAAAATGTACAGTTTTGAGGGGAGCGTGCAATGGGCGTGCTGACTGCAGGAATGGCCAACAGAGCTGTTTTCAGAGAATTGAATGTTAATTTCTCTACTATTATCAGCCTCCAAAGTCATTTTAGAGAATTGTCTGTACATCCGACTGACTTCACAACCGCACACCACAGGTAACCACGCCAGCCCTCCACATACGGCTTCTTCACCTGCGGGATCGTCTTAGGTCAGCCACCAAGACAACTGATAAAACTAGGTTAAACCAAAAAATGTATGCACAAACTGTCAGAAAACATCTCAGGGAAGCATATCTGCATGCTTGTCATCCTCACCAGGGTCTTGATCTGATTGCAGTTCGGCGTCGTAACTGACTTCAGTGTGCAAATGCTCCCCTTCGATCACTGGAACACTGTAGAAGTGTGCTCTTCACGGATGAATCCCGGTTTCAGCTGTACCTGGCAAATGGTAGACAGCATGTATAGCGTGTTCCAGTTCCCACCAATATCTAGCAACTTCACACAGCCATTGAATAGAAATGGGATAACATTGCACAGGCCACAATCAACAGCCTGATCAACTCTATGCGAAGGAGTTGTGAAACGTGAGGCAAATGGTGGTCCCCCAGATACTAACTGGTCTTCTGATCCACGCCCCTACCTTTTTTTTTTAAGGTATCTGTGACCAACAGATGCATATCTGTATTCCCAGTCATGTGAAATCCATAGATTACAGCCTAATGAATTTGTTTCAATTGACTGATTTCTTTTTACAAACTGTAAGTCAGTAAAGTCTTTGAAATAGTTGTGTTTATATTTTTGTTCACTTTATATAACACTGTCACTCAAATACCAATGTTATTTACACTTGACATCATGTCAAACCCTCAGAGGTGTTCCCAAAATTCAATTGAGCAATAACAAACACCCCTATTTATTGTGTTAAGTGAAAGGGTACTGATTTCTAGTTCATTAAGTCTTTGGATCTAAATGGTGGCCTCTGGTATACATTGATATAGTGTTAAACAGTAGGAGTTAATTTGATAAACAAAAGCACATGATTTAAATTGCATTATATAAAGTATTATGAGTAAAGTTTTGACTTGTGGTGGGTAGACATCAGCTATAAGTAGGCCTGGGGCATCTGTTGGCACGATGACCAACAGGCATCTTAATTAAATCCAAAGTGGTTTATGTGAGGGCGTTATTCAAATTAGACCATGTTTTCCTGGGAAATTATGTAGGAATGTATTTGAAACATGAAGTCAAAGATACTCAAAAGGGAGCAAAATCGTTTAATTAAATCCCCATAGTTGTCATTAGCTTGCAAGCTTACGGAGCCCTGGTCACAGATTACATGTGAAGTGCTAAAAAGCTGACGAGCACTTTCATTCAAAAGTTATTAACTTTTTAAGTACCCAATTACTTCTGCTGGATCGAAAGCACACCATTTATAATCTTCTAAAGGGAACTTTGGCTGAAAATCATTGTGTTTCTGAAGTATGGCCAATTAAGCTGTGTTAAGGCTGACAGTGAAGACTAAAGGACCGATTCAGACAGAAAATGTATGCCTTTCCTACTCACATCTTTCCTACGCACTCTTCAGTAGTTGATTTTCAGACTTACCTTACGCAGGTGCTTAACAGGATTTGCAGGCGTGGTCCCCTGCGCTGAATAAATGTTATTCATCCACTGAAAACCCTCTTACTTGCTGGCCAACAGATTTTGTTGTGGAAGTTTGCATTCAATAATTTTCAGGACATTTATCTTAAGTCAACCCTTTAAATACTGTGTACCTTTATTTATTGACCCTTTATTTGTTGACAGACTCACTAGAATTCATTGAGAGAACAGGTTCAGAATATATGTATCAACTCTGTTTCAGCACCAACTGGTAGATACTCTGATGTTGTATATTTGTTTAAGGCAAAATGTTCGGTTAGGAAAGTATGAATCACAATAAACAGGGTTAGATAGCCTGAACACACTAAATATATTGAGGAATAAAAAATACAGTGGTTTGCTTCATCCTGAAAGTTGCCATATTCACATCGAATGCATGAAATAATGGAAGGTTTACAATAGGGGTTGAACAATAGTCCTATAAATCTACCCTAATCGCCCACTAATCATGGAACAATGGTCCAGTCATCGTGAACAAGGCTCCAGGTTTTAAGTGCTAGGTGTGGTCTGAGTTCCATAATGATTCAAATAGGCTACATGTCCCAAATTATTGCACAATATTAACCTAATATGATCTACTATTGTCAGCAACCCTCAGGAACAACTACACGGACATGACACAGGAAAGAAAATAATGGAATGATTCTAAATGTAGGCTACAAATTGAAGGAAACTAACACTAAAGTGACAGCTATAAATGTATGTGGGTATTACTGACGATGGCTCCTGATTGCGTTCACATTTAACATGATACAAATTGTAAAATAAAACTGAGAAAAGCCCGGGTCTCCAAATTTCATCCAAGCGAATTATGAGGGAATAGAAAAAAATGTTTGAATAACGGCACAGCTATTTATAGCCTACTTCGCTGTGGAAAAGGTGTCACAATAGGTGTCATGCTGATATGATTTTCAGTTTGCTTCCATATGTTTGGTTTCACATTCGTTTCCAGGGATCATAAGGAAAAATCATCTGAAGCAATTGCTATGTGTATTTACATTCCCCTTCTCCAAACAGATTACTGATTTACCTAGCTCTTATCAATTGCTCTTATACATTTTTGAATTACAGTGCATGGAGATTTAGTCTGAGAAAATAAAGTAGATGCTTTTTCTACTTGGAAGGTTCGCTCAACCTTATTTGTGGTTTCCTCGCACATAAAGGTGGTGGAATTATTAGGGAATTAAGTCATGGTCAGAATACGGCACATCTGTAGATACACCTCCGCTACACCTTAATTTATTTATTATCTCTACCCCAAACGACTAGTGGGTGAATAGCATGCTATTTATGTGTTTATTTTTTAAATGTTTTTATTTAACCTTTATTTAACTAGTCAAGTCAGTTAAGAACAAATTCTTATTTACAATGACGGCCTACACTGGCCAAACTCGGACGACACTGGGCCAATTGTGCACCGCCCTATGGGTCTCCCAATCACGGCCTGTTGTGATACAGTCTGGATTCGAACCAGGTTGTCTGTAGTGACGCCTCTAGCATGCAGTGTCTTACACCACTGTGCCAGTTACGCTTAAATTCAAGCTCAGAATACGTGTAGAGAGAAAAGTGCATGTCCGTTTACACACGCTGGCCCAGAGGCCAGTTGTGTCCATACTAAATTGCATTCAGAGTTATTTAAGTTAAAGGGGCAATCCGCAGTTGAAAGAATAAAGCATAATCCCTGCCACTGTTTCAGTAAAAAGCTGAGGGATGGGGCTGGAGATATGTAACCACTCTCAAATTCATAAACAAGTACTGACCATCCACAATAACAAAATTATGGTTTTAACCATGTTTTAAAGTGACTATATAGTGTTGGTTCACATTTACTTTGTTTACAAACATTGGAGTAAAACAAGATTATGTTTTGGGTTCTGATGGGTTATAACAGTTGAACTAAGCTCATGAGGCATTTTTAAGTTATATTCAATGTCTACATATCACTTATTTATGCATCCAAAAATGGATGTAGCAACTTCAGATTGCCCCTTTAATAAGATATATACTTGTTGAAATCTTCTAAACAGAGACAAATCTCAAACAACTCTCAGAATCATACATTAAATTCTGCCAAAATGCCAGAATTACTTGAAACTTGTTTTTGATTTACATACTTTGGCACTTGCTTTGTAATGGACCTATGTAGCAGCAGTCCTTTGGCCTTATCATTTCACAGTACTCCATGTACTTATCCCTTCTGTTATTGAAACAATTTCGGTGTTATTTTTTACCAGCACACCACTTTAAAGAAATAAGAAACTTGTCATTCTCTTCCTATTCTGTTCACCAACAGTAGAGAATGTGCTGAAGTGCGATAAAAGACAAGTAAGCCATTCGTTCTCTACACACGACAATGTCTACAGTACCTTCTTATAGCAATGCCTACTTAGACAGAGGAGGCACCATTATGCTGTTAGAAAGACAGAAAATAACCAAATGTTTTCCAACCAGTTTGGGTTTTAGAAATGTACATCTGCAATATCTATAGCAACATGGTACATGATAAAGTATCCATCTCACATGACAAGTAGTGTCTATTTGAGAAAATGTTGTATGTGTCCATTTACGATAAAGGGTGGGTACCTTTCCAGAGGGCAGAAGGCTTGGTATTTGTCAACCCTTTGCCATGCTGGCATTCAGGTAGAGAGAGAGGAAACCCATGCCGTGAAATTGTCACTGCAGTGACTTCAGGGGACTTAAGGGACGTGGGTCAGTTGCCAACAATCTGAGCAATATGACAGGGAATTCCAAACCCTGAATGTTTCCTGTGTTGTATGGCTCTGTTTCACACACTCCTCTACCAGGGACGACAGCGCGGACCGCCTGCAATTCTTTGGATCTATCCAGTCAACTGTCACACTCTCTCTCTTTCTAATCACCTGGCCTGGTCTCCTTCTCTCACGCAAGCATAGGGACACAGTCCTGCCTTTGCCATACGATTAATCACAGAGCAGAAGAGGAGGATATCCATTAATTTCACATGTATTTGTGTAGTTCTATGCCTTGATAGATAGATAGATAGATAGATAGATAGGTACTTTATTGATCCCCCGGGGGGGAAATTTCATTATCAAGCAGCTACAACAAAAACACAGGGCAGGTGCAAAATGCCACAACGAAAGTACACAAAAGACAGATACACGGTACATGATACATAGAGCGGCAGTATGAAAAAGTATAGAAATACAGGATATCTGGAGTGCAAAAAAAAGCTATAAAAGGACATTGCATAGTATGAGTGGTTGGCTGAATATGTACACTATACATTGGTGGATGTTGGATGGTTAACTATACTATACAGGTTGATGGCAGAGAAATACTTCAGTAGCTAATGCGTATGATATGAGCGAGGGTAATAATAGTTTACTTAATAGACAGACTGGGTAAATGAACAGGTAAGTGAAAAATTTGCATGGTTAAATTAGCTGTACAGTTAGGTATACAGTTATATTTACAGATAAGTGAATACTTGCATGTTTACACAAACTGTACAGGTAAATGACAGGAAGAGATACTTTAATAGCTAAATGTGTGTATGATATCATTGGGGTAATAATAGTAATTCCCTTAAAATACAGTCCTTAGTGCGCAGGGTTTAATTACAGACAACTGCACTTATTGCACATTTGATATACTAAAAGCAATGAGAAAAGGTGCAACTGGCAGGATACTAATATGCATTCCTGAGTGAATGCCTAGGTCCAATAATTACTTACAATATTGCATGTGATATAATATAACAACTGTACATGGGTATGTATATACAGACCTGTATGAATAAGTAGGTCCTGAGTGGATGAGTGCTGACGGAACAGAGTTACTCACGGATGGATGCATAATTGTTAAACTAGGTCCTAGCACACCAACAGTTCCAGATCTATGTTGCCGACGGCACGGCACCCCGGTGAGGCATTATATAGTCTCATAGCCGCCGGCAGGAAGGACCTCCTGTAGCGCTCTCTGGCACACCGTGGTGGGATCAGTCTGTGACTGAAAGAGCTCCTCTGCGTCATAACCATAGCGTGCAGAGGGTGGGTGACGTTGTCCATGATGGCCAGCAGTTTGGCCAGGATCCGTCTCTCCGCCACCTCCTCTAGAGTGTCAAGGCTCATCCCCAGGACAGAGCTAGCCTTCCTGATCAGCTTATTTACCCGAGAAGCATCACCGGCTTTGATGTTTGCTCCCCAGCACACCACTGCAAAAAAGATGGCACTGGCCACCACAGACTGGTAGAAGGTATGCAGTAGTTTACTGCACACGTTGAAGGACCTGAGCCTCCTCAGAAAGTAGAGTCGGCTCTGGCCCTTTTTGTACAGGGCCCCGGTGTTACCAGCCCATTCCAGTCTGTTGTCCATATGGACACCCAAGAACTTGTATGACTCAACCATTTCCACATCCATCCCCTTTATAGGGACTGCAGTCAGTTGTGCCTTGGTTCTCCTGAAGTCCACCACCATCTCCTTAGTTTTGCTGATGTTGAGCTGAAGGTGGTTCTGCTCACACCACAACACAAAGTCACTGATTGTGCTCCTGTACTCCTCCTCCTGCCCACCCCTGATGCACCCTACAATAGCAGAGTCATCCGAGAACTTCTGTAGGTGGCATGTCTCAGAGTTATATCTGAAGTCTGAGGTGTAGAGGGTGAACAGGAAGGGGGACAGGACCGTACCCTGGGGGGCCCCTGTGTTGCTAACTGCCCGTTCTGACACACAGCTCTGTAGTCGCACAAATTGTGACCTACCGGTCAGGTAGTCCGTGACCCAGGAGACTAAGGGTGCTTCCACTTTCATCCTCCTCATCTTCTCACCCAGTAGCAGGGGCTGAATGGTATTGAAGGCACTGGAGAAGTCAAAAAACATGACCCTCACAGTGCAACCTGCGTTGTCCAGGTGAGAGTAGGCCCTCTGCAGAAGGTAGATGATTGCATCATCCACCCCGATGTTGCGCTGGTATGCAAACTGCAGGGGGTCCATTGATGAACACACCAGGGGTCTGAGGTGAGCGAGGACTAACCTTTCCAGGGTCTTCATGATGTGGGATGTTAGCGCTACAGGTCTGAAGTCATTCAGGACAGTGGGGTGTGCCTTCTTGGGCACTGGGACGAGGCAGGATGTTTTCCACAGCACAGGGACCCTTTCTAGGCTCAGGCTAAGGTTGAAAAGACGCTGGAGTATTCCACACAGTTGGTCAGCACAGACCCTCAGCACCCTTGGGCTGATGCCATCAGGGCCCGCCGCTTTCCACTGGTGTAGTCTCTCCAGCTCTCTCTTCACTTGGTTGGTGGTGAAAGCCAGCCCAGGTAGGGAGGTGGGGGGAAGGGGGGTGTTGAGGATCAGTCCAGGGGGGGCAGGGGCGGAGGTGGGGTCACTGATTGTCTCAGCAGAGGTGCTGTGAGCAAAGTGGGGGTGGGATAGCTGTGAGGGTGTGTGGTCTGGGGAGCTGGAGGGGAGGTGGACAGGGCCAGTATCGAACCTGTTAAAAAATTGGTTCAGCTCATTGGCTCTGTCCTGGGTCCCCTCCGTCTGCCCACTGTTTGACTTTTTGAAGCCAGTGATATTTCTCATACCCTTCCACACCTCTCTCACCTGGCTCTGCCTCAGCTTGTCCTCCATCTTCTCCTTGTACACTCTCTTCCCCTCAGCAATCCGCAACTTCAGCTCCCTCTGGACGCATTTCAATTTGTCCTTGTCCTTCTCCTTGAAGGCCCTCTTCTTCTCATTCAGCAGGGCCTTCAGGTCGCTGGTGACCCAGGGTTTATTGTTTGGGAAACAGCGTACCTTCCTGGTGGGTACAGTGTTGTCTACACAAAAATTAATATAGTCTGTTATGCAGTCAGTGAGTCCATCGATGTCCTCCCCATGAGCCTCACAGAACACATCCCAGTCTGTTGTTTCAAAGCAGTCCTGTAGGGCCTCATTCGCCTCCGGGGACCATCTCCTAATAGTCCTGGTGGTTGCAGGCTGCTGTTGGACCATAGGCCTGTAGAGTGGGGTGAGGTGGACAAGGTTGTGATCTGATCTACCGAGGGGAGGGAGTGCAGTGGAGTTGTATGCATCCTTCACATTAGCATATAACAAGTCCAGAGTTTTATTATTCCTGGTTGGGCACTTCACGAACTGTTTGAACGTGGGCAGCGTTGAAGAGAGAGATGCATGGTTAAAATCCCCCGAAATTGCAAAGAAAGCACTGGGATGCGCTGTCTGTAACCTCGCGATAACAGAGTGGATGACGTCACACGCTGCGTTTGCGTCAGCAGAGGGCGGGATGTAAACAATAACAGCAATGGCCGCCGTGAATTCCCTAGGTAGATAGTAGGGTCTCAGGCTAACGGCTAGCAGTTCAATGTCCGGGCTACAAAACTTTTCCTTAAGAGTAATATGTTTGGGATGACACCATCTGTTGTTAACTAATAAAGCCAGCCCACCACCCTTACTCTTACCGGAAGAGACGCGATCCCTGTCCGCTGTGATGGTCTGGAAACCGTCGATAGTGACGTTCTGTATGGGGATGTTATTGTTCAGCCAAGTCTCAGTAAAACACATTAGGCTAGCTTCCCGATAAATCCTTTGTCCACGAACAAGTCCCGCCAACTCATCCATCTTGTTATGTAGACACCTCACATTGCCCATAATAATAGATGGTATAGCCGGCTTGTACTTGAACCTCCTCCGCTTTGCCTTACATTTCAATCCCGCCCTGCGTCCACGGCGTCGTCTTTTCAATTCGTCCGGAATATCAAACTTTTCCCTGGGGAGCAGCAGCGCTGCGTGGGCTAAATCCAGGAGCTGGGCTCGGTTGTAAACAATAACAGTTGACGACTCCTGTCGACGTTCAGCTGCGATAAAATCCATAAAATCCATAATCCTGAACTGTTATAGTTCGACTGTAGCAAAATAAAAAATAAAACTAAAGAAAATAGACGAAAGAAAACGAACTAAAACAACAATTAATGCACGAACAACGGGACAACGGGAGCTGCTTAAAAGGCGACCACTCAGGGCGGCGCCTAGGTAACAGAAATAATGATCTTATGAAGTTATTCATAAGATAAATACTACATTCAAGGTGAAAGTCAACTACCTTTGTCACCCAATGTCATGGAGAAATATGAAATTCTATATGCATGTTGCCTTAATAAAATGTGAGATACTTGTGAAGTCGGTCAAAGGCCACATAAGATAGTATAAAAGGTTTTGTGTCTGTTTGCTGTCTGGGAGAGGAATGTTATATACTGTAATAACTGGTGAAAAACTCTTGGTTAGGGTACTTTCCTCATTCCACATCTCACACTGTATAAGAAAAGTACTTAAATTCCCCGCTAAGTTAGCAACCAGGCCCGACACCAAGCCCTAGACTTAAAAGCTGACATGCAAGTGAATAGCACTCACCCAAGCCCCTAGTTTGACAAAACTATATTTGCTTTTAATCTTCTTATTGAGTCCAACGCTAGCCTTTTAAGGACCACTGGAAGGAATTTAAATCACATACAAATGAGGAATAATTCTGATTTCTCAGTCTGCTTGTCCCTCAGTGACCACCTCCATTTTTCAAACTAACTTTATCAGCCTTGGCTAAGCGGTCAGTGGACTAAATTAACTAATATCTGCCAGGCCAGCCACTCAGCAAGGACAGGGAACGGGAAGGTAGGGTAAATTATGCATTTCACTGTTACTGTTATCAAATGAGCGTACTGGAGCTATTCTAATTGCAGACATGTTTAAATGAGGAGTGCAATCAAAAACGTGATTTCCCTGTTTTTTGTATGATATTTCTACACTATGAGGTCAAAATAACACTCTGAAATTGTGAAAATAAGATAAAGCCCTTATTAAGAAGTTAAGATTTAACATGGGCTTCCTTCATAGGAATAGGGCATCCCTTTCATTAAATAGCAGACATTCAGTCGACATTCCCATCGGTTATAGATTATGGTGATATCGTTTATATGAATGCAGCTGCCACTCTATTGAAGCCATTCGACTCAGTTTTTAACACACTACGTTTTATTTGTTTTTTAAAGTAAGTAAGAAAATATTAGCAAAAAAATAATGATAATAACAAAAAAATTAGACAATAAGTAACACAATAAAATAACAATAATGAGGCTATATACAGGGGGAACCGGTACCGACTCAATGTGCAGGGGGTACCTGTCGAGATAATTGAGGTAATATGTACACATAGGTAGGGGTTAAGTGACTATGCATAGATAATAAACAGCGAGTAGCAGCAGCGTAAAAAAGGGGGTCAATGCAAATAGTCCGGGTAGCCATTTGATGAACTGTTTAGTAGTCTAACGGCTTGGGGGTAAAAGCTATTAAGGAGCTTTTTGGACCTAGACTTGGTTCTCAGGTACCGCTTGCCATGCGGTAGTAGAGAGAACAGTCTATGACTAGGGTGGCTGGAGTCTTTGACAATTTTTAGGGCCTTCCTCTGACACCGCCTGGTACAGAAGTCCTGGAAGGCAGGAAGCTTGGCCCCAGTGATGTACTGGGCCGTACGCACTACTCCTTTAGCGCCATGCCAAGCAGTAAGGCAACAAATCAGGAACCTTTTGAGGATCTGATGCCAAACCTTTTCAGTCTTCTGAGGGGGAATAGGCGTTGTTGTCCCCTCTTCACGACTGTCTTAGTGAGTTTGGACCATGATAGTTTGTTAGTGTTGTGGACATCAAGGAACTGGAGGCTCTCAACCCGCTCCACTACAGCCCCGTCGATGTGAATGGGGGCATGCTCGGCTCCCGTTTTCCTGTAGTCCTCAATCAGATCTTTTGTCTTGCTCACATTGAGGGAGAGGTAGTTGCCCTGGCACGACACTGACAGATCTCTGACCTCCTCCCTGTAGGCTGTCTCATCTTTGTCGGTGATCAGGCCTATCACTGTTGTGTCGTCAGCAAACTTAATGATGGTGTTGGAGTCGTGTGTGGCCACAGTCGTGGGTGAACAAAAAGTACAGGAGGGAACTAAGCATGTACCCCTGAGGGGCTTCCCGTGTTGCGCATCAGCATGTCAGATGTGTTGTTGCCTGCCCTTAACCACCTGGGGGCAGCCGGACAGGAAGTCCAGGATCCAGTTGCAGAGGAAGGTATTTAGTCCCAGGGTCCTTAGCTTAGTGATGAGCTTTGAGGGCACTATGGTGTTGAATGCTGAGCTGTAGTCAACAAACAGCATTCTCACATAGGTGTTCCTTTGTCAAGGTGGGAAAGGGCATTGAGGAGTGCAATGGCGATTGCATCATCTGTGAATCTGTTGGGGCGGTATGCAAATTGCAGTGGGTCTAGGGTTTTTTGGATGATGGTGATGATGTGAGCCATGACGAGCCTTTCAAAGCTCTTCATGTGTTAGAGACATGAGTGTTATGGGGCAGAAGTCATTTAAGCAGGTTACGTAAGCAGGTGCCCAGTTTAGGAAAAAGAGGAAAGAAGAAGAGGAGAAACGCACAAAAAATAAAGATATGCATCTATGTCATCTCTTTATGAGTATAATATTATGCAAGTAATGAAATAGGGTAGAATAACACTTATGTTTGTTTGCCTATGTTGCTATGTTGCTTGCTATGCTATTACACATAGGGCGACAATATTCAGTTTTCTGTCTAACTAGCTTACATAGCATTGGATATAATTTCACACAGTTTTATCATGATAATGTGTGTAGGTTGCAGCAAAACGATTACAACCTAACTAGCACATTATTGATTTGGTTAACTTTCATTGAGGTGATGATACAGGTTTTCTGTGATTGTATTGACTAGGTCCTGAGCTCAGTAAGGGGAATTTCCAATGCAGTAGGATAACTTAAAAGACGTCTATATTATGCTGATATTGTGTATATTTTGTGATATATTGAGTCTTTTGGGGTGTCTTATATCTATAATTAGCCAAGGAGGTTGTATGGTTCATTTGGTTCCTATTCTGAAAGTTTGATAAATTGTGCATAATGACATGTATATTTAATTGTGCAACAAATGTATTTAGGGTGTCAGACTCTGAATATATTAACAAATCTAAATAATTGTGAAGGGTTTCTGTAGCATTATGGTATGGTATGACAACTGCACTGCCCTCAACAGCAAGGTTCTACAGAGGGTGGTGTAGACGGTCCAACAAATCACTGGGTGTGAGCTCAGTGCCATCCAGGGCATTTACACCAGGCGGTGTCTGAGGAGGCCCAGAAGATTGTCAAGGACTCCAGTCACTCCGTTACCATCTGGCAAATGGTATCGGAACATCTGTTTAGGACGAACAGGCTCCTAGACAGCTTCTACCACCAGGCCATTAGACTTTTAAACAGCTCACACACACACTGCTACGAAACCAATAACTAGCCGTAGAGATTGAGGTGGCAGGTAGCGAGTGGTTAGAGCATTGGGCCCATAACCGGAAGGTTGCTGGATCGAATCTTCGAGCTGACAAGGTAAGGTCGTTCTGCCCCTGAACAAGGCAGTTAACCCACTGTCCCTAGGCTGTCATTGTAAATAAGAATGTTTTTAACTGACTTGCCTAGTTAAATAAAGGTTAAATAAAATAACTTAAGACTGCTATATATCTTAACATGCTACACGCAGCATCAGGGACATTGAAATAGGCAAAATATATGGAAGAATTAAGTATTACAACTGAAATAAAATTATTAGACTGTAGCCTATGTGAATTACGATGATTTAGTTAACACATTTAATTGCAGACAATTAGTGCCTACATCGAGTCTACTCTTCTGCAAAAAAAATATTTTTGAAGACCAACTTTAAATAAATAATTACCACTTTGTTAATTCAAATTGATATGGATTGCAGAAACATTTGATAGACATTTTAAATATCATTATAACAAGCACTTTGCATCTGTTTCTTTTGTTAAGATATGACTTTCAAAAAATCTCCTCTCTCCTCTCACCTCTCTCTACCACATTTCTTTCCAATTTAGACATTGTTTCTACAATAAAGTACAATATGCCACAGTAGGCCTACTGGTCTCATTACTGTAACCCTGTATGAAAACAAAGGTTCACAAACAAAGGTTCACACTGCTATCACGTTGTTCTACAAATAAATACATCTCCAGTATCCACAAAACATTGGAAATGTTACACTATCAGCTTAACCACGAACAGCTCATCACACATAGACAATCACACAATCAAGCAGTATGCTGTTTGCATGTTGTTTTGTTTTTTAAAGCAATTTTCAATTATATTTAATAAAAATACATTGAAAAAAAATCTAAACATCACATGTTAAGTGTTGGTCCATGTTTCATGACTTGAAAGAAAAACTCCCAGAAATGTTCCATATTCACAAAAAGCTTATTTCTCTCAAATTTGGTGTACAAATTTGTTTCCATTCCTGCTAGTGAGCATTTCTCCTTTGACAAAAAAATCCACTCACCTGACAGGTGTGGAATATCAAGAAGCTGATTAAACAGCATGATCATTACACTGGTGTAACTTCTGCTGGGGACCATAAAAGGACACTTTAAAATGAGAGGTTTTGTCACACAACACAATGCCACAGGTGTCTAAAATGTTGAGGGAGCGTGCAATTGGCATGCTGACTGCAGGAATGTCCACCAGCGGTTGCCAGAGAATTAATGTTAATTTCTCTACCCTAAGCTGCCTCCAATGTTGTTTTAGAGAGGAGTATTTCTGTTTTTAATAAAGCCCTTTTAGGGGGAAAAACTAATTCTGATTGGCTGGGCCTGGCTCCCCAGTAATGCTAAATCCATAGATTAGGGCACAAATAATTTATTTCAGTTGACTGATTTCCTTATATAAACTGTAACTTGCGATTATATATTTGTTCAGTATATAATATAATTTGTGCAACTTTAAATAACTATTAGAATAAATAACTGTTCACCCTCTACACCTCAGACTTCAGATATAACTCTGAAACATGCCACCTGCAGAAGTTCTCGGTTGACTCCGTAATTGTAGGGAGCATTAGGGATGGGCAGGAGGAGGAGTACAGGAGCGCAATCGATGACTTTGTGGTGTGGTGTGAGCAAAACTACCTTCAGCTCAACATCAGCAAAACAAAGGAGATGGTTGTAGACTTCAGGAGAACCAAGGCCAAACCGACTGCAATCCCTACACAGGGGATGGATGTGGAAATGGCTGGGAGTCCATATGGACAGCTGGCTGGAATGGGCTGGTAACACCGGGGCCCTGTACAAAAAGAGCCAGAGCCGACTCTACTTTCTGAGGAGGCTTAGGTCCTTCAACGTGTGCAGTAAACTACTGCATACTTTCTACCAGTCTGTGGTGGCCAGGGCCATCTATTTTGCAGTGGTGTGCTGGGGCGCCAACATAAAGGCCAGCCATGCTTCTCGGGTAAATAAGCTGATCAGGAAGACTAGCTCTGTTCTGGGGATTAGCCTTGACACTCTAGAGGAGGTGGCGGAGAGACGGATCCTGGCCAAACTGCTGGCCATCATGGACAACGTCACCCATCTTCTGCATGCCATGGTTATGATTCAGAGGAGCACTTTCAGTCACAGACTGATCCCACCACGGTGTGCCAGAGAGCGCTACATGAGGTCCTTTCTGATGGTGGCTATAAGACTATTTAATGCCTCACCGGGGTGCCGTGCCGTCGGGAACATAGACCTAGAACTGTTGGGGTGTTAGGACCTAGTTTAACAATTAGGCAATGAGTACCTCTCTGGTCTGTAATCACTAATTCACTCAGGACTTATTCATTCAGCACTCATTCACTCAGGACTGTATATACATATTCATGTACAGTTGTTATATCAAATCACGTGCAATATTGTAAGTAATTATTTGGTCTGAACTTACGTAGTCATTCACTCAGGACTGCATATTAGTATCCTGTCAGTTGTATCTTTTTTTCATCGCTTTTAGTATATCGAATGTGCAATACGTGCATTTATCTGTAATTAAACCCTGTACTATGGACTGTATTTTAAGGGAATTAGTATTATAAATTATATCTTACACACATTTAGCTATTTAAGTATCTCTTCCTGTCATTTACCTGTACAGTTAATTTAACCAATATTCACTTACCTGTACATTTACCTGTACAGTCATGGCCAAAAGTTTTGAGAATGACACAAGTATTGGTCTCCACAAAATTTGCTGCTTCAGTGTTCTTAGATCTTTATGTCAGTAGTTACTATGGTACACTGAAGTAGAATTACAAGTATTCCATAAGTGTCAAAGGCTTTCATTGACAATGACATTCAGTTTATGCAAAGAGTCAATATTTGCAGTGTTGACCCTTCTTTTTCAAGACGTCTACAATCCGCCCTGGCATGCTGTCAATTAACTTCTGGTCCACATCCTGACTGATGGCAGGCCATGCTTGCATAATCAATGCTTGGAGTTTGTCAGAAGTTGTGGGTTTTTGTTTGTCCACCCGCCTCTTGAGGATCGACCACAAGTTCTCAATGGGATTAAGGTCTGGGGAGTTTCCTGGCCATGGACCCAAAATGTTGATGTTTTGTTCCCCGAGCCACTTAGTTATCACTTTTGCCTTATGGCAAGGTGCTCCATCATGCTGGAAAAGGCATTGGTCGTCACCAAACTGTTCTTGGATGGTTGGGAGAAGTTGCTCTCGGAGGATGTGTTGGTACCATTCTTTATTCATGGCTGTGTTCTTAGGCAAAAGTGTGAGTGAGCCCACTCCCTTGGCTGAGAAGCAACCCCACACATGAATGGTCTGAGGATGCTTTACTGTTGACATGACACAGGACTGATGGTAGCGCTCACCTTGTCTTCTCCGGACAAGGTGTTTTCCGGATGGCCCAAACAATCGGAAAGGGGTTTCATCAGAGAAAATGACTCTACCCCAGTCCTCAGCAGTCCAATCCCTGTAACTTTTGCAGAATATCAGTCTGTCCCTGATGTTTTTCCTGGAGAGAAGTGGCCTCTTTGCTGCCCTTCTTGACAGCAGGCCATCCTCCAAAAGTTTTCGCCTCACTGTGCGTGCAGATGCACTCACACCTGCCTGCTTCCAAGCTCTGCAAGCTCTGCACTGAGCAAGCTCTGCACTGGTGGTGGCCTGATTCCGCAGCTGAATCAACTTTAGGAGACGGTCCTGGCGCTTGCTGGACTTTCTTGGGCGCCCTGACACCTTCTTCACAACAATTGAACCTCTCTCCTTTAAGTTCTTGATGATCCGATAAATGGTTGATTTAGGTGCAATCTTACCAGCAGCAATATCCTTGCCTGTGAATCCCTTTTTGTGCAAAGCAATGATGACGGCACGTGTTTCCTTGCAGGTAACCATGGTTGACAGAGGAAGAACAATGATTTCAAGCACCACTCTCCTTTTGAAGCTTCCAGTCTGTTATTCTGACTCAATCAGCATGACAGAGTGATCTCCAGCCTTGTCCTCGTCAACACTCTCACCTGTGTTAATGAGACAATCACTGACATGATGGCAGCTGGTCCTTTTGTGGCAGGGCTGAAATGCAGTGGAAATGTTTTTTGGGGATTAAGTTAATTGTCATGGCAAAGAGGGACTTTGCAATTAATCGGATCACTCTTCATGACATTCTGGAGTATATGCAAATTGCCATCATCAACATTGAGGCAGCAAACTTTGTGGAGACCAATACTTGTGTCATTCACAAAACATTTGGCCACGACTGTACAGTTAATTTAACCATGCAAATATTTACTTACCTAATTTAACCAGAATGTATATTAAGTAAACTATTATTACCCTCACTGATATCATATGCACATTTAGCTATTTAAGTATTTCTCTGCCATCAACCTGTATAGTATAGTTAACCATGCAAATATTCCTTATTTATCTGTATCAACTTGCAATATTTTTATAATTTTTTCACCTAATACACCTAATACTGTAACAATGTATAGTGTACATATTCAGCCATTCACCCATACTATGCAATGCCTTTTTGTAGCTTTTTGCACTCCTTCTTGTATTTTTATACTTTTTCATACTCCCGTACTATGTATCATGTATCTATCTTTTGTGTATTTTGTTCTGCCATTTTGTACCTGCCCTGTGTTTTTTTGTAGCTGCTTGACAAAAAAATGTGCCCTCGGGGATCAAAAAAGTATCTATCTATCTATCTATCTATCTATCTATCTATCTATCTATCTATCTATCTATCTATCTATCTATCTATCTATCTATCTATCTATCTATCTATCTATCTATCTATCTATCTATCTATCTATCTATCTATCATTAGATTTAAAAAATACTCATGTGTAGCCTACAGTTGAGGAATATTTCCTTTTCCCCTCTTGATAAGAAATGTCCATAGACAAAGTAAGTAAGTAAAATCATTAATGGATTGCAAAAATCATACTACACCATGTTTTTTCCATTCATAAAATGTGTAGGGTAGGCTACATTGCCATATAGGTGCTTTGACCTTTACCCGTTTGAAAATTGCCTTACAATTATTTATGTATCGTGTTATGCAGCCTAACTTCGTGCATCACCCCATCATTGTTTGATCTAGTATGGATGACAACAAAAAGCAAGCACTTTTTCCAGGTTGGCTGGTCTACTAATGGCAGATTTGCAGTGTGTAACAAAACATTTTACAGCTTTATTTCACTACACATGTGCACCTTGTGATGGGGACTATAAAAGGCCACTCTAACATGTGCAGTTTTGTCACACAACACAATGCCACAGATGTCTCAAGTTTTTAGGGAGCATGCAATTGGCATGCTGACTGCATGAACTGTAATGCAATAAAAACTTAAATGTTTTAGTTTAGTTTATTTCATTTTTTTGGAACATACAATATAGATCATTATTTGTATTATTTATTTTATACAGTCATTTTTGCTCATCAAGGGTGCCAATAATTTTTAACCTGACTGTATTTACTTTATTAATTAATTGCTGTGCTCAAACGAAAGATGCACAATTTGTGTTATTTTGACATTGTGTTTTATTGGTGACATTGTGAAGCTTACTTTTATACGTGTCCTATATATAAACCGTATGTCGTGAATACAATACAATCGTTAGCTGCAGTATACCAAACAATTTTGAAATTGCCTTTTCACTTTTATTATGTCCAGCACAATACCAATGTCTACAGCCTTATTCTAAAATGTATTAAACTACACACAATACCCCATAATGACAAAGCAAAAACAGGTTTTTAGAAATTTTGGCAAATTTATAAAAAATGCGAAACAAAAATATCTTATTTACATAAGTATTCAGACACTGATATGAGACTGGATATTGAGCTCAGGTGCACCCTGTTTCCATTGATCATCCTTGAGATGTTTCTACAACTTCAGACCCTTTACTCAGTACTTTGTTGAAGCACCTTTGGCAGCGATTACACCCTTGAGTCTTCTTGGGTATGACGTTTCAAGCTTGTCACACCTGTATTTCAGGAGTTTCTTCACTGCAGATCCTCTCAAGCTCTGTCAGGTTGGATGAGGAGCGTCGCTGCACAGCTATTTCAGTTGGGGTTTTTTTGCAAAGATTTCTAAAAACCTGTTTTTGGTTTGTCATTATGGGGTATTGTGTGTATATTGATGAGGGGGAAAAATGATTTAATTAATTTTAGAATAAGACTGTTACGCACGCCTCCCTAAGGAGGGAACGCAACACCCTGCTACACGTAAGCTCAGTGGAATGGGGAAAAAGTATGGGGTCGTGGGTGCAAGTAAGGGTGACAGAGGCCACAATACCGTTTAAGCAATGGATTTTATTTATCCAAAAACGGGAAGTGAGGGAAAAGGGGCTGGACGGGACCAAAGCAAAGAAAGTAAAGAACCAAACCTCTAACCTGCCTTAACTGTCAACACAACATCTTACCTAAACTAGCACCGGAATGCTGGTGCTCTAACCAAAATACAGGGGGTGGTCCGCCCAGGTCCTACCTAGTGTATATAGACAAGTAAACTCTACGGGAGGTGTACGCCCATGGGCCTCTTGCCTAGCACAATGGCTTTCCCCTTTTCCCTGGGAACAAATGAGAAAGGTAGTTAGCCCAAATTATAATATTACAAATGACACAAAAACCAATGCTCTCTTAACAAACAAATCCTAATACTCTACTCAAACACATTACATTCTATGTATCATGTACCGTGTATCTGTCTTTTGTGTACTTTCGTTGTGGCATTTTGCACCTGCCCTGTGTTTTTGTTGTAGCTGCTTGATAATGAAATTTCCCCCCCGGGGGATCAATAAAGTACCTATCTATCTATCTATCTATCTATCTATCTATCTAACAGCTCAAACACTCCAAATATCTAAACACTCATTCATAAAGATCTCACACACAAGCAGCATAATATCTCTACAATGTTGCCCAATGCCCAATTTAGCGGCCTTAAAAGGTTTCCTTACTGTCTGTTCACTAGATTCAAAGCGTAGATTAAATGGCTTTCATCATGTTGCTCTGCAAGGATAGTTTGAGTAGCATGTATTGACAGGAGATAAAGAACACTGTAACCCCCTCTAAAATGAAAGGTCACAATCCCAAACGCTATATCCCAAAAGGCATCATGTCAACTGCTATCACAAACAGTATTAACGGAGCTCTGGCAGTCCAGCAGAAATCACACCAGCAATTTTCATAATCTAAATAAACTGTCATTCGCTTATCTCTAACAGATTTTCATCAACTAATCTCTTAAACAGATATCCCAAAAGGACAGAGATACAAAAAGGAATTGAGGAATCCCTTCATTTGACAGTCAGTGTACAGTATCTTACGGACAAATAGCTAAAGCTCATGTCAGAAACATTCGTCATACATTCACAAATTGTTGAAGGAAATTTGACCTGATTTCTATTTTTCTAGGATTTTGAATGCATTGCTGAGTTGAATGGTGAATGGAGACTGCCACATTCTTGCAGTATTCAAATGTTGTCTAAGTCCATTGCAGTATGCATTACCGACTCACTTAACTCTTAAAGAGCTTAAAAAGTTAAGTTTCATAGTTAGATGGCCATTATGACTACATGACAAGACTGAGTCATTGGAACGTGTTATGCTGCTTGAGGTTATTTATATTCAAATTGTGATAATGTCAATTATTAAAATGATTGCAGTTGTGCTTATAAAACTCATAAAACTACTACCACTGCACAACTACCAAGCATAAATGGTTTAAGTCGATTTCTGCCTTAAGGACACAAAGGACTCAGGCGTTAGTTCAATAACTTTTTACTTCTGACTTTGGACTGTCACGATCATTCAAGTCTTTTGTCAAATTTCATATTTTCATCACCACCGCCTGTCAGAAATATTTTCTTCACAGTCCACATCTGTTCCAGTCTGATTGATGCTTTCTTTTGATGGCAGCCAACTGCAAAATACCCCCATCAAAAGTGGAGATTCGCCTTCACATTTCAGTTCCACTTTGCCTCTTGCTGATGTCTTTCTTGCTCAGGCAGTCTTTCTCTGTTTCATATGCGTGCATCTGTCATATCGAAGCAGCCTCTGTATCGTGATAGCGCTCTTCTTTTTGATACCTTGTTTCCCAGAGAAGCATGATTATCTGCACTGTGAGCAAAAGGGCAACAATGTGGAAAGAAAACCTGGACAGGGATTGGTTATATTACTGTCACAGACAAACCAAGCGACAGACAAATCGATATCTTGTTCCTGTTTTGCATGGCAGGTTCTGTTTTATGCGTACAATTAAGAAAAAGGTGGTGTCATGCTTGCATGGCCTCATATTTGTTTGATGTGTACAATTAAGAAAAAGGTGGTGTCATGCTTGCATGGCCTCATATTTGCCTACGAAGTATTTCATTCTAGAAATATAAATATTTTTGGGCAGACAAATTCAATCTCATAGTTCAAACACTACGTATTTTAATCAAAGTGTTATTTCAATTAGGTCTGTTGACATACTGGAGACTTGCAGTTTGCTATTGCTCTGATTAGTCAAAAACGGAATATGTTCCTGTATAATGGTAGTTCAGTATATCCACACATGTATCCTTGTGTGATTGGATTGCCATGCTAGCATCCATATTGACAGATCCATATGGGTATCAAAGATAAAGAACATTGTCTAATAATAGTGCTGCATGGTAGAGACTTGTTATATTCAACTTCTTTTCAGAATGCCCTACTAGTGTTGTGTATACTGTGTGGCAGAGTCTGACATGCTTCAAAAGTAATTTGGAGGAATGGCATCAAATACACTTTTATGTATCAATAAGAATTTTTGTGATATTCTAACCAGGATTTTCCAAAGCTTTATTTTAAAGCAGGAATAGCAGATTATGTTAAGTAGCATTTAAACTGCTATTAACAATTAGGGTTATTTATCAAATAAAAGTTGATTGATTTTTGATAAAAATGCAAAAACATTGGGTTGAAAGTTTGTGAAGTGTAATAACTACCTGTTGTTTTCTCGCTAAGTGTATCATTAGTTAGCATGTTTCTTACTCCCTTACACTTGGATCCATGACATTGTGGCACTCAAAGGCACCTTTCCCCATGTTCTATTAGCAAGTGATACAAGTGTTCTTCAATTAAAGATCTCATTAAACCCTCTTGATAAGTCCATTTCTCCCTGGAGGGAATCAAGAAACTCATTAAAATCCGTAGCCAGGATAAAGGCTCCACCATTCACTGCCACTTTACCAGCTTGACAGATCTGAGGGGTGTTTGTGTGTCTGGGGACTATAAGAAGAGAGACTCTTCACTCTCTGGACACAACTGTTTTTCTCTGCTGGTGATTAGTCTGATCCACAGCAGGATTTAATGGTGTGAGCTCTGTGTTTGTGCTGGACCGGTTCCCCTTCTCCTACAGAGGCGGCTAATGAAAACAAATGACGAGCAACTGCTTTAGTGTCATGTGGTGTCATAAAGAGGTGCACTCATCACAAATCCTGGATCACCAACGTATTTTACTCCCAAGGTACACTGCTCAGCAGCCCCCTCTTGCATCTGTCCTCCTGACCTTATCATATACCGACTCACCGTGACATTACAGACCTTGTTAGTAACAATAGCTGCCAATTCTGTGGCATTTTACAGACATTAATAGTGAGTTGGTCTCACCCCATTTTGAGACTATTGTTATGTTTTTCTGCACTTGAGATACGTAGAATTCATATTTGCCTGTGGAACAGCTATCAGATGTGAGTACTGTGGTGGATGGAGCTTTTCTCCCTTTTTTCTGGACCCAACTCGTTACTGTTCAACACCTAAACTAATAGGCATACAAGAATCAGGCAGACGAGTGACTTACAGGATTAGGGTCACAAAATTCCTGCAATATATTCAATACATTTCCTAATTTTCAGAGAACTGGGATTTCAGGTACCCAGAATTTTGCTACCCTAGTCTGGATTCATTCAGCAACATCCCAGTGGTCTTTGTAATTTCTGCACCTACCCTCACAGCTAGCGTCATCTCCTTTTACCGTGGCAACAGGCCCAAAAGGTTATTTGTTATAATAAGATAATATACATACATTGTATCTGTTGGGTTTGCGTCCCTGTACTCTAGAAGAGCATCACAAAACAGCACAACAGATTTCAGAGCAACCTCCTTCCCGAGCCAAAAGTAATGAGATTGTAAAAAAAAAAATTGCTTTAGGATGTATGAAGTCTATTAATATCTGAAATGCTCGCCTGTGGTGTTTGTTGTATTTTACTTAGCGTTTTGCTATTTTCAATTCGTTGAGAAATTAAGACGCTAATTAGCTCTCATTGCCTGATAAGCCTCAGGAAATGACATTTTAAATGGCCCCAGAACATGCACCCCTTGGTGAAATTAGAGCCAAGCTCTTTCTTGGTTATTAATTTTAATGACATTTTTTACCCTCATCACCCTCCCCTAAAGAATAACCTTTAGAGTACTAATATAATGAAACAATCCTGGCCATGGATCTTGTTCAGATATTACTCAACTTAAGTGATTCCCAGTGGCCTACTGGTCTTCTGTTCTAAACCCCTATTACTACCATCATGTAACACTCATTTTACACATCATAATCTGATTAGGTAGGTCATCTCTTTAAACGCTGTGACCAATCCACTCCATTTGACCCTCCATTTGACTTTCTTAACAAATGTATTTGTAAAATATTGTAATCTATATGAACCATCAAGTATGTCATCTTATACAACAACTGGGCTTATCAGAATGCGCCATGAAAGTTTTTAAATATGCGTTTCCATAAATGATGGACAATCAGGTCATGATTTATGGTCATCGGATGTGATATAACTACAAACTTAAAAATAACTGACCACCACATGGAGCTGAATATTTTTTTCGATGTTTGCTATGATAGTTTTTTTTTACTTAATTTAAACATTGGTGGCCTGGTGTGGCTATTTCTCCCACTGCATTTGTCCAGATAAGACTGTGTTCAGTTACCTTTGCCCTGTCAGAATAGGAGGTTAAAATGCAAATGTCACACCAGCAATTAGGCATCCGCTGCTGATCATCACAAAAATACCTGCTTAATAATTTATATTTATTTATATATTTATTTTTCACCTTTATTTAAGCAGGTAAGCTGTCAGGTTCTGATCATATGGAAGCCTTTGCTCCTCTAGTGATCTATGATCAGAGCCTGACAGATCTAGGTTTTATGTTTCTATGTTGGTTTTGTGTTGGTCCCCAATTAGAGGCAGCTTCTTTGAATTGTCTCTAATTGGGGGCCATATTTAGTTAATGTGTTTCCACCTGTCTTTCGTGGATCATTGTTTGGTTTATTGCTGCTTAGCCTACCGTTTGTTACATTCGTGTTTTTCGCGTTTGTTATTTTGTTCCTATTGATTTCATAAATATCATGTCGCACTACTTCAGCGCTGCGTCTTGGTCTGCCACTCACTACGAGCGTGACAGAATGATCCACCACACACAACCACACACAGCCTACAGCAACTGGTATTATAAGTATGTGTCCCGTCCGACGCCTCCAGTGCCGGCCCCACACACCAGACCTCAGGTGTACCTCCCCAGCCTGGTAAGCCCTTTGCCGGCTCCCCACACCCAACCTCCAGTGCGTGCGTCCAACCCGGTGCCTCCAGTGCTGGCCCCATGCACCAGACCTCCGGTGTGCCTCCCCAGCCCAGTATAACCTGTGCCGGCTCCCCGCATCCGACCTCCATGTACGGTCCACAGCCCGGAGCCTCCTGTGACGGTACACAGGCCGGAGCCTTCCTCTGCGCCGATGCTCAGTCCAGGCACGGCGTCCAGTCCTGCTCTGAGGTCGGAGCTTCCCTCTGCGCCGGTGCCCAGTCTGGGACCGGTCGTCAGCCCTGCTCCAGAGCCGGAGACGTCCACACCACTGGTGCCCAGCCAGGGACCGGTCGTCAGCCCCACTGCTCTGGTGCCAGAACCGCCCTCCCTAACCCTCCCCCATTTTGTGTTTGTTAGTGTCTTGCGGTCGGGAGTCCGCGCTTTGGGGGTGGGGAGGAGGTGTACTGTCAGGTTCTGATCATAGGGAAGCCTTTGCTCCTCTAGTGATCTATGATCAGAGCCTGACAGATCTAGGTTTTATGTTTCTATGTTGGTTTTGCATTGGTCCCCAATTAGAGGCAGCTGCTTTGCATTGTCTCTAATTGGGGGCCATATTAAGTTCGTGTTTCCACCTGTCTTTTGTGGATCATTGTTTGGTTTAGTGCTGTTTAGCCTACCGTTTGTTACATTCGTGTTTATCGCCTTTGTTATTTTTATCCTATTGTTTTAATAAATATCATGTCGCACTACAGCGCTGCTTCTTGGTCTGCCACTCACTACGAGCGTGACATAAGCCAGTTGAGAACTAGTTCTCATTTACAACTGCGACCTGGCCAAGATAAAGCAAAGCAGTGCGACAATACATAAAAAACTGCACAGAGTTACACATGATATAAACAAACGTATAGACAAAAGTTTATGAGGGAGATAGGAATCTCCAGCTTCAAGGATTTTTGCAATTCGTTCCAGTCATTGGCAGCAGAGAACTGGAAGGAATGGCGGCCAAAGGAGATGTTAGCTTTGTGGGTGACCAGTGAAATATACCTGCTGGAGCGCAGGCTACGGGTGGGTGTTGCTATGGTAACCAGTGAGCTAAGATAAGGCGGGGATTTCCCTAACAAGGACTTATACATGACGTGGAACAAGTGGGTTTGGCGACGAATATGTAGTGAGGGCCAGCCAACGAGAGCATACAGGTCGCAGTGGTGGGTAGTATATGGGTCTGTGATGACAAAACGGATGGCACTGTGATAGTGTCGACGGAAAAGAGCCCCGGCCACTGCACTCGTGGGGGATCCAGGAGGAGCCCCTACAGCCATGGGAGCAGAGGTACAGACAGGAGTCGGAAGAGGAGGACGACGACATGCTTCTGTTTCCTCACTCGTGGGGATCCTGGAGGAGACCTCACAGGAAGGGGATAGGCGATGGAGGGAGGAAGATCGGGGCAGTCACAGCCCTCCAACGCCAGTTCCCAACCCGGTGCCTCCAGCGCTGTTCCAGAGCTCGGTACGGCCCGTGCGGACGTCGCGCACCACACCATCGGTGCGCACTCAGAACCCGGAGAGGCTGGAGGAAGAGGATCGCCCACCACTTCGTCTTCCCACGATCCATGATAGAGAGAGACCGGAGGGATTTTACTATCAATCAGAGGAGGAACAGACGAGGTGGTGGAGAGCCTGGATGACTCTTCCTCTGGAGACGCAGAGGGACCCGCTGATTTTACAAATAGAGGAGGAGAAGGACTTCCAGCGCCTATATGCTCTCGTGACGAAGCTTCTGGATAGACGGGAGCGGGCTTATACTCAAGCGAAGGTCCGCAGCCCGGAGCCTCCAGCGAAGGTCCGCAGCCCTTGAGCCTCCAACTACGGTCAACAGCCCAGAGCCTCCTACGACGGTCCACAGCCCAGAGCCTCCAGCCACAGCCCAATGCCTGGAACCTCCAGCTACGGTCCACAGCCCGGAACCTCCAGCTATGGCCCACAGCCCGGAGCCTCCAACGACGGCACATAGCATGGAGTCTCCAGAGGCCAGCACAGCTCTGTGGCTGGAACCAACCTCTGCGTCGGTGCCCAGGGTGGGCACGATGTACAGCCCCGCTTTGGAGCAGGAGCTCCTTAGCGTGTCGGTGCCCAGTCTGGGGCCGGCAGCCAGCCTAACCACAGGGCTGGAATCGTCCTCTGCGTCGGTACCCAGGCTGAGCACGGCGTTCAGTCCTGCCCCAGGGATGGGGCTGGGTCCGGGTCCGGCCGTCTGCTCCGCTGCAATGCCAGAGCAGTCTACCCCACCGGTGCCCAGTCCGAGTCCGGTTGTCTGCTCCACTCCCATGCCAGAGCAGTCCGCTCCACTGGTGCCTAGTCCGGGTCCGGCCGTCTGCTCCACTCCAGGGCCAGAGCAGTCCGTTCCACAGGTGCCCAGTCCGGGACCGGCCGTCTGCTCCGCTCCAGTGCCAGAGCAGTCTACCCCACCGGTGCCCAGTCCGGGTCCGGTTGTCTGCTCCACTCCCATGCCAGAGCAGTCCACTCCACCGGTGCCCAGTCCGGGTCCGGCCGTCTGCTCCACTCCCATGCCAGAGCAGTCCACTCCACCGGTGCCCAGTCCGGGTCCGGCCGTCTGCTCCGCTCCAGTGCCAGAGCAGTCTACCCCACCGGTGCCCAGTCCAGGTCCAGTTGTCTGCTCCACTCCCATGCCAGAGCAGTCCGCTCCACCGGTGCAGAGTCCGGGTCCGGTCATCTGCTCCACTGCAGGGCCAGAGCCATTTGTCCCACCGGTTGCTGCGGGGGGGTACAGAGCTGTTGGCCGGGGGAGGGGTAGCCAGGTGGAAAGCATGGCCAGCAGGAGCAAAATGGTTATTTCAATTTTCCATTATCGGAAATGTATCGGTGGTGACAGTGTTTCCTAGCCTCAATGCAGTGGGCACCTGGGAGGAGATGCTCTTATTCTCCATGGACTTTACAGTGTCCCAGAACTTTTTGGAATTAGTACTACAGGATGCAAATTTCTGTTTGAAAAAGCTAGTCTTTGCTTTTCAAACAGACTGTGTATATTGGTTCCTGACTTCCCTGAAAAGTTGCATATCGCGGGATCTAATACAGTGCGCCACAGGATGTTTTTGTGTTGGTCAAGGGCAGTCAAGTCTGGGGTGAACCAAGGGCTATATCTGTTCTTAGTTCAAAGTTTTTAGAATGGGGCATGCTTATTTAGGATGGTGAGGAAAGCACTTTTAAAGAACAACCAGGCATCCTCTACTGAAGAGATGAGGTCAATATCCTTCCAGGATACCCGGGCCAGATCGATTGAAAAGGTCTGCTCGCTGAAGTGTTTTAGTGAGTGTTTGACAGTGATAAGGGGTGGTCGTTTGACCACGGACCCATTACGAACGCAGGCAATGAGGCAGTGATCGCTAAGATCCTGGTTGAAAACAGAGGAGGTGTATTTGGAGGGCAGGTCAGTCAGGATGATATCTATCTTCAGAGTTTGTACTGTTAGGTGATTTAAACTGGGATATGCTTAACGCCCCGGCTGTTCTTCAATCTAAGATAGATACCCTCAATCTCACACAAATGATCAAGGAACCCACCAGGTACAACCCTAAATCCGTAAACATGGGTACTATCATAGATATCATTCTGACCAACCTGCCCTCTGTCACGAAGGGGTGCATAAACAGACCAAAGTGCAGCGCAGTTGACGTTCCACATATTCATTTAATACACACACTTAGATGAATCACAAAACAACAAATGGATAACAGACGTAAACACACTTACTTTGTGACACCGATATATACAGTGGGGAGAACAAGTATTTGATACACTGCCGATTTTGCAGGTTTTCCCACTTACAAAGCATGTAGAAGTCTGTAATTTTTATCATAGGTACTCTTCAACTGTGAGTGACGGAATCTAAAACAAAAATCCAGAAAATCACATTGTATGATTTTTAAGTAATTAATTTGCATTTCATTGCATGACATAAGTATTTGATACATCAGAAAAGCAGAACTTAATATTTGGTACAGAAACCTTTGTTTCTGTATACATTTGTGTTATCAATATTTAAAATAAAAAATAAAAAAATAATATGAGATCTGTATGTAAAACATTTAGATTTGACATTTTAGTAATTTAGCAGATGTTCTTTATCCACAGTGGCTTACAGTACATGTATTAATCTTTAGATAGCTTGGTGAGACAACAACATACTGTATCAAATTACATTTTATGGGTCGCATACACATATTTAGCAAATGTTATTATGGGTGTAGGGAAATGCTTGTGTTGCTAGCTCCAACAGTGCAGTAATATCTTATATTTTACAACAATACACACAAAGTCCAGAGTCTATATAATATATATATATAAAGTGTGGAGAACAACACTTAGATGAATCACAAAACAACACATTTTTGCAGTTTTTCCCACTTACAAAGCATGTAGAAGTCTGTAATTTTTATCATAGGTACTCTTCAACTGTGAGTGACGGAATCTAAAACAAAAATCCAGAAAATCACATTGTATGATTTTTAAGTAATTAATTTGCATTTCATTGCATGACATAAGTATTTGATACATCAGAAAAGCAGAACTTAATATTTGGTACAGAAACCTTTGTTTCTGTATACATTTGTGTTATCAATATTTAAAATAAAAAATAAAAAAATAATATGAGATCTGTATGTAAAACATTTAGATTTGACATTTTAGTAATTTAGCAGATGTTCTTTATCCACAGTGGCTTACAGTACATGTATTAATCTTTAGATAGCTTGGTGAGACAACAACATACTGTATCAAATTACATTTTATGGGTCGCATACACATATTTAGCAAATGTTATTATGGGTGTAGGGAAATGCTTGTGTTGCTAGCTCCAACAGTGCAGTAATATCTTATATTTTACAACAATACACACAAAGTCCAGAGTCTATATAATATATATATATAAAGTGTGGAGAACAACACTTAGATGAATCACAAAACAACACATTTTTGCAGTTTTTCCCACTTACAAAGCATGTAGAAGTCTGTAATTTTTATCATAGGTACTCTTCAAATGTGAGTGACGGAATCTAAAACAAAAATTGTATGATTTTTAAGTAATTAATTTGCATTTTATTGCATGACATAAGTATTTGATACATCAGAAAAGTAGAACTTAATATTTGGTACAGAAACCTTTGTTTGCAATTACAGAGATCATACGTTTCCTGTAGTTCTTGACCAGGTTTGCACAAACTGCAGCAGGGATTTTGGCCCACTCCTCCATACAGACCTTCTCCAGATCCTTCAGGTTTCGGGGCTGTCGCTGGGCAATACGGACTTTCAGCTCCCTCCAAAGATTTTCTATTGGGTTCAGGTCTGGAGACTGGCTAGGCCACTCCAGGACCTTGAGATGCTTCTTACGGAGCCACTCCTTAGTTGCCCTGGCTGTGTGTTTCGGGTCGTTGTCATGCTGGAAGACCCAGCCACAACCCATCTTCAATGCTCTTACTGAGGGAAGGAGGTTGTTGGCCAAGATCTCGCGATACATGGCCCCATCCATCCTCCCCTCAATACGGTGCAGTCGTTCTGCCCCCTTTGCAGAAAAGCATCCCCAAAGAATGATGTTTCCACCTCCATGCTTCACGGTTGGGATGGTGTTCTTGGGGTTGTACTCATCCTTCTTCTTCCTCCAAACACGGCGAGTGGAGTTTAGAACAAAAAGCTCAATTTCTGTCTCATCAGACCACATGACCTTCTCCCATTCCTCCTCTGGATCATCCAGACTGGTCATTGGCAAACTTCAGACGGGCCTGGACATGCGCTGGCTTGAGCTGGGTGACCTCGCGTGCGCTGCAGGATTTTAATCCATGACGGCGTAGTGTGTTACTAATGGTTTTCTTTGAGACTGTGGTCCCAGCTCTCTTCAGGTCATTGACCAGGTCTTGCCGTATAGTTCTGGGCTGATCCCTCACCTTCCTCATGATCATTGATGCCCCACGAGGTGAGATCTTGCATGGTGCTCCAGACCGAGGGAGATTGACCGTCATCTTGAACTTCTTCCATTTTCTAATAATTGCGCCAACAGTTGTTGCCTTCTCACCAAGCTGCTTGCCTATTGTCCTGTAGCCCATCCCAGCCTTGTGCAGGTCTACAATTTTATCCCTGATGTCCTTACACAGCTCTCTGGTCTTAGCCATTGTGGAGAGGTTGGAGTCTGTTTGATTGAGTGTGTGGACAGGTGTCTTTTATACAGGTAACGAGTTCAAACCGGTGCAGTTAATGAGTGGAGAACAGGAGGGCTTCTTAAAGAAAAATTAACAGGTCTGTGAGAGCCGGAATTCTTACTGGTTGGTAGGTGATCAAATACTTATGTCATGCAATAAAATGCAAATTATTATTTAAAAATCATACAATGTGATTTTCTGGATTTTTGCATCTCCCCACTGCATCTGCTAAACCTGTCTGTGATTACAAGCATTTACCTTTTGCCATTCACCATTTTAATCATATCTACATAGTCCATTACCAGATGCCGAAATGGCTCTTCTGGAACAGGTATGTGACCTATGGGTGTTGTTATGCATTTTCTCACATTGTTTTGTGTGCAAACTTCACATTTTGCCAATGTCTCATTTGCCATTGCTTGTAGATATGGTGACCAACATCCTTGTTTTTCAATTTCTCACTACTTCAAAATAGGTTTTGACCATGCGCATCTGTTATCAACAAGTTGAGTAACATAGTAGGTGCTACTATGGTACCTTCATGAGATCGCCATAGCCCTGTTACATCCTTGGTAGCCCCCCTTTGGTGCCACATGGATTGCTCATATGGTCCTGCTCTTTCCTGCATTCTAATTATATAAATCAGGTTGTGTTGTAGATTCAATGATAACCATTGGTGCCGTTAATTTTGGGATGATGCATTTAGATGCTGTTTTGGCAGCCTCATCTGCCGCATTATTGCCTCTGATAACAAAATAATTTCAAAGTTCTCTCAGCTGGGTTTACCGTAATGCATCGTTTGATGGATACATCAGGGTAGGTTAGCAAAGTCATATAATCCAAAGTTCTTGGATTTGTCAGAACAAATTTACCGTTCTATTAATTCCAAATCAAATCAAATTTTATTGGTCACATACACATGTTTATCAGATGTTAATGCGGGTGTTGCGAAATGCTTCTAGTTCCTATATACATAAGGACTAGTGGCATGGACTAAGATACAATAGAAGAGTATTTAATACAGTATATACAAATGAGATGGGGAACGCAAGATATGTAAACATTGTTTAAATGACTGTGATACTGAAGGATAGTACAGAATACAGTATATACAAATGGGATGAGTGATGCCAGATATGTAAACATTATAAACATTATTAAAGTGGCTAGTGTTCCATACTATTGTGTGGTGTGTGCGGATAGTTATTGGATATCCCATGGTAATGGTTGATGCCTTATATGCGTAGTGTAGTGCATCTAGCCCCTGGTAACACGGTGGGTAGCCCTGTGCCACAGAATCTAACTTAGTGATGTAGTAAGCAATGGGCTGTTTTCTTCTTCCACTGCATGTTTCTTGCATGAGTACTGCTGCTGCATATCTGTTGCATCTATTTGCTACATATAGCAAAAATAGTGTTGTGAAGTCGGGAACGCTAAAGCTGGTGCAGATTTATTTTTTCAATATCTCAAATTCGATTAAGGCATCATTATTCCATTCAAGATTTGCTCTAAGATTCAGCTGTCCTGCTTGTTTCATAATTTAACGGGGCTGTTTTAACTACATATCCAGTCTGAGCTAAATCCAGTCATTCCCAAAAATGTATTAATTTGAGCAACCGTCTGAGGGAGCGGTGCTTTGATAATTCCTTCCTGTTGTCCTGGTGCTATCGCCTTAGTTTCGTGTGCTATTGTTCTTCCTAAGTATTCAACTTGGGGATGGCAGTACTGAAGCTTTGTTTTTGAGACCGTGTGACCTCCTGCTAGCCGTTTTAGTACTTTCATCGAGTCAGCGTGACACTTTTCTAAGGAGGAGGCGCAGATCAATAGATCATCCACATATTGAATCAACGTTCCTTCAAGCACCAAATCATTCCTCAATACTTGAGGTGAGTACTTAAATCCCTAGGGAAGCCGGGTATATGTGTACTGTTGTGCTTTGTATGTAAATGCAAACAAATTCTGCATTCTTACGCCAGGGGCACACAAAAAAATGCTCCACATAGATCAATCACCGTGAAGTACTTATCCTCAAGAGGGATATTGGTCAGCAGCGTGTGAGGGTTTGGAAATTCCACAAGCCAGTCCTGTACTATTTCATTTACTGCTCTTAGGTCATGGACTAATCTTCCCATCTGCTTTAAGAACTGGTAGTAGAGGTGTATTACGACAACTCTGTGTTTCTATCAACACCCTTGCTTTTATCAGCCCTTCAATTGTCGTACTTATGCCTTCCTCTGCTTCTGGCTTCATATGATGTTGGGCTTTCCAGGGGGGTTTAGCATCCAGTTTTACTTTAATACAGACGGGACTTGCTGATTTTACCAATCCAACATCTGTATCATGTTGTGGCCATACTTCATCTGGTGTGTTTCTTTCCATTTCTTGTCTTAGCTGACTTCCTGGTTCTATTCCCTCTCCTAACTCTACTTGCTGTTTAGCTGTTATCTCTACTTCCCTTGGGTCTCCGTTCATTATTGTAGTATCCAATATTTTGATAAAAGCTTTATCATGCCAGAGAATGATAAATCGACAGATTTTCTGTTTTGTTCCATTGACTTTTCTTTGCTTGCTTCGTCATAGGCTCTTGACGAAGCAAGCCTATGACGTTGCTCCCTTGTTTACCAACAACATAATGTGTGGAACAGCATTAGAAACATTATACCATCTGTCCACAAAATCTGAACCGACTCTATCTGCTACATCCATTTGCTGCTCCCTGTTTCCCTATAATTATGTGCTGAGATACAATTGGTATTGATTTCCCATTTGCATTCATCAGCCAAAGTTTTTCCAGTAAATGGTCTTGGTAAGAGTCATACTGCATTGTGCAGTGATATTCAGATTTTATTCTATCTGCTTCAGGTATTTGGGCCTGTATAAACCTTCCCCATTTCCTTATTGTTTTATGTACTTCTGTCTCAATGTCCCCTAAGCAGTACACATTTGCTGTGTTTTCTGTCATCATCATTTGCAGGGTCAACCCTGCTCTATCTATAACCACTACTTCAGGGGAACACTGAATTTGTATGCCCATTTTGCATAGAGCATCTCTTCCTAATAAATGAATTGGGGTATGCTCTGACACATTTTCCATCAGTTTTTAGACAGACTGGAGCTATCATTGGAATTAGCTGTGTTTGTCCCGAGAATCCTACTGTTTGGCATATTTACCCGACATGGGGAGGTGAGAGGCATAATTTGGACCTACACAAGTGTAAGTGGCTCCAGTGTCTATCATCATGAGTGTACCTCTATTTTCTATTTGAACCTGCAGCATAGGTTCTTGATCAGCTCTTGTGGTTATTACTGGAAACTGACCCTCCCCCCTAGGATTCTCTGGGCACCCCTAGTAACCCTGATTGGGTCCCGCCCATGAGTTCACAGGACCTTGGGGTGGACTCTGGTTCTGTTGCCAGCCTCTGTTTGTTTCCAATTGTTTTGGTTTCTATTTCCCTGCTGTTGCAAGGGGTTTGTGGGGCAGTTTCGTCTGGTGTGCCCTGGTTGCTGGCATCCCCAGCAGATCCCAGGTGGTCCTTGTGGACCCCTGTTTCCCTTTCTGATTGTTTTGTGGAGGTCTTTGTTGTCTATTGCCATTGTTTCATTGTTGGGGTTGTTGTGCATACACATTCACTACTGGTGGTGTGGGTTGCACTTGGGCCTGTGGCGCAGGGGGCGGTTGTGGCCTTCCAGAGGAGACTGCAGCCATTGTCCCTACTTCCGGCACAGGTGCTGTCACTGGAGCCTTTTTTCCTTTGTTGGTCAGTTCTTCCAGCTGAAGCTGGATCAGTTTTCTCTGAATGTCTCTTCCCTGTTCTGTAATTCATTGTTTGTCTTTTCTGTATTTTTCCACTGCACGGATCACGTGGTCACATAATTCTTTGTGTGACTTTGAGGTTAGTCCTACCACATCCTCCAGCATACTTTTCACTGGCTGGGGCATGGCCTCTATCACCGTGTTCCTGAACAGGGTCATCACCAGCGGGTCTCCTTCTGGATCTCATTCTGTTTCCAGTTTCCATCGTTCCAGTTGTCCGTGTAGGTAGGCAGCTGGATTATGTCTCTCCCAGTGCTTCCCCTTTCAGTGACTTGGGGTCGATTCGTGCGGGGTATTCTTCTCTTAGGGCCCGCAAGAATCCAGGATGGTATGTATCAAAGTCCATTCCATCCCTCAGTGGATCTCTCATTGCCATTCTCAGGCCACTAGCACACATTACCTCCTCCATTTGGGCCATTCCCACCACCCTTGCCAACAGCGCCTACAGGTCCCCCACAGCCAGTAGTTTCCCTGTGGTTTGTTCCTCAAATGCTCGTATCCATTTGCCTGCCTAATCATGCAGATCTGGTAGGCCGGCAACCAATCCCTCCAGGTCCTGTGTTCCCCATGGAACATAGTGCCGTTGTGTTAATTTTATCAAAATTGGACATTCTCTACCGTATCTGTCTGGTTCTTTCAGCCCCTTTCTATCTCGTAGCCTCTCTTTTCCCCGGGACCATCCTCTTGATTCAGGTTCCCATTCACTGGGGGTGCTTTGGCCAGGCCCTTCTTCCTGTCTTAGGTTTTCTTCCAGATTTATTTCATTCTCTATTTGTATACTAACTTCATCCATGGTTTTCTTCTCTTCTTCCCTTAGGGAGGGCCTCTCTTCAGTATCTTTCCACTGCATCTTACTCAAGGCTTCCCTTACTCCCTTATAGTAGTATATTTTTCCTGGACCTCTCCTTATTTCCCTTTCTTCTTCTTCAATCCTTTCCTGTTCTTCAGAAAAGACGCTCCTTCCTTCCCCTATGTCTACTTCTCCTTCTATTTTCACTGTTCCAGACATCATGGGGTATCGCCCACTGGAGTATGGTGGGGGTGTTTTAAAAAAATCCACTCTTTTCCTGTTCGTCTTTTCATCATTTTTTTTTAGCATTCCTCTAGCTTTCCAAATGCTTTTTGGCAACCCCTCTCCTTCCATCTGAAACATTTTCAGCACTTCCTTCTCTCTTTCTCGTTTCTTTTCTCTACTTTTTCCTTTATCACTTGCTTTATAGTTTTTTTTATTAGTGTTCCCATTTCCTCACACACTGAGACATCAAACGTCCCTCCCTCTGGCCAGTTAGTGCCCATTTTCCTGGTGCGTTGTTCCCATTTTTTTGATATTCTTGTTAGTTCATCTTTGCATAGAGGATATCTGGCACTTAGAATTTCTACTGCTGTCCTATTAATTTCTGCAGCCTGTATTCTTAGTCTCCCCACTGCCAATCCCAAATTCAACCTCCTTTCGGCTTCCTGTAATATCCGTACTATTCTTTGTTCCCTAGTTTATTTCTGTCCTTTTGGTCCATTCAGTTCTGGATGGCTAGACCATAATCTATTTCCTCCTACCTCTATCCAAGTTACTGAAATTGGTTCACTTATTCCTCCACTGTAACCGATATTCGTTATTTTTCCTGTCCCTTCATTTAAATATTTATTCTCTCGTCGCCCACATAAACGCACTTTTATTTGTATAGTTTTTATCTGTCTTTCAGCAACCTGATATTCATTTATTCTGCAACTAAAAACCATGTGCTCTCTTGGGCTAACTATTAGTTTTCCCAGTCCTAATTTTTTAAACATTTATCAACAATTAAACCACATTCAAGGCATCAGACAGAAACTTTTCACTCCTTCTGTGTGATGCAGGGATCGAGCGCGTCCTCTTTGCCGGTTTTACCCAAGAAAGGTGCGAACTCCCCCCTTCACCTACAGCAGAACTCTTTCACTCTTTTTTTATTTTTCACACTCGCTTTTATTTCCTTTCACTCTTTCTTTCACACTTACTCTCACACACTTCTTACGCTTTCCTAAGCGACCTGCAAATTCAGCCCTTTCCTCTGATCCACTTCCTCGACAGGATTTTTTATACTTGATTTTTGCCTGTCTAAGCAGCCCTTTTATTGCTTCACTTTCTGAACACAATAAAAGCGGTATCACAGGACTTTTTGCCTGTCTAAGCAGCCCTTTTATTGCTTCACTTTCTGAACACAATAAAAGCAGTATCACAGGACTTTTTGCCTGTCTAAGCAGCCCTTTTATTGCTTCACTTTCTGAACACAATAAAAGCGGTATCACAGGACTTTTTGCCTGTGTAAGTAGCACTTTCTATTGATTTACTTCCACAACACAATAAAAAGCAGTATCAGAGGACTTTCCTTGCCTACCTGTGCAGACCCCTAGTAACACACCAGGGCGGTATCTGTAAGACTTTTATTAATCTTCACACACAGCTAGACGGCTGCCCGCACCCAGGTGGATTGATCACTCACAGTCAGCAGGACGAACAAATGGATTGAACGAAATTGGACAAATGTCCCAGATGAATGACCGAATTGAGTGACCAGCCTGATTCGGACTGAATGAACAAAATGAACTAATTGTTTGCAAAATTTCGCTCAGGTTGAACAACCAAATCCGGACACACTGAGTTAGACAAAACAATCCGCACCCGCGTGAAATCTGATCAAACTGGTCATATGACCAAACTGAACAAAACAGACAGGACACGCAACCATCCCCTGCAGTGATCAAGCCAAATGTTTCTACTCTGTTTTCACTGTTGCAACCCCCAAAGCTTTTTCATTAAATATTTGGAATGAATTCAATTGGCATTTTTCAAGATCTTAATTTGGAGAGACCTACTTTGTGTCCTACCACTGAGGCCAGGTCCCTGGAGCGAACCACACAAACTCTATACTATTAAGCAAGAACTTTGCTTACCTTTTTAAGTGGCCACTTGTTTGTGCAGTTCGTCCACGCCTGTCAACAATCCAAGATATGTCATGGAAATACTTCTCAAAGATATTTCTCAGACACAGGAGCTTGTGAATTCAAAATAGACTTTATTACAAAGTAATAACACATACATAGTCACTCCCCTTTATGGTACTTGTTCAAAATCTATTGGGCATTTGCCACCAAACCACTTATTTTTCTATGCTTGCATATCATTCATAGTCACTCCCCTTTAGGTTACTTGATCATCATCCATTGGCTATCTGCCCTCACACCATTATCTTTCTGTCCCAGTTCTATTTGTTTTTCCCTGCCCCAACCTGGGAACGTGGTTTCAACAGTTCAAACAACATGAGTTCACATTTCAAGGACAATCAATAGGATCACACAGACAACTCTATTGGTGACGTGGCTTCAACAGCTTCAACAGTTTCAACAGAAAAAGAATACACATACAGTTGAAGTCGGAAGTTTACATACACTTAGGTTGAAGTCATTAAAATTCATTTTTCAACCACTCCACAGATTTCATGTTAACAAACTATAGTTTTGGCAAGTCGTTTGGGACATCTACTTTGTGCATGACAAAAGTAATTCTTCCAACAATTGTTTACAGACAGATTATTTCACTTATAATTCACTATATCACAATTCCAGTGGGTCTCCAGTTTACAAAAACTGGAGGCTTGCAAGCCGAAGAACACCATCCCAACCGTGAAGCACAGGGGTGGCAGCATCATGTTGTGGGGGTGCTTTGCTGCAGGAGGGACTGGTGCACTTCACAAAATAGATGGCATCATGAGGAAGGAAAATGATGTGGATATACTGAAGCAACATCTCAAGACATCAGTCAGGAAGTTAAAGCTTGGTCATAAATGGGTCTTCCAAATGGACGATGACCCCAACAATGCTTCCAAAGTTGAGGCAAAAAGGCTTAAGAATGACAAAGTCAAGGTATTGGAGTGGCCATCACAAAGCCCTGACCTCAATCCTATAGAAAATTTGTGGCCAGAATTGAAGAAGCGTGTGCGAGCAAGGACGCCTATAAACCTGACTCAGTTACACCAGTTCTGTCAGGAGGAATGGGGCAAAGTTCACCCATGGGAAGATGGTGGAAGGCTACACGAAACATTTGACCCAAGTTAAACAATTTAAAGGCAATGCTACCAAATACTATTTGAGTGTATGTAAACTTCTGACCCACTGGGAATGTGATGAAAGAAATAAAAGATGAAATAAATAATTATCTTTACTATTACTCTGACATTTCACATTCTTAAAATAAAGTGATGATCCTAACTGACCTAACACAGGGCATTTTTACTAGGATTAAATTTCAGGAAAATGTATTTGGCTAAGGTGTATTTAATCTTCCGACATCAACCGTACATGCCCTAGGATCATATAACAGTTTCTTAGAAAAATAATACACATACAGCGGGTGAAATAAGTATTGAACACGTCACCATTTTTCTCAGTAAAAGGTGCAATTGGTGCTATTGACATGAAATTTGTTGGTAACAACCTGTTACGTCGGAATAAACAGAAGATTCAATTGCAAGCGTAGATTACATTTATTGACAAATCAAAAGAGAGAGTAGTGAAAACGGGGTCAGATGTAGATAATGTCTGGTACCACCGGAGCCTGGGCAGCGCAGGGACTCAATGGGCAACCCGATCCTCCATGGCGGTGAGTGGAGCGAAGGGGATCCAACCCGCCACAGAACAAGGAAGTAATGACGTACGATCCTCGGAGAAGACAGGCAGAGTGATCGCGAACTCAATAGGAATTCCACAGGAGACTGGAGAACCGGCCAGGAGAGACAGACAAACTCACAGGAACGAACCAAACGATCTGACAAACACAAGACGAATGACAATGAGTATAAATAGACAGATGAACGGCAGCTGGCGCTGATAATCAGCAGAGTGGTAATCAGCGGCCACACCCACACGCACACAGTGAGTCAGTGAATTTATGAACCGTGACACAACCCAAGTAATCCATACATACAAAGAAACCAAAACAAATAAGTTCAGAAATTAAGTTATGTGTAATAATGTGAAATGACACAGGGAAAAAGACACTTACTGATATTTATTTTATACTTTGTACAAAAGCCTTTGTTGGTAATGACAGCTTCAAGACGCCTCCTGTATGGAGAAACTAGTCACATGCATTGCTCTGGTGTGATTTTGGCCCATTCTTCCACACAAACAGTCTTCAAATCTTGAAGGTTCCGTGGGCCTCTTCTATGAATCTTGATCTTCAGTTCTTTCCATAGATTTTCAATGGGATTTAAGTCAGGTGATTGGCTGGGCCATTCTAGCAGCTTTATTTTCTTTCTTTGAAACCAATTGAGAGTTTCCTTGGCTGTGTGTTTGGGATCATTGTCTTGCTGAAATGTCCACCCTCGTTTCATCTTCATCATCCTGGTAGATGGCAGCAGATTTTTGCCAAGAATGTCTCGGTAAATTTGCCCATTCATCCTTCCTTCAATTATGTGAAGTTTGCCAGTACCATTTGCTGAAAAGCAGCCCCACACCATGATGTTCCCACCTCCAAACTTCACTGTTGTTATGATGTTTTTAGGGTGATGTGCAGTGCCATTTCTCCTCCAAACATGGTGTGTATTATAACATCCAAACAGTTCAATTTTGCTCTCATCTGACCACACTATATTCTCCCAGTATTTCACTGGCTTTTCCAAATGTTGTGCAGCAAACTTTAAACGAGCTTCAACATGCTTTTTTTTCCAGCAATGGAGTCTTGCGTGGTGAACGTGCATACAGGCCTTGTCCGTGGAGTGCATTACTTACTGTTTTCTTTGAGACAACAGTACCTGCTAATTGCAGGTCTTTTTGAAGCTCTCCACAAGTGGTCCTTGGCTCTTGGACAACTCTTTGGATTATTCTTTTCACAAATTTATGGTGAAATGATTGTCTTTCCACTTCCGTATTATGGCCCCAACAGTGCTCACTGGAACATTCAGAAGCTTAGAAATGCGCCTATAACCAATGCCATCATTATGTTTTGCAACAATTAGGTTGCGAAGGTCTTGAGACAGCTCTTTGCTTTTACCCATCATGAGATGTGTCTTGTGTGACACCTTGGCAATGAGACCTTTTTGTAGGCCATCAGTTGGGACTGAACCAGCTGATATTATTATTGCACTGACAGGGGGCTGGATTGCTTTTTAATTACTGATAGTTTTCAGCTGTTGTCTTGGCTTTCCATGCCTTTTTGCACCTCCCTTTCTTCATGTGTTCAATACTTTTTCCCTGTGTCATTTCACATTATTACACATAACTTAATTTCTGAACTTATTTGTTTTGGTTTCTTTGTATGTATGGATTACTTGGGTTGTTACCAACATCTGGTGAAAATGTCATGTCAATAGCACCTTTGGAAATATATTTACTGAGAAACATGGTGACGTGTTCAATGCTTATTTCACCCGCTGTATATGCCCCAGGTTCATGTTGCCAACTCTCATAAATTATAGGACCCCTAAGTGCATATAATGATTATATTCACTGTCTTATAATTTCATAGTACATGCAGTGGAAAATACCTATATACGTTAGAAGTACCGTTGGCAGCGATCACAGCTGTGAGTCTTTTTGATTATGTCTCTAAGAACTTTGCACACCTGGATTGTACAATATTTGCCCATTATTCTTTAATACATTCTGTCAAGCTGGTTGTTGATCATTGCTAGAAAGCCATTTTCAAGTCTTTCCATAGATCTTCAAGGCGATTTAAGTCAAAACTGTAACTTGGCCACTCAGGAACATTCAATGTCATCTTGATAGCAATTCTAGTGTCGATTTGGCCTTGTGTTTTAGGTTATTGTCCTGCTGAAAGGTGAATTCATCTCCCAGTGTCTGTTGGAAAGAAGACTGAACCAGGTATTTTTCTAGTGCTTAGCTGTGATCCGTTTATTCTTATCCACAAAAAACTCTCAAGTCCTTGCCGATGACAAGCATACCCATAACATGATGCAACCACCATCGTGCTTGAAAATGGTGCTCAGTGATGTGTTGTGTTGGATTTGCCCAAAACATAGTGCTTTGTATTCTGGACAGAACGGTTATTTCTTTGCCACATTTGTGCAGTATTACCCAAGTGTCATGTTGCAAACAGGATTCATGTTTAAATATTTTAATGTACAGGCTTCCTTCTTTTCACTCTGTCATTTAGGTTAGTATTGCAGAGTAACTACAATGTTGTTGATCCACAATTAGTTTTCACATATCACAACCATTACAAACCGTAACAGTTCTAAAATCACCATTGGCCTTATGGTGAAATCCCTGAGAAGTTTCGTTCCTCTCCGGCAACTGAGTTAGGAAGGACGCCTGTATCTTTGTAGTAACTGGGTGTATTGATCCACCATCCAAAACCTAATTAATAACTTTACCATGCTCAAAGGGATATTCAGCGGCAACCAATCAGTGACCTTCTTTGCGAGGCATTGAAAAACCTCCCTGGTCTTTGTGGTTCAATCTGTTTTTGAAATTCACCACTTGATTGAGAGACCTTACAGATAAATGTATTTGTGGGGTCTAGAAATGGGATAGTCATTCAAAAATCATGTTAACCATTATTACTGAACTCATAAGTCCATGATTTGTTAAGCACATTTTTACTCCTAAACCTATTTAGGCTTGCCATAACAAAGGGGTTGAATACTTATTGACTCAAAACATTTCAGCTCTAAATTGTTTTATTAATTTCGAAAATATTCTACAAACAAAATCCGACTTTGACATTATGTATGTAGAACAGTGACACAAAATCCCAATTTAATCCATTTTAAATTCAGGATGTAACACAACAAAATGTGGAAAAAGTAAAGGGGTGTGAATTCACTGTATATACACATAACTAGGAATCAAGTGACTAGGCAACAGGATAGATAATAAACAGTAGCAGCCGCGTATGTGATGAGTCAAAACACTTACTGCACAAAAGGATCAATGCAGATAGTTGAGGTAGCTATTTGGTTAACTATTTAACTAACTATGTTGCAGTCTTTTGGCTTGGGGGTATAAGCTGTTCAAGGTCCTGTTGGTTCCACACTTGGTGCCGCTTGACGTGCGGTAGCAGAACGAACAGTCTGTAAATTGGATGGCTGGAGTCTGACAATGTTAAGGGCCCTCCTCTTAGACTGCCTGGTATAGAGGTCCTGGATGGCATGGAGCTCTGCCCCAGTGATGTACTGGGCTGTACACACTACCCTCTGTAGCGCCTTGCGGTCAGATGCCAAGCAGTTGCCATGCACTCTTAGAAAAAAGGGTTCCAAAAGGAGTCTTTGCGGAAGGTTCTACTTAGAACCATATATCATATTTCCCAGCATGCTCTATTGCAGGGTGATTTTCACAATTGTTTTATTTTAATGTGTTTTTGCATGTACATTGATTGGTTTATTAATTTTATGCTCCACAAAGATAAATAACTTTTTTTTTTTTACTAAACCAACCTGTTAGTAGTTGGATTAGTAGTCTCAGTGAATAATTTTCCCTACCCTGGAAGTCATTCTGAATGAAAGTTGCAGGTGATTACAAATTCCTCTTGCTGGATATCCTAACTCTGGTTGTATTCTAATAGCAATTGACTTGCAGGCCTAATGTGGCCTATTAACGAGGGGTTTCCTAACAACACTGGGTTAGGGTATAACTAGGCCCTCAATGAAATACCTTATGATACAGTATAAGTCATGTATTGTCATAAATAATTACAATTTAAAGGCTAATAAGGATGGTGGAAACATTCAAAGAGGGTTCTATGATTAACCTTTTAGATAATAAAATAGTTATTGTTAGAACCCTTCATAGAGGTTTCTAGCCAGAACCAAAAAGGGTTCAATTATGGGGACAAACCGAAGAACCCTATATGGGTCTACTTAGCACCTTTTTTTCTAAGAGTGTACCAAGCGGTGATGCAGCCAGTCAAGATGTTTTCAATGGTGCAGCTGTATAACTTTTTGAGGCTCTGAGGGCCCATGCCAAATGGATACACAGTTGGGATTAGAGTGGCTTCAGCAACATAAATAGATATCTACTCTCTACCTTTGTGCTAAGTTATATTATACACATTGGTCAAATTACATCCTACTGTGTGATATCATCCCACCAAACAAAATGTAATATTTGAAGACTCAATTTAATACAAAAACATTTATGATTGCACATTATAGGTTACCAACTAGGCATTTCAATTAATAAAAGTGACAGGATGTTTTCAATGTCAGGCATTCAATCCAATGCATACATTTTACATGCTATCCATGAACTCACACAGCGGCAGTTTTGAGAGCCCATCTTAGTTATTATTTTCATTGAAGGGGAATTTCACCCTGGCTCTGCCACGGCATATAGTTATTACTATATTAACAACATGACGTTTTTATCATAAACATCACAATTATCCAAGTTACAAGCTAGAACGCACACATTTTCATTTAATTGGTACAATTGGAAGTTTAGACTCCCTGTGTATTCGTCTGCTCAAAGTGAACCACAAATTCCGGCACACGCTAGGTAGCGGGGGCATATCTACAAGCTTGAATAATGGCATTGTTTACTTCGAACGACCAACACATAGTAATCTCAAAACTTCTTGTGGTAAGGTGGTCAGTGCTTTGGCTAAACCAGCAGAAAAAAAATTGAAAAACTTCAGAAATGTCCATGGAAACAAATCTCATTTAATTCAGGGTGCCACGAATTCCAAAAAATGCAACACGGTCCAAAACAAAATGTCCTTTGTAAGTCCAAGTTTAACTCAGAAATTCAGCAGGAAAACACACTAACAAAAATAATTTGTTCAGAGTACAACTCATCACAAAACAAAAAAAACACTCATGGAAAAAATAAGTTACACAGTTGCTACAGATCCAACCAAACAGCCCCTTTTTTTCTCCCTTCCAAACATTGAATCTGTTCTTTTATAGTTTTCAAACTGACCAATCATAACTCTTCATCAGTTAATTACTATACAGTTCATAGTTCACCGAGCATTGGCAAGCTTACCAACTATACATTGATAATCTTTAACCAGTTACATTACCATTTAGTAAACCTTCAAACAAACATTCATGAGGTTTAGGTCTAAAACTCTTAATAAACCAACTCCTCCCCTTCAGGATGTCATATAGTCGGTTTCCTGTTTGCGGCCCCTCCTACTAGGCATTTCCAGGAACCGGTAAGACAAAGAGACATGCACATTAATATTAAAACATTGTTTGTTCAACTTCACCTTGTATGTTTCACTTTGATTGCAGTCACCATGGAATGTGCACCTTTCATGTGACTGCCACCAGAGTAAAACAAACACCAAATAAAGATCTCACAAAACTGTTTAGTGTGGTTCTTTAGTTTGCCACGTGTGCCTCATCACACTTCTCTTCTTTGTTTTTCACTAATGTTTGTAATCATGCCCGTGTGGTGTTCTGTGGCTGGCAGTGTTAACTACAAACAAGCGCAAAAATATGTTACCTTTCACCATTCTACCTATCAAGAATGAAGTGGTGACAAATGATTATCAGAGGGATTTTCAGGCTGCTGATGGGGAATCCATTTCGACGACAGCTGAGAAGTGATGCTATACCATCGATTGTTTCCCTTCACAACAAAATTGAATATTCTCAATTAGAGGTGACCTAACATTAGCTAGCTTGTTAGCCTAATTGTACTAGCTGGGTAAGTTAGCTAGCTAGCTAATGTTACAGTCTTGTAATGAACTCTGAAAGCCATCAGCTAAATCATACAGCTATCTTTTGGTATACACACTATCAATCAGTTTTGCTTATGCCATGGTAGTCACTGCTAGACTGGCACAGTAGCTACCTTCAGCAAAGTAAACATGTTTGTTCGTTCTATCTTTTACTGACGTTAGCTAACGTACGCTAGCTAATGTTACTCTTATTTGGTAACTCAATTTGGTAGCCATCTATTCCACCCTTTTCTGGAAACCACATAGAATTGTCGATATAGCTAAATCAATCTCTGTTTTTGTGTTGGTAGCAATGATGAATGTGTATAAATATTCTATGGTTGGTTAGTTGGTTCTCAGCCAGTCTCAACTGGCAAGCTATATTTCTGCCAATTTAGTGACACTAGTTAGCTAACAGCAAGCTGACAATATTGAAATGTCCATGTTAGGTATGCTTAGCTAGCAAGTCTAATAGAGATCATTACAATTAGTGGGGTGGTTAAATTGTGTATTTTTGTGTTTTTGTTGTAGTACAGAATCTGATTTCACCAACATGCTCTGCACAATGTGAATGTAAGTTGGCCATATTATTTAGACGCTGACAGCTAAGATAGCTCAATTTACAGTAGACATGGTATCAACATGATTTGGGTATAGTTTGTGTTATCAGGTTGCAGGTGGTTAGAGGTAGCCTGAGGACTACAGAATACCTTCCAGACCATGTAATCAATTTACCCCTCTTCTCTTTTTACCTTTTATACCTGGAGTCATTCCACAGTGCCCTGCTGGAAAATACCCCAAACCGGGGGCATTTTGGGTACACAAGCATGAGAGCGCGGACACACCTTGCGGTTATGGATCACAAAAAGATTGTGGGACAGAAACCAGCAAGGAACACTCAAAGATATAAAATTACAACAGTAATGACACAACCACCTCATTCTTCTCTCTGCAGATTTTTTAAACACAATACAAAGACATGTCTGCAAAGTTCCCCTGCAAGGGGCTACTATCGACAAGGATGATCTGTCAACGTCAATGGGCTGGGGGAGGTTTACAGACATTACTTTGAGATAAAGAAGGGGGTTTGGTTTGTGCAGGGTTGTGCTTAGACAGTAAATGTATTGTTGTGTATGAGAGTGATTGAGGTGCCATTTCTCCTCAATCTCCCATACAAAACAAGTCATACTGTGTAAGAACTGCCTTCCTAATACTTTTCACATCTTTAGTCCCCCCAGCCCATTCACTTTGTTTACTGATCTTTCCTCTCAAAAGCAGCTCCCAATGTCCCCTCATTGTGCCTAAACATTACGGTAGCCGGTCCCCTCCACAAAAAGTGTAAAATGCTAACACCACAACCATGTCTTTCCAGGAGACATGTAGTACCAGCAAATCTTCTCCAAGAGGACCAAACAGTTAGTGGTTAAATAGGCCATACACCACTTTCGGTAGAGTATTATCCAGCTGGTTGTTCACCGCAGACAGGACAAGGTCATCGCCATAACAAAGAGTCTCAGCTTCCCCAGTCCACCATGTCAAACACAACTGCCAGTCTTCTGATGCTGGATAAAGGACTATGGCTGCATTTATACAGGCTGATCTTCTTTTCACTAATTGGTATTTTTACCAATCAGATCAGTTCTGAAAAAGATCTGATGTGATTAAGACCAATTAGTGGAAAAATATCAGAATTGGACTGCCTGTGTTAACACAGCCAGTGTGGCTTAGCATGATCATGTAGAAATGGGGTGTCCAACCCTGTTCCTGGAGAGCTACCCTCCTGTAGGTTTTTGCTCCAACCCCAGTTGTAACTAACCTGGTTCAGCAAATTATTTGAATCAGGTGTGATAGATTAGGGTTGGAGTGAAAACCTATAGGACGGTAGCTCTCCAGGAACAAGGTTGGAGAACCCTGATGTAGAGCCAGCATAAAATAAATGTGGATATTTTCGATTAATCTTTGAAAATGTTCTGCCCTTATGGATTCACAGAAGATATGTATATAAGCTGTACAGGGCTCTGTAGCATCAAACAGATGCTAAACATTCAGATATCCAAAGAATGCTAGTTTATAGGAGTCAAATTCTAAAATACAGGGGCGTGTACACAATTTAATGCTAACTCAAGGGAACTGGGTATTCAAGAAGAATGTTATATGGTAAAAGTAACATACAAAAAAATTGTATGAACAGTGTAGTACAGTTCAGTGTGTCCGAGTGTGTCTCAGGTGTAGATACACACAAGTGCAGAGAACTGTAGCTGTCTATTTAAGTCTTCTCTCATTGATCAAGACAGGTGAGTGTCCAACCCAAAGTGCTGCATGTCATGACAGAGACCTGTCTCAATCAATGAGTGAGAAGAATTGAAATAGGCACGATGGTTGCCCATATATTGTTGGATTTCTTAATGGAGCAAAACAGTTTTTTTTCTAAATTCAAACTGACCCCCTGCAACTGGACACAGACATTATATGAGACTCCTGTTCCCCTGAACCGAGGATGAAGATGGCATCGCCAAGGTTGGACGAAAATTCTCTGTGCTACACCAAACAGTACATAACCTGTAACTCACAGTAATGGGTACCAAAATCTATGGTTAAATCACATTATCTGGTATAACAATCTGTAGCTAAGAGAACTGGTGATCAGCAGATGATGGAGGAGGTAGTAATGATGAAATTGCCATTCCAAAAAAAAACACACAGTAAGTTCAGGGAATACTTGTAAAGCTGTGGGAGGAGTGTTGTCATGATCAAACTGCCATTCAGCTCCTCATGAGTCATCTGCTTGAAATCCAGAGGAAGGGATAGAGTTCAAAGGATACAGTTCTGCTACAATGACACATGCAGGCAAAGGAATTATGTTTCTGTATCTACACTCCACTCCAGGAACAACACAATATTTTGTAAGACAAAAAACATTATGCTCTATTCTACTGCTCAGATCAACAGTTGATGTGCTAACATTTGTGGTAAACCTAGCTTTAGGTGGCTGGTTGTAACGTTGTAGCTTGCTGTTTTGCAACTAGTCATATCCAAGACTACAGTAGACTGCATAATATAAAGCTTACTATGCCACTGTATCTTCTCAATCCATTCCTTACTTAGATTTATGTGTATTTAAGTATGCAGTATGTTGTGAAACTGTTAGATATTACTTGTTAGATATTACTGCACTGTTGGAGCGAGAAGTACAAGCATTTCGCTACACCCGCAATAACATCTGCTAAACACGTGTATGTGAACAATAAATTTGATTTTAAAAATTGGTTTTTACAATTGATATACAAAAGATCTCAGATTGTAAAACCTAATCTATTTTTAGTCATAGATATGGCTACCAGTAGTTGTTTAGTTAGTTAACTTAGTTAGCTAGCTACCTAGCTAGCTACCTAGAATTAATGTGCCTTAATAACAAACGTGTATGCCATCTGTAAATACAAATAAAACATTTAAATTATTAGCCTAGTTGGTTTTGCCACAGAAAAAGACAGCAACCTTCCTACAAGCCATGATTGGCTGAGATAATGAGTGTGCTGGACATGCCGAGAGAGGAGTTCGGATTGGTCTGCCATATAGCATCTAGTTGATCTGGTCAGTATGTGTAGGTAATTCTATTCAAATGCGGCTTTTTAAAAATGTATCATGTAGATGAGCAGCGTAAGTGTTGCTCTCCACTTTCTGGAGGACCAAGTTTTAAAATCAGTGGAATTAGAGTATGATAGCTAAGGAGATGGAGAAAAATATACTATGGGCAACCATGGCAACCGTGACAGGGAGACGCGTCCATCCATGCATGGTGTATACGGGTAAGATTTTCAGATATTTCACACGTTTCTAATTTTGACAGAAAGTGGTTTCATTTCAAGTTAAACTACTGTTAGCTAGCTAGCTAACGTTATCTGGCTGGCTCGCTAGCTAACATTACTTGAATTATCTTATTATTCATATCTCAGAGCCATTTGCTTCTCTAGTTATAGCCTAATATTAGCTAGCTAACATTGAACCTGGTTGGTTAGCTACCTGCAGATTCATGCAGAGTAATAACAAAATGAGTTGGAATTATGATTCATTGTTTAACTAGCTAGCTAACATTAGCTGGCTGGCTCGCTAGCTAACGTTACGTGTATGATCTTATTATTCTTATCTCAGAGCCATTTGCTTGGCTAGTTATAGCCTAATGTTAGCTAGCTAACATTGAACCTGGTTGGTTAGCTTCCTGCAGATTCATGCAGGGTAGTAATGAGTTAGGATTATGGTTCATTGTTTACCTAGCTAACGTTAGCTAACTACATGTTTTTAAAAAAGACTCCACTATGCAAGTAACCATTTCGGGTGTGTTCGGAGTATGCCAGAGCGCAAAATAACGGATTAATTTTCGAACGCACAACAGCCGTTCAATATGGCCGGCATCAGTAAACGTCTGCATAAAATATTAATTAAATTGTTGCCAGCAGCACAGTTAGTCACTAGTGCCCTGGATAACATGAAAACAGCCTAACCAGCTCTGTTAGGGTGACTAAAATGGTCAGTGGGGTGTTCTCTCATTTGTGTCTGATAGTAAATGAGTTCAGGCACATTCACTTCCTCTCCCAGACCCCCACAGGCATGTGTGTTTGAGCACACACACCTCACTCCCCTTCTTGGCTTCCATGGCAACCCCCATGGGAACCTTTCCCCAATAGACACTTTCCCCCATGGGAACCACACCTGTTGGCATTCTCACAAACAATCGCAACATTGTTTCAATAATATATAGAACTTTTCTCGCAGCTCTGGTATATAAAGCTTTTTTGAGGCCTTGCACACAACTCATTCTGTGGCAGCACAATGACCTAACGATATACTGTATGTGAGGCTCATATCTTTGATCATGACACTGGTGAGGAGGAGAGAGGCCAGGAAACTGACAGTGAAGATGCATTAGAGGAGGAAGTGTCAGAAGTTGAAGACAGCACAGAATATGATCCAGACCAAGAGACAACCAATGTGGAACAATCCAGTGACGAGGAAGAGAGTCCTGCTGAGGTTGTAATTACATTCCGGTCAAATAATGGGAATTTGTCCTGGTCTTCATCCCCACCTGAGAGGAGAGGTTGGCTGTCGGCTGAAAATGTTATCAGGATGACCCCAGGGCCAACGAGATACGCCATATCCCGTGTTGATATGGGATATGACTCTTTTCCTGACAGAGTCAATCGAAACTATAGTGATAAACATGACCAACTTGGAGGGGAGACGCATTTAAAAAAGACAACTGGAAGGAGGTCGACCGGACAGATGTCCAAGCATACGTGGGTCTCTTGATTTTGGCTGGTGTGTACAGATCCAGAAACAAATCTACCACCAGTTTATGGGATGCTGAGTCTGGTCGGGTAATTTTTCGTGCCACTATGTCACTCCAGACATTTCACGTGTTGTCACGGGTGATTCGCTTCGACAATCGTGATACAAGACCAGGCTGCCGTCAACAAGACTGACTTTGACACAAAGTAATCTGTGATAAATAGCACAATATGTTTCATCAGAGTATTTGTTATAGTCAAAATAATCCATACATTATGCATTTTTTTACTCAAAAACGAGTTGTACGAGCTCAGGCCAATGAGGCCTACAGTCCATAAATAGCAAATAGAAGTTCAAAACTTGTAATGTTCACAAGAACTTAAGTTGATAAAAAGATCTAACACAACATATGTATTATTATGAATTTATAATCAGCTATAATGGGGTGGTCATTTTGGACCGGGAACACAGAATTAATTAACATGAAACAAACACAACAGGAGGGTTAAGAGGGTGTGAATGATGCTGAAGGGGTGTAGACAAAGAAGAGCTCTCCCGTACGTACCAAAACATTCAAAGGCCATTTTCTCAAAAGTGAGATTACAAGTTTATCAACTTTAAAAGCAGAATTACTTTCCCATTGTCCCTCAAATGCAATGTATGATATACCATTTTGTAGCTCTGTGTCTCTGCTTTTATCCAATGGAAAAAACACAATTTCAAATTCCGAATCAAGGCAGTCGGTCACAAGTGTTAATATGAAGTTTATTTCCAAAATGGTATAGACACCCAAAAAAACACAAGCTCTCACAGTCTCATCTCAGAATTAGATGTTTCTCAAACATCAAATTTCAAAGTGTTAAAGGTTAGATTTAGGCAGGTAGCCTAGCGGTTAGAACGTTGGGCCAGTAACCTAAAGGTCGCTGGTTCGAATACCTGAGCTGACAAGATGAAAACCCTGTCGTTGTGTCCTTGAGCAAGGCACTTAATCCTAATTTGCTTCAGGGGTTGACCTGATAGGCAGGCTGTCATTGTAAATAGGAATCTGTTCTTAACTGACTTGCCTAGTTAAATAAAATGGTTTGTATAAAAAAAAAAAAGAATTGTTTAGATTAGGGTAACGTTTAGGTATTAACTCTGAAATCTTAAGGTTAGGCATTAACTCTGAATGGTTAAGGTAAGAGTTAAGGTTTGGGATAGGTTTAAAACAAGTATGTAAAAAAAAACTTTCTATTGCTGGATTCTAATATGCAACCTTTGGAACCAGAGGCATGTGCTTACACCCATACCTATCCTCTACACCTTAGCAAAACCAAAGGCTATTTGAAGGTAACAGAGTGACCAGTTTACACTTCTCCAAATGTCCTCAGACATGGATGGATGTCAAATATTTACATCAAATCAAGCTTTATTTATACAGCACATTTCAGACATGAAATGCAACGTAATGTGCTTTACAGGAAAAAACAATGAAAATAAAAGCTGAAATATTTACTACACAACAAACATAAGATAAAAAAACAAAAGAATGACTCCAACTGATTAACTAAAAAGCACCCTAAGGAAAAGCAAAGCTAAAAATACGTTTTAAGATCTCTTTTAAATATGTCCACAGTTTTGGCCCCCCTCAGGTTCTCTGCCAGGTTATTCCAGAGGCTGAGGGCATAATAACTAAAGGCTGCCTCTCCATGCCTCTTGGTCCTAGGCTTTTGGACAGTTAAAATGCCAGTGCCAGAGGACCTGAGGGACCTACTGGGTACATAACTTAAAAGCATGTCTGACATGTATTGAGGTGCACAATCATGGATGGATTTAAAAACCATTAGAAAAATCTTAAAATTGATTCTAAAACTCAAAGACAGCCAGTGCAGAGGTCTTGAAACCAGTTTAATGGTCTTGGTCAGTACCCGTGCTGCAGCATTCTGTATGTTTTGCAGTTGACAAATGGCTTTCTTGGGTAGACCAGACAGGAGAGCATTACAGTAGTCAAGCCTGCTTGTAATAAAAACATGGATGAGTCTCTCTGTATAAGCCCGAGACAGAAACGGCCTCACCTTGGCAATGTTCCTCAGGTGGTAAAAATATATTTTGGCCACATTCCTAATGTGCGATTCAATATCTAAAATAAGTGTCAAAGGCTTTCATTGACAATGACATTCAGTTTATGCAAAGAGTCAATATTTGCAGTGTTGACCCTTCTTTTTCAAGACCTCTGCAATCTGCCCTGGCATGCTGTCAATTAACTTCTGGGCCACATCCTTACTGATGGCAGGCCATTCTTGCATAATCAATGCTTGGAGTTTGTCAGAAGTTGTGGGTTTTTGTTTGTCCACCCGCCTCTTGAGGATCGACCACAAGTTCTCAATGGGATTAAGGTCTGGGGAGTTTCCTGGCCATGGACCCAAAATGTCGATGTTTTGTTCCCCGAGCCACTTAGCTATCACTTTTGCCTTATGGCAAGGTGCTCCATCATGCTGGAAAAGGCATTGGTCGTCACCAAACTGTTGGTGCTCTCGGAGGATGTGTTGGTACCATTCTTTATTCATGGCTGTGTTCTCAGGCAAAATTGTGAGTGAGCCCACTCCCTTGTCTGAGAAGCAACCCCTGAGGATGCTTTACTGTTGGCATGACACAGGACTGATGGTAGCACGTTTTCCAGATGGCCCAAACAATCGGAAAGGGGATTCATCAGAGAAAATGACTCTACCCCAGTCCTCAGCAGTCCAATCCCTGTACCTTTTGCAGAATATCAGTCTGTCCCTGATGTTTTTCCCGGAGATAAGTGGCTTCTTTGCTGCCCTTCTTGACACCAGGCCATCCTCCAAAAGTCTTCACCTCACTGTGCGTACAGATGCACTCACACCTGCCTGCTGCCATTCCTGAGCAAGCTCTGCACTGGTGGTGCCCCAATCCCACAGCTGAATCAACTTTAGGAGACGGTCCTGGCGCTTGCTGGACTTTCTTGGGCGCCCTGACGCCTTCTTCACAACAATTTAACCTCTCTACTTGAAGTCCATGGTTGACAGAGGAAGAACAATGATTTCAAGCACCACCCTCCATTTAAAGCTTCCAGTCTGTTATTCTGACTCAATCAGCATGAGTTATCTCCAGCCTTGTCCTCGTCAACACTCTCACCTGTGTTAACGAGACAGTCACTGACATGATGGCAGCTGGTCCTTTTGTGGCAGGGCTGAAATGCAGTGAAATTTTTTGGGGATTAAGTTCATTTTCATGGCAAAGAGGGACTTTGCAATTAATTGCAATTCATCTGATCACTCTTCATGACATTCTGGAGTATATGCAAATTGCCATCATCAACACTGAGGCAGCAAACTTTGTGGAGACCAATACTTGTGTCTTTCTCAAAACTTTTGACCACAACTGTATGTAACGATGGAGATGGCAACTGCAGAGAGAGTAGTGGCTAAATTGTTAGCTTTGCCCTTTTCAACACTAACTTTTAATGAAAAGTAAAATCTTGTACAGACCAGGAGACCAACTCCTGCACTGCCTGATTTGGTGCAACGAGGAAAGAGTTTTGAAAGGCATTTTCAAGTTAATTATTATGAGCGCTATCCGTGGATAAACGGCTGTGAGCTGACAAAAAAGCTTTACTGTTGGAATTGCCTACTCTTCAGCACCGATAATAGCTCAACCTGGACAACTGGTTTCAAAGATTTTGCCTGTTTGACAAAGTCAGCACTTCGACACCAAAACTCAACTTCACACCTGCGAGCTACAGTGAGTTTAAAAACATTTGGGAAAACAAGAGTAGACCATCTTCTTAACGAGCAGTGGCGCAATGAGACACGTTAAACTGCTATTTGGCTACGGCTACCGTGTTCACAGGCATTTCCAGCAAAATCCAAAATGACCTGATACACGCGTTCGAACATTATCTGCACTAAAAAGCATCAAGACATATTCCAGGAACACCACTGGACAGGCCCGACTGTCAGCCCTGGCTTTGATCTCAATCGAAAAATAACTTCTTTCAGGTTTTTAAATCAAATGGCAAGCTATATGAACCTGCCATTGCCCATTTCATAAAGAAGGACGCGAGAATGGACTTTGTTTTTAAATGAAAATCATAATGGTGAGTGGACTTTTTGTTTTCATCTACAGCTTGCTTTTTGTTGCTACCTCGTTCATATCATTTTGAATACAATGTGTAAAATATATAAAAACAAAGGTAATGACGTTGTACATGACATTTCGTGTTGTGATGCTTTTTTTTATTGTTACATGCTCGAGATAGAACATCGAATATAGCACAACTTTTTCCTCTCTGACAGCACATACTGTCCGTGGTCTTGAAACAATGTGAGTAGTTGTGTGGTTGAATTTATTGAAACGACTCAACCGTATTTTCTTCTAACGTGGTTCCTTCTATCGATATTTGGACATTAATGTGCTCTTGGCATTTTGCAATTTAACCCACCTTTTATGTAAAAATACCACAATGACAACAGTATAAATTATTAGATTTCTTAAGCTAAGATCCTTACCACTCAAAAACCTTTTCTTTATACCCTTAATAAGCCGTGCAACGGTCTTCCCAGAACATAGTCGTACTTATTGCACTTCACAATTTAGCTATGAAATCGGTTTAGACTAGGCAACTCAAGAACACTCTGGGCTCTATTTTCATGTGTCAAATGCACTTTAGTTTGCAATTACATGTAAAAACTGCGGTACTGGCATTTTCCAGCTCTAAAGCCAGGTTCGGCAATTAACCCGTTTAGCATCAGCTCGCTTGCACTGAGGTGGGAGGGGTGGCAATATTTGAGGTGTGTCCTCAAAAACAAGCACAAAAGTGACAATTTCATGCAGCACTAATGGGAAGTTTTAAGACCCACAAAAAGCAGGTCTTAACGGTAATGGCATGTATTTAGAGAGTGGAAGCATAACCTATCCAGCCATGACGCACAGTGCCATTGGAAGGAGAGATGTGCCTTTTGTTCCGGTGACTCTAGTATTTAGAAATATAAAAAAACATTTGGGTTCCCCCCCGTTTAATTTAATTGTAATAAAAACCAAGCATAACATAGGTAAGTATTTTTTATCTTGGCCATTAGCCAAACGTAGCCTATGAATAAAGGGATTTTAAAATGTCAACTGAGAGTGCTTTGAAATATTTGAGGGTTTTGCCCTGATGCTTTTTCATTATTTACAATTCACATACCTGCATTTTGCTTGTTCAGGTAGCTTTCCATCCCTATTTTCCAAGAGCGCTCCTCATCCAGTTACCAAAGACACACTCCTCCAAACTATTCTGTCCTACTATGATGCTGTTTTTTAAATGTGCCACTCACATAGACAACGATACTATTGACAGGAGCCTAGTATTGTGTATAAACATATGAATGTTCTGCATAAAGACATTTAAGCCAATGTGTGCACACAGTGCCATAGAACAAGAGAAGTGATTTATGATATCATGCTTCTGATCTGATCCTATTTAGAAATATTGTTATTGGTTTAAAAAACAGATATATACAGATCTTTATTCAGCTCCTATGGAAAGTTTTGATGTGTGCAAAACCATCCATAGTCTACGTTGCCTCGTCTGTATTATACACCCATAGGAAGCAATTATGGTGCTGTAACTGTGTTTAGACATAGCTTTATTTTAAACAGGTTGATTCATTTTATATTAGAATTACACACTGTCTTTTTAGGCATTATCAATAGCCTAGTGAATTTAATCTTGGTTATTGACTATGTTTGGCGTGTCCATGTCCGGACGACAATTTACAGTAGGCTTCTATATCAGTGCGAATGCTATAGCCTGTTTGATTGGCCAGTGAGGGGACTAGCCTCGACACACCAACAACTTATTTATTCATCAAAACCCAGCCCTTTCGCGCCACCACCAGCTACTGAGCCCATAATTAAGATTTACAATTTCTAATAAATTGTCTGAAAGTGTCCTTTTTAAGGACTTATAGCAGTCTCTGGTTACTGCAATGTTTGTTACAAAATACAATTTAAATGTTTTGACCATTAAGCTAAATACTTAAGACCTCACAATAAGAGTACGGCATTACGCAATAAGAAACATAGACTTTTAAACAAGTCAATTAAACTGTTGCTGTTTTGCACACTGGGAGACTGTCACGGTGTGTTGGATATATGGGACGATAGACGGAGCGTTCGTGGAGTGTCATCCTTTTTATTTATATGAGTTGTATTCACGAGGCATATAAATCAAAAAGGAGATAATTATTAAACTAACTAACAATCAAACAAAACAAACAAAAACACGGTGACTTACTGTGGCTGCTGGCAGCGCAGACAAACACAAAGAATAATGATCCACACACAGGTGGCTGTGTGTGGAGCCTATATACTATCCCCAATCAGAGACAACGCTATACAGCTGTCTCTGATTGGGGATGATCATCTCCCTAATAATGTGTGATGACTTGGTTGTGTGCCTCTCTCCTCCCCTAGGTGGGAGTAAGAGGCCTTACCACAACCAAGCCATCACAGTACCCCCCCCCCCCAAGGTGCGGACTCCCGATCGCACACACAATCCCCCCCTTCCTAAAAGACAAAAAAAAAAAAATGTCCAAAAACTAGGGGGGACATGGCGGGGTACTGAGGTGGTTGCTGGTGGGGGCTCCGGTTCCGGTTCCGGGCGTGGCACAGGCTGTGAGAGTAGCTTCCCTCCTACCTCACGGTTGCACGCCCGGTCCGGTCCGGACCCCGGCGCGGTGGTTCCCCCCTCAGTACTCCCGCCATTCACCAAGTCCTGTCTGTACCCTGGTGCGGGAGCCCTCGACCCTGGAGAGGGGCTGACAACCGGCCCCGGACTGGGCACCGGTGGAGCGGACTGCTCCTTCCCTGGAGCAACGTAGACGACCGGCCCCGGACTGGGCACCGGTGGAGCGGACTGCTCCGGCACTGGAGCGACGCAGACGACCGGCCCCGGACTGGGCACCGGTGGAGCGGACTGCTCCGTCTCTGGAGCGACGTAGACGACCGGCCCCGGACTGGGCACCGGTGGAGCGGACTGCTCCGTCTCTGGAGCGACGTAGACGACCGGCCCCGGACTGGGCACCGGTGGAGCGGATTGCTCCGGCACTGGAGCGACGTGGATGACCGGCCCCGGACTGGGCACCGGTGGAGCGGACTGCTCCGGCACTGGAGCGAAGCAGACGACCGGCCCTGAACTGGGCACCGGTGGAGGAGGCTCCAGGCCTTGAGCTGTGGCTGGAGGCTCCGGGACGCTGACCTTCGCTGGAGGTGGCGGAACGCTGACCTTCGCTGGAGGTGGCGTGGCGCTGACCTTCGCTGGAGGTGGCGTGGCGCTGACCTTCGCTGGAGGTGGCGTGGCGCTGACCTTCGCTGGAGGTGGCGTGGCGCTGACCTTCGCTGGAGGTGGCGTGGCGCTGACCTTCGCTGGAGGTGGCGTGGCGCTGACCTTCGCTGGAGGTGGCGTGGCGCTGACCCTCGCTGGAGGTGGCGTGGCGCTGACCCTCGCTGGAGGTGGCGTGGCGCTGACCCTCGCTGGAGGTGGCGTGGCGCTGACCTTCGCCGGGGACCTCGGGCTGCTGACCGTCGCCGGGGATCTCGGGCTGCTGACCGTCGCCGGGGACCTCGGGCTGCTGACCGTCGCCGGGGACCTCGGGCTGCTGACCGTCGCCGGGGACCTCGGGCTGCTGACCGTCACCGGGGACCTCGGGCTGCTGACCGTCACCGGGGACCTCGGGCTGCTGACCGTCACCGGGGACCTCGGGCTGCTGACCGTCACCGGGGACCTCGGGCTGCTGACCGTCACCGGGGACCTCGGGCTGCTGACCGTCACCGGGGACCTCGGGCTGCTGACCGTCACCTGGGACCTCGGGCTGCTGACCGTCACCGGGGACCTCGGGCTGCTGACCGTCACCGGGTACTTCGGGCTGCTGACCGTCACCGGGGACCTCGGGCTGCTGACCGTCACCGGGGACCTCGGGCTGCTGACCTTCACAGGAGGCCTCAGGCTGCTGACCTTTACAGGAGACCTCAGGCTACTGACCGTCACAGGAGGCCTCGGGCTGCTGACCTTCTCCGGAGACCTCAGGCTGGATGCCGTGCCCACCCTGGGCACCGACGCAAAGGTGGTCTTTAGCCCTGCAGCTGGTCTGGCTGTCGGCCCCAGACTGGGCACCGACACGCTATGGAGCTCCTGCTCCACAGCGGGACTGAACGTCGTGCCCACCCTGGGCACCGATGCAGAGATGGTTCCCAACCCTCTGGTGGGGCTGAACGTCGTGCCCACCCTGGGCACCGACGCAGAGATGGTTTCCAGCCCTCTGGTTGGGCTGGCTGTCGGCCCCAGACTGGGCACCGACGCGCTATGGAGCTCCTGCTCCACAGCGGGGCTGAACGTCGTGCCCACCCTGGGCACCGACGCGGAGAGGGTTTCCAGCCCTGTGGTTGGGCTGGCTGTCGGCCCCAGACTGGGCACCGACACGCTATGGAGCTCCTGCTCCACAGCGGGGCTGAACGTCGTGCCCACCCTGGGCACCGACGCAGAGATGGTTTCCAGCCCTCTGGTTGGGCTGGCTGTCGGCCCCACACTGGGCACCGACGCGCTATGGAGCTCCTGCTCCACAGCGGGGCTGAACGTCGTGCCCACCCTGGGCACCGACGCAGAGATGGTTTCCAGCCCTCTGGTTGGGCTGGCTGTCGGCCCCACACTGGGCACCGACGTGCTATGGAGCTCCTGCTCCACAGCGGGGCTGAACGTCGTGCCCACCCTGGGCACCGACGCAGAGAGGGTTTCCAGCCCTGTGGTTGGGCTGGCTGTCGGCCCCAGACTGGGCACCGACGCGCTATGAAGCTCCTGCTCCACAGCGGGGCTGAACGTCGTGCCCACCCTGGGCACCGACGCAGAGAGGGTTTCCAGCCCTGTGGTTGGGCTGGCTGTCGGCCCCAGACTGGGCACCGACGCGCTATGGAGCTCCTGCTCCACAGCGGGGCTGAACGTCGTGCCCACTCTGGGCACCGACGCAGAGATGGTCTCCAACCACAGAGCTGTGCTGGCGACCGTCGTTGTAGCCTCCGTGCGAGGAGTAGGCACGGGGCGTACAGGACTGGGGAAATGCACCAGTGATCTGATGCGAGGCGCTGGCACGGGTCGCGCCGGGCTGGGGAAACGCACTGTTGGGTTGTTGCGTTTAGCTGGCACGGGTCGCGCCGGGCTGGGGAAACGCACTGTTGGGCTGTTGCGTTTAGCTGGCACGGGTCGCGCCGGGCTGGGAAAACGCACCGTTTGGCTGGTGCGCGGAGCAGGTGCGGGCCGTACCGGGCTGGGGAAACGCACCGTTGGCTGGGTGCGTTTAGCTGGTACGGGTCGCACCGGGCTAGTGTTGCGCACCGATGGTTTGGTGCGCTGAGTCGGTCTCCTCCTCCTCCGACTCTGGACCGGCGCTGGAGGCACCGGACTGGGAACTGGCGCTGGAGCACGACTGTCCCTGTCGTGCCTACTCCACCGCCAATCCCCATCCTGTGAGGGTTCTTCCGGGAACCCCCACGAGTGAGGGAACAGAAGCACATCGTCGTCGTCTTCCTCCGACTCCTCTATGTACTCCCGCTCCCATGGCTGTAGGGGCTCCTCCTGGAACCCCCACGAGTGCAGTGGTCGGGGCTCTTCTCCCTCGATCCCCGACCACCCCCATAGCCCCCCCCCAAAATCAGTTTGAGGGGTTTTCTGGGCTCCAGGCTGGTCCTCAACTCTAGCCCGGTGACGTGTCCTCCGTCTCCGGCGCCTAGGCTGCTCCGGACCCCAGCCTTCCTCCACCGAGCGATAATAAGAGTGTTCCTCCTCGGTAATTTTTCCCATACCGAGGAGGATATCTCCTAAAGTTATCCCCCGTTGCGTCCCAGGGTGGTGGATCATTCTGTCACGGTGTGTTGGATATATGGGACGATAGACGGAGCGTTCGTGGAGTGTCATCCTTTTTATTTATATGAGTTGTATTCACGAGGCATATAAATCAAAAAGGAGAGAATTATTAAACTAACTAACAATCAAACAAAACAAACAAAAACACGGTGACTTACTGTGGCTGCTGGCAGCGCAGACAAACACAAAGAATAATGATCCACACACAGGTGGCTGTGTGTGGAGCCTATATACTATCCCCAATCAGAGACAACGCTATACAGCTGTCTCTGATTGGGGATGATCATCTCCCTAATAATGTGTGATGACTTGGTTGTGTGCCTCTCTCCTCCCCTAGGTGGGAGTAAGAGGCCTTACCACAACCAAGCCATCACAGAGACGATTTTTCCGTCACAAATGTACAAACTACACTCAACAGAGAATATAATATTATGTGTAAGATCATATACATACTGTATATAAAATAGCTTAAATGGTGGGTGGGAGGAAACGCAATGGGTATGTCTGCATGAACACAAGGAGAGGGCAGCCTTTTGACCTTGGCTGATTAGTGTGTCGTTTTTATTAATTTGATTTTATTAAAACTTTATTTAACTAGCAAGTCAGTTAAGAACAAATTCTAATTTACAATGACAGCCTACCTACAGGGTCAGCCCCTGGAGCAAATTATTATTACGTAAACAAGAGAGGTAAATAAATAAAAAACAGTAAAGTGACAGTAAAGAAAATATATATACAGGTGGTATATACAGGTGGTTCCGGTACAGAGTCAATGTGCAGGGGCACCAGTTAGTCAGGCTAATTTAGGTACAGTGGGGAGAACAAGTATTTTATACACTGCCGATTTTGCAGGTTTTCCTACTTACAAAGCATGTAGAGGTCTGTAATTTTTATCATAGGTACACAAAAATCCAGAAAATCACATTGTATGATTTTTAAATAATTAATTTGCATTTTATTGCATGACATAAGTATTTGATCACCTACCAACCAGTAAGAATTCCGGCTCTCACAGACCTGTTAGTTTTTCTTTAAGATGCCCTCCTGTTCTCCACTCATTACCTGTATTAACTGCACCTGTTTGAACTCGTTACCTGTATAAAAGACACCTGTCCACACACTCAATCAAACAGACTCCAACCTCTCCACAATGGCCAAGACCAGAGAGCTGTGTAAAGACATCAGGGATAAAATTGTAGACCTGCACAAGGCTGGGATGGGCTACAGGACAGTAGGCAAGCAGCTTGGTGAGAAGGCAACAACTGTTGGCGCAATTATTAGAAAATGGAAGAAGTTCAAGATGACGGTCAATCTCCCTCGGTCTGGGGCACCATGCAAGATCTCACCTCGTGGGGCATCAATGATCATGAGGAAGGTGAGGGATCAGCCCAGAACTACACGGCAGGACCTGGTCAATGACCTGAAGAGAGTTGGGACCACAGTCTCAAAGAAAACCATTAGTAACACACTACGCTGTCATGGACTGAAATCCTGCAGCGCACGCAAGGTCCCCCTGCTCAAGCCAGCGCATGTCCAGGCCCGTCTGAAGTTTGCCAATGACCATCTGGATGATCCAGAGGAGGAATGGGAGAAGGTCATGTGGTCTGATTAGACAAAAATATAGATTTCTGGTCTAAATTCCACTCGCCGTGTTTGGAGGAAGAAGAAGGATGAGTACAACCCCAAGACCACCATCCCAACCGTAAAGCATGGAGGTGGAAACATCATTCTTTGGGGATGCTTTTCTGCAAAGGGGACAGGACGACTGCACCGTATTGAGGGGAGGATGGATGGGGCCATGTATCGCGAGATCTTGGCCAACAACCTCCTTCCCTCAGTAAGAGCATTGAAGATGTGTCGTGGCTGGGTCTTCCAGCATGACAACGACCCGAAACACACAGCCAGGGCAACTAAGGAGTGGCTCCGTAAGAAGCATCTCAAGGTCTTGGAGTGGCCTAGCCAGTCTCCAGACCTGAACCCAATAGAAAATCTTTGGAGGGAGCTGAAAGTCCGTATTGCCCAGCGACAGCCCCGAAACCTGAAGGATCTGTATGGAGGAGTGGGCCAAAATCCCTGCTGCAGTGTGTGCAAACCTGGTCAAGAACTATAGAAAACGTATGATCTCTGTAATTGCAAACAAAGGTTACTGTACCAAATATTAAGTTCTGCTTTTCTGATGTATCAAATACTTATGTCATGCAATAAAATGCAAATTAATTACTTAAAAATCATACAATGTGATTTTCTGGATTTTTGTTTTAGATTCCGTCACTCACAGTTGAAGAGTACCTATGATAAAAATTACAGACTTCTACATGCTTTGTAAGTGGGAAAACCTGCAAAATCGGCAGTGTATCAAATACTTGTTCTCCCCACTGTAATATGTACATGCAGGTATAGTTAAAGTGACTATGCATAAATGTTAAACAGAGAGTAGCACCATTGTGAAGAAGAGGGGCTGCCATTCAGTCCGGGTAGCCATTTGATTAGCTGTTCAGGAGTCTTATGGCTTGGGGGTAAAAGCTGTTGAGAAGCCTTTTGGACCTAGACTTGGCGCTCCGGTACGGCTTGCCATTTGGTAGCAGAGAGAACAGTCTATGACTGGGGTGGCTGGAGTCTTTGACAATTTTTAGGGCCTTCCTCTGACACCGCCTGGTATAGAGGTCCTGGATGGCAGGAAGCTTTGCCCAGTGATATACTGGGCCGTACGCACTACCCTCTGTAGTTCCTTGCGGTCGAAGGCCGAACAGTTGCCATACCAGGCAGTGATGCAGCCAGTCAGGATGCTCTGGATGTTGCAGCTGTAGAACCTTTTGAGGATCTGAGGACCCATGCCAAATCTTTTCAGTCTCCTGAGGGAGTATAGGCTTTGTCGTGCCCTCTTCACGACTGTCTTGGTGTATTTGGACCATTCTAGTTTGTTGGTGATGTGGACACCAAGGAACTTGAAGCTCTCAACCTGCTCCACTGCAGCCCCGTCGATGAGAATGTGGGCGTGCTCGATCCTCCTCCTTTTCTTGTAGTCCACAATCATCTCATTTGTCTTGATTACGTTGAGGGAGAGGTTGTTATTACTTTTGGCTGGGATTACAGCCTTGAGTCTTCTTGGGTATGACGCTACAAGCTTGAAACACCTGTATTTGGGGAGTTTCTCCCATTCTTCTACGCAGATCCTCTCAAGCTCTGTCAGGTTGGATGGGGAGTGTCGCTGCACAGCTATTTTCAGGTCTCTACAGAGATGTTTGATCGGGTTCAAGTCCGGGGTCTGGCTGGGGCACTCAAGGACATTCAGAGACTTGTCCCAAAGCCACTCCTGCGTTGTCTTGGCTGTGTGCTTAGGTTCGTTGTCCTGTTGGAAGGTGAACCTTCGCCCCAGTCAGAGGTCTCTCTCTGAAGCAGGTTTTCACCAAGGATCTCTCTGTACTTTGCGGCGTTCATCTTTTCCTCTATCCTGACTAGTCTCCCAGTCCCTGCCTCTGAAAAACATCACGATGCTGTCAGCACCATGCCTTACTGTAGGGATGGTGCCAGGTTTCCTCCAGGTGTGACGCTTGGCATTCAGGCCAAAGAGTTCAATCTTGGTTTCATCAGACCAGAGAATCTTGTTTCTCGTGGTCTGAGAGTCCTTTAGGTGCCTTTTGGCAAACTCCAAGCAAGCTGTCATGGGCCTTTTACTGAGGAGTGTCTTCCGTCTGGCCACTCTTCCATAAAGGCCTGATTGGTGGAGTGCTGCAGCAATGGTTGTCCTTCTGGAAAGTTCTCCGATCTCCACAGAGGAACTCTGGAGCTCTGTCTGAGTGACCATCGGGTTCTTGGTCTCATAGCAAAGGGTCTGAATACTTAGATATGTAAATAAGGTATTTCTGATTTAAATTTTTTATACATTTGCAAAAGTGTATATAAAACGGTTTTCGCTTTGTCATTGTGGGGTATTGTCAGTGGTGATTTTAGCATGTAAATCTTGGTGGGGTAAAAAAAAGATATTGTGGGATGCAAAGCCACTACACAACACAAATCTAAACAACACATTAATTGCACTATAACGGTGACAAACGGTGCCCACAAACTGTTAGGGCCTGTTAAACCTGTCCCAACAGTAGAGTACCAACAGCAGAGTCCCAACACCTTACCACTGCTACACCTGGCTATCAGCAGAGCCTTGTCTGGCAGCGAGACAGTTAATTCAGCCTCATTTACTGCTTTATAAAAAAACATTGCTGATATGGCTGATTTTTTTTAACAAATTCTGTTTCTACTGACAATTGACTGGAAAAACTATGGCGGATGAGGACGACAAGCGGATGAGAGGCAATCCGTAATTTGATTAAGACATTAATGATTGAGCCAGGATGGACTAGTCAATATAATTATTTGTTCAACACTTTTGAAATTTTCAGCGACAGAATTCAGAACATGGGCCACTCTTGTAGTGTTCTCCCTGTAAACCAAGTCAGTACCGTAGGATAAATAAAGGGGACATAAGCAGACAATGAAAGCTCTTACAATATTCTGTCAGGCTCTGGCCATAGAGAAGCCTTTTGCTTCTTTATGTGGCCATGGTCAGATTCTGACAGTTCTATGTGTTATACATCTGTGTTATACATCTGTACATCTGTTGGATCCCTAATTAGAGGCAGCTTGCCTCCTACTTATGTTTGTATGTCCCACATCATGTTGTGGTCCATTATTCTACATGTCCGAGAAGTAAGTGTGTTTATGTTCATTTGTATCATTGTTCATTTGTTTTAGTCCGTCATTGAGTTGATTTAAAACATTAAAAGAGATGTCGAACTATAATTGCGCTGTGCCTTGGTCTGTCATAACACCCACTCGTGACATATTCGATGATTACATTTCTCAAAAACAGGTTATAGGCTACATGTGCACCACCGAGTCAGAACAGTAGTTGAAATTAAGAGGTGAAAATAGACAACATATTTAGGGTGAGGCACATGGGCTGCTTACTACACAGCATACTTAGTATTACTTTCTTAGCTACAGTATACATATCTCCCTGGCATATTACAGCATTTATGCAGTAGCATTTACTGAAAGACATTTTTGGACTCACCTTGTTGAAGGTGGCACGGTGGTCCTTCATGAGAAAATGTTATCAAATAAAGAGAAAGAGGATTTTCAAATTTCGTGTTGATTGACCATTCAAAACGTGTTTTCCCAGTCTGACCTTGTATATTCCCGACTTCCAAATTGCAATGCTTGCAGTTAGCCACTGTCACCGATTCCTTCCAAACCACTCATTGTTGAATTTGCGATTTCCAGCTTGTTGTGTAATGTTTATGTCCAATGGCCAATGAGCACCAATGCATTTTATCTATAATTTCTCATCATTATTTCTCTTATGACAAGGATTAAAAATGATTTGCCAGTAGATTGTCAACTTGATTCATGATGACTACTGCTAGCTAAGATTTTTAAAGTAAGATGTTGACATGATCAGTCCAATCAAAACAACTGTAGATATAACGTGATTTGACGTAATTTTATCTGTGGCCAATGACCTTAAGCCTTCTTGGAAGGGCACTTCTAATGTAACTCTATGGCAGGACCCAAAGGGCTTAAATTGTTGATGTCTACCCTTACTAAGGACTTAGACTTGGCAGTAGCGTAGTGTCGCCATGAGTGACAGAACACTGAGCCAAGCACACCACAGAAAGCACTGAGCTAGGCAGAAACACCTGCATTTTGCCTTCCTCAAGAAAACTAAAAAAGAAACCAGGTCTGTATGCGGCTTTATTACCTCAGCAATATACGTGTATATATTTTTTTACATGGTTTGCAAACTGATGTGACACTTTTTAATGGCAAATAACATCTAAAACAGGTAAGCCCCCCCCCCCCCAACACAAAAAAAGATGTGTATATATATTTCTTTGTATTATTTATATGTTTATTTTTTTGTTTTTTCTTAGTGTGGGGCTCATTTTCTGGTTCTGTCCCACCTGCCCTGAATGACGGGTTGCCACTGGGTATTGTGTGTAGATTGATGAGGAAAAGCATTTATTTAATTAATTTTAGTATAAGGCTGTAAAGTAATAAAATGTGATACAATGGAGGGGATCTGAATACTTTCCAAATGCACTCTGTATATATACATATGAATATATATATATATATATATATATATATACCGTTCAAAAGTTTGAAAACATACATGAAATGAGTTGCAAAATGATTAGGAAATAGTCAAGATGTTGACAGGGTTATAAATAATGATTTTTAAATGAAATAATAATTGCGTCCTTCAAACTTTGCTTTCGTCAAAGAATCCTCCATTTGCAGCAATTACAGCCTTGCAGATCTTGGGCATTCTAGTTGTTAATTTGTTGAGGTAATCTGAAGAGATTTCACCCCATGCTTCCTGAAGCACCTTCCACAAGTTGGATTGGCTTGATGGGCACTTCTTACGTACCATACGATCAAGCTGCTCCGACAACAGCTCAATAGGGTTGAGATCCAGTGAATATGCTGGCCAAAAGGGTTTTTTAATGATAAATTAGCCTTTTAAAATTATAAACTTGGATTAGCTAACACAACGTGCAATTGGAACACAGGAGTAATGGTTGCTGATAATTGGCCTCTGTACACCTATGTAGATATTCCATTAAAAATCAGCTGTTTCCATCTACATTAGTAATTTACAACATTAACAATGTCTACACTGTTATTTTAATGGACAAAAAATGCGCTTTTCTTTAAAAAACAAGGACATTTCTAAGTGACCCCAAACTTTTGAACAGTAGTGTATATATAAAAAATTAATTCAAATGCTATTTGCAGTCTTTTTTCTGCAGGTGTGGTCAGATTGTTTTCACTGCGGGTTGCAGGTCTTCCAAGCCATATCCACACAGGTTTCTGCAATGGAGCCATAGAAATGTTCTCGCTCATCTAATTAGAGCCAGTGACGGACTGGCTCAAAGATATAACACCTCACCCAGCCTCCATAATCTCATGGCAAATAGGGTAGGTATCCATCTCTCCATGCCACAAAGAGTAATGCTCACACTTACTCTTCACCAATTCAAAAGTGGTGGGGCAGACCTGCCGCTCAACCTCCCTCGCTGTCCTCTGCTCATTGGAGCCATTCATCACAGGAAGTCCCACTGATGAAACAATTAAGGAGTGGGCGTGCCCACTGATCTTCACTGTCTTCCTGTGTAAAAAGAGGTCCTCTGTGATTTGGAGCTCAGAGCCTGTATTCAAAAGAATTTTCCATTGGACTGTCCATTTAAAATGGGCCGTCAATGTTAATAGATTTTCTCTGATGGGAATAACAAAATCACTTCTTGGTTTGCCTTTCCTAACTGAAACTGAAACACACAAACTCTCTACAAGCCATGGCAGTTGGTATGTAGCGCTACATTTTGCTCTGCTAATCACTATTTGCTAATCACTCATCTTTACAAAAGATGCTGTTAATTTCACCTGTGGTAAAACACAATCCACCTGAACGATCCGCACAAAAGTTCTGAAATTAAAAGCTGTAAATATGTGCAGTATGTTGCTCATATACACTCACTGTACAAAACATCCTAATATTAAGTTGCACACCCTTTTGCCCTCAAAACAGCCTCAATTCATCATGGCATGGACTCTACAAGGTGTCGAAATCGTTCCACAGGGATGCTGGCCCATGTTGACTCCAATGCTTCCCACGATTGATGTCCTTTAGGTGGTGGACCATTCTTGATACACACGCGACACTGTTGAGCATGAAAAACCCAGCAGCGTTGCAGTTCTTGATAACATCAAAACAGTGCGCCTGGCATCTACTACCATCCCCCGTTCAAAGGCACTTAAATGTTTTGTCTTGCCTATTCACACTCTGAATGGCACACATATACAATCCATGTATCAATTGTCTGAAGGCTTAAAAATCCTTCTTTAACCTGTCTCCTCCCCTTCATCTACACTGATTGAAGTGGATTTAACAAGTGACATCAATAAGGGATCATAGCTTTCACTTGGATTCACCTAGTCCTGGAAAGAGCAGGTATTCCTAATGTTCTGTACACAGCGTATAGTTAACATCATGGTTGAATATATCTCACATTATATTTGTGCACTTTAGAACATTATAAAACCAAATGTTGCCTAAAGATATACATTTCATGCACGCTACCCTATACCAAGTTCACTAATATGCATGCTCACCTGGAGGCATTGAATAGTTGGTTGGTAAACATATTATCATGACTGAAAATAAATCAAATTTTGCCGTAGCCTTATGTATTCTATACCATATCACTCATAATGCTCATATGTTTATCATATATACAAAGTGGCTCACACAAACGTTTTGTAATAAAATTGTATTTTGAAGTTGTAGAGTATAATGCAACCCCAATGTGGTTCCAATCCACAGATGGAAATAAATGTTCACTAAAATACTGTGAAAGCTTTTAGTCAAACCCAGACTAGATGGACAATGCTTTATACTGTATCTAATATCGTACACTCTGATCCTCTCCAGATATGAATACTTTTGTTTGTAATTTGTAACAAATTATTCAATCCAGAACAATGCTTGATGTACTCAGAAAGTTCATTAAAGCTGTGAAATGAGAGAAACAACTAATGACTAATGATTCTCTAGGTGAGTGTCTTAGAAGCATTGTGCACTTTATTCAGAAAGCAAAGAGTTATAAAAAAATTAAAATTGCCTTCTGAAACTTTGGAAGAAAAGAAGGATGTCATGTGTTGAGTACTCATTATTAAATACTTTACTCAATGAAAATTGTAGTCGTCTTCTTCTGAATGTTGTTAAATTCTCCACCTACCACCTACTGAGCAAATTGACTAGATAAAAAAAATTCTATGGGCCGTTAATACCACCGTAGTCTCCCTGACATCAGTAATTAAGATTTATCATTACTAAACTCTGAACCATTTATTTCCTCCTATTTTTTTTATCCACATATACTGTATAATGCTCTTACTGGTATGAAAGGTGTACAGGCTGCACATTAGAAAGACCTGATCAATACCTTTAGGAGCTCTATTAAGGCATGTTAAGTGTTGTTGTAGATGCATGTTTGCAGCCATTGCTTTCTCCTTGGGCCAACTGAGTGACAGTTTCCAGATAGGGCTCAATTAATTTGCACTTAGACCTACCGCCTTGTCCTTTCCTCTAGATTCCTCCTCTCCCTGTGTTGGGGTAATTGTTTAGAGACTATTGGACCGACGTATCAAACTGTGTATTTGAGGGTACTGCTGACCAGTGAGCATTACAAAAACTGTTATTCTACCTATTACTGTATATGTAAATGCTTATGTAAGTGTCTGCCATTTCCCAAGTGCAAACCTGTGATAAATGGTTAAGTGTTTTATCTGATAAGGAGAAGAAGATGTTTAGCTCTGTCCATAAAAAAAAATGATCAGATGAGGGGTAGGTTGAGGATTAAGCATAACAAGCAGTGTGGTTGTTCTAAGACACTACATTGTGTATGATGGCCTTGGGATCATGTGGCCTCTGGTATGAACAATAAAGAAGAGGAGAGAACTCAGGTTACTGATCAAAAAGCTAAAGAAGAGAGATACCAATTCTGAATCCCCTTTGAAAGGGAGTCTCCACAGACATAAGTGAGAATGAAGACAGAAAACATATTGAAGGGAATTATTTTTTCCCTGTTGCCAATGATCAGTAATCACTGAAGTGTAGAGGAGAGTAATCTCAGAGAGTGGTCCAACAATTCTGTCCTTCCTGAGATTACATTATTTTCCCAAATTGCAACTGAAGCCCCTCATTCCCACAGCCCCTGAATCAGCACTGGAAGAGACCCATGTGCCATGCCATACCAGGCAAGGCGTGTGAGTCATTCCATGGAGGAATGAGGCCTCCAACTGGGAATACTGCAGCACATAATGACAAAGCCAAAACCACACACTGGATTCACCTGCTGGGAATAGCACCCAACAGAACAAAACATCTATTCACAATCAGTCTCAGAATATACTTCACAACGGGGCCAAACAATGGATCATATACATACTATAAGAAATTACACCAGTGAACTGGACCGTGTAATTGGAATCTTTTAGTGATCTTAGCTCTGATTGATTGATATATTCAGTGAAGCCCAACAGACAAAGTATTAAGCTTTGGTTGACATTTGAAAAGCAAGAAATGGTAGTTATGCTGATATTATAATTTATAATAATTTATCATTTACATCTCCAAATGACTTTAAGACCATCAACTGTCTGAGCCCCCCAGGAGGTATCCAATCCACCAGAACCAGTGAGTTCGGATCAGTCTGATTCTCTGTGCTCTGAGTCGGAGGGGGACCAGCTTGAGGTAGGCTATATCTTCCAAAAGTGTTGAAAAGTACATATCTCCCATTTATAACACTGCAATAATCCATCGAATTTTCTCACAGTAAAGTGTAACCTGTGTGTTTGCTTGTTTACGTCTTTGTCTCCTACCCTGTTTCATTTAACTCTGCTCCTGTTCTCCGGGAGCTAGGGGTTCTGCCCAACACCCAGATGTGGATCCACCTGATGTCCCCTAGTACCAACCACCCTCCAACTTTTCATTACATCATACTGTGCACATAATATGTGAGATACATAGATTAACTAAAAACACTAGCACTGCAAACACTCAGAACAAAGTAGCAGCAGTGCCTGGTCTTTGCAGTCTCCCTCTTCAAGTCCCCCTTCCGAGACTGGTTGCCTGTTGAGAACAATTGACAGGCAGAACCTCCCATCCACACAGCAACCACCTCCTCTATATTCCACACACCAGAATTCACTATTTTAGTCTATGATTGCCATATAAGTTTACAAAAAAAATATGTGAAAAAAAATAATGTCACAACTGTTTATGTATTAAAATCTTAAATATTGCCAGGTTGGTTTTCACAGCTGTTTCACAAGGTATTTATTATTGTAAGTTGTAAGGTATACTTTGATAGTATTTATTTGTTCCACATCATTCATTGTTGTATCCTAGGACCTACAATAGATACATATATATATATATTAAACCACAAGGGTGTACTAATGAGCTATGCGACATATATATATTATTTAAATAAAAATAGAGGACCATTGAAATTATATTATTTCAATGTGGATAAGGGAAGGGCAGGTTAAAATAATAACATGACAGCCAGACAAGCCAGTGTATGAATCAAATGGATTTGCAAATGAATGCAGTGGAAATTAGCTGACTTTGTGATCTATAAGGTAAGTAACTTTAAAGTGTCAAACAGATCACACGTTTTCTTTGCCATTTTCGAAACAAGTAGTTAAGACATCGATTTCATGTTGTAATGTTAACAAGGTACCCAAAAGAAGTTTGAAGTAATGTTTTCATTTTATTAGCTAAACAAAACTTTTTGCCTTTTTTGCATAGCGATAATGAAAATAACGTAATTTAGGCTGTACTTAGGTCATCACACCGTTGATATAGCAACGGATGCTAATAGTTCATCAAATCCTATTGTGACGCAGAGGAGGACATTTTTTGGCTGGGGGACATTATTTGGCATTGATTATGGTCAATAATTCAACCATGATTACTACACGTTTAGATACAGTAGCTGGCTAGATTAATTTACCAATGCACGACCAATTTTCGAAATTGCACCTTGTGTATTCTACTATTGTAAGTAAAAATTGTTTTACATAAACATGTATCTGCGAGCCTACAAAAGGGATTCCAGTTATCTATCTCTTATCTAACATTTGTTATAAGTGAAAATGTACTGTAACACGTGAGAGTTTGATGCCCAAGAAGGTATAACACATTGTGTTGCATAGCTATACGACTGAATACAGTATCTTCATATGGTGTTAACTGAATATCTTCACATGGCTAGACAAATCTCCCATGAGGTGATTGATTGAATTAGTGTTAAGCATCAGATATGTATTAATTCTTTGTGTGGCCTCTGGGAGGGTTGTTAATTACTGACAAAGAACAGGTCGGATGGTTTATAAACACTAAAGCACCCCTGGAATGCAAAGAGGGAAAATTAGTCCCGAAAATCTTAATATCAGTTTCATGAATGCTTTTCTTTGCTAATCTTTGAAGCAGTGTTCGAAGAGAGGCTTACACGTTTTGCATTTTTAATTTCTAATTTAAAAGCTAATTATACAAGTCTACCTGATAACGCTGATTGTCTTGTCAGTCACATTGAAAAAACGCTGAAGACAGGATGAATCATGTGAATATGTTTGTGAATACAGGAATTATACAACAAGGGTGGAAAAGTGTCTCTGCAATACAAAACAGAAACATGCTTGTGTTGCACAGTGGTACTTCTAAAGTGCTAGATGGTGGAGAGGGTAAAGGGGATGTCTGTGTTTATGCTTTCTCTCATAGGATTAAAACCTAACTCTTTAAAAGTGTTCTATGGGAAGCAGCAACTTCAGAAAAAAGTGTACATCAAGGTGTTTGTTTGGCAAATCAATAAGTTCGAACTGAACAGGTAAGAGGCGTTTAGCTTCATCAAATCAAATACTTCCCCAATACAGTCTCCAGGTGAAATGGAAGCACAACATTAGAATAGTAAGCATTCCTAGAAACTGTTCAATACAACTCTACTTTGTCTTTATCATCCTTGTTTCAAACATTCTAGTCATGTTCTATATGTTCTATTTACTTTTTCCACATTTTGTTACATTACAGCTTTATTCTAAAATGGATTAAATTATTTTGTTTTCATCAACAATCTACCCACAGTACCCAATAATGACAAAGAGGTTTATAATTTTTTTTGCAACAAAATAAAAATTAAGAAAGAAAGAAATAACTTACTTACATAAGTATTCAGACCCTTTGCTATGTGTCTCGAAATTGAGCTCAGGTACATCCTGTTTCCATTGATCATCTTTGAGATGTTTCTACATCTTGATTGGCGTCCACCTGTGGTAAATTCAATTGATTGGACATGATTTGGAAAGGCACACACCTGTCTATATAAGGTCCCACAGTTGACAGTGCATGTCAGAGAAAAAACCAAGCCATGAGGTCGAAGGAATTGTCCGTAGAGCTTCGAGACAGGATTGTGTCGAGGCACAGATCTGGGGAAGGGTACCAAAAAATGTCTGCAGCATTGAAGGTCCCCAAGAACAAAGTGACCTCCATCATTCTTAAATGGAAGGAGTTTGGCACCACCAATACTCTTCCTAGAGCTAGCCGCCCGGCCAAACTGAGAAATCAGGGGAGAAGAGTCTTGCTCAGGGAGGTGACCAAGAACCTGATGGAGCTCCAGAGTTCCTCTGTGGAGATGGGAGAACCTTCCAGAAGGACAACCATCTCTACAGCACTCCACCAAGCAGGCCTTTATGGTAGTGAGGCCAGACGGAAGCCACTCCTCAGTAAAAGAGTTTGCCAAAAGGCACCTAAAGACTCTCAGACCATGAGAAACAAGATTCTCTGATCTAATGAAACCAAGATTTAACTTATTGGCCTGAATGCCAAGCGTCACATCTGGAGGAAACCTGGCACCGTCCCTACGGTAAGGCATGGTGCTGGCAGCATCGTGATGTTTTTCAGTGGCAGGGAGGGGAGACTAGTCAAGATAGAGGAAAAGATGAACGGTGCGAAGTATAGAGAAACCCAGCCAGAGCCCGGACTTGAACCCGATCTGGAGAGACCAGGTCTAGAGAGACCTGAAAACAGATGTGCAGTGACGCTCCCCATCCAACCTGACAGAGCTTGAGTTGATCTGCAGAGATGAATGGGAGAAGCTCCCCAAATACAGGTGTGCCAAGCTTGTAGCGTCATTCCTAAGAAGACTCAAGGCTGTAATCACTGCCAAAGATGCTTCAACAAAGTACTGAGTAAAGGGTCTGCATTCTTATGTAAATGTAATATTTTTTGGGGGTGGGGATACATTTGCACACATTTCTAAAAACCTGTTTTTGCTTTTGCATTATGTGGTATTGTGTGTAGATTGATGATAAAAAAAAAACTATTTCATCTGATTTAGAACAGGGCTGTAACGTAACAAAATGTGGAAAAGGTCAAGGGGTCTGAAGACTTACCTAATGCACTGTAGCTTGTAGACTATAAGAAACTGGAAGTTCAGCCTCCAAGTCTGCTGCATCAAATATTCACAATACCGATCCACTCTACTGCAGACTGGAATTACTATAACACCATCTTAAAACTCCACAGCAGGAACAACTAAAAACAGACATGTAGACCCTCAGGCTGTTTTAATTAAGAAAGTGCAATTTTAAATGCTTTTTTAAGTGTTTTTTAAAGAATTTGAACATTCATTTATCCAGTAATAATTCACCAAGGGCTGAATTGGTGGCAAATAAGCACAAACACACTACCTACACTTCCAAATAGCAATTAATGCATTTACAAAGTGTGGGGGATGTTTGTAGAAGAAGTGCCTCAGAGAAAACTATACAAATATTTAAGCCAGTGAAGCAAAATTGGCTAAGTAGTTAATACCAACCTACAAACTGACCATCTGAGCCCTAAAAATGTCTATAGTTTTTTCATCATGTAGCCAACATGGATTGCATGCAACTCATTTTCATATTGTTTACTTTACATCTGCATAAATTATTAATGCAATCTTGAGCTGCAGTATTTCAAACGTATTTTAGATGAGCTGCTGCCCTGTTTATTTAAATTATTAGCAATATTTTATGAAACTAAACAAAATGTATCATGACATTCTTCAGCATTCTTGACTGTGTGCTGCGTCATTCAGAACAATAAGTGGTTGTTCTTGATACATTGCAAATGGTCACTCTCCATTATCTGATCTAATTGGATCTGGTTGGATCCAATCAATGTTGGTGTGTTTGTCAACTCTAAGTGGTGAATGAATGAATTATCTACATCGTCAAATTATGTATCATTTAGTTATTATCATTATTGTTAGTTATTATAATTTAGTTATTTAGTATCATCTAGTTATTTTATTAGTATTTACCATGTTCCTTATGCTCTCCTTATCTTGTACATAAGGATAGGAGAATCAAAGGATAAGTTAATTAATCTAGTATTGAAAGTATAAGCTACAGCTACAGTGGGGAGAACAAGTATTTGATACACTGCCGATTTTGCAGGTTTTCCTACATACAAAGCATGTAGAGGTCTGTAATTTTTATCATAGGTACACTTCAACTGTGAGAGACGGAATCTCAAACAAAAATCCAGAAAATCACATTGTATGATTTTAAAATAATTGATTTGCATTTTATTGCATGACATAAGTATTTGATCACCTGCCAACCAGTAAGAATTCCGGCTCTCACAGACCTGTTAGTTTTTCTTTAAGAAGCCCTCCTGTTCTCCACTCATTACCTGTATTAACTTCACCTGTTTGAACTCGTTACCTGTATAAAATACACCTGTCCACACACTCAATCAAACAGACTCCAACCTCTCCACAATGGCCAAGGCCAGAGAGCTGTGTAAGGACATCAGGGATAAAATTGTAGACCTGCACAAGGCTGGGATGGGCTACAGGACAGTAGGCAAGCAGCTTGGTGAGAAGGCAACAACTGTTGGCGCAATTATTAGAAAATGGAAGAAGTTCAAGATGACGGTCAATCTCCCTCGGTCTGGGGCACCATGCAAGATCTCACCTCGTGGGGCATCAATGATCATGAGGAAGGTGAGGGATCAGCCCAGAACTACACGGCAGGACCTGGTCAATGACCTGAAGAGAGCTGGGACCACAGTCTCAAAGAAAACCATTAGTAACACACTACGCCGTCATGGATTAAAATCCTGCAGCGCACGCAAGGTCCCCCAGCTCAAGCCAGCGCATGTCCAGGCCCGTCTGACGTTTGCCAATGACCATCTGGATGATCCAGAGGAGGAATGGGAGAAGGTCATGTGGTCTGATGAGACAAAAATAGAGCTTTTTGGTCTAAACTCCACTCGCCGTGTTTGGAGGAAGAAGAAGGATGAGTACAACCCCAAGAACACCATCCCAACCGTGAAGAATGGAGGTGGAAACATCATTCTTTGGGGATGCTTTTCTGCAAAGGGGACAGGACGACTGCACCATATTGAGGGGAGGATAGATGGGGCCATGTATCGCGAGATCTTGGCCAACAACCTCCTTCCCTCAGTAAGAGCATTGAAGATGGGTCGTGGCTGGGTCTTCTAGCATGACAACGACCCGAAACACACAGCCAGGGCAACTAAGGAGTGGCTCCGTAAGAAGCATCTCAAGGTCCTGGAGTGGCCTAGCCAGTCTCCAGACCTGAACCCAATAGAAAATCTTTGGAGGGAGCTGAAAGTCCGTATTGCCCAGCGACAGCCCCGAAACCTGAAGGATCTGGAGAAGGTCTGTATGGAGGAGTGGGCCAAAATCCCTGCTGCAGTGTGTGCAAACCTGGTCAAGAACTACAGGAAACGTATGATCTCTGTAATTGCAAACAAAGGTTTCTGTACCAAATATTAAGTTCTGCTTTTCTGATTTATCAAATACTTATGCCATGCAATAAAATGCAAATTGCCGGTGTAACTGCTAACTTACTAACATCATACACTGTAAAGTTACTGCATGATTTTAGCAGGTTTTCTAGCGCATTACTAATAGTTTTACTTGCTTTGTTGACTATGAACTTACTTTAGCTAATATGGTGACAATGATGTTGGATGTGTGTAGCAGTTATTATATGGTTTGACTTGAAAAGCTTTTTTCGCCTGATCACATATAGCTGATGTGTTGTGCATTGAAGTCCACAAACGTAGGGAACATGTGACAGGAAGAGAGTGCATAGATGCGACGAGGAATACTATGAATGTGAACTGGGTTTACAAGTGACCAGGGGTGTATTCATGCCGCCAATTCTGTTGAAAAACTTTTCTTAAACGGAAGCGAACAGAACGGGAGAAAACATAACTGAATTTGTTCATTAGAAACTCTTGTTTGCAACTGTTGGACTAATGACTCTACCCTAGATCAGCTAGATGCAGGCAAGAGTGTGCAAGGCCGTATTGAATGTGTCGCTGTTTGTCCATGTGTCACTGTCTGTCACCTCAAAAAAAAAAATTGATCTGTGTGCGCCTATGTTGTAATCTTTCATTCATAGGCTAGGTTGAAGCAACCTCATGATGGGTATAGGGAAAATTTGAGCATCATGTAGTAGCCTAAACGTATCGATGTTACATTGAACAGGTTAAATGGAATGTGAATGACAGTCATCCAATATGTTGTAAGAGAAATAAGGCAATGCTCATGAACAAACAATATCGTATTCCCTCATTTTAAACGGCACTGACCACCACTGGTATGTATGCCGGTTAGGCTCTACACTCATTGTAAAGTGAATTAATGTGCTTAATTTTAAGAAGTTATTTGTCCACTTTAGTTGTGATATAAACCTTACCAAAACATAAAGCCTATGGGCTAGGCTACTATGATTTTAAAAAGTCTGGGCATCATTCACAAGTGATAATATATAATTCACAAGTGATAACCTAATATTGTCACCCATCACACTATTCTTGATTTAATCTTGTCTTTACATATACTAAATAATATGTATGACTTTTGTATTTATTTAGAATGGACCATTATCATGCACCTGTCTCAAAACGGGAAGTGGAAGAAATTAATCTATGCACTTAAATAGCGAATGGAGGACACTTTTCCAATGGTTCCTTTTCATGCCAGCCAGGTAGGCTATACTTCTGTTGTAAAGATAAGCAATGTGCTTAATATTAGGAACGTTGAGAAATAAATATAGTAGGCCTAGCCTATAGAAAGCTGATGGGATCCTCCTCTTTTTAATAGAGGCCTTTGCATAGCCTATAGAAATGTTGCGCATGGGCTCTCATGAAGTGTTTGATTAGATTTTTGAGAACATTTGCATTGATGTCAGAGTGATTAATAGAGTTTGGTAGGCTACTAATGACTATCAGCAGCATCAGAGCTTGGAGAAGCCTAATTACCGTGACTAAACGGTCACGTGGAATTTAACTGCCATCATAACTCGTGACCGTGTTGTGGCGATAATACGGTCACCGTAACAGCCCTGGTAGTTACTGCAGATTGCCCCTTTAACTGGCATTCACAAACAACTAAATGTACCTTAAAACTGACTGACAAGCAAGGTGAGCAACAATGCCTCTTTGTGTTATGATGATGACCGTGCATAGATGTATGGAATGTAAACAAGAGATACCTCCCACTGGTTCTCACTGTATTGCCCCATTTCTCTAGACATTGCCCCATTTCTCTAGACATTGCACCATTTCTCTCACTGCATTGCCCCATTTCTATAGACATATAGATAAATCAATGGATAGTTCAATAACCTAACTGCACTATCAAGTAAATGGGTCTGAAAAGTTGTTGGTGGTCTTGCCTTAATGTGTTTCAGACCATAATAAGTCACAGTGATTGCATTTAATGCTGTGTGAAAAAAATAAAATAATGGCTGACTGTTGGCACTGTACAAAACATTGACTGAGACTTATTTCCCCTACAGCTGAGAGAAGTCAATCAGAGGGAAAGCTGCTGCCAAGTGCTTTGTGTCTGTGTGTGTCTCTGCTGGAAGGGTCACAGTCATCATGTTTCTTTCTGGTATGGCTGCACTCACACTTCCTCTTCCAATGACTAATGCATCACATTTTCATCTGAAAGTTTCAGTAACAAACAGCCAACTCATGTTTATTACAGCATTTCAATTCAATAAAAAAATATTAACTGACCCTCAGGTTCATCCGTAAAATGATTTTCAAGTAGTATATTAACTTTTTGTAAGATCATTTTCAACTTTGGAAAACTTGTATCGTGTCTACTTAGATGCAAATCAAACTTTAATAATCAGCTGACTGTTTCAAATTGTACTAGCCAACTCTCCAAACGTCAGTAGTGAGGACATGATCCAGCATGCTGTCCAGCCTTTAGAGGTGACCTAAGGTTGGCCTGGGGTTCTTATGGTGGTCAGTGGACAGTCTTTACCCCTCTGAGTGGAAAATTACCAAGGTATTTTTACAGGGTGCTGCATGGGGAGGGCCGCACAAACAATCAATCACAGAGGAGTAAAGGGGCCAGGGCGTGTGCGGAGAGATGAGGGTTCAATCTGACTGATGAGTAATTGCAGGACAGCACTGTCAATTAATACCACTCCCACCAACTGTGCTGGGGTCTGGAGCGGGCCTGCTGGAGCAACTGATTTTAAAGCACAGTTAATGGTTGGGTCCTGGAAACAGACCAAATTGTAGTGTCTCTTACATCAGCTGTTTGAAATGCAGTGCATTACAGAGAGAATCAATACTCACCTCTTTTTAGATAAGGTTAATCCTGTGACGTTGGTTAACAGGGAAAATGTATCCACTGTATGCATCAACTTAATGCCTTAGTGCTGACTACATTTGCCACACAACAATGGCCAAATTAGTGCTCATAAGAGGCAGAAATAATTTGTTGTGGAAAATTGTGAAATTACAACCATTTAATGAAAGCCTTTGTCAACTTACAATACCCCCATTGGTCATTGTCTGGAGCCTGTAAAAGGGTTTTGAGCGATGGCTGAATTTAGATGAAGACGTGAACGTCATACTGAGCTCAGGGGCGCTGATGACTAGGCCAGACAATCATAATGCACCTTTTCTGGAGGGAAAATATGAAAACTGCAGGTTAAAAACATCATATTAAATAACTTAACTTATTGTTTATTATATTACATTTCCCCTCCACACACATACAGACCCCCGCCTTTAACACCAGCCCACACATACACAAGAAAAGTATACTGTTTTAATTGAGACATTGGTTGGAAGGGTTGGAAGAAAATGAAAAATACAAATATACATTTTTTTTATACCAGTTGGTGGGGGTGGGGAATAACAGGAGTCAAGATCACTATGATTTCAGATAAAAGACTGCACTGAGAGTAGCCTGGGTACCAGCTGTCTCTGTTCTCTTGCCAACTCCTTATGGACTTGTCACGCCAAACAGATGATATGTTTGGCATGACAATGACAGCAATGGAGTTGGCAAGAGCACAAACAGATCTGGGACCAGGCTACTCTGAGACAGACGTTGGAAAGACTGAATCTTACAACTCCTCAGCTGCCATTTTTCTCTTCAGATCTCTGTGCTCTAGTAACCGGTGAGGAGCTAGACTAAAAGACTAGTATGAGTGAAGTTGCCTTAGTTAGCTAATGTTAGCTGGCTGGCTCCCTAGCTAACGTTGTGTGTATGACGTTATTATTAATTGTTTTTTAACTAGCTAAGGTTAGCTGGCTGACTTGTTAGCTAACGTTACGTGATGTGTGTGGTCTTACATGTTGTTTACCTAGCTAGGTTCATTGTTTACCTAGCTAGCTAGCTACATGTCTTAAGCTAAAGTGTACTGTTAGCTAGCTAACGTTAGCTGGCTGGCTCCCTGGCTAACATTAGCTGGCTGGCTCCCTAGCTAACGTTGCGTGTATGACGTTGTTATTCATATGCAGGGTAGTAACGTCATGATTTGGCACTGTTCATTGTTGTTTAACTAGCTAATGTTCACTGGCTGGCTCGTTAGCTAACATTACATGATGAGTGTGGTCTTACATTTTGTTTACCTAGCTATGTTGATTGTTTACCTAGCTAGCTAGCTACATGTCTTAAGCTAAAGTGTACAACTCCCATTGAATATGGCCGGTGTCAGTAAACATCTGCAAAAAAGCGTAGTGAAATTGATGACAGCAGAGCTGGTTAGGCTGTTTTCATGTTATCCAGAGGTAAACAAATCATCGATCAGAGTGTCAAGTGTGCGCTCTGAACGCTCCGAGAGTGAAACGACATGAGGGTGGCTAAAGCTTAAGTGGGTGTTAACGATGCTGAATGGGTTTAGACAAAGAAGGCTGAATGGGTTTAGACAAAGAAGAGCTCTTCACTAGATAACAACACTTTAAAATGCCATTTTGTCAAAAGTGAGTTTACAAGTTTATCAACTTTCAAAGCATAATTACTTTCCCATTGTTCATCAAATATGCAGTGTATGATATACAATTGTGTAGCTCTGAGTCTCTACTTTTATCCAATGTAAAAAACTGAAATTCTAATTTTGCTACATAAGACCGAATCCAGGTGGTGAGTCCCATATGTTATCCTATAGTGTACATTATATGTTATCTGGCTCATTACGTTCATGTCAAGGACATCTGAGGGATTGCTGTCCCCTCTGCTCTATTTAGGGACAGGATGTGCTACTTTGCATCGGGAGATTTTAGTTGGCTGACTCACTCTGTCAAGCCAGTGCATCAAAGCCTCATTGCAGGCAGAGGGAGATCTCAGAGATAGACAGGATCCCTCAGTCAGAGTCGGTCCGCTTCACACACTTTGTTCCTGCCTTAGAAACACAAGCCCCTACTGAGCACAGCTCAATAATGCACACTAGTCAGCAGGGGAGTTGAGAGATTGCAGCCAACCTCAGAACTCAACATTTAAGTCGATACCCAGCAAACCAGGAACAAATGATCACAAAAGATGTGTTCCCAAAACACAAAAACTGTCCAGTTGTGCGGATGATTCTACACAGATGATTCTATACTGTTTTTAACACTCAACTGATGTTACAAGAACATTCCCAGAACACATTTTGTCTGTTCTTTAAAGGTTCCCAGAATGTTTCATTAGGTTGTGGGAACAGTCTGGTGGGAACCTTGTGGGGACATGATAAAAGATACACTACCGTTCAAAAGTTTTGCTGGGTATTCTGACTGTCCTCTGCAAAGGTAATTTAGAGTATGCACTATTTTTTACCCTCGATTGTAGACAAAACATAGCTAATTTGTTGACATTACACAATCAAATATTCAATTAATTTCATCAGGAAAGATACAACATGTAATACCATTACCTGTGTAATAGGTGATCACATGCAAGCTACAAAGTTGTGCAAGATGACGGTTTCAAAGGAAAGAGACACAGTATAGCAGAGGACACTACAAGATCCCACTGTGTACCTCTGCAACCCTGAGTGGACATTGTCTTGACACCCTCTTTTATATTTGATCTATTTAGTTCACTTTCAACCCCACTACCGTTAGCTACAAGGTGAATGTGTTTCCATCTATTCCCTTCACCTCCTATCCTGTGTTAGAAAAGGCCAACTGCCACAGCAAACATGCAAGCCGTGCCAGCCTAGCTCAGCAATTGAAAGATGATTACCACAGTTCTTTGTATGTTGGTATTTATTACTGATAAATCACTGTATGAATTACAGTTCCCAATTTCATAAAGACATGGCTCTCTTCAACCTTCACAATTCACTCGTTTCTCTCCCCGCTCTAGACAATGCATTGTGAATTGCATATATCCAATAGTCTCTTCTATGTACCATAACATCCACTGGCCTCCCCTTGCACCACAGGGTTATTCTCACCCAAGAGTGCATGGAGGCATGAAATTCTTGCTCCTGCTGCAGGCGTTTTCCATGTAATTTGCCATCCATGGACATCAGAATAATGCTATAGCCCAGGGAGGGAAACAGAGTTATGTAGACAAAAAATAAATCAGCGCTTGGGATAACTGAGCTTCACAAATGCATCCTGATTCCAGCTGTGGCTGATCATTCATGCATGTCTCTTTAATCAAAGGTGGAGGGAAGACAGGACTTTTCCAGCTCAGCAAAATCAGGGTTTATCCAGAGGGGATTTCAACATCAAATCACAAGTTTAGTCCAAAAGACAGAACATACTCTTACCATTATTACATCCAGTTAACATAACCTATTTCTACATGAAACATAAACATATTTTGAGATTGAGCCCATATTTATTTACATAGAATGCTACTTATGAAGAAATAGCTCACGTTTAAATGTTTATACTCAAATGTTTTATATGACTGATGTTGCAATCTTTACAGATTGGAGTTGCATTGATACAACACTGTGAGGTTAAATAAAAAATAAAAAGAGTGAGTTTTTTTTTTTACCGTTCCTGACATCCAAGCTCTGAGCGAAGGATTTAACGTTTCTGTTCTCCCCCGAATGTTTACTTTTGATTGTACATTTAAGTCTTGTAACCGCTGTTGGTAACCATTGTCCCATAAGATGATAGATCATTTTGGGGGGCTGTCAGAATGTCAGCAACACCACCTGACACATACAAACGACACCAATTGTTTTCTAATTTCACAAGCTGCTGTCTCAGTATTCCCTGATAATTTTAGCTAAATAAATTGGGATAAGAACAAGACCTGTAGATGAACTGTTGACATCAAAGGAAATGTACTGTGACCAACCCTTCACCTCTGTTTACAATTTGTTTGTATTTAATTTGCTTCCCAATTTGCTTTAATGTTGTTATTCTTTTGATCCCTTTGAACAAATGCCAATACATAATAAGGAATATAATTAAATGCTGCTAAACATAACAGTAATCAGGGTTTTAATGCAATAACTTTAAAACCATGAGGAAATTATTTGTTGTTACACATTAAATTTGAAGCTGTGCTGGAACTAATTACATGGATAGAGTAGGCTAGTTATTTTCAAACTGTGTGGACCTTCATCACTAGTGCTGTGCCATTAATTAAAAACTCATTAGCAGAGGTACCGATACCGCAGATACATTTGGGAAACTGATATAAGCTATATAACCTAATACACAAGTAAAAAATTCTAAAGATTCACAAATATACATGAAACCGGAAAGCAGAGGCTTTTCCAATTAAGTTGCTGTGTAGCTAATATGTAGCTAATATATTGCTAATACAAAAGGATATAGATAAAATACTGCAGGAAATCAAAAGCTCTGTACAAAGACTACTTGCCTTTAATTTCACTTTCATTGTTCTAACTGCATCAAAACCCCAAGCTGTTCATTCACTGTACATTTAAAGGACACACAAGGTGTCGGGTAAAACACACCCTGTCATGGCAAGACACACCTGTCTGACACAAGGTGGATGGAGGCTGACAGCACTGAGAAACCTAAATATTCCAAGCCTATAAGAGAGATGCTGTAGGAGCGTCCTGCAGGCAAGGAGATTTGCTGAAGCGAGACACAGGGTTCAGAGATCATATCAGCATGGCACGTCTGTAACAAACTATGCCGACAATCCCTTTCAACTCCCCTCCGAGGTGGTTGGCATGTGCTGTTAAGTCAATAGTGGAATGTGGCGAGCATATTGATTTTCTGCTGGGGTCTCCCATACATCACGGCATGTTTTGGCCTCTAGATTCTGACAGTCAGAGAGCTGGTCCAATTTAAAATCTCATGGCTCATTTAAGATAACTTTTATGATATGATCTGAATAGAGAGAGATGGTTTTCTGACATAATAAAAAGACAAGTTTGTTGAAGCATTATTCTTCTTGTGCCAAAAAGAAAACAACGAAAGTGTTTCAGAAAATACTATCATGTATAGTCTTTATTTTTATTTGTATTTATTTTTACACCTCGCTGACATGGCATTTTCCTCATGCAATTACTTGGCAGTAAACACTAACACATTTTCCAGTTTGGAATGTAACTTTGCAGTAATTCAGAAATCAATTATTCTAGTTATTCTTGCTCATGTATAAATTCAATATCAGAGTTGTACACTCTTAGAAAAAAAGGTGCAGCCAAAAAAACCTTTTTGGAGTGTATACATCATTCAGACACATATCAGAGCAACAAACCATACCCTGAAATGATTATACATGTATGTACTGCACTACATACTGAACAGCATAAGACCATTAGTTTGTTAAGGTCTGTCTATATAAAATAATTCCACATCATGTGATACTCTTTGTCAGGTGCAGATACCATTAAGCTGCTGATGTCCAGAGTTGGATTTGTTTGGGGTAACAGCTGAGTGCTTACATATTGGTCAAAGATAATACATTTCATGAAGACTATATAGCTATCTGGACTGTGGACAGCAGTTTTAGACAGAGGTCATATGTATTTAAGTATATCATTTAGATAATACTGTCTGACCAGAAGGAGCATTTAATGCAGTGCATGGAAATGGTAAAAAAGTATAACTGATGTTTGACAACAATTTCTGCCTTCAATGGGAGGCCAGACTAATTAAATTACTTTGAGCTCCATTTAAATGTATAAAGTGTTTTATTTGAGTGAAGTACAGCGAGCATCTGCCAATCCTCCCTCCTCTCCTTTGAAAGTGCTGGCAATGTTTATCTGCTCACAGAGTCATTGCTCTCAGTCAAATTGAAAACCCATCAGGACAAAGAGATTTTGTGGCAAAGGTGTGCTATAATTGCTTTTTCGGATGAAATAAATAATATCAGGATAATGTTAACAGAATATTGGACCCTGGTGGTCATTGCCAAACTTTGGATACAGGGGCAAATGACTGAAAACTGATTAAATATTTATTAAATAGGATTTAGGATATTTTAGCATGTGAGGATATTTGTCTAATGTTTAGCATATATTTATTGCACAACAGTACATAAAGGATAACTTCCTTAGCACAAACCAACATTTCTTAAACATGATTGAATATCCCACCATCACATACAGTGGGGAGAACAAGTATTTGATACACTGCCGATTTTGCAGGTTTTCCTACTTACAAAGCATGTAGAAGTCTGTAATTTTTATCATAGGTACTCTTCAACTGTGAGTGACGGAATCTAAAACAAAAATCCAGAAAATCACATTGTATGATTTTTAAGTAATTAATTTGCATTTCATTGCATGACATAAGTATTTGAACTTAATATTTGGTACAGAAACCTTTGTTTGCAATTACAGAGATGATACGTTTCCTGTAGTTCTTGACCAGGTTTGCACACACCGCAGCAGGGATTTTGGCCCACTCCTCCATACAGACCTTCTCCAGATCCTTCAGGTTTCTTTGAGACTGTGGTCCCAGCTCTCTTCAGGTCATTGACCAGGTCCTGCCGTGTAGTTCTGGGCTGGTCCCTCACCTTCCTCATGATCATTGATGCCCCACGAGGTGAGATCTTGCATGGTGTCCCAGACCGAGGGAGATTGACGTCATCTTGAACTTCTTCCATTTTCTAATAATTGCGCCAACAGTTGTTGCCTTCTCACCAAGCTGCTTGCCTATTGTCCTGTAGCCCATCCCAGCCTTGTGCAGGTCTACAATTGTATCCCTGATGTCCTTACACAGCTCTCTGGTCTTGGCCATTGTGGAGAGGTTGGAGTCTGTTTGATTGAGTGTGTGGACAGGTGTCTTTCATACAGGTAACGAGTTCAAACAGGTGCAGTTAATACAGGTAATGAGTGGAGAACAGGAGGGCTTCTTAAAGAAAAACTAACAGGTCTGTGAGAGCCGGAATTCTTACTGGTTGGTAGGTGTCAAATACTTATGTCATGCAATAAAATGCAAATTAATTATTTAAAAATCATATAATGTGATTTTCTGTATTTTTGTTTTAGATTCCATCTCTTACAGATGAAGTGTACCTATGATAAAAATTACAGACCTCTACATGCTTTGTAAGTAGGAAAACCTGCAAAATCGGCAGTGTATCAAATACTTGTTCTCCCCACTGTATAGTTTGGTGAAGTCGTGTATACAAGTACATTCTGAAAATAGTAGCAGTAAAGGGATCATCTACGTTCATTGCTAACAGCTATAAAATCCACCATTATTCATGTAGCAGCCGGCTACATGAAGATTGGATGTACATTTTTTAATCTGCTTGAAAACTACTGTGAAGCCTACTGTGAAGATCCACCTGGTATTCCAGTTCAGATAACAAACGTGCGGATTGGGATTATTTATGTTAGGACAAGAATACGTAATCTACAAGCTAGTTTTGGCAGAATATCTATACAAAAAGTGTAGCTCACCTTTGCAGTGCAATTTCAAGCCAAGTTGGCCTGATTCAATAGCTTTTTATGGCAACATAGCATGTTTATAAAGCTTCAGTTTTACAATGTCTACCTTTCCTTCCCATATTGTTGGTGCTGAAATGGAACGTGTTTCATTCTCTCCATCTCCTCCTAACAGTGGTCACACCTTCCAGTCAGACGTTTTCCAACCAATTTCAATGTACTGTTGAGCCTTGTGTTTCCCTATACATCTCATACAATATATCTTGTCTGCTCCGAGACACAAATTAATTTAAGCACATCAGTGCTGCACAGGAGTCAGAATAGATTGCTACCCTGTTAGGCATCACCTCCTCCACCCTCTGCAGCCAAGAGTATAGCCAGCAGCTCCATTGTGTAACCATATACATGATCCGTTGCTCTTTTTATCACTGCCACCTCAAACTCATTAACACTAAAAGCTGCACCTGTCCTCCCTGTTTTAGGATCCTTAGATCTATCTGTGAATATATTGAAGAAAGGATAGTACTGTGTTCTTAAATGTTTACTTACAATATTTACTGGATCTACTCTTTCTTCCCCAGCTCTTACCCTCTCAAGCAACCCTAGGTCTATCTGCATCGGCTTCATGATGTGTGAAGCCAGAAGGCTTCGTCTCAGTGGATTCCTGGAGTAGCTGCTCTCCCTAATGGACACTTGGTGAACCTAGCCAGACCAGTCAATTTACACTTTGTTACATCTGATCAACAAATCATACTAACATAGCTAATTGCCTTCAATAGGTTATACGTAATAATGAATACTCTAAGTATCACATTGAAGAAATGTATAATTAGTGTGTGCATTTTGAAATAAATATTGAATCAGTAGCCTACGAATTAGCAATAAAAAAGCCCCACTCAGTCTTTCTAAATTAAACTAAACTAGTGTGGAACACAAGTCTACCATATACAATGATACCAAAGAGTTTATATCAAACAAGCGCAGCTAATTGTGTTCTGAGGTTCTTAAGTGTTAAAAATATAAAATATAAATTCCATAATTGTATGATATAACCAGTAATACTGCATTGCAACTCCCAGACTACATTGCAACTCCCAGGATGCAATGCTCCACTCCTAATGTTAGCAATTAGCAAGCCCAACTGAAGTCTAAATATACATGACATTCCACATTTATTTTGGGTTATAATCATATTATAATGCTCACATTAATATAATGCTGAATATATGTTCACACCATTGTCACCAAACAACTGCATTACACTGACGACACTAGCTAAGTAAGTTAGCTAGCTAACCAAACCCACTATGATGGTTAGCTAGCATACTAGCTAGCCCGACTGCTACATCCAAAATAATTGTTTTTGCAACAATAACACTCGAGATTAATCTTAACTAATATCTCAAACATTGTCCAAAACAACATTTAAGCCTGTAAGAAAAAAAACTTTTTTCTATGAAATGTACAGGCAAAATGCAAATCACTATGGAATCCATCCATATCTGGTTACATTTCCACATCCAGTTGAGCAGTGGCTATTCCTGACGGAGACGCCCTTGCATCCCATTCAAAGTCCAGCTTTTTTTACTTCAAGGGCTGGACTGTATAGGAGCCCTCAAGTGGATGTTGAACTGGATATGGAAGTTGAACGAGCAAGATGTCCCGGGCTCCAAGGCGGACTGTATAGCGCACTGTAATCTCTCTAGTTACCAAAATTCTCAACTCCCAATTGAGAGAATGGTAGCCTACTGTAACTTATTGTCACCAGATGAGAGCATCGGACATATTCACTGTGTATCATTGGATCAGTACCACAAATTTTTTGGGGGGGACAATAATTACCTCCTCGAGGCTAGATGGACGTCTTATTGCACAATTTGTTTCTCCCCTTTCTTTTCATAGACCTAGATTAGATGGTTGCATTCCAGACAAAGTTGTTTTTATTGATCAGTTTGTCTGTGTTAGCAGTGTAGGCTACTCTTTTGTGTTGTATTAAAAAATATGTCTCCAGTCATCTAAAGTGTAGTAGAATTGCATGAAATGTGTTTAAAGCCATTTTTTTGTCCCGTGCAAAGAATGGAGAACAAACTAAATTATTACCCCCATATCCCACTTTACTATACCCTAGGTTTAGATGAACTGACGCTACTGCATTGTGTGAGTCAAGACATCTGTGTGAGTCAAGCTCCAAAGATTTTTCAAGTAGTGAGTGACATTTCAACTTACTGTATGCAATTAGCTTAGCATAAGCCATGGATTAGCATCCACTAACACATACAAGTGAAACCAGAGTTGTAATGTTGACTGTGTAGGCTATATGCATAAATCTAAAGCTTCTAAATATTTTAAAAACCAGAGGGCTCTGAGGGAAAAGACTATTTTATTTCCCTCACTATTAGTTTGCCAAAAAATAAATCAAGGTTGTTGTTAAAGGCATGTGAAATAGAACAGTGAGACTACCAGTAGGCTACTTTATTGATCCTAGATGTTTGCTGTGGATGGGTAGAGGAAGTCTATATCCAATCAGTTTTTTTCCTCATCTCTCACGTTGTCTTGCTGTGTTTACGGACAGAAAAAACTCCTAAGAAAAGGTTAAAACAAGTAATAAATCATCCAATTAAAAATGCATTTACATTAGGGGAGGTAGACTTCTTCCTGAGGAGCCTTGGCAGGAATCAGCTACTTTGTCTCCGTCTAAGTTAAAAGATATTTTAACGATGCTGACGTACTGTACTATCTTTTCACAAAGGTCATTTCTATCTCACAAGCCTCTGTGAGATAAAATAATGGCTCCATTTGTATGTCGAGTGAGACAGCCTGTGGAAATTGCAGACAGCCTCTTTTCATTGCCTCGATGCAAACATTTCATTGCCCGGCAAAAATGGCACCTCCTGCCATTACGGGAGCTTGTCAAGTATTTGAGCTTTCATCTGTCTTCATCACATAGCTCGAAGTACAAAACATCAAGTCACCACTACAAAAGGCCACCTCTTGCTCCACCTTCTCACACACCCTTTCAACGAAGTCTCCATTCTGATCTCTCCAAATGCATGAGTTCATTATCTGCCAAATAGGTCCATCTACTTCCTCAGCATTTTACTGGCTCAACGGAACTTCTCTTGAGCTCTGGCTGCTACATTAACTAATTGCTAGAAGTTTTAAAGCTAATGAGGGAACTTTCAGCTCCAGCTGGCTATGATTTCTTTCTTTTTTTTTACTTGCCAGTAATATCTCATCATTGGACACTCTGGAATGCCATGGGACTTTCAGCCTACACTTGTCAGCCTCTGCCAGGAGCAGGGGAAATGATTGAGAATAGAAAACTGGTATTTAGACTGTAAACCAATCACAGAACATTATTCAAAAGACACATTTGTGTCTCTCCAATGCCAGTCACAAAGATGATCTTAATCGTGTTTGACTGTTCAATAAATATCAAGGCCATAATGCAAAAGAAGCCATGGGACAAGTGGCGGTTCTAGCTTGCATGTCACCCTGGGCGAACCCCCCCCCCCCCCCCTCCCCCCTCTTCAACGCTTCAGACTGTCCTCTGCAGTCCTCAAAAGGAATTTTTAGCTCCTCTAATCTTTTGAGAATCGGGGGTGCCAAATGTTGGCCCGTGGACTCCTCTGCCTCCAAAAAACCCATAAAATGTTCCTTTATGTGTGGCTCCTCCTTCAGTGACACAATTCTAATCACAACTGACAACTGTTCAGAGTGGCTGACATCTGAGGTGCAATCTAGAATGATAGAGAAGAATTTTGCCAGCTTGATGTCACTCACCATTATTGAAATGACCTTGCTGCTCAACACATCAATGAGTTAATTCTGTATTTGGTGGCCAAGGTAGCTGGTGGTGTGACTCGAGGTCCCTTTTTGGACACAGTTAAGGTGCTCTTTCATGACTGGATCAAATTGTGCCATCAGTTCAACCTTTTTGAGGAAATGTCCATTTAATGGAGAGTACAGTGTTTCTGTGTGTCCCCTTAATGCCAGATTTCTAATTGCCAGAGACTGCACAATTGCAGTCAGATGTGTCAACACCTCTCTCTATCTTATCCTCTCAGTCTCCATCTCATGCTTATCAATTGTTTCACATTTTTTGATCCTCATTGCTAGTTCTTTCGATGTTTTCATACAGTTTTGGTGTTCTGGACTGCTGTCGCGTGAAGTCAGCAAAGAACTTGCTTGTTTCCAGTCTGTCAGTCCTGAGTTTGCTAAATTAATGTTGTTCTTAGAAAAGAGTTTGCAGCAGAAGCAGAAGAGGCCGTTGTTTCTTTCAGAATACACCAACCAACTTCTAGGGATTTTTTCACCTCTCACCAAGATCTTCCTGAAATACTGGTGGTGGAAACGTCTTCCATCACTCTCATTCCAAGTAAATACAAAGTTAGGTGGTACCTCACTTGGTCCTCTGCAAACTAGTTGTGTCCGAATTCTGTCAGTCAGAACTGAAGGCCAGTCAGCAGGGTCTGTAGACAGTGGTTCATCCTCAGCAGCAGGATTTGGTGGGGATGCTGCTACAGATATTTCTAATGGAGAGCACATGGGCATTAGTTTACACACGTTATTCACAGCATTTATAGTGGTGGAACATCCCACATACATCATTGTTACCTATAAAATGGAAACTTAAAACTTTGGAAAAGGGAAATTATTTATTTTGTTTATGTTATGCAGGGATGCACACAAACACATGTGCATGTACCCCCACACACACACTTAAACATGCGCACAAACACACCTGAAGAATCCGGCTGGGGAGTAGTGGAATCATCCTCAGGCTCAGACAACATTTGTGAAGACACCTGTGTGGCTGAGGAGGTGGATGGCTCCTCATCCTGAGGCTCAGAGATCATTTCTGAAGAGGCCTGTTTGGCTGAGGAGGTATATGGCTCCTCATCCTGGCCAGTGCCAGAGGGTGCTCCAAAATATTTCAGAAGTGTCCCTGAATTTTGCATTGAAATACAGTATATGAGTATGACACCCTAAATACATTTGTTGCACATTTGTTGCACAATTAAATATACATGTTATTATGCACAATTTATCAAACTGGCTAATTAAAGGTATAAGACACCCCACAAGACTCAATATATCACAAAAGATACAAAGTATCAGCATAATATAGACGTATTTTAAGTTAGCCTACAGCATTGGAAATTCCCCTTACTGAGCTCAGGAGCTAGTCAATACAATCACTAAAAACCTTTATGATGTCACCTCAATGAAAGTCAATAATGTGCTAGTTAGGTTGTAATTGTTTTGCTGCAGGCTACACACATTATCATGATGAAACTGTGTGAAATTATATCCAATGTTATGTAAGCTAGTTGGACAGAAAACGGAATATTGTCGCCCTATGTGTAATAGCATAGCAAGCAACGTAGCAATATAGGCTAACAAACATAAGTGTTATGCTAGCCTATTTCATTACATGCATAATATTATACTCATAAAGAGATGACATAGCTGCATACCTTTATCTTTTGCGCGTTTCTCCTCTTCTTCTTTCCGCTTTTTCCTAAACTGGGCACCTGATGGCTTAGACCTTTTCTTATCAATTTGTGTTGATTTGGCACTCGAGCATCAATACATTACCCATCCCCCAACACTGTCAACCAAGAGTCAAGCCTAAACCAATTCACCTTGGTGGTGTGCAGACTGGTTTTATATTATTCTTAACGATTTCGCATAAACCAGAAAATAATGCAACAATATGTCTGTGAAACTATATATTCACAGTATTATGAATTAGTTGTGGTTGATTTTGTAGCATTTTGTAATGTGACTGATTTTACTAATTGCATTAGTACTGTACATAGTTAGAGGTGCGCTATTTGATAGATTCCCCTGCTCCCCCTACCTCAGGCTTCCAGTGAGGAGACCTGAGGTCAACCTACCCCCGCTCCCCTCCGCATCTCGTACTTCTGAGTGGGAGACCTTCCCAGGCAATATCCTACCTAGCTCACAAACTAGAATCAGGGCACCCACTCCGACAAGGTTAATTGACCCAGAATCCCCACACAGTGACATGATATCACGGTGACGCGCAAATGAGCGATAGAAAACCGATTGCGCAAATGTCACCATTCCTAATTTTTTTGTGCGGGTGCCCCGTGTCGCCCCTGGCAAGATGCCTCCCTGGGCAGCTGCCCATGTCGCCCATACCTAAATCCGCTACTGCATGGGATACTATGGATACAAATTGTCAGTGGTTTGAATTTAGGTTTTTAGTTGGACTAGTTGGATGTAGTCTCTTTAGACAGACAGGTTACTTCCGTCAGTATACCAATGCTCCAGTTTAACAAGTCCGTACAGAGAGGACGAGTCGGAAATGGGAAGCGTGTCACCGTTAATGTTGTATCTGTTTGTTGCCCTAGCCTCTTGAGGATCGGTGTCCCGTCCTCGGGACGCTTGAGCTAACGTGCGGTAATGTGATTAGCATGACGTTGTAAGTAACAAGAACATTTCCCAGGACATAGACATATCTTATATGGGCAGAAAGCTTAAATTCTTGTTAATCTAACTGCACTGTCCAATTTATAGTAGCTATTACAGTGAAATAATACCATACTATTGTTTGAGGAGAGTGCACACTTTTGTACTTGAAAATGTATCAATAAACCAATAGGCAGATTTGGGCAGACCTGATACAACATTTTGAACAGTAATGAAATGGTTCATTGTATATGTCTAAAACTTTTCACAAACACTGCTGCCATCTAGTGGGCAAAATCTAAATTGAGCCTGTACTCCTAAGTAATATTATGTCCTTTCTCTTGTATTTCAAAGATGATATAATAATAATAATAATAGCATGTTTTTTTCTTTGTATTATCTTTTACCAGATCTAATGTGTTATATTCTCCTACATTATACATTTCCATTTCCACAAACTTCAAAGTGTTTCCTTTCAAATGGTATCAAGAATATGCATATCGTTGCTTCCAGTCCTGAGCTACAGGCAGTTTAAAATTATAAAAAAAGAGTCCGATCCTCAAGAGGCTAGCTAAACATGAGCACAATTTCTGCCCCCCTAAACAAACTCTCGATTTGATGGGAGAGTTGACTGTCTGAAGATGACCCTACCTAGATTACTATTTTTTTCCTTTCAAAATGTCAAAGAGAAGCCAACATCCTCCCCAGACCTTGTGCCGTTGTTTAGCTTACGTTTCTCAAAAGGGATATCCAAAACTAAGTTGGATGCACAAAAAAATTACATGGTCCATCCATGAAATTAAATAGGTATTATTGATATGATAGGGTGCACCTTATTTATGTCACCACTTGGATTTTTTGGAAAAATGTCAGATGATTTATAAAATGTGTTTAGGATAGTGCAATTACCAGATGGGAAAAGGGAAGAACAAAAAAAACTAAACAGATGAAATAAATAAATACATACCTCCTGTCCATATAAACGGTAACAAAGTAACATTTTTACAAAATGGTTTAGCTATTTCCATTCCTCCAACATGTGGTTGCCTGACAGGTATAATTTTACTCTAATTGGATCCTTTCTTCCCTCTTCATTGACACTGTAGGTGATCTGAAAAGAAAGGAACTGCATACATGGCCAAACCAAAGTAAATACCAACGGAACCAATTATATTCTTCTTCAACACCAAAATTAATATATGTTGTATGACTAGTAGTGTCCCATTTTATGAACTGATTACTGTTTAATTCACAGTGGTGAGGCATTGGCAGACCCCTGCCACAGTGTCTGAAATACACATAGTTCATGTGATGGTTGTTTATAAAACGTTCAATATTAGATCAGAGTAAATCGTTGCCTGCATGTTTACTTATTTACCTATCAAAATCAGAGGTATAAGTGAGACAAGGATAGAGGTGTTCCCAAACCTGAATAATCGAAGGACCCAAGTTCTTCAGATTTGACGGATGGAGTTCTTCAGAGTTTTAATGACATCTGTACAAAAACTGATTTATAGAACAATGTAATTATCTTAGTCATCACAACTCTCTCTCAGTCTGATAATTCAAATATTTGTGTTTTGTTTGAAGCAAGGTTTTAGTCATTTCAGCATGAAGTGCATTCTGAGTTGACTTAAAGGCATTATGTGTTGTTCAGTGATTCATTGAACAGATATTGTATTTTTCTGGGATGAGCCCTAGCAGCCCCCAGCTCTTCATCAGATGTTCTAGCATAATGTCACATTTTTCTGCCATGTGGTGTCAGTGCAAAGAAAATCTGTTGCCTCCCAAACAGTAGATTACCTTAGGATGGTCTCTGGCCTCATTTCGGTCTAGTTTGTAAATCTACAACCATATTTTTATGAATGAAGTTATTGTGGAACAATTTGACTATTTATTGTGCCCAGTGTAAGTAAACTATATTCTACAATTCCACAAGAGCATGATTTGAGAGGCTTATTTCTGTAGCTGCATGGCTTTTCAACTTTTGCTTTCCTTTGCACGTTGTTGTTCTTGTTCTGAATATCTGCCATTGATCCCTCCATACTATTGATTTCCTCAAGCAGCTGAGCAGATCCTCTCTCTCTCAGCTTTTTGTCCTTCGGAAACAATGTTTGAACAGCTCCTGTCGAGACTGTTTTTCATCAACCAAACCCTCTATGATACCACTTCCATGCCTACACTCACTGTAAGGGTCTGTTCTTAAGCACATGCCCAAGAAAGATGTCTAATAGGAAATTCTAAAGGCACACATTGCCATATCACATGCTGAACCAGATATTCCAATATGAAAAATAAAAAATAACAAAAGGAAGGAATGGCATTAGGCATTAAATTAAAAACAAGAGGAAAATGTCACGTCTGAAGTCATTTCACTGTGTGTTCCTTGTGTTGATTGCCACCACTTTGTGTGGAAATTCCAAAGTGATTGCCATAGAGACCATCTATCCTACGTTTTGATTCCTCTAGAGGGCTTATTTGAATATCAATCAGAAAACCATGTTTTTATTTCCTTTGTTGTCCACACTCTTTATTTGCTTCATCTTGCTCATCTTCTTTGTCTAACGATGGCTATGAACACACTGGTACAGCTTTTAGTGAGACAATTATCATTGTACAAATGTTTTCATATTCCAGTGTTACCAATAGGCTGTTTTAGCTCCTTAGCTAACATAATTAGATACATTTATCATAGGATTTATCATAGGACAGAAAACTCATTATTGGTTACTTTATTGATGTAAAAATGTTTATCATCCTTAATACCATTTGATCTGTATATTCCAGAACTCTGGTCCATATTGAATAAATCCTGGTAACTGGGTTTCCATTTGCATAGCTTTTTTGTATATCAGTACTTACAGATAACATGAGAATATTGTTTTCTATATAGTGGTCTCTAAACTGTGCACTGATAGTGAAGGTTGAAATCAATGGAGCAAGTAATGTTGTGTGTACAAAATTGATACCTGGCTAAAAGGTATTTTGTTTTACGTGACTCCAATGTTAAGACATTGTTAAACCAATGTTAAGACATGGTTTGCTGACTGTGTAGCAGGGCTGTCGGAAGACATGCAGTGTCAAAGGACAGAACCACCAGAACCCCCAGACGACCATGAGCAAACCAGCCATCCATCGTGTGGAGAGGAATAATGGTTATGCTATTGGAATCTCCCACAAAATGCTGCAATCAGCAGAACTTCATATAAGTATTTTGCAAGGAAGTTATCCCTAACATAAATAACATTGGGTTTTAACATAAATAAGAAGTCTGAAAATATTTATCTGAAAATATAAATATTACACAAAGACAATGGGTTTGATCTGATGCTTTCTGGACAAGCTTTGACCCCACTGTATGTTCCCTTTTAATTTGGTATATGTCTTTGGTTGAGGGGTGAATGAGTTTCCTGGGAAAATGTTACACATCACATCAAAAGAATGGCTGGAAACTAGTTTGTCACTTCCTCTCTGCATTAGACCTGATAAGCAGAGGGATCTATTAGTTTTAGGAAAGTGATAAGATCAACTGTCACAGTAAATTACAGTGATGATCTCATGCACTGCTTCTGCTAAACTTTGTTCAGTGTCCGCCCAAGTGACTCTCAATGAAGAATATGGGGGAGACAATAAACAAGCTGTTGTATTTCTGCATTAAGCAAATGTGGTATCCAGGCCTGATGCAGTGTTGACCTGGCTGACGACACCTACAGTCCCAACACAAGGTGTTACGGAGGTAAATTATTGTTACATTCTATTTAAATGTGAAATTAAACAAGTCAAGCAACCATAACTAGTGGTTGCTAATTTTATAACATTACCACACAAAAAGAGTCCGTTTTTTATACTCCTGTTCCCGTATATCAATGTCATTAAGCTGTATACCTCCCATCATTTAGTACGCCTGTTATAAACACATACTTAATGCATTTTCTGGAATGAACTCAAAGACCTCCATTAGTCTGATGTGTTTTGACAGGGCATTGTGTAATTATGTCCTCCTCAACATCACAAAAGGCATTCTGCTTCTGTCTTCTGAAATAACGGAAGCCATTGTCACCATCCATCATCGACCAGGAGACCTGACAGTCTCTCCAGTCTCACCGTCACCACGCTCCCAATGGATGTGACTTTCACCTCCATTAGGAGTTTGTTTATCTTACTGAAATAATAATTAACCATTGTTACAAGAGGTTGGATGCCAGTGACAGTAGTTAATGCACTGCATAGACATATGCTGCATAAAAGGGGCATGGTGCACAACAAGACCCTGAGTAAAACATTATAATGAAAAAAGTTCTCACAGTTTGCAGTGTGTACAGAACGTGGCTATTTGTGTTGACCTGCATCACCATCACAGTCCTTGCAGACTTCTTGAGTTAGTTGCGAATTTAAACATAGAGAAAAAATGTAAGTCAGCAAAACACCCATTACGACAAGTGTTTTTCTTTTTTGCTATCTTTACAAATGAGAATACAAAGCACTGATTTGACCCTAAAAACTGCCTCTCCCAGTTTTCAAGTTTACTTATATAAATTGGTCAATCACAAAAACACATTATGTATGGCACTCGCGGGCCATGGTTGTCAGCATTGTAAATTACCCCGGACTTACCCACCACTGTAAAATATCTTTTAACATCTTAAAATATGACATTGACTACTACCTACAAGCCCTATCCAAATTAATCAAAGGGTTGATATGGCTGAGTGAGACCACTGGGAGCAGATATGGGCGTACTGTCTAACAGACAGATTTAGTATGCTTTGTCTAGGGACTCATTTACAGAACTCTCTCCACAGGCTGAACACAAGTGCTTGTTAAAACCCTTAAAATAGTACAGCGTCAGTGATGTGACCTGCCAATAGATCTGAAAGGGTTGACTTTTTACTATTTCTGAGTGATACAAATGATTAGCCCTATTGCTTGTGCACACTGACATACTATATATATTGTTGGTGCATTGCTACCTATAGTTTATACGGTACTGTGCAAAAGTTTTAGGCAGGTGTGAAAAAATGCTGTTAAGTAAGAATGCTTTCAAAAATAGACAAGTTAATAGTTTATATTTCTAAATTAACAAAATGCAAAGTGAGTGAACAGAAGAAAAATCTATGTCAAATCAATATTTGGTGTGACCACCCTTTGCCTTAAAAACAGAATCAATGCTTCTAGGTACACTTGCACAGTTTTTGAAGGAACTTGGCAGGTAGGTTGCCCCAAACATCTTGGAAAACTAACCACAGTTCTTCTGTGGATTTAGGCAGCCTCAGTTGCTTCTCTCTCTTCATGTAACCCCAGACAGACTCGATGATGTTGAGATCAGCGCTCTGTGGGGGCCATACCATCACTTCCAGGACACCTTGTTCTTCTTTATGCTGAAGATAGTTCTTAATGACTTCCGCTGTGTGTTTGGAATCGTTGTCATGCTACAGAATACATTTGGGGCCAATCAGATGCCTCCCTGATGGTATTGCATGATGGATAAGTATCTGCCTGTACTTCTCAGCATTGAGGACCAAATCCCCAACTCCATTTGCATAACTTCAGCCCCAAACTAGCAAGGAACCTCCACCATGCTTCACTGTTGCCTGCAGCCAGTCATTTGTGTACCGCTCTCCAGCCCTTCGGCGAACAAACTGCCTTCTGCAAATTTTGACTCATCAGTCCAGAGCACCTGCAGCCATTTTTCTGCACCCCAGTTCCTGTGTTTTTGTGCATGGTTGAGTCACTTGGCTTTGTTTCAACGTCGGAGGTATGGCTTTTTGTCCGCAAGTCTTCCATGAAGGCCACTTCTGACCAGACTTCTCTGGATAGTAGATGGGTGTACTAGGGTCCCACTGTTTTCTGCCAATTCTGAGCTGATGGCACTGCTGGACATCTTCCGATTGCGAAGGGAAGTAAGCATGATGTGTCTTTCAGTAAGTTTTCTTGGCCAACCACTGCCTCTACAGTCCTCAACGTTGCCCGTTTCTTTGTGCTTCTACAAAAGAGCTTGGACAGCACATCTGGAAACCCCTGTCTGCCTTGAAATTTCTGCCTGGGAGAGACCTTGCTGATACAGTATAATTATTTTTTGTCTTGTTGCTGTGCTCAGTCTTGCCATGGTGTATGACTTTTGACAGTAAACTGTCTTCAGCAACCTCACCCTGTTAGTTGAGTTTGGCTGTTCCTCACCCAGTTTTATCCCTCCTTCCAGATGTTTCACTTTCAGTTAATGATTGTGTTTCAACCTACATGTTGAAATGATGATCATTAGCACCTGTTTGGTATAATTGTTTAATCATACACCTGACTTTATGCCTACAAAATCCCTGACTTTGTGCATGTGCATTTTTCTTCTGTTCACTCACTTTGCATTTAGTTAGTTGCTAAATATAATCTATTTTTGAAAGAATTCTTACTTTACAGCATTTTTTCACATCTGCCTAAAACTTTTGCACAGTACTGTATATAGCATGATTAAATTCCCATGTCTAAAATGGTTACAGGTGAGATTGTGATTGGCTTGTTCTCTGGATCCCTGCATAGATTATGTGCACTGGCTTTCCGATTCACAATTAGCTAGTTCATTGCCTGTGGGGAGATTGGAATGTTCCATTTACTTCTCCGTCTGGTCATGTCCTTAAATCACCTGTGCCCATTACACCAATTCGGGATATTATCAGTAAGGCGATTTGAAGAAGCAGATCCAGATATCATATGTTACAGCTCTTATCTGTCCTTCAGGAAACACATTTGCAGGTAGGAAAGGGTGAGTTAGATTAGTCTGTGCATCATATGGAAGATGAACAAGCAAGACAGGTGCCAATAGAGCTGTGCTGGAATGAGCATTGAGAATTTGGCTGGTGCCTAAAAATAACACACCTGTGTGTGGACAAACACATGCATGCACACACACACACCATATCCTTTATCTCCATTAAATATTAGTCCAAATAAATATTCAGTGGGAAATGTTTGACCTCACAGACATATACTGTATATAATAATAATAATTTGGTGATTGCTAATATTTGTCCTTTTTCACACGTGTATTATACGCATGTGTGAATTGTAAATGTGTTTTTTGCATATGCCAACTCTCCCTGAGACACCCTCGGAGAGCGTAATGCAAATATATATTCAGTGGGAAATTATTGACCTCACAGTCAGAGACATAGAATGCATGCTGTTCACAGCAGATGTTACATTGGTTTTGAAGGGGAAAAAATAGCAAAGAGAGACCAACCAACAATCTGCTCCCCAACTACACTGTTTTATGAGGCATTATTCAATTATTTATTTGTATTTAAATGGGGATAATACAAGGTACAAGCTTTTGGCTTTGGAGATGCTGTATTATTTAAAGCACAATAACTTGACCACAAAGGGTATTGGAAATATAGTACTGGGACTCATCTACTAAAATCAGTTTACAATGTGTGCATTAGCCTAAATCCAACTCAATATGGCTCCACTCCCAAGATGGTCCTTTAATATCCCGGAGCATGCCTTTGTATAGTAAACAGAACACAGCGCAGAACGCCTCCAATCGATTCCGTGGAGAAAAGATGGTGACTCTTAGAGCAACTTCAGAGCTAATTAGATAAATCAATCACTCCCCCTCATTCACTGTAAGGGAAGCAGGCTTTATTTTCATTTCTAAGGTAAAGTCTGCAACAGACAAATACCATCAATACAGTAACAGCCACCTTCACAATAACGGTAATGATCTTTAGCAGATTTACTGTAACAAAGTCTAATGAACTACCAACAGAAATATGTGATAACTGCTAAACAAGCAAATAACAGATGAGAGGCAGGTACAATCTCTGAATATATCATTATATATTGGCAGTGTATCAAGAAATGTTTACTATATTGATACAGAAAAAAAACGAACCATTCCTTGGGTATTTCATTTGCACACAATCTGAACCATTTGGTGACTTAACCACTCATAATGGAAATGTAAAGTCTGGGCTGTATTTATTAAGCCTTTTAGGATGGTGCAACGTTTGCGTATCAGTACTGGTCGGGTCATCCAGTGCTCATAAAATTGCTGATTTGATTTCTTTATCAAATGTTAAGCCAGTCTACCTGGCTGGTACACGCTGCTGTGCAAAAGAAATGCACTTTTGAAATCAGTGGATCTACCTTTCACCAAAGCTCCAAGTTTCCAAGGTGAACAGACTAGGAACATTTCAGACCTGACATTAGGCAGCCATTTCTAGTGCTATTTCTAGTGCTATTTCTAGTGCTGCTTACAGAGAGGGATAGGCTAAATAAAATAAAGTCCTGGTACAATCTGATAAAAGAACATCCTGGTTGCTCTCACATCCCTCTAAATGCCACAGAACCACAGGGTATGTACTGCTCCTGGTCCCTAGCAAGGAACCACACTGAGAGCACAAGAGACACTTGACATCTACTTCTCACGCTCTCCGGGACACTATCAGCAGGATACGTTGGTGTATATCATCACTGTAAGGCTCTACGCTTGGCATCATCTGATTTTGTCATATTAGCTCAGGTATACAACTCGAACCAGGCCATTGTGTGATTCATTACATCTGTGCAGTCTTTGATTGTCAAAGTCATTGTTGTTCATTCAGAATGGGAAATGAATCACAATTTTTTATTTGTTATTTCATTTAACCTTTTATTTAACTAGGCAAGTCAGTTAAGAACAAATTCTTATTTACAATGACGGCCTACCCCGGGCTCCCCAAATCCGGATGACGTTGGGCCGCCCTATGGGAATCCCGATCGCGGCCGGTTGTGATACAGCGATTGAACCAGAGATTGAACCAGGGTATGCAGTGACGTCTCTAGCACTGAGATGCAGTGCCTTAGACCGCTGCGCCTCTCGGGCGGCCCTATTGAGGGGTTGTAGTCTATACTTGAAAGGATCACAAAACAGTTTGCAAACATCAGCGATAGATATACCAGAAAGGTCAATATTTGGTCACTTTATTTGTATAGTCCAGATTTTCCATCTATAGATGCTCTACAGATGGTCATACCATCAACAAACTATGGGTTAGGTTTAGGGTTAGGGCTAGGGTTAGGGTTGGTAGATAGTTTAAATTATTCTGATAGTCTGTAGATAGTCTGCAGATGGACTATCCAAATAAAGTGTTACTGCTAAAATGTATTCATTCCATTGACCGAGCTTTTCAACTAAATTAATGAACACATGCTAGGTCGTATTAAAGCATTATATTTCAGTTTTTGTAATGAGAGCATCAATTACCAGTTTCCATGACCAGTAAGCTTGATCCAGACATAATACAAGCCCACCTACAGTAAAAAGGGGTGATTGCATCCATTGAGAACATATGCTCTAGCTCAACATCATGGCCAGTTGATTAAGGTAAACCTAACAAAATGACTACTAGCTCTGAGACAAACAGGGACAGCAGGGATGATTATGACTGTAGTCCACCATATCAGACTTGTATGGCTCTTCCTCCTCAAGCATGTAACTACTGACACAAACCATGCAGAGATAATGCATTCCATTTGCAATTAGCATATATTTGATGATAATACCATATCTACCATGGGATGCAGAGGCTCTTACAAGATGTCTGCATTTTGCAGAGATGAGTTAAGTGGACTGTTACCATAAATCAACAATATCTAATCTGAGAGGGGCCATTTTATAATTGAAATGAAGATCACGAAGATAAATGTTACACACAAAAGCATGGAGCAGGTAGGAGCTTGTCTAAAGAGCTTATCTACTTCTGGATATGTTTGATTTGTATGTGCCAGTGTTCTGTTTGTCTGTAGTTATATACTGTACATATTTTTTGTAATTATATGGCATATGAAATGTTTTACTACTCATTCACTGGTTGCACTATATTATGTTGCAAGATGATGACACTATTGACCTTGCTGTGACCCTTTCCTCAGTCAAAGAAGCATATTCAATACATTTTAGATATCACCCACTGGCGAACCGGTCTCTGGTGGCCCATGCACCTGTGTGACATTGGTGTATATATGTTTTTTATTTTTAATAAAGAATTTTGACAGTAACCCTCTAAAAAGGCATTCATATGTACTAGGAAGCTAAGTATTTGTTTCTTGGGCTTGAAGAATGTGACTGTTCAAAGCCTTGAAAAAATAAATAATTGAACTGATTGAATGTAAGGGGATATTGGTGAATAAATGCTGTGGTCAAGGCTACGACGGTGTCAGTGCAATGAGTGGAGCTTACTCAGGTGTTCAAAAGCGCATATCAGACCAAGAGCCTAATGCTTCTTAGGTAGTTCTTTATAAGTTTTAGTTTAGAAAATGATCCCTCCACAGAAGCGACAGTTACTGGGATGCTTAAAAACAGCTTGATTGCCATAGCAACATCAGGGAAACTGGGCAGAAGAGTGTGGTGCTTCAAATACAGCAGTTCTGAAACATCTTTAATTGAGCCTCTCACATTCTCCTTAAGTGCCGGCCTCAACACGTTACAGAAAGATATGAACTGTATAGGAATCTTTGGGGTAGGTCATCTGCATATTGAATAGTGAATAAAAAACAGATAAAAACTGTTTATCATGTCTAGGGGACAACAGTTCTGGAGGGCTCAAACAAAAAAACAGCACATGTGGACCGGCGCAATATCAACAGTCCCTTATCTTTGGTATATCTTGATTTAAATTCTGTATAGCGCAATGGACATATAATGCACTATGTCTCAGGAAAAACTGTCTGGGTTGTCAATACTGAGTATAGAAAACGGTCAGGCCCTCAACCTGAACCTACAGGCCTTGGGAAAACGTTCGCACACAAAATGCAAGGCGACACAGTCAAATACTGTAGCTACTATAGAAATCTACATTAAAAAAAGAGCATTAGGTTAATAGACTGGTTTTACGCATAATAACTTTCTATTCAAGCTGGGAGAGAGCGCAAGGACGGCTCATGTCATGCAGATCCAGGTAGGCTATACAGGACAGAAATCTATTTGTTGCTGACTAGTATGCTGTTATATCAAAAATGTATTTAACAAGCCTGTCTCTGTGGCGCTCTGGGTCTCAACATGGGTACCCCCAAGGGTTGTGTGCTAGCCTCATCCTGTACACCCTATTTACCCACAACTGTGTGGCCACGCAAGACTCCAACCCCACCGTCAAGTTTGCTGATGAAACAACTGTGGTTGGCCTGATCACTGATACCAGGGGTCAAGAGCTTCAAGTTCCTCACCGTCCACATCACTGAGGACTTAACAAGATCCTCTCACACCAGCACAGTTGTGAAGAAGGTAACACAGCACATCTTCCCACTCAGGAGACTGAGGAGATTTTGCATGGCCCTTCAGATCCACAGGAACTTTTACAGGTGTACCATCGAAAACATCATGACTGGTTGTACCAACGCCTGGTATAGTAACTGCTCCGCCCAAAACCGCAAGGCCCAACAGAGGGTGGTGTGGACGGCCCAGCACATCACTGGGGAGTTCTCTCTGCTGCCGTCCGGTAGGCAGTAACAGAGCATCAGGTTGCGGATCAACATGTATACAGTATAAGACCTGTATATAAGACCTGTATACAGTATAAGACCTGTATATAAGACCTGTATACAGTAGAAGACCTGTATATAAGACCTGTATATAAGACCTGTATACAAGACCTGTATATAAGACCTGTATACAGTATAAGACCTGTATATAAGACCTGTATATAAGACCTGTATACAGTATAAGACATGTATACAGTATAAGACCTGTATATAAGACCTGTATATAATACCTGTATATAAGACCTGTATATAAGACCTGTATATAAGACCTGTATATAATACCGGTATATAAGACCGGTATATAAGACCTGTATATAAGACCTGTATATAAGACCTGTATATAAGACCTGTATATAAGACCGGTATATAAGACCTGTATATAATACCTGTATATAAGACCTGTATATAAGACCTGTATATAAGACCTGTGTATAATACCTGTATATAAGACCTGTATATAAGACCTGTATATAATACCTGTATATAAGACCTGTATATAAGACCTGTATATAAGACCTGTATATAAGACCTGTATATAAGACATGTATATAAGACCTGTATATAAGACCTGTATATAAGACCGGTATATAAGACCTGTATATAAGACCTGTATATAAGACCGGTATATAAGACCGGTATATAAGACCTGTATATAAGACCGGTATATAAGACCTGTATATAAGACCTGTATATAAGACCGGTATATAAGACCTGTATATAAGACCTGTATATAACTGCATTCTCCTGTTTATTTTATTTTTCTTCTCTCCCATTTCACTGTACTGTGTGTACTTGTACTTGAAACACACTAATAATAGCTAGGCCTACTACAGAATGAAATTAGACAAAGCAAAACACAAAGATGGTGAGGCAAATTTTATGATCATTGTTAAAACTGCAACCGACATGTTTGTTTAGGACTGCAACCCGGCCAGCGCATTAAAGTAGCTATGGAAAGCTCAGAATTCAACACCAAATAATTGTTTTGCTGTTCACCTGCAGACGGTAAACCAACCTGATACAGGACTTTGCAATGAACTACCATTGGTTCTTCAGGTGAACTTCGGTGGTACATAAAGTGGATAACTTCTGGTAAAGGTTAGTTACTGTAATGCAACTAGATACAGAGATTGCCAATAACAAACAGTATGATTTTTGACACAGCTGACATGGTCAAGACATAGAATGAGTAGCCCTTTTCCTGCAGTCAAATTAACAAATCGCCATCTAATGGCCTCATGGGTGGAACGTTATTAATATTGTTCATCATTTCTTAATTAATAAACATTATATGTCAAACGGTTTCGTTATATTATTATTATATATTTTTTCTGTGATGTATATAAAGTGTAATATTGGGATGCAAACTCAATTTCATAATTCCATTTGTTATACTTTTTTTTCAAAGTAGATTTGTTTAAGACTATCAAAAAACACTCTGTGTGACCCTGATTTAGCCCACTGCAGTAAAAGGCTGAGGTAAATGGACTGCTTCAAGATCCTTCACACTCATTATGCTTCTATTCAGCCTACCTACGCACATTGAATCATTCACAAGCATACTTTAATAACATTAGTCATAAAAATATGTACAGTATGTTGAATATATATACCTGTAAGTTGTTTGAGAGAATATTTTAAAAATACCATGAGGTGCAAAATGTAGATTTGCTATACAGGCAATTCATGATGTGATGTATTGTCATCCCTACCTTCCTGCCCTTTGTGCTGTTGTCTGTGCCCAATAATGTTTGTACCATGTTTTGCGCTGCTACCATGTTGTGTTGCTACCATGTTGTTGTCATGTTACGTTGCTACCATGCTGTGTTGTTGTCTTAAGTATCTCTTTTGGTAGTGTTGTTTTGTCTCTCTTGTCGTGATGTGTGTTTGGTCCTATATTTATATTTTATTTATTTTTATTTTTAATCCCAGCCCCCGTCCCTGCAGGAGGTCTTTTGCCTTTTGGTAGGCCGTCATTGTAAGAATTTGTTCTTAAATGACTTGCCTAGTTAAATAAAGGTTAAAAAATAAATAAATGAATAATGTAATTGTATGTAATCAGTGGTATTTTTTATAAATAAGATTCATAAAAACGTATTTGAAATAATAATGGATCTGGTTTCATATCTCAACATCTGAGTGGGCTCATATGTCCATGAGGGAATATGTTTGATCTTGAAAATAGATGCAATTTTTTACTTACTGGAAGACACGCCACTTTACATCATTACATGATGTCTATGTCTAGGCTTTGTTCCTTGCCGGAGGAGGGTTTTTGATAAATCAGGAAATGTATTGACAAACTATATTATTACTGTTATTCCTAAAGGATTATTATCACTGTTACTATAGTGTAATACCCTCAAAAGCCTATACAGTGGGTTTAATGTGAGTCAAAAACAGAAGTTACTGAAAATGTGCCGATGGACTGTATTTAATTGAGAAGGTAGCCTACCTATGTAAATCCGCCCTAAATCCGCTCCAGGAAAACAAACTGAAATGTGATTCAAGGCTTTCAGTTTTCATGGAAGTAAGCAGTGTTTCACCTTGCCATCTGTTTAAATCCCATGTTCTTGATTATTTATAATTGCAATGGAGGTCTTGGCTGGCATATCAGAAATGAGGCTGGTTACAGAGGTATACAACTGTTTAATTATATCACTCACTCTTGCTATTCAATCATGTACTCATTCATTCAAAAACAACACAGACAAAGGATCCATCTGAGTAGTAATAGCTAAATATTGTGTTATTAGGAATTTCTGTCAGATGAGAAAATTAGATGGTTGAAGTTTGTCTCCATGGATATGCTGGCCTCTGTGCCAGAACAGAGCGTATTGAGCAATTACATTTTGACTGACAGTCGTCAAATAACAGATATTGTCCATTGAACAGTCTATACATGGAGAAGTGAAAATACTATACGAACCCAGATTTTGTTTGGATTCAACTTCATTGTGATTATCTAAACAGATAAGGCATTGCTTGGTCCCTGAGTAATAAGCAGAGTTGTCCAATGAGAACCCAGAGCAGCCATATGTTCAGCATGGATGACCAGAGGCCTGAGGTTAAACATCATAAAATTAACTAGGTGATGTAATCTCCCTCTGCCCAAGCAGTCTCCCCACTTCAGCTCTGCTCTGCACAGGGGCCCTGAGGTAGTGTGTGTGAGCGGCATAGTCAAATAACAGCAGCGAGTCCCAATGATTTATTAAGGAGCACATGAGAGCTCAACAGGTTGTATATTCTGTGTAGTTTCCTCCCATATCAGTAAAATCTGCCTAATTGCCACATTGATTGCCAACACCTATGGATTGCTTGACTATTGAGCAGGTGCCAAACGCGCTTCTTCTTTTGGAGGGGCCAGCTTGATTTGAAGAAACAGGGAATATTTTCTGCTGAAGGGCCCCTGGAGAAAGTTGCTTGTTCATTTGTATAGGAATCCACTGGCCAGTACACCTAATGAGCACTTTATTCCAAGCCCATCAGTGGTTTAATTACAGGTCCAACAGTACTTCATTTTCAATCATTATTTCTGTCATTGCCAATGTCCCCATCCCTTTACCACACAGGTCCCAGGCCACAATTACACAACATGCCACAACTAACTTTAATACGTATTCCCTCAGGCCATGGGTTGTGTTATCAGCACTCAGCCTCCCTTTGGCACAGTACATAGTAAAATGGAGGATGAAGAGTGTAATGGTGCCCCAAGATAATAGTAATAACAATAATAACCCTTTCATCCCCCTCTTATATCTGCTTTTAACAGATTGATCTTGTCAACGGTCTAAATTAGCTGTGAGACGTCTCAGAATCACTCAGGAGTCAGTTCTCTGAAGTGAAAGACTCACTCATTGTCATCCTCTATTCTGTCAAATCTTTCCAGTACAATCAGTGCAATTTTCACTATTACTCTTTATATGACCATCTCAGACTAACCTATTACTAACCTAACACTTACTCAGCTGATGCAAAGGAAATTAAACATTGATTTCTTTCTGTTCCTCAGTTCCAATAAGAGATTTTATGATGGGATTTTGCTCTAGGATGGAGTTCTAGTAAATCTATAACATAAAACTGTAAGTATAAATGTTGATGTAATATCAATTCCTATGCCATGTGTATTCTTAAAGTAACTGCCGTGTGGAAATCTCACTTTTAAAAGTTAATATTCTGTTAACTCATATACAAATAATGTTGACTCATCCTATACTTATATCTGTGGCCAAAGCTTGTTGTTGGGGTACACCCGTACCATTAAAACACAGAAAAGCTGCTTTTTAACCTACTTAATTACCATTTGGAAGTAAAACTATTTCACTATTGTAAGGAATTATAGGTCATATTTCATAGAAATCTGGAAACACTGGGCATTTACTTTAAAGGTGCAATATGCAGAAATCGTGTCACTATTTCCTAATTGCTTGAATTCTAATAGTTAGTCTAATTTCAGTTTATGTGACCAAACAAGCCATGTATATTTTAGAGAATCATTGTACCATCTAAACCGCTGTGGAATATATTTTCAATAACCCAAAAATATTGTATTTTCAGCTGTTTGAAGCTGGTGTACAAAACCGAAAGTAAAAGAAGCAAAAACTAAACGTAAGAACGGGAAGCATAGGAATAGCGCACATAGAACAGATCTAACGCTTCTTAGACTTGCTTTCAATGAGAATGACAGATCTATAACTCACATTTCTATGTGCATTTGGGCAGGTTGCCCAAGAAGATACATATTGCAGCTTTAAAATTGGAATACACATTTTATGTGATTAGAGAGGGACTCAGTATTTATCTGTTTTTAGCTGTACTTCAAAAAATTGGTGCCTACCACTGGGCAAGTTGTTAATGTCCTCCCTCTTTTGGCAGATAATATTGAATACCTGTAAGGACCTGACCAAAACAGTGGTAATGCAGGTGTCCCTCAGTTCACACAAATACAAGGCCTTGCCCCTGGCAAGCCTGGCTATGGAAATCCACCCAGACCTTCCTTAAGATTAAACAACTGAACTGTCACAGAGTAGCCTGTAGAAACAGAGGGACCTATATGGCTGTGTCTCATTATGGTGTGGGTCGACGGGGCTGACCCAGGTTAACCTTCACCACCTCTCACTGTTCCCCACCATTTCCAGCTGAGACTTTAATCAGTGTCACCATGTTAGCAGCAGCTGTAGCACCAGCAGACAGTCTGGACACAGAGAAGTTAAGAAACTTGCTTGATGGGGATAATTTCTTTAGTCAGGGATAAACAACTTGGATGCTCCTGCATTTAAATTCTTAAAGGAATCATTAATCATTCATTTTGTATGGAACTCTCTTCCACCCACCAAGTCATAACTTGAACATCTAATGACCTACTATGAATGTTGAATTTTAATTAGTCTCATCCAAATGAGTAATGTCAAAAGCAAAATAATTCTGTCTACAAAACGTGTGACAGATGACTGTGACATATGACAGATGGCAGTGAAGTGTTTTTTTTTTTCATTCGATCCAATGAGTAGAACAATATTTCTGTGACTTTTACTCCTTCTGACAGATGTGTCACTGAAACAAACACGGGACAAGGCCCAGAGGGAGAGAGCTATGTCTCTGGCTTGACTGACTCATTGATTTCCTTTTCCTTTTAACCGTTTCATTTTAACTCGCAGGCCCATGCATTAGCTCCCTTGGCCGCACAATCATTTCTCTGAGTCAATACGGTCCACACAGCAGCTCTGTATGGACACCAAGCCTATGTAATTACTGCCCAGGGCCAGATCTATCCCACCATACTCCCTGTGCTCTATCACCTGACTGACGACTGCAGGGGGATCAACAGTCTAGTGGGCCATTACTCATAGAGGTTGGTACTTGTAATAGAGCCAAAGCTCTACAGAGTGGAGAAATATCTTGCTTCAATAAAGCAACATGGATTGCTTATACCAGATGTTGGCAAACTCATGGATCACTCCAATCTAACTCTCCTCATGTGTCTTTCACTTGCCTTCAAATGTTAAGATCCCTTTTTTGGGCGGCAGGTAGCCTAGCGATTAGCACTTAACCCTAATTTGCTCCAGGGGCTGACTGTGTAGGTAGGCCGTCATTGTAAATAAGAATGTTTTCTTAACTGACTTGCCTAGTTAAATGAAGGTTAAATAAAATTCCATAGTTTGAGGGTTTGAATTACTTTTGGTTGCAAGGACCAAGATAGATGGTTTAGACAGTTTCAAGACCTTAATTTATTAGAATGGAGACAAGGAAAGGTGTCTTTAAAAAGAGATCTCCATACAAGGAGAGATTATGCAATGGACAAGTGACAGCTCCCAAAATAAATAATCTGTGACAAAGAATTAAATATGCCCAAAGAATGAAGCCTGAAAAGGGGACTGTACTTTGATAACTTATTGAATTATTTTGGCATTATCAATGGAAATATATACACACTGTACGATCTGTATCTCTTTGACCTGCAAGGATGTGGAGCCCTTCTTTATAAGCTCTCAACACTTCCCCAGTGATCCCCATATCTTGCGTGGTGGTGTGTCACGGGATGCCATATACATAATATGAACAACTTAGCAATGCAATGAGTGTGAATTAAATTCAAAGATGATATACTAACATGCCAAGCAAACAATATTATGCACTTGTACTGCAAGCAGTATGCAAGTACGAATGTACTGTAGCCTATGTATACCGCTCGTCAAAAATCCATCAATTTTAAATATAGATATTTTAAATATAGATATGCTCAGGGTGGCCTGTGAACAAATCAAACACTAATGAAATGAGGAAATCCATCTGCAACCAGATAAATTATTCTGGATGGCAGCAGGAATTCCATTAAATCCTGGCAAAGGAGACTGATACCCCATGTCTGAGCCAAAGAAAAGTGGCATGAACGTTGAATGTGTCAGTGGGAAAAATGACACCCATCAAGGTATGTTTGCCTAGAGGGAGTTTTCACAGTCTGTGTATCTGTGATTGAATAGAAAGGCATTAGTCATAGTAAGCCCAAAAAATATCTGATTACAAAGTGTAATTAGACAGATTTAGCACCAATGGAATTGTCTTTTTTTCTGCAACTCAATATTAGGAAGGTGTTCGTCTTCTTCTTATTTTTCTTCCAATAGGTTTGCTTAAAGAAAATCCAGTATTTGTCTCTCAGTTTCAACTCTCAGTGTCACTTTTGCTCAACCAATACGTAAAAATACCCATGTTTTTACCAATAAGGCATACAATTGTTTATAGCCATACAGGACAAGATTATCTTGTGTAATTATGTTGACAGTGTAGGGAAAAATAAACAAATTATTCTGAACGAGCACTACAAAATAATTCAAATAAAATCTAATACCACTCACACTATGAAAGTATGAATGGTGTGTTTTAATTGGTGTGTTTTTAATAATCTGCTTTTTGCAGAAGGCCCACTTTTAAATAATGGTGAGTGGAGGTTATTACTGTATAAATAGCTTTACAAAACTCACCAAATACAAAATGTTCCTGCTTTCAAATATTTGCAATGGAGAGAGGATTACAGGAAAATTGTTCATCCTGTGTAACTCTGTTTTCTATAGACTTCTAAGTCCATTCTAAACACATTTCACACACATATTATTTAGTAAAGACAAGATTAAATCAAGAATAGTCTGATGGGTGACAATATTAGCCTATCAATTGTGAATGATGCCCAGCTTAAGGCAAGAAACTATGCTTTTTTCATAATCATTGTCACACACCTCATGTAGTCTATAGACCATAGGCCTATATGTTTTCATAAGGTTTGTATCACAACTAAAGTGCCCAAATAACTTCTTAAAATTAAGCACATTAATCCGTTTTACAACGGGTGTGGAGCCTAAGTGCATGAGTTTCAAGTTTTGGGAAGATCATTTTCACCAAAGAAATGCACCATTATAATAAAAGCATTACATGCATAATCGCATTTGTAGTCACTTTTGATAATGGTGTTTTCCCGCTAATGGAACATTCACGCTTATAGCCTACTGTCGTATGCGCATTGTTGCGCTTATAATCATTATATATTCGTCGCCAAACCCACTGGCTCCAGGTCATCTACAAGTCTTTGTTAGGTAAATCCCCGCCCTATCTCAGCTCACTGGTCACTATAGCAACACCCACCCGTAGCATGCGCTCCAGCAGGTTTATCTCTCTGGTCACCCCCAAAGCCAACACCTCCTTTGGCCGCCATTCCTTCCAGTTCGCTGCTGCCAATGACTGGAACGAATTGCAAAAATCATTGAAGCTAGAGGTTCCTATCTCCCTCAATAACTTTAAGCATCAGTTGTCAAAGCTGCTTATCGATCACTGCACCTGTATATAGCCCTTCTGTATATAGCCCACACTACTACCTCATCCCTATATTTATTTTTGTTTATTTCACTAATCTTGCACTCCAGTATCTCTATTTGCACATCAAAATTTGCACATCCTTCATTCCTGTGTTAATGATGATAATTCTGTAATTTATTTTACCACTATAGTCTATTTATTGTCCTACCTCCTAACCTTACTGCATTTTTGCACTACATTTTGCACTCTGTATATAGATTTTCTATTGTGTTTTTTTTTTTTTGACTGTTTGTTTAATGTGTAACTCTGTGTTGTTTTTGTCGCACTGCTTTGCTTTGTCTTGGCCAGGTCGCAGTTGCAAATGAGAACTTGTTCTCAACTGACCTACCTGGTTAAATAAAGGTGAAATAAATAAATAAAAAAGAAATAGCCTAATAGTTTATCAACATTTTAAGCTAAACGTTCTGATCTGTTGCGTCAGCCTCATTGTGTAAAAGAGGGTTTTTGATGCTAGTGGTTGTATTAATTCGGGACCTATTGCATCCCACAACTGTCCTAGACTATGTTTGGAATATTTATTTCTCACACTGAATAGGTCAACTTTTGTACAATGGGGGATAGAAGATTGACATAGGCTAGTGCTTTTGCTGTTCGTTAGGCCTACTCATCTTGTTGGCTGACGAAAATTAAATGTGGACAGTTCTTCCAATATCTTCAATATGCACCACAGAATTGGATACGGACGTGCGCAGTTGCGTCAAAGTGTCTTCACTTGTAGCCTCTGAGAAAAACCTGATCACATGATTGATAGCCCTGTGAGTGAGATGAATGCTTCGGAGCACATTTTCCTCAACCTCGTAAGTATCTTTTCAGGGGTCCAATATCTGATGTCTTTCTACTCCTCTCTTTAGTACATTGAAGTGAACATAGATTCTGCTTTTTGACAGGAACAAAGTAAGGGAATGATTGGGATGAGAGAACCTCAGATTTCAGCCTGTCAGCACTTCCTTTGCTTTTCAGGGTATATTGAAAACAATGGGGCAGATTTATCCAAAGTTAAAACAGGGGACATGGGTGCAAGAATTATAAGCAACATAAAAGTATTTATCAGTAAATACTATCAGTATCTATTAGTAAGGTCTTTGCTGCAACAACAGATCTTGCTCAATGTGGAGTGTTTGGCACATAGATTAGTTTACAGTATGGAAAATCTGCAGAACTGCACCGTAGAAACATTTGGTTAAAATGAGCTTTGGTAAAAATTACATGAGCCGTGATTTGGGTCTTTTGTAGTGGGAAAACATGTGCATTAATAAACCGTATACTGCTTGAGGCGTTAATTTGTTGCACACAGATAGAAGGCATGATTACAAATTCTAAACAGTTATCAGAAAGTGCCTAATGGACACCACTTGAATAAATACAGTAACACAATGTGATACATGACAAACATGGTTCCACTTCAGAATTCAATTATTTTCCCCAATTATTGATGCACTTAATATCCAGCAATATTCAACTTTGCACTATAAGTTTGCCTATTGTACTTACTCTAAAGGTACAGATAAAACATGTGATTTAGCGCTGAGCTGAGTTATTTTTTGTAGATGTTTGCACATTTTGGGGCATAGTAATTAGAAGAGAAAAATGAAGCCAGTGTGTTCTGGCAACTAATAGGTGATTATGAGAGTCTTCAAAGAGTCTTGTAGCCAATAGGACTGTTGTGTAGTACCAGAAGAAAGCCCCATAATTACTCATTAGAAGTCTGGCACTGTCTTTCACACCCTCCATCATCTTCCTCAGAACTTCCTCTGCCTTCCAGCAGTCATAGTAGATCCCAGTAGAGATAGTGATGCTCATGACATTACCCTAGATGATGACTGTACGATGGCCTGGAAAAATGGACACAAAATGATACTGAGGGAGACTTTGTGTATAGAAAGACTAATAGAGTCCATATGAGTTGATTTTATGTAGCCTAGATAGATAGATAGATAGATAGATAGATAGATAGATAGATAGATAGATAGATAGATAGATAGATAGATAGATAGATAGATAGATAGATAGATAGATAGATAGATAGATAGATAGATAGATAGATAGATAGATAGATAGATAGATAGATAGATAGATAGATAGATAGATAGATAGATAGATAGATAGATACTTTATTGATCCCCCGGGGGGGAAATTTCATTGTCAAGCAGCTACAACAAAACACAGGGCAGGTGCAAAATGCCACAACGAAAAGTACACAAAAGAAAGATACACGTTACATGATACATAGAGCGGCAGTATGAAAAAGTATAGAAATACAAGATATCTGGAGTGCAAAAAAAAGCTATAAAAAGACATTGCATAGTATGAGTGGTTGGCTGAATATGTACACTATACATTGGTGGATGTTGGATGGTTAACTATACTATACAGGTCGATGGCAGAGAAATACTTCAGTAGCTAAAAATGCGTATGATATGAGCGAGGGAATAATAGTTTACTTAATAGCCAGACTGGGTAAATGAACAGGTAAGTGAAAATGTTGCATGGTTAAATTAGCTGTACAGTTAGGTATACAGTTATATTTACAGATAAGTGAATACTTGCATGTTTACACAAACTGTACAGGTAAATGACAGGAAGAGATACTTTAATAGCTAAATGTGTGTATGATATCATTTGGGGTAATAATAGTAATTCACTTAAAATACAGTCCTTAGTGCGCAGGGTTTAATTACAGACAACTGCACGTATTGCACATTCGATATACTAAAAGCAATGATAAAAGGTGCAACTGGCAGGATACTAATATGCATTCCTGAGTGAATGCCTACGTAGGTTAAGTCCAATAATTACTTACAATATTGCATGTGATATAATATAACAACTGTACATGAGTATGTATATACAGACCTGTATGAATAAATAGGTCCTGAGTGGATGAGTGCTGACGGACCAGAGTTACTCACGGATGGATGCATAATTGTTAAACTAGGACCTAGCACCCCAACAGTTCCAGATCTATGTTGCCGACGGCACGGCACCCCGGTGAGGAATTATATAGTCTAATAGCCGCCGGCAGGAAGGACCTCCTGTAGCGCTCTCTGGCACACCGTGGTGGGATCAGTCTGTGACTGAAAGTGCTCCTCTGCGTCATAACCATAGCGTGCAGAGGGTGGGTGACGTTGTCCATGATGGCCAGCAGTTTGGCCAGGATCCGTCTCTCCGCCACCTCCTCTAGAGTGTCAAGGCTCATCCCCAGGACAGAGCTAGCCTTCCTGATCAGCTTATTTACCCGAGAAGCATCACCGGCTTTGATGTTTGCTCCCCAGCACACCACTGCAAAAAAGATGGCACTGGCCACCACAGACTGGTCACCACAGACTGGTCACTAAAGACTGGATGATCTTGGACTGATTACATACTATTACCTAATACACTAAACATTTGAAGAGTTTCATTCCAAAACGCTATATTACCATTTTCAAAAATATTGCGCTATTAGCTTCTATTGTTTAAAGAAATTATAAAATAGATTGGTGAGTTTTTTCACTATCTAATCATGACATGGAGTTGTTCGATAACAGACACGTATTTGGTTATAATCGATCACTTGATGGTTTCCTTTCAGAGAAACAAATAATCATGTATTTTTGCTAATTGCAATATATCCGCCTCACTCTCAGTGAAAAGTCAAATGGAACAAATAACCAATGATTTAATAAAGAACTGTTGAAATTATACATTTGTGTTATCAATATTTAAAATAAAAAATAAAACAATAATATGAGATCTGTATGTAAAACATTTACATTTTACATTTTAGTAATTTAGCAGATGTTCTTTATCCACAGTGGCTTACAGTACATGTATTAATCTTTAGATAGCTTGGTGAGACAACAACATACTGTATCAAATTACATTTTATGGGTCGCATACACATATTTAGCAAATGTTATTGCGGGTGTAGGGAAATGCTTGTGTTGCTAGCTCCAACAGTGCAGTAATATCTTATATTTTACAACAATACACACAAAGACCGGAGTCTATATAATATATATATATATATATATATATATATATATATATAAAGTGGGGAGAACAAGTATTTGATACACTGCCGATTTTGCAGGTTTTCCCACTTACAAAGCATGTAGAAGTCTGTAATTTTTTATCATAGGTACTCTTCAAAAATCCAGAAAATGACATTGTATGATTTTTAAGTAATTATTTGCATTTTATTGCATGAGTATTTGATACATCAGAAGTATTTGATACATCAGAAAAGCAGAACTTAATATTTGGTACAGAAACCTTTGTTTGAATCACGCTTCACCATCTGGCGAATCACGCTTCACCATCTGGCAGTCCGACGGACGAATCTGGGTTTGGCGGATGCCAGGAGAACGCTACCTTGCCCAATGCATAGTGCCAACTGTAAAGTTTGGTGGAAGAGGAATAAGCTGTTTTTCATGGTTCAGGCTAGGCCCCTTAGCTACAGCATACAATGACATTCTAGACGATTTGGAATGCCGACTGTTAGCCAGACTTAATCGCCCAACATCAGTGCCTGACCTCACTAATGCTCTTGTGGTTGAATGGATGCAAGTCCCTGCAGCAATTTTCCAACATCTAGTGGAAAGTCTTCCCAGAAGAGTGGAGGCTATTATAGCAGCAAAAGGGGGACCAACTCCATATTAATGCCGATGATTTTGCAATGAGATGTTGGACGAGCAGGTGTCGAAGTTTGGTCATGTAGTGTGTATATATATTATTATTAATCATGTGTTCTCTCTGCCCCACCTGCCCTGAATGACGGGTCGCCACTGCTGTTGATGATAATGATGTTGTTCCCGCTGATACAACAAGACATTAATGCGCTAATTAAAAGCAACATTTTCACATACAACGACAGGAATGTATTTATTCTCATATCACTATGAGCTGACATGTACATTAGTAGTAACCTTCGGCCTATTAATCCAACAAACACGTTATTAGAGGTGGTTAACATTGGAGAGTGACAGATGATATGTACTTGATACTATGCATGTGTTACTATAACATATGGTGTTTATTCATTGACACCAGAAATGTAGACTATCAAGTACAATTTCAAAAGGTAAGAATTCTCACAATTTGTACTTGACTTTAACTTTGTCACACATACATCATAACACTATCATTATGGGCAATTATTTTCATCAGTTAAATTATTTGAAATACATACAATTAAAATAGTGTTGCTTTAGCCATGCATGCGCCCCCAATGGATGTATGTGCTATTTGAAAAATGGATACTACACAATGAATCTGTCTTATCGATGTAAATCCATCCTAAACCTGTCCATACACTGTTTTACATAAAGCGTTATTAAGAAATAACACCATAATGGGTGACATATTGCTGTCCAGTTTCATATACAGAGCTTATTATATTGTTAGAAGGCACTTGGAAGAGCCATTTAGTAAATGCCAGAAGGCAGCTCTGATTCCTATTTGTAAGCAGGACCTAATAAATGTGTCACATGCAGTGTTTCTGAGACGTATAGTAGCTTGGTTCCATTAATGACAGTCACTACTGATTTAGCTTCTGCAAGCTTCCTAATTAAGCAGGCAAATGGTTTTCAGGTGCTCCCTACAACTGTGAAAGCGGTAGTGGGGCTTTCTGTGTGCATAAGAGAAAGGCATGGAGGCATCCCTCCACACAGTCAGCCCCTACAGTAACCGTGCTTATTATGCACATGTTAACCACTAGTTCTGCACTCATTATATTCTCTTAAAATGCAAGTGCCTTACATATCACATACTGTAGATAGACTGTAATTTAAACTATGGTGCTGAATACGACGTAAGGGCAGATTGAGATAAATTACATTGTGTTCTGGTATGGGAGCAGACTGATCACTAGAAATAGACTTTGATTAACCACTCGGAGATAATGTCTAAACCGTTAACCTTTTGAGTTGTTTCTGTTTAAACCCTGTAACCACGCGGAATTAAAACGTCAAAAATAGACATTCATCCATAAAACATCGAATTTCGAAAGGGAAACTATTAAAATAGTATATCTTGTTGATGGGAGAGGAGCCATTTAAAACAATGAACATCATTATGAAGAAGTTAGTGTGTCACTGGTTAATGAGACCATATTGACTTTTTTACTCCCTCAAAGAGTCTTAGGTAAATGAAGTCTCAGCTCCACAAATAATATGCCTTGTTATCCTGATTGTGACCACCTCAGCTGAGGACGTGGACGTTTGCTTTAAAACTGAAAAGATTACTCTCCACCCAATGGCAAAATATGTAGAATTGCAAGAAATTAGCTGAACGACTGCAAAAAAATATATTTAGAATTGCTGAAAATGGACTCATACTACATTTTGACCCCAGAGGCATATTTGTATAATAGCCCAAAGATGGTTTATTAAATTCTTCACATTCTTCATGACTTTGTCAATCATCTTGTTATTCATAACATTAAATCATTGTTTAGGTGTTTTGACCACAGCCAAAAACACCTAATTCCGCCTATAGTGATTTGAGAGATGGGACCTTTATTTGAATCTAGGTTACTCTGGAGACATAATAACAAGTGATCCATATCACCAGAGGGTGGAGGGGGACCTGTATCAGTGATTTTGACCAGATAGACAGATCATCTGCAGAGATATAGTTCCCCATGTACTCGCCCAAGATTGTACTTTTCTATACCACGTATCGTATGACTGTGTACAAAAACAAAATGACCTTATTTTGGTGCATATAAAAATATGCCAGTTGTATACCATGGCAATGGTACAAATAATTTATAGAACTGCAATGGTTCTCCTATGGGGATAGACAAATAACCTGTTTAGGTTCTAGATAGCACCTTTTTCTCTGAGTGTAGTAAAAAATATATATACAAATTTAAATCCATGTTTCTCTGGAGACATAATATGAAGTTATACATAAGTTATACATATCCTCAGAAGGTGAGGGAGACCTGCATCATTTTGACCAGATGGACAGATCACCTGCAGAGATGGAGAATCTTATATACTCACCTATGGCTATAATTGGTTATAACTAGGTATGGCTGTGTACAAAATCAAAATGACCTTACATACTGTATATGCTTAGTTGTAGTAAGTATTATGAATACTTGCTAGAACTGTAATACAGAAACCAGCTACCCTCTAAATGTACACTGTCACGTCCATGCCAACTACCTCGACGGTGCTCCTCCCGCCCCGGGGCTCCGGCTCGCCGGTGTACTAACCACCGGCATGAGGGCGATGGGAGCCTAATCCAAGGCTGCCATCGTCCGTTCCACTCACGTCATTGCTGAAAGGCAACCCTCAGTGCCTCCAGTGGACCCTGGACGCAGAGATGGACTTCCAGAACCTGAAAGGCAGGTTCACCAAAGCACCCCTGCTCCGCCATCCAGACCCGCTACTGCCTTTAGTCGTGGAGGTCGCTGCGTCCGAGGTTGGTGTGGGGGTGGTCCTTTCCCAGCAGCACAGAAGCTGCCTGCTGCGGAGAGGAACTATGATGTGGGTGACCAAGAGCTACTGGCGGTGAAGTTGGCACTGGAAGAGTGGAGACACTGGCTGGAGGGCGGATCATTGCAACCTGGAATACGTCAGGGCTGCTCCACGCCTCAATGCCCGGCAGGCCAGGTGGGCAGTATTCTTTGCTCGGTTCCGTTTCACCATGATCTACTGCCCAGGCACCAAGATGTTCGAGTAAGGCTTCAGGATGTATGGAGTTCCAGAGGACATTGTCTCTGACTGTGCACCCCAATTCACTTCTCGGGTCTGGAAGACTTTCCTGTCCCGGCTGGGGGTCACAGTCAGCCTCACATCCGGGTACCACCCTCAAGCGAACGGGCAGGCGGAATGCACTAACCAGGAGCTAGGAAGGTTCCTGCGGAGCTACTGTCTCGACAGGCCAGGTGAGTGGTCATGCTTTTTTCCCTTTGCGGAGTACGCCCAGAACTCCCTGCGCCAGTCCTCCACAGGTTTTACACCGTTCCATGCTGTCCTGTGGAGGTGGACGGGAGTCAGCATATAGAGTGGAGACGGTGTTGGACTCCCGTTGGCGGGGTTGGGTCTGGTACCTAGTGGACTGGGCGGGATACGGTCCGGAGGAACGCAGCTGGGTCCGGCCCCTCGACCTCCGAGACGTCCGAGTCACCGATGAGTGGCGGCGTCGGGAGCCGCGCCTTTGAGGGGGGTACTGTCAGGTCCATGCCAACTACCTCGACAGTGCTTCTCCCGCCCCGGCGCTCCGGCTTGCCGGTGTACTAACCACCGTCATGATGATGATGGCAGCCTTATCCAAGCCTATGGGAAATGTTATATAAATACCAGAATTCCTAAAATATCCTCCAATATTCTATATGTGCAACTTCTTATGGTATTTAGGTTGCTATAACATTTGTGACTTTTTGAAGCATCTTGCCATAGGCCCTACCACTCCCATTGTTTTACTATAAGCGATGCTAATGCTGGCTTTGGGGTAAGTAAATAAAGAAAAGTAAGCCATATTTTTGGTAATTGTATTGAATCACTTTTTGTCAATAAAATTAAGAATATTTAAAATGTTGGTATACCGACCCTTTAATAGCAGTCATTTATACCATATTTCAAATAACATTATTTACATGCGTAATTGTATGAATTAAGTTGATATTTTGATGTGATTGGGGGGGGGGGGTGGCTAAGCTTTGAGCATAGGAACAAATTGAACAAATCAGGTGCCTCGGTCCCAAAGGCATTTTTGCATATAATAGGATTAATGAGTCGCTCCTACTCCCTACACTAGGCTGCGCTGTTCCAGATGGTGGGACTTTACACTAACCCATCGCACTAAGCATTGGTGCCACATTTGGCCCAGATTCATGGGTGGCCTTAATCTCTGCCTTAGCTGAGACAGATGAATCCCGACAGTGCTGACTTTATCTCCTGTTCTACACAGTGGCACTGGACACTGGAGGAAACCCCAGCATCCTCACTTCTCCAAAGCAAAGATCTTCACTGATCCAATTGTGTCCAGAACCCCATGGAGAACCCTCCAGCTAGGCCAGAGCCCAGTCCATCGTCAGGGCCTTCGGTTATCAAAGACTATTCCATTTGACATTCATAACATGTTGTGACAAATACAGATAAATGAAGGATTAGTCTGTATGACCTAGTGGAGGGGGTTCAAGGCTTTTGCTTATCAGTGTTGTACTTGTTTTTCAAATAATGACATGGAAATTACTTCTAAAAAGCACATACATGTCAGATATTTGTAGTCAAGGGGAATATACTATTGAGTAATGGAGGATCCCCCCCTCCTCTTTTTGAAGTACTTTGACCCGTGGGCTGAATCGTCTCTACATGAAAAGCTTGTCAAGTGGGCTGATTAAAAGTATTAGGTGAGCCTCCCAAGTGGCGCAGCCGTCTTAGGCTGCGTTTGATGCGTCACTACAGCTTGGCGTTCGATCCCAGTCTGTGACACAATTGGCCGTGACCGAGAGCCCCATAGGGCGGCGCAAAATTGGCCCAGCGTCAGTTTGAACGGGGGGGCTTTACTTGGCTCTAGCGACTCCTTGTGGCGGGCCGGGCGCCTGCAGGCTGACTTCGTTTGTCAGTTGAACAGTGTTTCCTCTGACACATTGGTGCAGATGGCTCCCGGGTTAAGCGAGCGGGTGTTAAGAAGCGTGACTTGGTGGGTCATGTTTCAGAGGACGCATGACTTGACCTTTGCCTCTCCCGAGCACGTTGGGGAGTTGCAGTGATGAGACAAGATTGCAATTGGATATGTCAATAAAAGTATTGGGTGATAAATGCTTAACTTCCTGTGGCAGTGCTGTGGTTGAAAACAAGGAGCATGGAGGTGCCGCTGCAGCCGCACTCTGATGAAAGATACATTATAAATAATCTTTATAATTTATAAGCCAGGAGCTGTTTGATGCACCATGACAGATTGTTATAATAAAGATGGAGCACAGTGGACTGAGCTGCACTGGAAAGCCTGTTTTATTAAAACAATGCAGGCTCTTCTCCTTTACCATGGTAACAGCAACTTCAAAGCAGGCTTCAGGAACTTTTAAATAATAAACTATTAACTTCTGCTCCGGAATTTATTTCCCCCCAATCTGTCAACCACAGAGTGTTTTGCCAGAAATACAGGAGGCTGTGAGCAGAATGTAAAGAAAACAGGCTGGGAATGTGTTTTGAGACCTCATGCCTCTTTTGACCTTTATCCTGTCTCAGCACAGTTACACCATCTGGGGTTTAGTGACACTAACAGGATCTTAGCAGGTCAAAGAGTCAATTTTGACAATGGATACAGGTCTTTTGGAAATTTGCCTTGACTGGAATCACTTTCACACTTTCACCAAATTTGCATTATCATCATACTTGGATGATTTAAATTTAAAAAGTATTATATTTTAAAACATCTTGCACAGATTTGTTTTGGTCATGCTGCTGTTAGTGGTGCAGATTGTCCACACTACATGATCTACTGTATCTCTGTTAACTGAGACTTTGGGAAAAGCATTAGTACAATCTGTAAATAAAGTGGATTTTAGAGCATGCTTTGCTTGCTGATGGGTCTAGTAATAAAGACACCTCAGCCCACTCCCACCCCCGGATAAGCCTGGATCTTTATTAACCCCTATAACAGAGACTCAAACACTGCTTAGGGGTGCTTTCATCTCGCCCTGGCCACACGGCCATTGCTGTCACTGGACTGAGAGATAACCGGCTTTACTAAACCTGTCCTTTATGTGAATGTCAAAGTATCCATGCAGGGGCCATGACACATCAGTGGGAGTCACTGTAGTCTGCAAATAACCCTGCTTCAGCAGCCAACTGCCTCTATGAGGGAGTGCTTACACTCCTCAAATCAAATCAAATCAAAGTTTAATTTTCACGTGCACCGAATACCACAATTGTAGACCTTACAGAGAAATGCTTACTTATAAGCCCTAACCAACTGTGCAGTTTAAGTAAAACATAAGTATTATGTAAACACTATATAAGTAAAGAAATAAAAAACTGTACAATTACAGTAAAAAAATACATAAATACAGGTAGTATACAGGTGGTATATACAGGTGGTACCGGTACAGAGTCAGGGGCACCGGTTAGTCGGGCTAATTTAGGTCATATGTACATGTGGGTATAGTTAAAGTGACTATGCATAGATGATAAACCGAGAGTAGCAGCAGTGTAAAAGAGAGGGGTTGGGGGGTGGGTTGTGGGGGGGGGGGGAGGGGACACACAATGCAAATTGTCCGGGTAGCCATTTGATTAGCTGTTCAGGAGTCTTATGTATTGGGGGTAAAAGCTGTTGAGAAGCCTTTTGGACCTAGACTTGGCGCTCCGGTACCACTTGCCATGCAGTAGCAGAGAGAACAGTCTATGACTGGGGTAGCTGGAGTCTTTGACAATTTTTAGGGCCTTCCTCTGACACCGCCTGGTATAGAGGTACTGGATGGCAGGAAGCTTGGCCCCAGTGATGTACTGGGCTGTATGCACTACCCTCTGTAGTGACTTGCGGTTGGAGGCCGAGCAGATGCCGTACCAGGCAGTGATGCAGCCAGTCAGGATGCTCTCGATGTTGCAGCTGTAGAACCTTTTGAGGATCTGAGGATCCATGCCAAATATTTTCAATCTCCTGAGGGGGAATAGGCTTTGTCGTGCCCTCTTCACAACTGTCTTGGTGTGTTTGAACCATGATAGCTACTCAGTTCCTTGGCTAGAGCTGGGCCACATATGCTGGGTGTTACAGTACATGCCTACAGGAACAAAATAGAGACACGATCACATAGAACATTTTAGGTTTCCCATGTCCTCAATGTCTGGTTTCCCATGTACTCAATGTCTGGTTTCCCATGTCCAATGTCTGGTTTCCCATGTTCCAATGTCTGGTTTCCCATGTCCTCAATGTCTGGTTTCCCATGTTCCAATGTCCGGTTTCTCATGTTCCAATGTCTGGTTTTCCTTGTTCCAATGTCTGGTTAACTTCTACATTTATATGGGAGCTTCCAGGGAGTTGAGTTTTTATTTTTTAAAGTCTCTGTTTCTGGTATAAATGGCATGTTATAGAAGAGTATGGGGGCCCCGAAAAAAGATGAACAAAGGCTCCAATGTCCAGTTATAGTGATCGGGAGACAGGCGCAGGAATGCGTAATAAGATTTTTTATTTCTACCCAAATTAAAACACGTCTACAAAACACAAACAAAAGAGCGAGGAGTAACTTGAATAAATACACGGGACGAGACCTGTAATAAATACACGGGACGAGACCTGTAATAAATACACGGGGCGAGACCTGTAATAAATACACAGGACGAGACCTGTAATAAATACACGGGACGAGACCTGTAATAAATACACGGGACGAGACCTGTAATAAATACACGGGACGAGACCTGTAATAAATACACGGGACGAGACCTGTAATAAATACACGGGACGAGACCCGAAAACACGGGACGAGACCCGAAAACACAAGTGCACAATGATACAACACGGGACGAAAGCATTGGAACAACAATGGGTAACAGCGGGCACATATATAACAATCCTAATCAGGGAGCAATGGGAACCAGGTGTGCGTAATGAGGCAGTTCAAGGCCGGTGACATAGATCTCCGGAACTGGTGCACGAAATGAGCAACAGTACCGGAGGGATCCGTGACATCCAAAATCAACCAAATACTTCATTTTAGAAACGGCATAGTCATGCAGGTCTTTAGATGTTGAAATTGTATCATTCCAAACGTTATCCTTAATGTTATATTTAGTTGTGCGTGTCTCGAGCCGTTTCCCCTATCCAGCTGTTCCATTCTCCATGTAGCCTGCTGCTACAGGTAACTTCCAAAATAAAGGAAACACCAACATAAAGTGTTTTAATATAGAGCATTGGGCCCACAAGCTGCCAAAACAGCTTCAGTTCTCAGTCCCCAGTATCTATGCTGTCTCAGTCCCCATGTGCTAGGGGGCTAGGGTTAGTCTGTCCTATCTGGTGTATTTCTCCTCTCTTATGTCCTCTCTGGTACAGTTTCTGCTGTTCTGCCTGTGGCTATGGAACCCTGACTTGTTCACCGGACCTGCTACCTTATCCCGGACTGTTTCGACCCTCTATCTTTCTCTCCTTCTCTCTCTCTACTGCAGCTGCTGTCTCGACCTCTGAATGCTCGGCTATGAAAAGCCAACTGACCTGTTGCACTCACAATAACCAGAGTGATTATTATTTGACCCTGCTGGTCATCAGTAAACGTTTGAACATCTTGAAGAACGATCTAGCCTTAATGGCCATGTACTCTAATAATCAGAAGATGACTGGCCTCAGAGCCTGGTTCCTCTCTAGGTTTCTTCCTAGGTACCTGCCTTTCTATGGAGTTTTTCATATACGCTGTGCTTCGGCATCTGCATTGCTTGGTCTTTGGGCTGAGTTTCTGTATAAGCACTTTGTGACATCTGCTGATGTAAAAACGGCTTTATAAATACATTTGATTGATGGTATAGATTCTAAAAGTGTCTGTAACTTCCTGTGTGGAAGCACCCCATGATTTCAATATAAGTTGTATCCCTCATTTATTCAAGTGTTTCCTTTATTTACTTTAGCTCGAGTCGCAACAAAACGGAATATAACATTGCAGATAAAGTTCAGAATTACACTATTTCATGTGTACAACATCTAAAGACCTGCATCCCTATACTGTGAGCTTTGCCATTTCTAAAAGGACGTATTTTTAGGTTTTTGGAGCCTTTGTTCCTATTTTTTTCAGTGGGCCCCATATAACATAAAGAAAATAAGGAAGTGATGATGTTTTGGGAAAGTTTCTCAAAAACATGTGAAATCAATCTTTAATTCCATTTACATTAAAAATAGAGATTTGGTTGTAAAAAATGAAACTTCTACTTTAATCATCTGGTCCAGCAGGTACAGTGAAGACCCTCTGGTCACCGCTCTTACCACGTTAAATTCAAGTTATGGGTGTCAACCCAGACAGCTCTCTGGGTCCTAGCATGTGTCACTTAATATCATTCCATTGTCAAAGCCACAAGCCGGCCACCAGGGATTACATTTATTTAATCAGTTGCTTTATCCTTGGCAAAAGCAGCTGACAAAATCACATTGGAAATTACTGAAAAGTAACTAAAGCAGGAAGTACCAGTGACTCGGTCAATACGGAAGTGGTCAGATGACACGGATGCTACAGGACGGTTTTTCTAGCACAGACTGGAATATGTTCCGGGATTCATCCAATGGTATTGAGGAGTATACCACCTCAGTCACCGGCTTCATCAATAAGTGCATCGACGGCGTCATTCATACGTACATATCCCAACCAGAAGCCATGGAATACAGGCAACATCCGCATCGAGCTAATGGCTAGAGCTGCCGCTTTCAAGGAGCGTGACACTAATCCGGACGCTTATAAGAAATGCTGCTATGCCCTCTGACAAACCATCAAACAGGCAAAGCGTCAGTACAAGATTAAGATTGAATCCTACTACACCGGCTCTGACCTTCGTCGGATGTGGCAGGGCTTGAAAACTATTACGGACTACAAAGGGAAACCCAGCCGCAAGCTTTCCAGTGATGCAAACCTACCAGACGAGCTAAATGCCTTTTATTCTCACTTCGAGGCAAGCGAAACTGAAGCATGCATGAGAGCACCAGCAGTTCCGGATGACTGTGTGATCATGCTTTTGGAAGCTGATGTAAATAAGACCTTTAAACAGGTCAACATTCACAAAGCAGCTGGGCCAGACAGATTACCAGGACGTGTACTCAAAGCATGAGAAGACCAACTGGCAAGTGTCTTCACAGACATTTTCAACCTCTCCCTGACCGAGTCTGTACTACCTACTAGTCCCTGTGCCTAAGGAAGCGGAGGTAACCTGGCTAAATGATTACCGCCCCATAGCACTCATGTCGGTAGCCATGAAGTGATTTGAATGGCTGGTCATGGCTCACATCAACACCATCATCCCGGAAACCCTAGACCCACTCCAATTCGCATTCTGCCCCCACAGAACCATAGACGAAGCAATCTCAATCGCACTCCACACTGCCCTTTCCCACCTGGACAAAAGGAACACCTACAGTGGGGAGAACAAGTATTTGATACACTGCCGATTTTGCAGGTTTTCCCACTTACAAAGCATGTAGAAGTCTGTAATTTTTATCATAGGTACTCTTCAACTGTGAGTGACGGAATCTAAAACAAAAATCACATTGTATGATTTTTAAATAATTAATTTGCATTTTATTGCATGACATAAGTATTTGATACATCAGAAAAGCAGAACTTAATATTTGGTACAGAAACCTTTGTTTGCAATTACAGAGATCATACGTTTCCTGTAGTTCTTGACCAGGTTTGCACACACTGCAGCAGGGATTTTGGCCCACTCCTCCATCCAGATCCTTCAGGTTTCGGGGCTGTCGCTGGGCCATATGGACTTTCAGCTCCCTCCAAAGATTTTCTATTGGGTTCAGGTCTGGAGACTGGCTAGGCCACTCCAGGACCTTGAGATGCTTCTTACGGAGCCACTCCTTAGTTGCCCTGGCTGTGTGTTTCGGGTCGTTGTCATGCTGGAAGACCCAGCTACGACCCATCTTCAATGCTCTTACTGAGGGAAGGAGGTTGTTGGCCAAGATCTTGCGATACATGGCCCCATCCATCCTCCCCTCAATACGGTGCAGTCATCCTGTCCCCTTTGCAGAAAAGCATCCTCAAAGAATGATGTTTCCACCTCCATGCTTCACGGTTGAGATGGTGTTCTTGGTGTTGTACTCATGCTTCTTCTTCCTCCAAACACGGCGAGTGGAGTTTAGACCAAAAAGCTCTATTTTTGTCTCATCAGACCACATGACCTTCTCCCATTCCTCCTCTGGATCATCCAGATGGTCATTGGCAAACTTCAGATGGGCCTGGACATGCGCTGGCTTGAGCAGGGGGACCTTGCGTGCGCTGCAGGATTTTAATACATGACGGCGTAGTGTGTTACTAATGGTTTTCTTTGAGACTGTGGTCCCAGCTCTCTTCAGGTCATTGACCATGTCCTGCGGTGTAGTTCTGGGCTGATCCCTCACCTTCCTCATGATCATTGATGCCCCACGAGGTGAGATCTTGCATGGTGCCCCAGACCGAGGGAGATTGACCGTCATCTTGAACTTCTTCCATTTTCTAATAATTGCGCCAACAGTTGTTGCCTTCTCACCAAGCTGCTTGCCTATTGTCCTGTAGCCCATCCCAGCCTTGTGCAGGTCTACAATTTTATCTCTGATGTCCTTACACAGCTCTCTGGTCTTGGCCATTGTGGAGAGGTTGGAGTCTGTTTGATTGAGTGTGTGGACATACAATGTGATTTTCTGGATTTTTGTTTTAGATTCCGTCTCTCACAGTTGAAGTGTACCTATGATAAAAATTACAGACTTCTACATGCTTTGTAAGTAGGAAAACCTGCAAAATCGGCAGTGTATCAAATACTTGTTCTCCCCACTGTATGTGAGAATGCTGTTCATTGACTTCAGCTCAGCGTTCAACACCATAGTGCCCACAAAGCTCATCACTAAGCTAAGGACCCTGAGACTAAACACCTCCCTCTGCAACTGGATCCTGGACTTCCTGATGGGCCGCCCCCAGGTGGTAAGGGTTGGCAACAACACATCTGCCACGCTGATCCTCAACACTGGGGCCCCTCAGAGGTTCGTGCTTAGTCCCCTCCTGTACTCCCTGTTCACCCACAACTGCGTGGCCAAACATGACTCCAACACCATCATTAAGTTTGCTGACGACACAACAGTGGTAGGCCTGATCACGACAACAATGAGACAGCCTATAGGAAGGAGGTCAGAGACCTGACAGTGTGGTGGCAGGACAACAACCTCTCCCTCAATGTGAGCAAGACAAAGGAACTGATCGTGGACTACAGGAAAAGGCAGGCCAAACAGGCCCCCATTAACATCAACGGGGCTGTAGTGGAGCAGGTTGAGTTCCTTTGTGTCCACATCACCTACGAACTATCATGGTTCAAACACAACAAGACAGTTGTGAAGAGGGCACGACAACACCTTTTCCCCCTAAGGAGACTGAAAAGATTTGGCATGGGTCCCCAGATCCTCAAAAAGTTTGACAGCTGCACCATCGAGAGCATCCTGACCGGTTGCATCACCGCCTGGTATGGCAACTATTCGGCATCTGACTGTAAGGCGCTACAGAGGGTAGTGCGCACGGCCCAGTACATCACTGGGGCCAAGCTTCCTGCCATCCAGGACTTATATACTAGGCGGTGTCAGCTTTTACCCCAAAGCCATAAGACTGCTGAACAATTAATCAAATGGGCACCTGGACTATTTGCATTGACCCCATCCCAATGCATTTGTTTTTTACACTGCTGCTACTCGCTGTTTATTATCTATGCAAAGTCACTTTACCCCTACTTACATGTACAAATGACCTCGACTAACCTGTACCGCCGCACATTGACTTGGTACCTTTACCCGCTGTATATAGCCTTGTTATTTTTATTTTATCGTGTTACTTTTTATTATTTTTTACTTTCGTTTATTTAGTAAATATCTTTCTTGAACTGCATTTTTGGTTAAGGGCTTTTGAGTAAGCATTTCACCCTAAGGTCTACACCTGTTGTATTCGGCGCATTTGATGAATACATTTTGATTTGATTTGATTTGAAAATGACTTATATCACGAGTAGTTGTATCTAAAATAGCTGCTTCACTGTGGCAAAGTAGAGAATATTAGGCCCTAGGTATCAGGAGTAAAAGAGAATAAATATAGGCATTTGCATTAATTCCTACCATTGAAGAATTGTGTCTAATAGGTAGGTAAATAATCACATATTAGCCGTTATGTGGAATATTGTAGTCTCCACTTGCTATGGAAATAATCTTCAGTTTCCAGCCCAAACTCCAGGGTTCATATGTTCCCAGCATTGAGCTTCATCAACTGCTGCTCTAGCTAAAGACCCAATAATACCACAATAATGTATTCAGGTGGTGGGGGAAATGTATACAAGAGCAGCTCATCTCCTCTCCAACAGTTGTAAGTAAGCTGATGGTCCAAACCTACTCAGATGCAATAGCAGAAATACTTTTCATTAGAACTGAGATGGTTTCCCTGAGGATAATATTAAAAATGGTATCATTCAGATTACTGATTGAGGATACAGACAGAATGAGATGAAACAATGACATATGATGTCATCACTGTTGATTTGCAATGTACTGGAAGTGGTACTGTAGGTATAGTATACTTTTTGGATGCAAGGCCTCTCCTGAGCTTGGCGAACTCTTGTGTCCTGCAATAAATATTTCAACATTTGGCAGAAAATGTCAGTTTTAAGGCGTGACTGAAATCCGGTTTAAATAAAGTCTTTAAAGTACCGTGACGCATCCAAAGGCTCCCCCTGGAGCCTGAATTAAAGAATGTAGTGTCCCAAATATTGAATAAATGTATCAATTCAAAATGTAATGTAATTTACTTTATAAAAGTTACTCTTACTACATTCCTCTCGCGTTTTCTATGTCATTACAAAATATGCATAACAACAGTCAATTTAACTTCCAATTTATAGGTTGTGGGCATTTTAAGTAGGTGGAAATAAAGCTATGTTAAATTGGCATCTTCCCTGGGCCCACCTTGAATTAATCCAATTGAAGGGTTTAGCTACACAGTATTCACTCAAACTAATCCACACTCCACACTCCACCCACACATGCACACATGCTCACACACACAGTAAAACTATCCTGTTGTTTTTACGGTAACTTACTGGCAGCCAGTTACCTGTAAATTACTGTAAATTGTATTTATTTATGTTACTGTAAATTCACAATTGTTTTTACAGTAATGTACTGTTAAACCAGTTTCTTTGGAATTTACGGTAATATACTGTAACTTTTTGTACAGTAACTGCTAGTAAGTTACCGTAAAAAAATTTTTTTTTTTTACAGCTCACGTGGGTTGACAGGAGACACGGGGAAGTGTAGTGAATGAGGCGCACCTGTAGCATATTGAGCCAACTGAAAGCGGAAGGGAACTAGGGATAAATAGGAAGGTTATTCCTAATGCACGAGAGCATGAGAGGGAGAAGGTTGCCTGCCTTCCTGCCTGCCTGGTGTTAGCTTCAGGTGATAGAAATTTGAACGTACTACCAGCGCTTTGAAAAGTTGATGTAATTATACTTTCCTGTGGATATATTGTCCCACATTCCTACCTCCAAAAGAACCAACTGCACGTACAACCGGCAAATAATGTAATTTTACTCTTGCTTGTAGATGTCATGAGAGGAAACTTTTCTGATTCCAACGCTAATTTCTGCAGGACATAGAATTCAATGCAATTCTACATCGGTTTTCCAGGCAACATTCGATGCAGACTCTTCAACGACTGCAAGATTTACTGATAAGGCTACACACAAAGACATAGATAAGGGACGTGATAATTACCTTATTTGTGTGGGTATGGGAGATCATCTGCTGGGTTAATTCTATTATCTGTTTTGCTGTGCCTGATAACTGAAAGCCACGCCGGTTGCCGCTGTTGTTTATAGAGCAGAGGCGGAGCCGGATGAGACCAGACCTGGCGCAGTCTGAGACAATCCACACCAGGGGCCGGAGCTGCAGCCGGAAGGTGCTCAATACTTCTCTCTTTTTTATTTATTTTTATACTGAACAAAAATATTTGTGTAAAGTGTTGGTCCCATGTTTCATGATCTTAAATAAAAGTTCCCAGAAATCTTTGCTGCGTAAAAACGCTAATTTCTCTCAAATTTTGTGCATAAATTACTTTAATTCCCTGTTAGTGAGCATTTCTCCTTTACTATGCCACCAAACAGGTGTGGCATATCAACAAGCTGATTAAACAGCATGATCATTACACAGGTGCACCTTGTACTGGGGACAATAAAAGGACACTAAAATGTGCAGTTTTGTCACACAACGCAATGCTATAGATGTCTCAAGTTTTGAGGGAGTGTGCAATTGGCATGCTGACTGCAGGAATGTCCACCGGAGCTGAATGTTAATTTATCTACCATAAGCCGCCTCCAACGTCGTTTTAGAGAATTTGGCAGTATGTCAAACCTGCCTCACAACCGCAAACCACGTGTAACCATGTCAGCCAAGGACTTCCATTACCGGCTTTTTCACCTGAGGGATCATCTGAGACCAGCCACTCGGATAGTTGATGAAACTGAGGAGTATTTCTGTCTGTAGTAAAGCCCTTTTGTGGGGAAAGATTCATTTTGATGTGCTGGGCCTGGCTCCTAAGTGGGTTTAAAACCTTTGAAATTGTTGCATGATGCATTTATATTTTGGTTCAGAATATTTAATTTTGGGGATACAGTTCTCTTCCACGAGTGCGGCAGGTTGAATGAGAGGGAAGAGAACATATCCCCCCTATCCCTAAACTGTTTGTCCAGTGTGTCTGTGTGCCTCCAGGGCTTTGTCATTTCTACTGGCAGGGTGGGGTAGGTTACTTTCTAAATATAATCTGTTCAGTTACTAGCTACCTGTCCAAAATGGTCATCAGTAACATAACTTTTGGATTACCCAAACTCAGTAATGTAATCTGATTACTTTCAGTTACCTTTAGAATATAACCAATTGAACGACATCAATTGCAGGATAAATCAATGTTAGAATTTACATAGCTGGCCATAAATGGATGTTGCATTTTACTTTATGGGTTGGTTATGTAGTCTTCTTCTAACCCATTGCTTTCTACTACAGATAATAATACCATTAAGCTATATACAGTGGGGAGAACAAGTATTTGATACACTGCCGATTTTGCAGGTTTTCCTACTTACAAAGCATGTAGAGGTCTGTAATTTTTATCATAGGTACACTTCAACTGTGAGAGACGGAATCTAAAACAATTTGATCACCTACCAACCAGTAAGAATTCCGGCTCTCACAGACCTGTTAGTTTTTCTTTAAGAAGCCCTCCTGTTCTTCACTCATTACCTGTATTAACTGCACCTGTTTGAACTCGTTACCTGTATAAAAGACACCTCTCCACACACTCAATCAAACAGACTCCAACCTCTCCACAATGGCCAAGACCAGAGAGCTGTGTAAGGACATCAGGGATAAAATTGTAGACCTGCACAAGGCTGGGATGGGCTACAGGACAATAGGCAAGCAGCTTGGTGAGAAGGCAACAACTGTTGGCGCAATTATTAGAAAATGGAAGAAGTTCAAGATGACGGTCAATCTCCCTCGGTCTGGGGCACCATGCAAGATCTCACCTCGTGGGGCATCAATGATCATGAGGAAGGTGAGGGATCATCCCAGAACTACACGGCAGGACCTGGTCAATGACCTGAAGAGAGCTGGGACCACAGTCTCAAAGAAAACCATTAGTAACACACTACGCCGTCATGGATTAAAATCCTGCAGCGCACGCAAGGTCCCCCTGCTCAAGCCAGCGCATGTCCAGGCCCGTCTGAAGTTTGCCAATGACCATCTGGATGATCCAGAGGAGGAATGGGAGAAGGTCATGTGGTCTGATGAGACAAAAATAGAGCTTTTTGGTCTAAACTCCACTCGCCGTGTTTGGAGGAAAAAGAAGGATGAGTACAACCCCAAGAACACCATCCCAACCGTGAAGCATGGAGGTGGAAACATCATTCTTTGGGGATGCTTTTCTGCAAAGGGGACAGGACGACTGCACTGTATTGAGGGGAGGATGGATGGGGCCATGTATTGCGAGATCTTGGCCAACAACCTCCTTCCCTCAGTAAGAGCATTGAAGATGGGTCGTGGCTGGGTCTTCCAGCATGACAACAACCCGAAACACACAGCCAGGGCAACTAAGGAGTGGCTCCGTAAGAAGCATCTCAAGGTCCTGGAGTGGCCTAGCCAGTCTCCAGACCTGAACCCAATAGAAAATCTTTGGAGGGAGCTGAAAGTCTGTATTGCCCAGCGACAGCCCCGAAACCTGAAGGATCTGGATGGAGGAGTGGGCCAAAATCCCTGCTGCAGTGTGTGCAAACCTGGTCAAGAACTACAGGAAACGTATGATCTCTGTAATTGCAAACAAAGGTTTCTGTACCAAATATTAAGTTCTGCTTTTCTGATGTATCAAATACTTATGTCATGCAATAAAATGCAAATTAATAATTTAAAAATCATACAATGTGATTTTCTGGAGTTTTGTTTTAGATTCCGTCACTCACAGTTGAAGAGTAACTATGATAAAAATGACAGACCTCTACATGCTTTGTAAGTGGGAAAACCTGCAAAATCGGCAGTGTATCAAATACTTGTTCTCCTCACTGTATTTAGCCTACTCTGTTGTTTATGAATGGCAAGTGGACCCTGCAGTGGTAAGGGTCTAAGGCTGCCACTCTGCCTTTTGAACAGTCACCCATATACCCTGGAAATGCCATGCCGTTGCCCTCTGGCTTCTGTAACCTGCATCACTGGTTTCCAGGTTTTTGGCACCTAGGCCCTGGTACTGCGGACCCCTTACCCAGGCCAAGTGGAAGTGGACTTCCAGACCATACCAGGTTCCCAATGCTCCCAAGCCCCCTGAAGGCATTCAGCCTGGACCAAGCAACAGCAGCTAGAAGCTCTCCTGGAGGATTTTGGCAGGACGGATGCAGTGCTGAACAATATACCCACCGGAGAGCTCTAGCCCCTGGGCTGCTCTGGTGGTCTTGACTATCATAAGCTCAATGCCCTTACCCATAAGGATGCCTGTCCACTGCTTAGGATAGAGGAGTCTTTGACCAATCTGAAACAAGCCACCTGGTACTCGACCTTGGACCTGGCCAGTAGATACTGACAGGTTGAAGTGGGCCCTCGCGACAGAGAGAAGACTGCCTTCACGACCACCCAAGGCTCTACAAGTTGATGCTGAAATACCTTTGTGTCCAGGTAAATAATTATCTTTTGATGTATCTGGATGATATCATTGTGTACTCACCTGATTTCAATACCCACCTGCAGCATCTTGAGACAGTCTTCCAGAGGCTGGCATTCCACGGGTTGAAGCTGCAGCCACAAGTGTCAGTTCCTGAGGGAAGAGGTACTGTACTTAGGGCATGTGGTAAGCAGAGAGGGGGTAGCTACTGACTCTGACAAGATAGCAGCAGTTCGGGGTGACCCCGGCCAGAAACAGTCCAACAGGTACAATCGTATTTGTGGCATGCTGGCTTGTACAGACGATTCATTCCCATCTTTCTCTAGGATAGCTGCCCCGCTGCAAGGCCTGCTGACTGGGACCACTGCCATGGGGAAGAGGACCCAGACAGGCTGTCAAGAAGCCTTCGAGAGACTGAAAAACGACCCGCTGTCCGCACCCGTGCTGGCTTTTGCCAAGAGCTTTGTGTTGTACACTGATGCCAGTTTAGAGTTGATAGGGGCCGTCCTATCACAAGTCAAGGATGAAAAGGAACAAGTGATAGCATACGTGAGCTGCAGTCTGATCCTCACCGAAAGAAACAATCAGAACTACAGCTCCTTTAAGCTCGAACACCTGACCGGGCGCAGCTGAGCAAGTCTGAGCCAATCCACACCAGGGGCCGTAGCGATGGCCAGAAGGAGCTTAAGTGTTCTCTTTCTTCTTTATTTATTTTTAATTTATTTTGTGGATACAGTTCTCTTCCACGAGTGCGGCCGGTTGAACGAGAGGGAAGAGAATGTACCCCCTTCATATCCTTAAACTGTTTGTCCCGTGTGTCTGTGTGCCTCCAGGTCTTTGTTATTGCTACTGGGCCATTATACTCCCCTCAAAAGCAGTACAGTGGGACCCACTAAGTCAGTGGTTATTCTGGGGTGGGGCTTTTGTTTGAAAACCCCATTGAAACAGTTTGCAGTGACAGAGCACCAGTCTAAAACAGTTTGCATTGACAGAGCACCAGTCTAAAACGGTTTGCAGTGACAGAGCACCAGTCTAAAACAGTTTGCAGTGACAGAGCACCAGTCTAAAACAGTTTGCAGTGACAGAGCACCATCTTTATACCGTTTGCAGTGGATTGTGTTTTTTAGCATTAGCATATTTATTCCTCTGATCAATCTAATATATATTCATAATGTGTGGGCACAGTGATTTCTCCCTGAGCCAGAGTTTTCCATTGTCCTGGGAAGGGTAAAGGTTAGCCAGCGGGGGTGGTAGGCAGCTGTGGAAGCAGGAGGCTGCACACATTTTCTCTAACCCTATTAATTTAGGCAATAAACTATTTTGATTGTTCTTACCTGTTGTCCTGATGTTCTGTGTTGTTTGGGAAGCGGGGGAAAAAGTCCTGAATGGTTGGAGTATTCAGACGGGTTGCTGCTCTTGAAGTTTCAAACTATGACACTGACACACACACACACATGCACACACACACACACACACAGACACACACACAAGCACACAAGCACACACACACACACACACACACACAGACACACTCACTCATACACGTTATTAATGATTAATGCCCTCTGATGATGATCTCATGTCCTGGTCATACTTTCTGTATACATGCAGAGAGCACTCTGGGCATTGAAACAATAACTACCAGTCTGATGAATCAAATGTTACCCTCTCTCCCTGTAGTACACATCCATCTGTAGAATGTATCAATGACGTTCATTGGATATACTGCATTTAATCCAAAATGATATCTACAATCTAGAAGGTTGTGTTAAACTCTCAGGTCAGATACATGATCCATCTCCTGGATTAGAAAAATAAAATCATCCAAGCTGATTATTTTTGTGTCTATTCCCCCGTCCTAATGAATATTCCGTGGCTATCCTCATCGACTGTGTTCTCTGAGGGGGAACACAAGTGGATAAGGATCTGTACATGAAACACAAATGAATGAAAGTGTAGCGTGACTGTCTCCAGGGCCCTATACCCCCATCTTCAGCATCAACTCTGCCTAAGGGCAAAACAACTGAGAACGGCACACTGAAGTGTGCAGAGGAAGGTTACATTTCATCCAACCTGGTAAACATCCATTACAACTGTATACAACAGGGAGGGGGAATGAGGAGTTCAAGCTAGTTTCCCTGGCATTTGTTGGCCTGATTACCATCAACCTGAATGCTTATCAATCTAATAAAATCAAATGTTATTGGTCACATACACATATTTAGCAGATGTTATTGCTGGTGTAGTGAAATGCTTGTGTTTCTAGCGCCAACAGTGCAGTAATATCTAACAATTTACAACAATACACACAATACACACAAATCTAAAAGTAGAAGAATGGAATTATGAAATCTATAAATATTAGGATGAGCAATGTAGGAGTGGCATTGACTAAAATACAGTAGAATAGAATACAGTATATACATATGAGATGACTAAAGCAAAAATGGGTGCACCCTCTGCTGTTTCCTGAAGTCCACGATCAGCTTCTTTGCTTTGTTGACGTTGAGTCACAGTGTATTTGCCTGGCACCACTCCCAGAGCCATCACCTTCTCCCTGTAGGCTGTCTCGTCATTGTTGGTAATCTGGCCACGCAGTCGTGGGTGAACATGGAGTACAGGAGGGGGCTGAGCACGTACCCTTGTGGGGCCCCTGTGTTGAGGATCAGCAAAGTGGAGGGGTTGTTTCCTCATTTCATCCCCTGGGGGCGACCCCATCAGGAAGTCCAGGACCCAGTTACACAGGGCGGGGTTTCAACACTTAATGCTTAATGATGAGCTTGGAGGGTACTATAGTGTTGAATGCTGAGTTAGGGCAGTGGACAGTTCGATGGCGATTGCATTGTCTATGGATCTATTGGGGCGGTAAGAAAATTGAAGTGGGTCCAGGGTGTCCAGGGTGTTAGGTAAGTTAAGGAAGAGGTGATATGATCCTTAACTAGCCTGTCAAAGCACTTCATGATGACAGAAGTGAGTGCTACGGGGCGATAGTCATTTAGTTCATTTGCCTTAGCTTGGCATACGATTGAGTGGTTAGACGGATGTATACATTAGCAAGATTTCACGCAATAATCTGATGGAGGGATTGTGTCCCTTTTTTTGTCATGATACTGTTCATTCTGTCCCTTGAGATGTGTTTAATGTCCAGCATGCAAGGAATATGATACCAACCCAGCAAGATACTTCACAATGATTTAACAGCTGCAGATTTGCATTGTAAGCAGCTTACCATTTGAGCCACGTTTGAGTCATGAGTGATTTTAATTTAATGGACAAAATAATACATTTGGGCTTCAAGGACACTTGATTAAATCATAAATGGTCTTCTTCCCCTCAGTACCATAGACCATTTAGCTATTTAATTTATATTTTTAAGACCCCTGTAGGTATCCCCCCCAAAATATTAACAAATTATTTTATGAAATATTTAATTTGGCATTTACTACTATAGCCCATGGAAACACATTGAATAACACATTCATAAATTGCCAAACAAATTAAATAAAAATCATAAGAAATACGGTTTTGAAGTGTCTGTTCTATATCTAGGAGATATAAGAAAGCTCAGGAAATATTTTTTGGACACATATTTATCCCCTTTTTTTTTTTTACAGGTACAGGGTTGTCTTCAAACGAGTCCCATGACACTTTTCGGAGAAAATGGAGAACACCATCATGTTCATGAGAGTCATATTAGTTAGTACACTGTAAACCCTAATAAGTTAGCATAACTCAAAAAAATTAAGGCAATCAGTTTTTGAGTTCAGAAATGAGAAGTCAGAAGTTTGAAGAACTTGAAGGTTTAAAGTTAGATAAACATATACATTTTCATTGAATAGTACTTAAATTATTGAGAAAGCATAAACAAATATTCTATGTTGACACAACTCAAAAGCTTTATTCCCATTACTCAATGTAATAAGGTTAACATAAGTTAACAGCTTTGACTGTCTAAATTCAATATTTATTGTGGCAGAAACCTAATGTGTATGAGTTTCCATTACTTTGTCATAATTTAAATGCTATTGAACATTTAAAGTAATTACAACTAAAAAATAAAGACTTTTAAAACTCAAAACCAAATTTACTACTTAAACATTTTGTGGCAACTGATTTCCTTAAAAAAAATAAAGTACCGCCAACTCAAAAGACACTAAAACTGTCATCTTTGAATGGCCAATTTGAAAAAAGGTTAAATTGGCACATTGTTGTTACTTTTCAATCCAAAATAAACATTCACAAGGCACTGCAGAACACTACAGAAACAGACATGACAAAATGTTAGACTAATGTTGTGAGCCAATGTACATAATACACAAGCCATAAAAAAAAAATACTATCAGGACACAATAATTTTTTTAAGTACTGCCCAAAATGTCCTGTAAAACACCTCATAAAATAAATAAAAATTGCCATTTTATTTTTCATACTTACAGTACATAGTGGCCTATCAGTGTTAAAGACGTATTTATCTCACAGATTCCTAAATAATAACAAGCTGTACCTCATAGTACAAATAATAACCAGCTGTACCTCATAGTACTTAGTAGGGATGAACATACTCTTTCTCAGTTACATACAGTAGGCTGTCATAAATTGCAAGAATTGTAATATTTATGTTTATTTTTTTAAAGTGTTTCTCAACTATTCGTTCAAGTGTTAAGCACTTTAGCCCGAGTTCCAGAGAGTGAGTGTTAATGTATGGTTTTAAGTGTAAGTAGTGATTATGAGCTTGTGTGTTCACATTTTTAAGGCACACGCATGGCTCAAATCTCTTGAATACTACAAAGGAAAATTTTGTAAAGATAAATGTGAGCTACGCACATCCACAGTGGGGCTAGAGAAAGTCAAATAACAATTGTCAGAACCCACAAATACATTGCCTAAAAACTTAAAATGTCCATATGAGACCTGATCCATGAGCAACCACATTGTGAAGTAAAAACAAAATAAATAACTGGTGTTCCCCTGCAGTGGAATTTGACAAGGCATGCAAGTCCTTCAACTGCACTCAAACTGAGACACTTCAATTAAGAAATGCAACCAACAACTTTAAACATCTCCATAGTGTTAAAACAAGAGGAAAAGTGAGTGTTACACTTCTCTGTCAAGCTCTGCATGCCTACATCATCAAGGTGTTCTTAAGGGTCTGCAACCTAGGTGATAATTTCTTACCCTCCAATCCAAGCAAAATCTTTTGAAAAAATGAAAAAGTATTGGTAAGCCCCTTGGGATAGCTGAGGTGAAGTGCGTAGATCAGGCCAAATAATACTAAAAAAGCATCGGCTAGCTGACTGAGGTTGGTCACCACTTCACTCTCTAGGACAACAGAACTTTTCACAGGGTGGTAAGTGAACTATGTCTTTCACATTACTATTGACGGTTGTAAATAGGGCCACTGACACATCCACGAGCTCTATCTCATCTGAATCCTCCTACAGAGAGAAAGAGAGAGAGAAAAATAAATAGAGAGACAGAAAGAGAGAGAAAGAATCTAATTAGATTAATACTAGGAGACTAGTAGCAACATCCTGTATAAAGTTTAGAGTACATAAGCAGCAGAAATGGCTCAACTAGAATAGTCCTGATATTACACATTTATGAACCTACCACACATGTTCTAGAAAATCCCGACACATCCTCGTTCATGAAGACGGGAAAAGCATGAAGAAGAGTGGTGCACCTTGTGTGGATATCATGTAGTTCCTGCAAAGACAAAGAAATACTATGACAGACATACTGATCAAACCAGGTTAATTGCATCCTTAATACTATATTACTAAATATAATGGACAAAATAGGTTTTTGCCCATCCCCACTATACTCAAATCTGCACATGACACCAAACAAAAAAGAGAACCGCCTTAAACCATTAGTCAACCTTACATAAAAATACCATCATTTTTGTTTTATCTGACCTGTTGATCGTGGATCTTTAAGATGTCACGAAGAGCATCTGCAATCCATCCCATCTTTGAAGCCTTTTGTCTGAACATGGTTATCAAACAAGGTGCGTGTCGATCCAACTCTGCAAAGAATTTGTTGGGCAAGTTCTGGTTCGTGATTCTCTGGAACTCTGCATACACCTGCATTTGGCAAAAAACATGACAATGGTGTATGAATAACATACAGTATGTATAACTATGTACACTATGCATAAAATAGATTAATAAAATGGTTCACCTCAGACTCCATACGCAGACCAGGCCAGAGATCAAGGAACTGCTTCACTGGTGGGCTGGTGGTCACTATGATCTGCCGCCTCAATGCAAATGTTATTAGCATCATCTTACTGATTAAGGTCTTGTTTTTTTCAGTCTTTTTAACCTCTTCAATAATTTCCTGCCTCAGAACTTTAAGCTGCAATTTAATTAAAGAATTTACAAAAATATATAACTACACCAACACCAATTAGACTACCCTTTTTACACCCAATTTGCATGCGAGTACAACCTCTCTCAGTTGCAAATCTACAAGGGAAATTGAAACATGACAGCCATATTTAACGCCTCATGGGCTACAGTATAGCTAGCTAATGAGTAACTCTATAAATACATAAATAAAATTAGGTTCAAGTCCAAGGACTTATCAAGTGTTATTATTAACATACGGTTTATGGTGTATTTCTTCATGGTTGCATTAGTAGCAGTAATGTTAACTGTTTAAGTAGATAATGGCGTAAAGGTACTGTTAGTGTTTTTCTACATACCCAACGTAACTAAATGTACTGTATGGCGGGAAATAGACCGCGTTTTACCCATGCCGTAAAAACTAAGAACAGCTAGCTAGCTAGAATCCGCATTGTTGTTTTACAAAGGATAGCTAAGGTACTAAGCACCTCTAAAGGTAGTGATGTTGACTAAAATACACCATATTCATGGAAGTCTACGGCTTTAATTCAAACACGTCAAATGTTCATTCAGTTTATGTTAACAAAGTGAAGGTAACTTACATCTCACAGTTTACAGCAGCGGAGACGAGACTGAATTTATGGCGGGTCTTGGGTAGCGCGTTCCTCAGACGTTGACGTGACGTTTGTGAAATGGAGTCCAAGAAGAATCCACACAAAACCATAGACTCACAAAACCAACTCCGAGAGAACGTTTGAGATGGATAATGTCCAATTTCACGAAAACCAGTGAGAGGAGTCCGCCAAATGTCTTAAAAAACTTTTGTCACATTGGCTTATGACGTCAAAACGTAATACCTCAAAGCACGTAATTGAAGTTATCATACGAAATTGAATGTTTCCAGTTTCATACACTCAAAGATGAAGACATTGTAGAGGTCACTTGACTTGTTTTATTCATTATAACTGTTGAATATATATTTATTTTTTTCACTCAAAGAAATTAAATACTTTTGACGTTGGGGTTTACAGTGTACTGCTCAGACGCTGCAGACGTTTTCATGAGAAGACCGATTTTGGCCAAGTTTCAGCCTCTTGGCAGAGGCAAAAAAAATGTCCTGGTAATGGGTAAAGTTCATGATGCTGTTGACCTTAACAAGGCCCCCAGGTACACCAGTGGTGGGATTGGCATGGAAATACGGATGCATAAGCAAAAAATAAACCAATTTCTACTGTAAAATATGGGTGTGGATCTATGTATTTGTTTTATTATTATTAAAGTTGTAGTTATTTTTTTCCTTTTCACAACAAACACAAATAAACAAACAAACAAATAAACAGTGACTTTCACTTTTACTTGAGTCATTTTCTATTAAGGTATCTTGACTTTTACTCAAGAATGACAAGGGTACTTTTTCCACCACTGCAACTTATGAAGCCTTGTTGGAGTCAGCCCCATCTTATGAAGCCTTGTTGGGGTCCAAAAAAATCTATGTAGTATCTTATATTGAGTAAGTTTCCCCTGGCTTCCCTCATGTTCCTCCCTGAGGTGGACAAGATCTTCAACCAGGTATCATCCTCAATTTCACAATTAAGGTCAGTTTGCCATATTGTTCTGAGGTTTTTACACTATTTACTCTGCAGATGACTAAATATTGAGTAAAAAATAGCTGTTTTATGTTTGGGTATTTCCAAATACTCCGCTATTGGGTTCTTTCCTGGATTTTGTTGATAGCCGGTTGTCAAACATTCCCTCAATTGCAAATATTTCCAGAAATGTCCCTTGTTTTCCACATCATATTTTTGTACCAAATCTGAGTATGACAATAAAACATCTTAATTGTACAGATCACATACTGTATAGTATAAATTCCTTTCATTAGCCATTGTTTCCAGTACACAGACTTATTTCCTATCCATAGCCGAGTATCCTTATTTTATATGTGAAATTCCACATATCTTGTGTACTGTTCTCCACACCTCTTTTGAGTGTAACAAAATTGGGTGATATATGGCATTAATTGGCATTGCCTACGACTTATTCAAATTTTGACAAACTACACTATGATTCAATACAAGTAAGTCATCATGGTACATACTGAAAAGGATCAGAGACCAGCAGGTACAACAATGTCAATAAACATTTTATGATATTCTACAGGAAGGCCATCCAGACCAGGTGACTTCCCTACTTTCTTATGAGTACAGTCTAGGTCCTCTACCTGGTATATACAGTGAGGAGAACAAGTATTTGATACACTGCCGATTTGGCAGGTTTTCCCACTTACAAAGCATGTAGAAGTCTGTAATTTTTATCATAGGTACTCTTCAACTGTGAGTGACGGAAAAATCCAGAAAATCACATTGTATGATTTTTAAGTAATTCATTTGCATTTTATTGCATGACATAAGTATTTGATACATCAGAAAAGCAGAACTTAATATTTGGTACAGAAACCTTTGTTTGCAATTACAGAGATCATACGTTCCTGTAGTTCTTGACCAGGTTTGCATACACTGCAGCAGGGATTTTGGCCCACTCCTCCATACAGACATTGTCCAGATCCTTCAGGTTTCGGGGCTGTCGCTGGGCAATAAAGACTTTCAGCTCCCTCCAAAGATTTTCTATTGGATTCAGGTCTGGAGACTGGCTAGGCCACTCCAGGACCTTGAGATGCTTCTTACGGAGCCACTCCTTAGTTGCCCTGGCTGTGTGTTTCGGGTCGTTGTCATGCTGGAAGACCCAGCCACGACCCATCTTCAATGCTCTTAGTGAGGGATGGAGGTTGTTGGCCAAGATCTCGCGATACATGGCCCCATCCATCCTCCCCTCAATAAGGTGCAGTCGTCCTGTCCCCTTTGCAGAAAAGCATCCCCAAAGAATGATGTTTCCACCTCCATGCTTCACGGTTGGGATGGTGTTCTTGGGGTTGTACTCATCCTTCTTCTTCCTCCAAACACGGCGAGTGGAGTTTAGACCAAAAAGCTCTATTTTTGTCTCATCAGACCACATGACCTTCTCCCATTCCTCCTCTGGATCATCCAGATGGTCATTGGCAAACTTCAGACAGGCCTGGATATGCGCTGGCTTTAGCAGGGGGACCTTGCGTGCGCTGCAGGATTTTAATCCATGACGGCGTAGTGTTTTACTAATGGTTTTCTTTGAGACTGTGGTCCCAGCTCTCTTCAGGTCATTGACCAGGTCCTGCCGTGTAGTTCTGGGCTGATCCCTCACCTTCCTCATGATCATTGATCATCTCACCCCACGAGGTGAGATCTTGCATGGTGTCCCAGACCGAGGGAGATTGACCGTCATCTTGAACTTCTTCCATTTTCTAATAATTGCGCCAACAGTTGTTGCCTTCTCACCAAGCTGCTTGCCTATTGTCCTGTAGCCCATCCCAGCCTTGTGCAGGTCTACAATTTTATCCCTGATGTCCTTACACAGCTCTCTGGTCTTGGCCATTGTGGAGAGGTTGGAGTCTGTTTGATTGAGTGTGTGGACAGGTGTCTTTTATACAGGTAACGAGTTCAAACAGGTGCAGTTAATACAGGTAATGAGTGGAGAACAGGAGGGCTTCTTAAAGAAAAACTAACAGTTCTGTGAGAACCGGAATTCTTACTGGTTGGTAGGTGATCAAATACTTATGTCATGCAATAAAATGCAAATTAATTATTTAAAAATCATACAATGTGATTTTCTGGATTTTACAGACCTCTACATGCTTTGTAAGTAGGAAAACCTGCAAAATCGGCAGTGTATCAAATACTTGTTCTCCCCACTGTAGTTGTGGAATAAATTCAACCACACAACTACTCACATTGTTTCAAGACCACGGACAGTATATGCTGTCAGAGAGAAAAAAGTTGTGCTGTATCTCCAGCATGCAACAATAAAAAAATGCACCACAACACGAAATCTCATGTACACAGTACTTCCAATTGCAACGTCATTACCTTTGTTTTTACCACACAACCAGTGATCTAAAGTTGAAATAATATTTTACACAGTGTATTCAAAATGATATGACCAAGATAGCAACAAAAAGCAAGCTGTAGATGAAAACAAAGTCCACTCACCATTATGATTATCATTTAGAAAACGAAATCCATTCTCCTGTCCTTCTTTATGAAATGGGCAATGGCAGGTTCACATAGCTTGTCTTTTGATTTTAAAAACTTTTTCGATTGAGATCAAAGCCAGGGCTGACAGTCGGGCCTGTCCAGTGGTGTTCCTGGAATATGTCTTGATCCTTTTTAGTGCAGAAACTGTTTAACCGCGTGTATCAGGTCATTTTTAATTTCGCTGGAAGTGCCTGTGAACACGCTAGCTGTAGCCAAATGGCAGTTTAACGTGTGGTCTTACTCAGCCAAGAAATCCAGTATTTCCAAGTAGTTTCCCTTATTAGCTGATTCTTTACCCTCCTCATGTCCTCTGAATGCTAATTCTTGCTTGCCTAAAAACACAACCGTATGAATAAGGAGCTTTAGTATCTCCCTGTTGTGCCTGACTTTATCATTGTGAACAAGTGTCTCATTGCGCCGCTGCTCGTTAAGAAGAAGGTCTACTCTTGTTTCCCCACACACCTTTTCTTTTACTGTCAATTGTACAGGGAACTTCTTCTCCATGTTACCCTCTCTGTTTTTCCACTGTCTCTCTTCAGCTTTGTTTTCCCATTACAACCACCATGTCTGCTTACCAGCATCAAAGTCAGATCTATTTTGCTTGGCAAAGGGAGCACTCTCTGTACATGCACTCTTTCTTCAGATTCTCACAGCAGCACAAAGACTCAATAAGGTTCTCAATGTTGCTGCAGCTGATCACTTTGTGAGAGTGTAGTTTGTCTGCCATGAACTGGAGGTTGTCGTGGGTTTTGCAGAGGCATGTCTCCCTATCCTGGACTGTTGGCTTGATAACCCAAAAAGGATGTCTGTCGCTGAATTCATAGTAGGACATTTTAATCTCTGATAAAGGTTCTGAATTGTCAATTTTTTCTTCTTCCTCGTTAGTGTGTCCTTTTTCCCTGTTGTTGCTCTACTGTTGTCATCATGTTCATAGAATCTAGTGATTTTCTCTCCTGTGGCTGTGCTAATTACTGTACACTGCTTTTCCTTGGAGTATTGAAGACTTGTTGGCCTGTTTAAAATTGCACTCATTGCTTTTGCTGAAAATCAAAATTCTCTGTTTGCGGCTTTGACCAGGCCATACTTTCTTAGGATGTTGCTGCTGAATATTTTCTAAGCCACTTGTTTGTCCTTGGCACTGCACATTTTTTGATACTTTTGCTTTAATTCTGGAATTCTGCAATGATGGCATTTGGAAACAATAAAATCCTTCTCAAGTTCTTCGGAGTTCCCTTCATTTGCTATTTTGTCTTTGTCTTTGGGGAATCTTGTCTCTCCATTTTCTTCATCAGTCGATCATACCTTTTTTTGTATTTCTTTCCGTAAAGCATTATCAACTTTTACATTTGTCATGCAAAGATCTCTGCATGTTTTTATTCAACCTCTTCCAACCTTTTTCCTTCCAGCAAGTATTTAACTTCTCCTTCCTGTTGCAGACGATGAGGAAGGGTTATCAGGGTGTGCATCAGGGGCAGGTAAGTTAGCGGCAGGTATGTTGGCCTCATGTTCTGGCTGCAAGTCATCTGGTGACTCAGGTGGTGTTTTGCCTGATAGGTAGGTCTCCATTGCAACTGTTCTCTTTAAAGTGTGTATTCTATTCCATTGGTTGCATTTCCATTACCTTCTCTTGCTTCTTTGTTCCTTCTTTGTAAGCTCAGAGATTGATTTCACTTATCCCTTCTCTTTTTTCGTCAAGTATCTCTCCCTGTCTTTTTGCAGATGTTCCTGGTATCGTATAGGATCATTTTTTATTTTGTTTCTATATCTGTGACCTTTGTGCTGTTTTATGTGACATCTAATTGAAACAAAGAAAAATACTACTTAAGTTTAACCTGGAGCATTTTCTAGATTAAATTAATTTAAAAGATGATTAAATATGCCCCCCCCAAAAAAAGAAGTAAAGTGAAAACTAATAAGATAATGTATTTTTGTAATTTCCACCACATTCTGTCATTTCCATCACAGTTACGTTTGTGATGGAAATGACTGTGATGGAAATTATGCTTCTACAGTTTTTGGAGAAAAATTACAGACTGCTTAGCATGCTTTGGCTAGTATTACAGCTTTGGTTACTATTAGTTTACACTAAATGCATCAAATATACACATATTTTCAAAATTCTTCCACAAATTAAAGAAATTATAGCCTGTTTGGAAATAACTGACAATAAAAATATTCTCTACACAAGCAATATTTAACTAGATTTTTCTACAACTGAAACAACTAGATTTTTCACATCTGAAACAACTGTCCGCTGCAGCCATGTGCTTCAGTGTCACAATACGTTTCCATGGTAACTAAGATAACATTCTCATGAAAAAACTTTATTAATGAGGAATTTTCCCTCATTGGGGGATAGGTATATTTTGTGTAAAAAAACAATATAAACGGCATATGCAAAATAAATATTGATATATATATAATTTTATTGACTCTTTTTGTAGTAGATAACATTATATAATGTGTAATTATTTATGTTCTCATAGAAAAACATTCTGGAAGCTCAAAAGTCTGGGTCAGGGACAAGGGCAAAACAGTGAAATGTATGTATACAATGCATCTGAAAAGTAGCTAAAATACTTGATAGAGAGGTGTTAAAAATATATATGAGATGATTGTTCTGTGAAACATTTATTTTTACATAAAATCCAAAAAATCGACCACGAGGACATAGTTGCAGAATTACCCATCTATGGGGCTCGCTGAACAGGAGGATGTACTGTATATCAATCTTCATAAAAACGCTGAAAACAGGTTCTAAGCCTAAACAGTGCATATTCTGTATTTTTGTTATACATTTCGTGCACATATACCCTTTCCAAGACACATATACTGGGGGCCAAAAGTTTGGAATATTACTCATTCAAGGGTTTTTCTTTATTTGCACTATTTTTTATATTGTAGAATAAAAGTGAAGACATCAAAACTATGACATAACACATATGGAATCATGTAGTAGCCAAAAAAGTGTTAAACAAATCAAAATATACAGTATTTTATATTTGAGATTCTTCAAATAGATTATTTTTGTTTGGAATTAAAAGCTATGATAAACTTCTGCAACCCAGCCTCTTCTAAAGTTCACTGCCTCTGTATCTTTTAAATGTAAATGTTCCTTGGAAAAAAGTCAGCCCATGGTCTTCCCAATGAACCCTTTTTTTTGCTGCTTTAAGTACCTTATCCTGGGCTGTAGATCATAGGAAGTGGATGAGAACCGTTCTTGGGGGCCCGTTCTCATCAGGCATGGTTAAACTGCGATTGTCATCGTTCCACCTGTCACCAGAGGGCAGCAGAGACCGTCCTAGTGACATTAACGACACTCAGGTGTGTCCTATTTATTCATTATGATTTCCCTGGTAAAAGAGGTGTGTTTGCTGTTGTCATTTGCAGAAAATGTAATTGTTTACCGTGTGCGTTTGTTCCCAGAGTGAGTTTTCGAGACTTTTGGTTACCGTTTCTCAGTAAAATATTTATGTCTATCCTTAACCACTGACTCCTCGTCTGGTCTCTTCTATGCACCTGGGTCCAAACTTCACCATGTCACAGCGATGGGTTCGTTCAATTGCGAATTTGTGCCTGTCGTCAAATCCTAATCCTTCTGCGATGATTTTCTGCAAACACAAGATTACCCTCTTTCAGATTAACCAATCTCACCATATTTCTCCTACTGTTATGAAGTTCTTCGACTCAATTCCACAATATGTCCAGATTTTTCTTGTGATTCTCATTACACCTTCTCCAGATAGGAGACGGCATCCTCCACTGTCGAAATCCGTCCCTCTGCCCCATGAGATCGAAGGAGCTCCGTAGAGCTCTGAGACAGGATTGTGTCGAGGCACAGATCTGGGGAACGGTACCAAAACATTTCTGCAGCATTGAAGGTCCCCAAGAACACAGTGGCCTCCATCGTTCTTAAATGGATGAAGTCTGGAACCACCAAGACTCTTCCTAGAGCTGGCCGCCTGGCCAAACTGAGCAATCAGAGGAGAAGGGCCTTGGTCAGGGAGGTGATCAAGAACTCGACCGTCACTCCGACAGAGCTCTAGAGTTCCTCTGTGGAGATGGGAGAATCTTCCAGAAGGACAACCATCTATGCAGCACTCCACCAATCAGGCCTTTATGGTAGAGTGGCCAGACGGAAGCCACTCCTCAGTAAAAGGCACATGACAGACTCTTGGAGTTTGCCAAAAGGCACCTGAAGACTCTCAGACCATGATAAACAAGAATATCTGGTCTGATGATTGAACACTTTGGCCTGAAAGCATGGTGGTGGCAGCATCATGCTGTGGTAGGGACTGAGAGACTAGTAAGGATTGTGGGAGGATGAACAGAGCAAAGTACAGAGAGATCCTTGATGAAAACCTGCTCAGGACCTCAGACTGGACCGAAGGTTCAAGTCTCTGAATGTCCTTGAGTGGCCCAGCCAGAGCCCGGGCTTGAACTCGATCTAACATCTCTGGAGAGACCTAAAAATTGCTGTGCAGCAACGCTGCCCATCCAACATGACTGTCACGATGTGGTGTTTGGATAGACCAAGGCGCAGTGCAGTAGTAGTTCAACATTATATTTATTAAGACGAACATGCAATAACAAAAACAACAAACGATAGAACACGACCGTAACCGAGTGTTCGCACACAGGCACATAACACAAACAATAACCCACAACACAGGTGGGAATTATTACAACATAAGTAGGGTCCCCAATTAGAGACAACGCATAGCCGCTGCCTCTAATTGGGGACCAAACACAAATTAACAACATAGAGTTACATAGAATATTCCTGTCAGGCCCTGACTCTGACAGAGCTTGAGAGGATCTGCAGAGAAGAATGGGAGAATGATGGGGAAAAAAACAATTTAATACATTTTAGAATAAGGCTAACAAAATGTGGAAAAAGTCAATGGCTTGAGCATAGATTTAACTTTTTGAGTGTTCTGTAAATGCCTGTATAGAGTAATAGATCAAGTTTTTCCTAAATGTTCTCAGTTGTATGCTTACACTATGCTCAGTAGCAAAGTTTTCATTATCAAGCAACTTAGCTCATTACAGGGTGGTAACCGCAGAGTTCAAATCTGAAGAATGGCACAACGAGCTACCAGAGCGTTTTATGTTATTTAAAAAATGATGTTGGTAGAATTAATAATTGAATAAAAAGCATGAGCTGGGGCACACCCAGAGAAAATTATTTAGTGCTGATAATAATGCTAGCTGCGTTACTAGCTGCGTTACTACAGATCCTGGTTCGATACCGGGCTGTGTCACAGCCGGCCACGACCGGCAGAACCATGAGGCGACGTACAATTGGCCCAGCGTAATCTGGGTTAGGGGAGGATTTGGCCAGCCAGGATGTCCTTTCTTATATCTTCTAGATATAGTACAGACACTTCAAAACCTTTTTCCTTATGAATTCTTATTTTTGACTGTCTGTTTTGCCATTTATTCATGTTATTCAATGTGTTTCTATGGGCTATAGCTAAATGAGCCATGGTATGACCATCTTAAAACAATTATATATGTTATAATAGACTTTTAGGGGCTAAATCACTTTTTTTTTGACTTCCTAAAGAAAATAAACTGGCCATATAAAAACAGAGATGGAATGATAACTTTTTCCAAACAGCAACAATGGCTGAGTAGATAGTCAGACACCCCACTTAGTGTGGTCTTAGGGAGGGATTGTTGACCGTTGCTTATTTCTGGCATTGTTTTTTTTTCGCTCTTCTATGAGTCATTGGAGCTGTTGAGATGAGAGGATGCATATCTGTATGGAGAGAGCGCTGTTGGAGTAGGCTCTTGGAGAGAAATTAGCAATCATGGTTTGTCGTTGTCTGCCTGTCTTCATTGGGCTGACCTTCCATGGAAGCACCATCTCATCGCTGCACATCGAAAACTATTGCGGAGCCTGGAGACTGCACCGTTTATCACAGAGACTTAAGATCATCTTTAAAATTTGAGGAAGGTGTAAAAGTAAACCGGATGAAGATATAGGCAAAGTAGGGTTGAGGCCTCAGTAATTGATGATCAGATTGAGGCTAAAACACAAATTGAAGTAATTATCCTGTCAAATGTGTATTACAAAAGTATAAAAGGGAAGTGATTTCAACCACACACAGTTCTCTTCCTGCATTACATACCTATTCTAAACATAGGATTCATAGATTAAAATGTTCAAAGAGCTAATGAAAAGCTAAATAAGTCCCATTTGACTCCCCTAGCAGGTGTTGTTGCTTGAGTGATTATGTGCCCTGGCTGAAATTAGCAGAAAACTATGGGAGGTATTTAAAGTCCAGCCCACATGAGAGTCTTCTATTCAGTAGGCAACGGCATGGGCTTCCCATGACTTTCCAATCAGGTCAGGGGATGTGTGACAACCCTCATGAGTGGATTAGAAATAAGGTAGTGGAGCAATTAAATGGCAGTATTTTCCGACACACTCCATGTTCAACACCACTCCCCTGCAGAAGAATGTCTCACTGTGAGACACAATGGCTAATTGAGTGAGCCTTCTGATCATAAAGGCATTTCATTGCACACTTACGATCTTTTCAGTGATATTCAATGTGCCATTAAGAAAACTCAACTAAGGACAGAAAAGGGTAATAGGTCTGTGAAAAATGTGTAGTAATTAAAAACTTTCACAGCAAACCAGTGGCGTAGCGCAATTTGGGGGGCCACCCCTCAAGGTCCGAGCAATATATATATATATACAGCGGGTGAAATAAGTATTGAACACGTCACCATTTTTCTCAGTAAATATATTTCCAAAGGTGCTATTGACATGAAAGTTTCACCAGAAGTTGGTAAAAACCCAAGTAATCCATACATACAAAGAAACCAAAACAAATAAGTTCAGAAATTAAGTTATGTGTAATAATGTGAAATGTATGTGAAAAAGTATTGAACACATGAAGAAAGGGAGGTGCAAAAAGGCATGGAAAGCCAAGACAACAGCTGAAAACTATCAGTAATTAAAAAGCAATCCAGCCCCCTGTCAGTGCAAATTAATATCAGCTGGTTCAGTCCCAACTGATGGCCTACAAAAAGGTCTCATTGCCAAGGTGTCACACAAGACACATCTCATGATGGGTAAAAGCAAAGAGCTGTCTCAAGACATTCGCAACCTAATTGTTGCAAAACATAATGATGGCATTGGTTACAGGCGCATTTCTAAGCTTCTGAATGTTCCAGTGAGCACTGTTGGGGCCATAATACGGAAGTGGAAAGACAATCATTTCACCATAAATTTGCCTCGACCAGGTGCTCCTCGCAAGATTTCTGACAGAGGAGTGAAAGGAATAATTAGAAGAGTTGTCCAAGAGCCAAGGACCACTTGTGGAGAGCTTCAAAAAGACCTGCAATTAGCAGGTACTGTTGTCTCAAAGAAAACATTAAGTAATGCACTCCACCGCCATGGCCTGTATGCACGCTCACAACGCAAGACTCCATTGCTGAAAAAAAAACATGTTGAAGCTCGTTTAAAGTTTGCTGCACAACACGTGAATTTATTTGTTTTTGGTTTCTTTGTATGTATGGATTACTTGGGTTATTACCAACATCTGGTGAAACTTTCATGTCAATAGCACCTTTGCAAATATATTTACTGAGAAAAATGGTAACGTGTTCAATACTTATTTCACCCGCTGTATATATATATATATATATATATATATATACAGCGGGTGAAATAAGTATTGAACACGTTACCATTTTTCTCAATAAATATATTTTTTTCCACACACATTTACCTTAATATAGAAATACACATTTTAGAGATTGAGCCAAAGTACAAGCTATTACACCATGTAAATGAACAAACTCCTAAAACATTATTTCTATGCCAGTGCGGCAAACCTATTTCTCAACCACAACGTTTATTCTCCAGTGAAGGTTTCTTTGGCAGTGCATTCAGGCTACATTCAATTATTCAAGGATAACTAGAAAAGGAATAACTTATGTAATGACCATGTAACAGGTATGTAGACATTCAGGGACTTTGCATTGTTCATTCTGTTTAACACAAACAGAAAATGTACTGCATGTACAAACTCTATAAAGTACAGCATGTACTTGATTGCTACAGGGAAATTGGGTACTTTGGTATACTTTTACCAATTCTTGTTTTATATTATTATATTTTGTTGTTGTTGATGTGTTATTATTGGGTGGCTTTATGAGAATAAATAATGTTTCAGCTGTTCTGGAATCTGAGGGTTTAATTGCATCAGATGGAGTGATGACCTTTTCAGTTGCTCCATACAAGATTGATTCAAGTTCCTTGACATAGTAGAGAAAGCATAGTTGTTAATGGCAGTACAGGACCTCAGAGTTAGCGAAATCAATCAACCTCCAAACTCTTACCTGGTACAAAGGCCTTTTAAAATGGGCAATTGGTAACTCCTATTAGGTTATACTGTACTTGGCCTCCATTTTGTGATTCCTTCCCCTGTCCGTTGCTCCCCCAGCTATTCTTCACATGCTGTTCTAGGCCCTGGCATTTCAACATGACCCTTGAAAAACATTGGCTAATTGGTTCCCAAGGAAGCCACAATGCATCTTCCTTAGCCAGTGCTGTGTCCACCTCCCCATTCATGCACTCTCTCAGACTGAAATTAGAATGTCTCAAGCCACGGGCCTCACAAAGAGAAAATCCCAAATATTTTGACCATTGGACACTGAAAAAGCTTCTGGTCAGGTAAGATGCCAAAATAAAGAGTGTAAAAAAAATGAAAAACAGAGAAATTATAGTAATACTCGTATATTGTGTTATAGATATATTGTTATCCTGACCGAATGCTTTATTAAAAATGCATCACTGAGCTTCGGCTGCAGCCATCCATTCTCCTAAAGGAATCCTATGATGTTGCATTCCCTGTCATAATTTTCCAGGATTCTGTGTCAAATGAAGTAGCACTGGGTCAATATATTTCAATGGCTTTTCACACTAGAATACCATACAGTATATCCAAACCTGTAGATACAGTAGGTTGGTGGTTATTTTTCCTGGAACACTTGCCTATTGTGCTCAGGATTCCTGGAATGCCTGCTAATGGATCCCAGAGCACAATGAGGAGAGGAAATCTAGATCTGAATCCCAATAAGGGCTATCTTCATTTGGACTTCAAAGACTGTGTTTAGACGATATAAGGCTTTATTTACTTAGGGCGGCTGGTAGCCTAGCGGTTAGGGCCAGTAACCGAAAAAAAAAAACTGCCGATGTGTCCTTGAGCAAGGCAATTAACCCTAATTTGCACCAGGGGCGCCGTACCACTATGGCTGACCCTGTAGGTAGGCCGTCATTGTAAATAAGAATTTGTTCTCAACTGGCTTGCCTAGTTAAATAAAGGTTAAATAAAAAATGACTGTCTTTATTTACTTTGTTTTAAAAGTGTTGCATTTAATGTTGTTTTTCCATTCCTTTTTTCTTTCTCTGATTCTGATCAACAAATTCAATTAATGAGAGACCAATGTGTTCTCTTGAGATGAAGGTGATGTGAAAATTCACTTTGTGAATCATGACTGCCTACTGAGGGAAGCACTTCTACTTTTGTACCTCCAATACTTTATTCAGAGATGTTTCTCTCCAATACAATACTGAGCATGTGGGATTCTCAATTCATACAATTTATACTTACCATTGACCAAAGCCTACAGTGATTTAGAAAAATATGATGTTACTGTTAGTGTGTCATTCATATGGCAGATACAGGGAGAAATGTGTTTTTATGAGTGAAAAACAATCATGGTCATGTGTGTTGTTATCTGTAATCTGAGACCGTAAATGTTCCCACTAATCCTCCCATGTTTTCATGAGTAAATGTATTTAGTGTAAATTAATGTGACACACTATAGAAATCTCTATCATTCATTCAATCAATATGATGCTTTGGTTGTCAACATGGCCATCATCATATCTATTCAGGAAGACCATTTAACACAACACAATTGTACTAAAATTCTAATTCTGGAACAGCTCTATATATATATTTTTCCCTCTTTCCTTCCTGCAGTACACTAGAATTTGTGTTGATTCGTATAATATTCTGAGACGGCATAATGTTTTTGAAAAAGTGATCCCTCAGTACCTCTCATTCATCCCCTTTACAATACACAAAATATCCTCTGCAAAGTACATTTTGTAAATAACAACAATCAGATCTTCACATAGCCACGGTATAATGTGACTTCTTGTCCCATTTCCATAAATATTTCCTTTATTTGGTTGTAATAACGTTGCACAGTATGGGTGCCCATTTAACGTGAAAATAAGCTTTAGGTCTATTAAGTATGGCTTATTATTATCTCAATTTGTCAGTACTGGAAAATTAAAGAAGCATGCAGAATTTGCAGAATGCTTTGTTTGGATTAATGGTGCTGCAGTCCAGTGCACACACATTCATGTGGTTTTTACTATCAATAAGAAGCTGAGGGTAGCGGGATGAGTGGGTCTGGTCCCTTTAGGTCAGGCAGAGACAGCGACAGAGTTATGCATAGAGATTCCATGATGGAAATCAGAGGAAGATGGAAGTCAATGGAAGTCTGTGATGCAGGCAAGCAACCAATGCTGACAAAAGGCATTACCTTTTAATGTGTATAGTGGATCTTCTCCTGTTAGAGCTACCGACTGCTTTGTGTCTCAATTGTTGTTTTCAGCATAGTGATAGAACAACTTAATGTATGGATATACACTGAGTGTACAAAGCATTAGGAACACCTTCCTAATATTGAGTTGCACCCCCCTTTGTCCTCAGAACAGCCTCAGTTAGTCTGTTATGGAATATAAGGTATTAAAAGCGTTCCACAGGAATGCTGGCTCATGCAGACTCCAATGCTTCCCACAGCTGGAGGTCCTTTGGGTGGTGGACCATTCTGGATACACAGCGTGAAAAACTCAGTAGCGTTGCAATTCTTGACACACTCAAACTGGTGAGCCTGGCATCTACTACCATACCCCGTTCAAAGGCACTTCAATATTTTGTCTTGCCCATTCACCCTCTGAATGGCACACATACACAATCCATGTCTCAATTGTCCCAAGGCTTAAATATCTTTCTTTAACATGTCTCCTCCTCTTCATATCCACTGTTTGAAGTGGATTTAACAAGTGACATCAATAAGGGATCATAGCTTTCACCTGGATGCACCTGGTCAGTCTATGTCATGGAAATAATGTTTTGTAATCTCAGTGTATGCGTTGCCACATAAAAGGTGGTTGGATGAATTGTCAGCCACAACCTCATCCCATGATCACTGACTGAAACCCATGGATATTATGTTCTTGTCAAGGTTCACAGTCTTCAACATATTGTAACAGAAACAATGAGCAAGTTAAGTAAAAAATATATATCAAGGGGTCTGTCGCACTGTTAGGGGCACCATGGATAGTTCTCTGAAATGCAGTGGCACTTTTCTTAGGTATTTCTCAACTTTAAGGGTTTTCTGTGCCCAGTGCATTTTATTTTCTTGGACATTTCAGGATAATTCAATTCAATTTAATGCACAGTGGGCCACTGTTAAGAGGTTCTCAGTGAGACTAATGTAAAGGTGACCCTCAGGAAAGGTGGTCCATTGGTCAAAATCCCTCTTGTGATCCAAGTTTATTTCTGGCTGGAGCCTTGCTAGCATTATCTTGCAGTTCATTGCCCACATATAGAAGACGTGCCGTACAGTTAGTTATACTCCATAACACACGTTATGTAAACACCATGTTTCCAGTCAATCGCATCTAATAATTGATGACAATTATTAAATAATGTTAACCACAACATGAATTCCCTGATGAAATAGCAGTTAGGACCTTGCAAAAATGCATTGGGAAGATCTTAAATCTGACACCCTGTGAGGCATGGTGAAACACATTCAGTTAAAGATTAACAAATTACAATTAAAAAGAATATCAAACCCATCTGTGCCCAGCAGCGTTGCAGGTCTTGAGACACTTAAACCAGTGTGCCTGTCACCTACTACCATACCCGTTGAAAGGCACTTAAATATTTTGTCTTGCCCATTCACCCTCTGAATGGCACGCATACACAATCCATGTCTAAATTTAACCTATCTGTCACGGGGCGTGTGAAGGGAACGAGGCGCAGAGCGATAGTTGCCACCAAACATGTTTATTCATGTATGAAAAATCATAAACAGATCAAAAAAAGGGTAGCCACGTGAACTATTGCGCAACATGCACATATAATGATCCACAACGCTGGTGGAGATCATCAAACATAAATAACATCCCCAATTAGAGACAACTAGAGACAGCTGCCTCTAATTGGGGATCAACCACAATAACCCAGAGTTACCAATAGAAAACTCTATTGTCAGGTCCTGACTGTGGTCTGTCGACTCCATAGTGGAGTCAAGAGACCTGGTCTCAGTCAGAACCTGACACTATCACCTCATCTACACTGATTGAAGTTGATTTAAGGTGACATCAATAAGGGATCATAGCTTTCATCCGGATTCACCTGGTCAGCCTATTGTATGTCATGGAAAGAACATGTTCCTAATGTTTTGTAGACTCAGTTTATATATTGTATCACATCCACTCTGAGCTCAGCTGGCACTGTGAGGTTAACTAAGGGCTCAGTTCAATCAAACCAACATTATCATTTCTTCCTGGAGCATAAACATACTTTTCCCTGTAGACAAATACATTGGTTTTGTTATTTTGTTTTAGACACTATAAAACAGTACATGGACTCCTCTCACATACGGTTGAGGCCTTCAGTTGTCAGAGTGAAATGTGTATGTGTGCAAGCAGCCATTGTGTAAACAAAGGGACTGTGTAAACATTGCCATAGCAGGATTGATTGAATCTGTCCCTGAAAGCCCCCCTGCCTTTCTCTCCACCCCCACCTGACATCAAAAAGAGATACATGTGTTCTTGAAAGTCCTCATGTAGGCCAACCCAACCAGGAGGAGTAGGAGGCTGATCCAGTGACACATCCTGTGATTCAGGACTTTAACATTGTCATTAAGACCAGCTGGAGACATGAGAAAAAAAAGAAAGAACGCATAGGGAGAACAAAATAACATCAGGTTACATAAGTACAGCATGTGCTCAAGTGCATCTGTAATGCTTACAGTACCTGTGAATGCTTTATATAGATATAGAACATCCTGTAATATTTCAAATTCCTAGAGGTCTTACAAACTAATTCAGTTGGCCAAATAGCCAAATAGCCACAGCTCAATCAAATATATATGACTATAGCACAACCAGTATAAAGCATAATATCTTTCTACAGGTCGTGTGAGGTAGCATGTGAGGTAGCAGCTCTAGGAAATAGCTTAAGCTGACATCCATGTTTTATTGTCTGTACCTATACAGCCTGCATGACGTAAAATGTTGCAGCTCCAGCATGTCTACAGCTGGTTTTAACCTGGTCAACCCCTCGAGCCTGGTCTCGTCCCATTTTCAGAAATCAGCCCTAATCGGTGGTGATGGTACCGGGCGCATTGCAATGTGTTTCCCTGCTGGAAGACTTCTGAGTCGTCTCCCATGCATAATATCCATGCAATTCTGCCTCAAACAGATATTTGCTGTAATCTCTTTGAAAATGAGCACTTGCACCATGTAAGAGCCTCAAATCGCTGAGTTTCAGGAGTAAGAGGGAGGGAAGAATAGAGCCATACTGTACTGTACTGTACACATGCCCTTGTTTCTTTGGTGCAAAAATCTAAACTATTATTGTGTTTGTGAATTTCATATATTCATTCAAATTTGTCAGCAACATTTCATAATAATATTTACCAGACACTCTTGTCCAGAGCGACTTACAGTAGTACGTGAATACATACCTTTATTCCATACTGGTCTCCAGTGGGAATTGACCCCACAAACATAACCTGCAAGCGCCATTCTCTACCAACTGAGCCATGACGTACAGAAACCTTGATGTAACTGCTTAAAGAGATTGGGAATGGGAATTTGTAACATATCAATTGCAAACAAACATTTTTATGCAGAAGGTAAGATATCATACAAAATGGATGACGTTGTACACAATTGTGTCACATTTTCGCTGACCTGTTTTTACTCACGAGCGCTACTTTTATTACTACTGGTTGAAATTATACAAAAGCTACGTAGCATCACCTTAAACAGACCCCGGAAACAAATGTTCCTTTAGTGCATTGTATTTTCCTTTTTTTCTGTCCTGAAGCAAGAAAATGGGATGAGTGTCAACGGACGGTATGCCAGGCTATAGATATGCCTGTGGTATACATTACAAGTGCATTTTTAGTACAGGTGTCAATGAAAACAGGAAATGTCTTCCGACCAGTGTAATTCAGTTACAGATACAAATAAACACTACAGAGATATCTGGGACAAAGAGAAAACAGGATTTAGACTTAACCCTTATTTACCTATCTACCTTTGTGTCAGTCTGACTCTCCCCTGCTGTCCTCCAGTCCACAAATAAAGGAATAAACACAATTTACGACCTATCGAACCAAATGCTTCCCTATGTGGCCCCTAACTTAATGTCTGTTGGTATGAAACCTGTGCTGGCCACACCATACATGACAACAGAAGAAGATGTGTATCCCCTCGAGACTGCAGACCCCTCTTTGTTCATGGGGCAGGTGCCATATGGACATGAACACGTTCAGCTCTGTTGCCTCAATAAATTGTTGTTGACACTGCCCTCTAGAGATGTGTGACAGTGCATTAGAACTGCAGACCTTATCCCAGACAGCAGCCTCTTCTGCACTGGGGCCAGTTCCTCTACAGCAGCAAAATTAAATGCTCCAAGGAATAAGACTGTCTTTAGCCATTTATGACAACTTTTTCCTTCTATTTTTCTCTTTTTATGTAACCTCTCTCCTTGCTCATTTTGGATAAATGTTTTATAGGCAAGGTCATACAACATGCTAATATCTTTACACAATCCACTGACCAAAGATAATCAAATATGCCACCATTTGATCCAAATCTATTGTTGTATGCTACTGTTGTATGCTACTGCTATTTATCTAGAAATCAGAGTGCATACTTTATACTCTATAATATTGAAGGATTACAAACTGGCATGTGGGTGGAAGTGAACACTTCGTTATGGATAAACCTTTGAAATATTTTGCATTATGTGGACCTTGAAGCAGCTTCAGGTGTCTGTTTGTTAGAAAATGTGTTTTTTGCTTAATTTGTTCCAGTAGCAACGCTTTCTCTGAGTTCAAAATCTAACTCTGCTCATTTGATTACATTTTGTGAGCACCTGCAGTTAGTGCATAACCCTAGAGGATCACATATGCATATGCATGATTCACTCTATTGTGGATGATTTTCAAGAATTGTCAAAATGGACAAAGACCTTACAAATAAAGTATGTGTGGACACTAAATACACAGTAACATCCATACCTCATGTGTATTTGATCATGGGACTTACTTATGATAAAGTAGAGGGGAGTGAAACGGACATGATCCTATATTTGTATTAGGAGCTTGCCACTGGCTACTAAAATGCTAATAGTGGTACAAAAGCTTTCTGTGTTGTTTTTTTAAAGTGGGGCAAGATGCACTTCGGGGTTAATTGATAGTTGTTCATGATGATGACGATCAGGGTTCTAGTGCTAAAGATGCTGAAAATATCCAGGTGCATTGCGTTAACGTAGAATAAGGCGTTGCAGTATACAGGGGGTTTATAATGATCTTTAAAAACCTTTTCACAAAGGAAAAACAAAATCCTGCAGAAATAAATCGGTTTAGTGGACAGAATTAGAGGTGAAGGGTTTGGAGCCAAGGTAGGATTAAGGAAAATTGTGTGAAATAAAGAGCGAGTGATCAGGAGTGACTGTGTGCTTGCGTCTGTGCTGGAGGGCGGGAGGATAGAGCGCGCGGGCGAGAGAGAGCGAGAGAAGTGCATTGACTGAGAAGCATAGATTTTCATCCAACCTATATCAGTTTTTTCTAATCCCCGACTGCACTGCTTAACGTTGATTGTCTAGCAGGAAAATATTTTTATACGCAGTTGAGGGACCGTTTCTTTTGACGAGTATTGGTCCTCTTTGCTGTAATTTAAGTGTATTTGGAGCAAATTTATCATATTTCCCACTTATTCTTGAACTGCATCATGAATAGTTTGTGGGCACCTCTCGATCTCACACCTTTGGAATGGTGGGGATTACGCAGCCGAAAAACGGGGAGCATGTAAACGCAGATGGAGTTTGGGATTTATTGCAAAATAAGGGAAAGATGACTGTCTTCTCTTTGTGTCTCCTCTTGTGCGCAGATCTACTGGATTTAGCCGTTGGTAAGTCTTTGTTTCTCTGCATAAAACACAGTCGGTGAGAGTTGGATACAAAAAAGCCTCTAACGTTTTCAGAATACGTGAGGTCATAATTTCGGAGACGCGTGTTTGGAAGGCAGATGGCTCAGTCCGTGTACATTTGAAACAGTTTATATGTTGTCCGCTCATTTTATTAACCATAACATTCAATATGAATCCACATAGAATTGCCTCAACTTTTCCCCATTCCGATAAAGTGAATGGTTTCCTTGAAGACCCTCGAATGATATTCCTTCGCAGCTTCAGTTTTGACTGCTGGCATGCTCAGATATGGCATCGTTGGGTTCAAGGGTTTGGTAAAGGAGAGCATAGATGGAGGAAGTGTGCATCACACGTATTTATTGCAAATGGTCCATCAACTTTACAGTGTGAAATCAAGTAATTCTCTTCTTCTTGTTATTTTATTTAGTTAACATTACTACTTCAGATCGCTAACAGATGTGCTGCCTTTGAATGATGGCATTCAGCTATAGGCTACCGGTATGTTTCACGGTCCTGGGCGACTCACATTGACTGCATCCTTAGCTCAAGTGTTCTCAAGTGTTCTCCATAGCCCATTAATAGAGACAGGAGCAGACTTCCAAAAATTACAAAATAACAGTAGCATTTCATCAAATTGAAGACAATTGGTACATTTATTTATCTCCCACATATCATAGTTATTATGGGGAGTAGGAAACTGATGAATTACTGCCTGGATACTGCAACTTTTTCACAAGATCAAGGCATTATATACTGCTGCATATTTTATAAACAATTGAAATGCAATTTGATGGGCTCATGGGGGCTTGCATTAGGCTTACATTTAAGATGTAGATCAATAACTTTTATTTATCCAAACTAGGCTACAGCACAGTCACTGTTAGAGTAGATGTTGTTTATTTTTTCTGACACTCAAAGATCTGACCAGATTCTACATCATTGAAGCACACATTTTTCCTGTAAAGCTACAGTATGTAACTTTTTGGGCAACCTGACAAGAAATGTGAGTTATAGATACAGCGGGTGAAATAAGTATTGAACACGTCACCATTTTTCTCAGTAAATATATTTCCAAAGGTGCTATTGACATGACATTTTCACCAGATGTTGGTAACAACCCAAGTAATCCATACATACAAAGAAACCAAAACAAATAAGTTCAGAAATTAAGTTATGTGTAATAATGTGAAATGACACAGGGAAAAAGTATTGAACACACTTACTGATATTTATTTAATACTTTGTACAAAAGCCTTTGTTGGTAATGACAGCTTCAAGACACCTCCTGTATGGAGAAACTAGTCGCATGCATTGCTCTGGTGTGATTTTGGCCCATTCTTCCACACAAACAGTCTTCAAATCTTGAAGGTTCCGTGGGCCTCTTCTATGAATCTTGATCTTCAGTTCTTTCCATAGATTTTCAATGGGATTTAAGTCAGGTGATTGGCTGGGCCATTCTAGCAGCTTTATTTTATTTATTTGAAACCAATTGAGAGTTTCCTTGGCTGTGTGTTTGGGATCATTGTCTTGCTGAAATGTCCACCCTAGTTTCATCTTCATCATCCTGGTAGATGGCAGCAGATTTTTGTCAAGAATGTCTCGGTAAATTTGCCCATTCATCCTTCCTTCAATTATGTGAAGTTTGCCAGTACCATTTGCTGAAAAGCAGCCCCACACCATGATGTTCCCACCTCCAAACTTCACTGTTGGTATGGTGTTTTAAACGAGCTTCAACATGCTTTTTTTTCAGCAATGGAGTCTTGCGTGGTGAGCGCGCATACAGGCCATGGCGGTGGAGTGCAATACTTAATGTTTTCTTTGAGACAACAGTACCTGCTAATTGCAGGTCTTTTTGAAGCTCTCCACAAGTGGTCCTTGGCTCTTGGACAACTCTTCTGATTATTCTTTCCACAAATTTATGGTGAAATTATTGTCTTTCCACTTCCGTATTATGGCCCCAACAGTGCTCAGTGGAACATTCAGAAGCTTAGAAATGCGCCTATAACCAATGCCATCATTATGTTTTGCAACAATTAGGTTGCGAAGGTCTTGAGACAGCTCTTTGCTTTTACCCATCATGAGATGTGTCTTGTGTGACACCTTGGCAATGAGACCTTTTTGTAGGCCATCAGTTGGGACTGAACCAGCTGATATTATTATTGCACTGACAGGCGGCTGGATTGCTTTTTAATTACTGATAGTTTTCAGCTGTTGTCTTGGCTTTCCATGCCTTTTTGCACCTCCCTTTCTTCATGTGTTCAATACTTTTTCCCTGTGTCATTTCACATCATTACACATAACTTAATTTCTGAACTTATTTGTTTTGGTTTCTTTGTATGTATGGATTACTTGGGTTGTTACCAACATCAGAAAATTTCATGTCAATAGCACCTTTGGAAATATATTTACTGAGAATAATGGTGACGTGTTCAATACTTATTTCACCCGCTGTATATACCTATCATTCTCTTTGAAAGCAAGTCTAAGAAGCGTTAGATCTGTTCTATGTTTGCAATTTCTATGCTTCCTGTTCTCGTTCTTAAGTTTCGTTTTTGCTCTTTTACTTTCGGTTTTGTACACCAGCTTCAACAGCTGAAAAAATTATATTTTGGGCAATGGAAAATATATTTCACAGCAATTTAGATGGTACAATGCCTTTCTACACTATACTGGCTTGTTTTATCACATAAACTGAAATTAGGTGAACTATTAGTTCTATTTTCTGGTTGCTAACTAATTTTAGCAACCAGAAAATGGTGGAGAGAGATCTGCATAGTGCATCTTTAATATCTAGGTGTAATCTCTAGGCTGCTTCTTGATGTCCTATTCCATTCATGAAAGGTTTGAAACACTTTCCTGTCAGATAAAAAGTTTGAAATACAGTGGTTGAGGAGTCTAATCAATTGGTCACTGAAAGCAATGGATGGTGGCAAAAAACTATAAGTCATTAATTTTCATTTGAAGGAGAGGGAATTGAGGTGAAGTGAGCAATGTGGGCAGAGTGAATTGATTCTGGTGGGTGGAGTGAGGCGAAAAGGTTAAGGAAAGTTGAATGCAAATCATCAATGATGCCACTGCACCACAACCAATTGAGGGAGTGAAGGCTTTGACACTTTCCTATTCAACCAAGGATGACACTGATTTTGAAGTCGCCGGCAGGGCTACCGCCTCATGACACCATGAGCCTGGCTCATGCCTCCTACATATACCTCCCTATGACCTCCTCCCCCATGAAAGACCATCCCACAGTTGGGCGCCATTGTCACGGGTGGGATCTGAACCCTAGTCTGCCACAGGAGAAACCAACGTCTCGTCCATTAGACCAAGAGGCAACTCCCTCAAGGGCTGAGGGTGAGACTGATTTTGAAGTTGCAGGCAGGGCTACCTCATCACGAGATCATGAGCCAGACTCATGTCTGCGACAAAATGTCAGGGGACAACTCTGTTTCTAGTGAAAGCGTAGTTAGGAATGTCTGGCTACTTGCAACTAGATCCATGCTGCTCTGGAAATGCAGTGCAGGAACTCCATATACGTACATTGGCCCGCTGCATTCTAAGCAGCATCAACTCTTCACTTCTTCACTTCACTTCTCCCTCCACTCAAGTGAGTGAGCCCTCCATTGACGTTTTTTTTTCTAAGGGAGCCTTCTTGTTCGAGGGTGAGAGAATGAGGGGAAGGTGTCATAGTAGTTTAGATTAGAACAGCCCTTTGGTCTCCCTTGTATTATTGTGTGTGTGTGTGTGTGTGTGTGTGTGTGTGTGTGTGTGTGTGTCATAACCTGACATTGAAACTTTTCAATGGATCTCAAAACACTGTACGCTGCGAAACATCCAGCACCAATGTCTAGCACCTACCTGGGTAATGCATGACAGCCATTTTAAGCTACTACTCACCTCACATCAGCTATCACAGTGGAGAGGTGAGGGAGAGATTTTACGTTATTAAATGGCCACGATTGTACAGTGCCTTCGGAAAGTATTCAGACCCCTTGACTTTTCCCACATTTTGTTAGGTTATAGCCTCATTCAAAAATGTATTACATTGTTTTTTCCCCTCATCAATCTACACAATACCCCATAATGACAAAGCAAATTTATTTTTAGCAAATTTATTACAAATAAATTGACCAAGGCCTTTCTCCCCCGATTGCTCAGTTTGGCCGGGCGGCCAGCTCTAGAAGAGTCTTGGTGGTTCTAAACTTCTTCCATTTAAGAATGATGTAGACCACTGTGTTCTTGGGGACCTTCAATGCTGCAGAACGTTTTTGGTACCCTTCACCAGATCTGTGCCTAGACACGATCCTGTCTCGGAGCTCATGGCTTGGTTTTTGCTCTGACATGCACTGGCAACTGTGGGACCTTATATAAACAGGTGTGTGCCTTTCCAAATCATGTCCAATCAATTGAATTTAACACAGGTGTCCTCCAATCAAGGTGTAGCAACATCTCAAGGAGGATCAATGGAAACAGGATGCACCTGAGCTCATTTTCAAGTCTTATAGCAAAGGTTCTGAATACTTATGTAAATAAAGTATTTATGTCTTGTCTTCAATGTATCTTGGTAGCATTGTCCGACTTGCTCTCTTTTGTTCTCTGAGTCAACTCTGCCACATCAGCTGAATGCCTAGTGGTTGTTTATACAGTATGTCTAGCTGGGCACTCTTTGTGAGTACCCACTATGTGGAGAGATGTTTTTATTAATCTATTTGTCTGTGCACATTGTGAGGCACACTGTTGTCTCTTTTTACTGAATCTCAAATACTTGTATTTAATTACTGTCCATGTCATGTTTTGAGTCTGTGGAGAACACACAAGCCTAAGGATATGTTGTATTGATTTATAACTTGCTGTAATGTATTCCATGTCAATTATTCAGGTCATAGAGCAGAGTTGAATTTTCTACAATGAACTACAGCAGCTAGCCATAATCCTTTTTCCCCACACTGCCCTCTCTTCCACAGGGTCAGGGTCTAAATGCAAACAGAATCAAAAATCAATTAGAAACAAAATTCCAATGCTGAGGACACATTTTGTCAGTATACATTTTAAATAAGTGATGAGTTTTTTCATACTTTATACAATTTCCTCTAAATTGTTTATAAATACCACTAGATAGATTTATGAATTTGATAGAGTCACTAGATATTGTATTGTATTATAACATCCTTATTACATGGATACATGGTCTTGGTAAACCAATATGAAAAGGAAATTAAGTTGAAATCTCAACTCTCTGAACAGCTGGAAATAGGTTCAAAGGGCAACGTGGGGAGTCCTGTGTTTTGATTTGAATCAGGAAAAAGGATGTGATCACATGATGTGCTGCTGGTGTGATCTGATAGGAACATCTCTCCATTAGAGGGATAAGGATAGTAATAATCGCTGTTCAGGCACACCAGGGTCAGAGGGCATAGGGATACTGAACATCATGTGTTATTAAGTCCACAGACACAAATACTGTTTGGTGGTTAAGCACTGTAGTTGAATTTCTGCTCTGTTGTAGGCCAATGTAGTGATTCTGTTTTATCATCCCACATCTCGTGATCAGATAATTAAACATTTGAAATCTCAGTTTTACATACAGCATTATTTTTGGGTTTTGGCTTTTAGTCTGTTTAGTCCTTCACTAGATCCCTCAGACTACAGTATAAGTCGATATCTTGGACGTTTACTTTGATGGCTTGCTTCGCTTCATGGGCAGTAGATCAGCGGGTAGAGATTTCGTTTGGAGTTAAAATGTTGTGTGTTGGAGTTGAGCTGAGGCTTTCCTGTGGACTGTCCTCGTCTGCTAGCGACAGCTGGGCTTGACTCACAGGAAGTAAGAATAGATATTGGCAGGAAAGTGGGCTGTGGTGGCGCCTCCATCAACCAATCAGCAGGCTTTAATTCAGCAGTTATATAAAATGATTATGAACAAATCTGAAGCCTACTCTCTGTATTTTTTAATTTGCATTTTATTTTGCTATTGTGTGGTCAGAGCAGATACCTTATTCATTTGATGTGTGTCTTTTTTACATGCAGGGTCATGTAGTATCAAACATGCATTGTGTTTCCGGAAACATGTTTGGGATTAGAGCCGGCATCTGTTACGAACAATATCCTGAACAATGTTTTAGAAGAGATGCTTTTGTTCCATCTAGAGTATAGAAAAATAATTGCCTGTTGAATTGCCAGTGACTATTGTCCACAGTTAATTTAGAACTTTTTTAACCTTGCAATTTGGACCTTCTGAAGCCTTGTGACCCCTTAATGTCAAAAGAGAGCTATAGAAATCCACAAAGAACACTGTGGCTCAAACATTGCAACCAGATTTTCAACGTTTCTCTCCATGTAGACCTATAGAGTGCAAGTCATCTGGCTGTTATAGAACATCAAATTGACCTTACATTGCCTTTGTAGTATTGTGTAGCTAAATATGCTGTCCCAGTGAAACAGAGTTCCCCTGTGAAACAGAGTTTTGTGTTCTGTCAAATGAAGAGGAGAGAATGAAGAGGAAAGAGGAGGCGGGGCTAGAGCATCCTACCTAATTAACTGTAATGTGTTATTGAGATTCCACCAATACACAACGCTCCAAACTGCTGCTCAATTATGCTTCTCAGCTGTCATATAAAAACACTTGTATAAACCAGTGTGGACTCATCTGGCTTACTCATTTTCCTCATCAAATAGACCCTTCAGAGTTTGTCTTACACGGCCACGCTCAATAATGTATGACAGTATTTTTGTTTACGCTCTTCTTCAGACAGTGGTATAGTTTGGGAGGAATGGCCTTACTTACATTTTTAGATCCCAATCACAGATGTTTTAAGATTCATGCCATTATACGGCAACATATGAATCTGATTTATCTTTTATGGCACTATGTTGGGCCATATGTTAAAAATAAACTGAGGAAACCACCAAAGCTCAGAGGGTATTTGCATGTGTCAGATCTATTTGCCTTTCAGGTAATGGGTAAACCCAAACCATGCCTCTAACATTTTGGGACCAGCTTTAATCTCTTTGTTAAAAAACAGTAGTTGTACGTCCATTAAAGGAGGAGTTAGCTTTTTGTAAATGGCATGTAATAGAAGGGTCCAGACACTTTTTTTTTTAGGAACTTACCGCAACCAGCAATTCATTTCCTTATCCTTGTTGTGCTGTACAGGGGCTCTGAAAAAACATTAATAAATGCTCCAAAAACACCCAAATATGTCATTTTAGAAATGGAAACAGTCTCAGTATAGTGATGCAGGTCTTTGGATGTTGTACACATATGTATTTGTAGTTATTAAGGACCCCCATCTTCCTGGGGTCCGGCAAAATTAAGGCAGTTATACAATTTTTTAAACATTACAGTACATTCATTACAGAATTCACAACACACTAAGTGTGTGCCCTCAGGCCCATACTCCACTAACACATATCTACAACACAAAATCCATGTGTACGTGTGATGTAGTGTGCGTATGCTATCATGTGTGTGTATGCATGCGTCTGTGCCTATGTTTGTGATACTTCACAGTCCTCACTGTTCCATAAGGTGTATTTTTACCTGCTTTTTAAATCGGATTATACTGCTTACATCAGTAACCTGATGTGGAAGAGAGTTCCATGTAGTCATGGCTCTATGTAGTACTGTGCGCCTCCCATAGTCTGTTCTGGACCTGGGGACTGTGAAGAGACCTCTGGTGGCATGTCTTGTGGGGTATGCATGGGTGACCTTCAGCTTGTCAACACCTCTTACAAAAACAAGTAATGATGAAGTCAATCTCTCTTCCACTTTGAGCCATGAAAGATTGACATGCATATTATTCATGTTAGCTCTCCATGTACTTTTAAGGTCCAGCCCTGTTCTGAACCAACTGCAATTTTCCCAAGTCCCTCTTTGTGACACCTGACCACACTACTAAACAGTAGTCCAGGTGTGACAAAACCAGGGCCTGTAGAACCTGCTTTGTTGATAATGTTGTTAAGTAGGCAACACAGCGCTTTATTATGGACAGACTTCTCCCCATCTTAGCTACTGTTGTATCAATATGTTTTGACCATGACAGTTTACAATCCAGGGTTACTCCAAGCAGTCTAGTTACTTCAACTTGCTCAACTTACACATTATTCATTACGAGATGTAGTTGAGGTTTAGGGTTTAGTTAATGATTTGTCCCAAATACACTGCTCTTAGTTTTGGAAATATTTAGGACTAACTTATTCCTTGCTACCCATTCCGAAACTAACTGCAGATCTTTGTTAAGTGTTACAGTCATTTCAGCTGCTGTAGTAGCTGACGTGTATAGTGTTGAGTCATCTGCATACATAGACACACTGGCCTTACTCAAAGCCATTGGCATGTAGTTAGTAAAGATTGAAAAAAGCAAGGGGCCTAAACAGCTATCCTGGGGAATTCCTGTTTTTACCTGGATTGTGTTTGAGAGGCTTCCATTAAATAACACCCTCTGTGTTCTGTTAGACAAGTAACTCTTTATCCACATTATAGCAGGGGGTGTAAAGGTTGCACTGAAGTCTAAAAAGACAGCCCCCACAATAATTTTATCATAACTTTCTCTCAGCCAATCATCAGTCATTTGTGTGCTGTGCTTGTTGAGTGTCCTTCCCTACAATATATGTGCGCTGAAAGTCTGTTGTCAATTTGTTTACTGTGAAATAGCATTGTATCTGGTCAAACACCATTTTTTCCCCAGAAGTTTACTAAGGGTTGGTAACAGGCTGATTGGTCGGCTATTTGAGCCAGTAAAGGGGGATTTACTATTCTTGGTTAGCGGAATGACTTTAGCTTCCCTCCAGGCCTGAGGGCACACACTTTCTAGTATGCTTAAATTGAAGATGTGGCAAGTAGGTGTGGCAATATCGTCCGCTCTTATCCTCAGTAATTTTCCATCCAAATTGTCAGACACCGGTGGCTTGTCATTGTTGATGGACAACAATAATTTTTTCACCTCTTCCACACTGACTGTACAGAATTCAAAAGTACAATTCTTGTCTTTCATAATTTGGTCAGATATACTAGGCTGTGTAGTGTCAGCGTTTGTTGCTGGCATGTCATCCTTAAGTTTGTTCATCTTGCCAATTAAAAAAACATTAAAAGTAGTTGGCAATATCAGTAGGTCTGATTCAATTAATGATATAGCTGAGTTGGCATTTTTCCCCAAAATGTCATTTAAGGTGCTCCAAAGCTTTTTACTATCATTCTTAAAATTTTATTTAGCTTAGTCACATGATTTCTTAATGTGCAGTACATTGGCCAATCAATTGGGCTGCCAGGCTTATTTGCCATATCTTTTGCCTCATTCCTCTCAACCATACAATTTTTCAATTCCTCATCAATCCAAGAGGATTTAACAGTTTTTACAGCAAATTCCTTAATGGGTGTGTGCTTATTAGTAACTGGAATAAGTATTTTCATAAATGTGTAAAGTGAAGTGTCTGGTTGCTCCTCATTACACACCACAGACCAGCAAATAATCTTTACATCATCAACATATGAATCACTACAAAACTTATTGCATGACCTCTTATACACTATATTAGGCCCGGCTTTTGGAACTTTGGTTTTCCTAGATATGGCTATTATATTGTGATCAAATATATGGATTTGGATATTGCTTTAAAGCAAATTTCTGCAGCATTAGTAAAGATGTTGATGATTTCATTCCTGTGCTGTTTGTAATTACCCTGGTAGGTTGACTGACAACCTGAACCAGGTTGCAGGTACTGTTTACGGTTTGAAGTTTTTTTCTTGAGTGGGCAGCTTGATGACAGCCAGTCAATATTTAAATCACCCAGAACATATAATTCTCTGTTGATATCACACACATTATCAAGCATTTCACACATCTTATCCAAATACTTACTGTTAGCACTTGGTGGTCTATAAAAGCTTCCCACAAGAATGGGCTTTAGGTGAGGCAGATTAACCTGTAGTCATATTACTTCAACAGTATTTAACGTTAGATCGTCTCTAAGCTTTACAGGAATGTGGTTCTTTGTATAGACCGCAACATTGCCCCCGTTGGCATTTCTGTCTTTTCGGTAAATGTTATAACCATTTATTGCTACCACTGTATTACCAAAGGTATTATCTAAGTGAGTTTCAGAGATATATGATGATGAATGAATGTCATCTGTTACAAGCAAGTTATTGACTTCATTGACCTTGTTTCTCAGGCTGCATATGTTCATATGGGCTATTTTTTAGCACTTTTCTGGCTTGCTTGATTGTTTTTAATGCTTTACTGGGAAGCTTATCAGAAGAAGACTTGATAGTGCAGGGTGAGCTGCACAAAGTGGCCTTCCTACTAGGGCACACCACCTCCGTGCTAACACGCTCATGATTACTGCATCCAATAGCTGTATGATTAACAAAGGTTTTCAGGTTAATTAAGGGGACATCAATTAAGTTACTTACATTGTGTCTGCAAACACCCCTAGGATAATGTAAATTTGATGCAGAATTATGACGACTCATTGTCACAATGGTAGGGATTAACTGAGCTGGTCTTGGGTCATTGATGAGTCATTGTTTCAACGCAGCCTTGAAATGTGTGGACAGAGTCCAGGAGCCAAGATGATTTGGATGGACTCCGTCATTCCTGTAGAGTATCTTCTGTTTCCAGAAGGTGTCAAAGTTATCTACAAAAGTGACTCCAGCAGAGCTATAATAATATTTTAGCCAGATGTGTAATGCCAGTAGCCTGCTGAATTTTTCACACCCTCGGCCCAACGATGGTACTGGACCTGAAATGATTGGTCTTTTTTTTTTTGTCTTTTAATGCTAAAATCAGTTCTTTAAAATTTTCAGATGTTCCGAGTTAGCCCTCCTGATGTCGTTTGACCCCACATGGACTACGACAGCGTCAGCTCCCGGTATCTGTCGTAGAACAGTCGGAAGCAGCCTTGTGATGTCCTGTACTCGTGCTCCTGCATAGCATAGTGTTCTTGCCTTTGGAACTGAGATGTTTCTCACCATAGAGTTGCCTATGATGACAGCTGACAATGTTGAATGAAATTGTCAATTTCAAATTTTATCTTCAACGTTATATTCCCTTTAGTGCAATTCGAGCCCCTTCCCCTATCCAGCTGTTCCATTTTCTGTGAAGCCTGCTGCTGCAGGTAACTGTCAAAATAAAGGAAACACCAAAATAAAGTGTCTTAATAGGGCGTTAGGCCTCCACAAGCCACCAGGACAGCTTTAATTCTCCTTTGCATAGATTATACAAGTGTCTGGAACTTGCTGTGAGGAAGCATCTGCTTTCAATTAACTTTGTAACGCTCATTACTTAAGTGTTTCTGTTATTTTGGCAGTTACCTGTAGAATAGACCGAGAGGTATCGCTCCAGATGCAACAAAATGGAGTAAAACGTTGCAGATAAAGTTTGGAATGACACAATTTCATGTGTTCAACGTGTAAAGACCTGCATCACTATATCAATAACTTTTACATTTCTAAAAGGATGTATTTGTGTGTTTTTGGAGCCTTAGTTCATGTTTTCTCAGAGCTCCCATACTGCGCAACGAGTATAAGGAAATTAAACGCTGGTGCGGGGTAAGTTTCTCAAAAAGACATGAAATCACAAAACAAGTGTCTGGACCCTTCTATAACATGCCATTTACATCAAAAATAGAGATTTGGTTGTAAAGAAAAGCACAATCATACTTTTAACATATTTTATTAACAGGGAATCCACTGAAATGGGTTCCGCATCCAAGATTGCCGAGTTGTCTTAGGTCCTAGGGAACACCAGAGGGCTTACGTCTCCCACAGTGTGAATAATGCAACAGAATCTGTAGCCATTATGCCAAATCGGTCCTCCCTCGCTGCCATCATTCCCACCTCTTGTGTAGGTTAGTTGGTAGAAATCAAAGAGAAAGTCCTGGCAGATGAACTTTGATTGGCCTGTATGGCTGCAGTGCATTCAATGGCCTTGGATATAATAAAAACTATGATTAGTGGATAAGTAAATGCCAGGGGCAAGAGAGTTCAAAAAGCAGCGTAACTTCCCCCTCTCCCCCGAAGTCCTGCAATGTGGACTGTGTTGAAAAGAGCTAGCTTGCTGCAGTGTTTGGCTTGTGTGAGATTTGGAAGCAACTCTGATTCCTCTAGCAGCTGGTAGTGCAGAGATAGCCAAACAAAGGATAGGCTGTGCTCTCAGGCGGTTCCAACAGTTAAGCATAAGATTTGTGGCTTCTTTCCATGATCACTATAGAGCACATGGTGTAATGTAGAGGTAGATTCCCTCCCTTGATAGAAACATGTAAAAAATCCTGAAATCTTTGGCAATATACAATAAGCATCAACCCGTTCTAACTTTTTAGTTGTGAGTCGTTTACATCATGTACATGAAAACTAGCATAATACCAGTGGCGATTTTAGCATGTACATCTTGGTGAGGCAAACTAAAACAATGTTTTTAGATGCATGCCAGCAAAGTCTCTACACAACACTAACCAATACATGAATTGCATGATAACGGTGACAAGCGGTGCCCACAAACTGGGCCTACATAAAGCTGTCCCAACAGCAGAGTTCCAACAGCAGAGTCCCAGCACCTTACCACTGCTACACCTGGCCATCAGCGGAGCCTTGTCTGGCAGCGAAACAGTTAATTCAGCCTCATTTACTGCCTTTTTTAAAAACATAGCTGATATGGCTGACTTGCTTAAACAAATGTGGTTTCTACTGACATTTGATATGTACAAACTGTGGCATAAGGGGACAATGAGCAGATACGAGGCAATCCGTAATTTCGATTAAGACACTAATGAGCGAGCTAGGACGGATGTAGTCAATATAACTATTTGTTCAGCACTTTTGAAATGTATAGCGACAGAATTCAGAACATGGGCCATTCTTACAGTATTCTCCCTGTACCTTAGGATAAGTAAAGCGGGCATATAAGCAGACAATGAAAGCTCTTACAATATTTGATGATGACATTTCTCTAAAACAGGCTATAGACAAATCACTCATTGTTGAATTTACAATTAAAGCAACGGTAGATATTACCTGATTTTATGTATTTTTATCTGTGGCCAATGACCTTGAGCCTTCTTGTGTGGGCACTTCTAATGTAAATCTATGCCAGCACGCAAGGGAGCTTGAACTTTCAAGCCTTCCCTGTAGATTTTGCGGTGATGTAGTGTCCCCGTGAGTGACAGAACACTCAGCCAATCACGGCGCAACTAGAGAAGATTACCAACCTCTACGCTCTGTTTTTTTTCCGCTGGCTGCCCCTCCAACCCAGAAAACACTGAGCTAGGCTGAAACACCTGTATTTTGGAGCCGCCTTGTATGCAGCTTTATTAACTCAATATATATATTGTTTTACATTGTTTGCAAACTGATATGTGACACGTATTAATACCAAAATAACATGCAAAACAGGCACAAAAAAAATCCTTACATCCTTCCAAATCATTCTTGAGGCGTTTCTGTCGAGCGACACACCACCAAAAATCATAAAGACATAATGTAGCCAAATCCTCAGCCACTGGAGGTCTTAGCAGGAGTATTTGGGAAGGGATTCATTGAGGGGCTCTATATAAGCACTACAGTTACTTTTTAGTGAGATTAGTGACAGGCTTCATAAGCAATTTCACTGTAATCTCTCCTCACTGTTTCCTACATCCTAATATGGATTATGTGGTCTTGCTTATCATGTTCAAACATGGCTGCTGAGTAATAACAATTGCTGTGCCACTGTGTGTCCACATTAGGCCCCTTAATAGAGCCTCGGTAAAGTGTCTCAGCGTACAATAGTGTTCCACTTATATCTGTGTTCATGTTTCATCACGGTGGGCTTAAACCTCTAGGAATAGCACTCCTAAGTACTGAGGATTTCTCATCTCTGTCAACACCTTAACTCATTCTTAACCTTTTCCCTTCTGTCCGCCATTCATACAATGACATTCCTAAATAGAGGCAGAACATCTGCCTGCCAGGCAACGCTAGCTTTATCCAGAGTCACCATGACCTCAGCTTTAAACCATAGGCTTCTGCTTGTCCTTGATGCATGCTATATCAAGGTTAGAAATGCACATAATAAAGTATCGACATGGATTCCATTAGCATTTATAAAGTATGTCAAATCTGACATGATAAGGCGAGAGATATGTCTTCACGCTACGGTGTCTGTTCTTAAAAATGAAATCTGTAAGTGGGAATTACACGGAGAACAGGAAGGACAGGCACATTTACGGGCAAAAATGTTCTTCAAGGATCAGCCTCAATGATTTGGTCTCCGTGGCAGGGAGCGCCTTGCTTGGAGTAATGAGCGTGCACATTAAAATATCTGAAACGTACTGCTGGTGCTATCAGCCATCCCAGGCCCAAGCCCTCCCGTGCAATGAACCCAGCAGAACCCTATAAATGTGTGTGCCAGTGTATGCAGGTACTTTATCTTTCCACCTTTACCTTCATCTCCGGCACTGACAGGGTGATACCTGCCATTTCCACCCTATATCATCTGCTAGAACCTCTCCTCCAGCCTCAAGGGTCTGTTTCCTTAAGGCCTCCTTAGCTACATACGTGTATGTATTAAACCTTTTGTCTGCATTACCATCAACATAGCATTGTTGTCTGCAGTAGCCTGAGATTCTAGCTTCAAATATTAATATTGTCAGTGCTTTTGATTTGACATGATGTTTGCGTAGTGAGGGACTCGAGTTACTTACATCTTCAGTTACAGTATCTAAACTCATATTCCCTAACAGTGAATGCGCCATCTCTGGGTTTCATGAAAGTCCAGCTGTCAGATTAAGGGATGAAAAAAAAGAGGAGAAGCATCCTAATCTGCGTTTTGACGTCAGTCTGGATGGGCCAGAACTGCGCAGGCGAGCGGGGGGTGAGGGGGGATTATGACAACAGATTATTTCCCATTATGCATGGCGACTTCTTCCCTCTGAACCATAGAGAGGCTTTCTTTCCTGGAGAGGATTGCATTCCTGAGGCGTTTCTGTCGAGTGGCACACCACCAAAAATCATAAAGACATAATTTAGCCATATCCTCAGCCACTGGAGGTCTTAGCCAGAATATTTGGGAAGGTTTTCATTGAGGGGGTCTAAATAAGCTCTACAGTACATAATCAACACATAATATCTGTAATTGAGTACAACTTTCACCCAGCTAGCTAAAACCGTTGATCCATCGCAGGACCTGTCACACAAGTTCACTGAGTTAATAAAAATAGCTCATAGTGAAAGTCGGTGGAAATATTCTTGACCGTTAACAAATGGCTGCCACGTGTTGGATACTACTAATGTGGGCACTCTCAAAGCTGTCTTCAGCTTGTACTGATGTGTCACTACTTTTACAGGTCTGGAAGTAGATTTAGACTTTGCCACCTACTGTGAATAATGATGGGGAGAGAGCTTGTCGTTGTGTCACAATATGCAGGGCCACAGCAACGTACAGAATGTATTGTTAATTCACCAGCAATGATACAAATGTATGTTTGTGGATCGTGTTCAGTGTTTAACACACTTTGCCGTTAACATTCAGCAACAGTAAGTTATCTACTAGTCTGCATGGCATTTGGTGTAAACATCATTACGTTTTTGAAGTAAATCGATGCAGGTGTATGTGAGTATTTGACAACATTGCAAACACAGAGCCCCCCCAAAAAATCTGTTCTTCAAATTCCAAACCCAGCAACTCAAAAAACTGTCTCTGGGTTAGAGCAATTTAGAGTTGCATAAAATTCACTGCTGGAGATTAAGAAAAAGTTATTATTAGGTAGCGAAATAAAAGTTTGTCGTCTTAGAGATAAATAGATCAATTTAGTCATGTAAGTTGTGTGGCCGAGGTCTTAAATGGCACTGTGTGTTTTTTGAGGGGGGAACAGTGGCAGTCACATGGGTAATCTGCACATCTGAAAACATAGGTCAGTCTAACTGAGGAAATTACTGTAAACCAACTGAGAGGAGGCTTACTGTAAACCAACTGAGAGGAGGCCACTCCTCCTCTCAGTTGGTTTACAGTAATTTCCTCAGTTAGACTGACCTATGTTTTCAGATGTGCAGATTACCCATGTGACTGCCTGGCTCTATTCTAGGAGACTGGCACATGAGGGAAGGCTCACATTAGTCCTAGTCACAGCTGACTGAACATCACATTCTGCAGGGTTCTGAGACCTCGATCATGTAGCATCAGCACGCTGGAATGTGAAATGCCAGTTAAAGAATGCGTTGGGATTGTTGATAACCCTATCAGCCATCCTGTTTACTATATTATCCATTCCCCCAGACCACGCTCATGAATATGCATGCACACGTTTCACAGTAATATGAATAAATAATGTATCATATTGTATATGTTTGTAGCTTTGATCATATTTCGGGTGATGTCGGTGACGTCAGTTATTAGACATCTGATGCTACAATAACAACAAGACCACTGTGATACAGTATACTGTAATTAGAAATAACCTAGTTTAGTATTTTGATTCCATTCTATTAAAAAGGATGGGCAGCCCCGCAAACAGGAGCATCCAAGCACAATTCATTTCCTGTTAGGCTCACTCTGAGTCCTTTTTCTGGATGGAAGAAAGGACCAAAGGTCAGTGCCCCAGATTCCTAGTGTGGCACAGCAGATATGCTCTACACAATGTTAGGGAATTAACACCCAGTTTCAAACATTTGTCTGAACGTTTGTAAATGCTGCAGAGGCGAAATGTAAAAATAACCTGCAAGTGTTAAATTTTTCTGGAATCACATAATCAAACGCAAACACAGAGTTAGTACCATACAGAGCTCTTTTCAAGTTGGACGAAGTTCAAATGGCTCCTAGCAGTAAATGGTTTCTGTTAAGATGAACTTTTTATATGTTAAGATAGCTGGTTGAGGGCAGAAATAGATGTACAGTGCCTTCAGAAACTATTCATACCCCTTGACTTATTCCACAACTGAATTCAAAATTGATTAAATATATTTCCCCACCAAATATATACAACAGAATTTAATAATTGTCTAGCTATTTAGTGAATTTTAACAATTGGGAAAGATGAGCAGATAAAAAATACAGTATTATATCGACTGCCAACATTGAAGAGTCCCTAGCTGAACTTTCTATTTAACTGAGAGTAAAACGTTTCTAGTACTTTTTAAAGTTGTCTTTGCCTTCACAAAACTATTTAATTCAATTTAGGGACACTGATCTGAAAGCTTGCGGTTTCATAACTACACTTCAGTCAGACTTCTTTCCTCTTTTTAAACAGCATTTCCATTAGGATAGAAAGCACACTTTGACTGAGAGGCATTTTGCATTTTTATTCTTTGTCTTTGAAGATGGCAGTTGGAAATCATGTAATAAATCCTACAGCTGAATGAGAGACGAATGCTTTCCAGTGTCCTCGTTGAGTCTGATGGAATCATTATTCTACGGATGTTAAGAGCTGCACATTAAACACTTTCACACTGCTGGTGGCTGATTGCTGATATCTCTTTTTAGCTCTACCTCACATGTTTTGTGTAGTTTAAGAATATTGCATCTCTGTTTTATAACAGATACTCTCAGCTCATTCCAAGCTGCATCACAGAGAGAAAGACAATGTCATTTTGTCTAAACAGAATGGTGACATAGATGATCTTTAGCACGGATAAGGAGAAGAGGTCGGGGAGGTGGGATACGTGCAAAATTGCAAATGGAACCCATAAAGGAGACTGATTAGATCAAAAACCAAGAGGTTGTCAAGGAAGTGGAGGGCTGATATGTGACAATATGTGGGGCTAATTAAGGAGAGAGCGGCGAGGGCAACCCAGTGAGGCTATGGCTCATTTTCTGCTCCTCCATGTTCTAATAAAGGACTGACAGCTTTTGTGATTTGCACAATGGTGGCGGTTCTATCCTTTGACAATAACTTTTTTCTTCCGCTTTTGTCGTCTTCTATATTGCAGAGATACACATTTTGGGACATTTGTGGGAAGTGTGAATGAATTCCCACTGCTTTTATGTAACAAGTTATATAATTTATTGTGACATTCATATAGCATATTTAAAATAGGAAATTTGATTGTAAAAGTCGTGATAGGATGAAGGACTCAAATCAATCTCACAACCAGCAGTCCAGGATTACATTGTTATTAGGTTTTCATTTTCATTTTCTAGACTAGCAAAACAGATGATATTGAAAGCAACGGCTGTGCCAAACGGTACTGAATATTGACATGTTTCTCTGAGTGAGTCTACTCTGACTGCTAACTTGTAGCATGCTGTCAATAATTAGTCAGTGACACGACACTGTTCCCTGAAATTTGAGCTTTACTAAGAAATAAAGAAAAAGGACTAATGATGATGTCCAATGGTGTTAAGGAAAGCGGGTGAGGAAAGAGGGTGTTTTGGTCATACATTGGATGACACGTTAGTTTCTCTATGTATACACTACATTACCTTACATTACTTAAAATAGCTCCTTTATTATGTAACCCTGCTACTGTAGCTGTATTTCTATTTCTAAGTAAGATATGCTTGAACATGAGGTGTATACACTCGGTGGCCAGCTTATTAGGTACATCCCCTTCACGAAAATGTTTCGCTCTTACAGACAGTGAGTCAAGTGGCAATGGCTTGCTATATAAAGCAGGCAGGCATCTAGGCATTCAGTTACTGGAAAAACATGGCCTAGTCCGTCGAATCATGGTTCCTGTTGCGTCATGCTGATGGCAGAATCAGCTAAAAAAAATCACAGCACCCCCACCTCAAAACATCTTCCTGTGGCTATGACTGAGTGTATATTTGCAACCAAATTCCATTTACAATATGTAATGAAGCAGCTAAGATTTCATCTGCCCGTACGGCCGAGAACACGCAGTCTGCAGAATAACATCCTCGCTAATATTGAGACTCACTTGGCAGAGCCAGTCATCCTGATAAAATAAGTGGAGAGTCTATGAATTACAAAACCCACAGCTCTTTCATCAGGCCTGCCTTTAATCGAGCTCTAGCCACATTGTCCCCTTGGCAGAAACATATTTTACTGTAATACAGTATGTCTGACACAGCTCTCTCAACCTTTATTTGGCTCACTTAAATATTGCAAGTAAATACTATTGCCTTGTCCCCCACAACCACTGCATTAGTGGTAATTTTGTCAAAGCCTTGGCCTGGTGCCTTAGGAATAATCCGAGACAATTAAACTGTAATCTCATATAAATGCCATGTTCCAAGGGTTGTGGCCAGACAAGTCTGTGATATACCGTATAAAGTCAGTGGCATGGAAAAGGGCAGGTGACAAAGCTCTTCGTATTCAGATGGCTAATTTTCCTCCAGATGACCTGAGTGCGTAGTAAAATGCCCTCGCATTAACAAGGGAAGGAACAATAACATCATATTGAGACTTTCAAGTCTAAATGTCAGACGTTTTAGCCATTTCAGGCATTTATTGTCCGGGAGTTTTTGTTATTAGGGTGATCGGTATGTGGGGCGAGGTTGGTAGCATGATATTACGCTATTATATTTAGATATGCATATTTAGATATGATAATCTCTGAATGACTATGGAGATTCATTAGTTTGAGTTGTATTAAAGTGATACAGCACTACACAGTAAACAAGACTGCCCCCAGGTGTTCTGGACACTGAAATATATGAATGCGTTTCATGTGAATGCTAAAGTCTAACGGCCAGGGGCAAGTATGAGTGTATTGTTTGAAGCTGACCTTGGCTAGTCCTCTTGGCTAGGACTCATGTTTTGTTGTGTCTGTACCAACTTCATTGTTTACACCCACTGCACATGTGGCTATGTAGATTATTTGGAATGACTTTTTAGGACAGTTCGTACCTAAAACCATTGAGGTATCTAACTGCACTCCTAGAGAAGAAAAGGTTCCAAAAGGGTCTTCGGCTGTCCCCATAGGATAACCCTTTTGGGTGACATGTAGAACCCTCTGTGAAAATGGCTTTACATGGAAGCCAAAGGGGTTCTACCTAGAACCAAAAAGGGTTCTTCAAAGGTTTCCACTATGGGGACAGTCAAAGAACTCTTTTAGGTTCTAGATAGCACCTTTTGTTCGCCAGCATTGACTTGCAGTAAACTTGACTATTCTTGTGACTTATGGGGCCAGCAGGGCAGGTGCTTCTATAAATGGAGAGAGGAGGGGGACCAGAGTATATAAAGGGAGCCAGCCAAGCCTCCCCACTTGGGTATATAGTCCTCCTCATAAGTGTGAAATGTCAGCCAAGTTGGGCACCTCCAATAGGTGTCTCACTACATGTATTTCTTCTTTAAAGTATACCCAGACAAAATCAACCTCCTGCCAGCCTATGCTGCAAAGTGTCAGCATTGGACAATCAAAACACATTTACAGAGAGAGAGAAAAACATTTCACAGCCATCAGCATGTGTTTGTGTGCTTATAAATCCTGAATATCACTTCAAAGTACCCACTTCCTGTATATCTTGGAAGTTTAGCTCAAGCATCATTTTGACATTACTGTACTTTTTTTTTATTTCATATTATATATTATATACAGTATATATTTAAAAAAATTCAGACAGTGAAAAAGAGAGGGAGAAAGAAGGAAGAGGATGAACAGTAGAGAAAGTGGCAGAGCAGGGATTCGAGCTACAGGCAGTTAGATTTGGGTATGAAAATTGAAAAAAAGGGTCCGATCCTTAAACAATTTTGGTTATTGAAAATATATTTCACAGCGGTTTAGATGATACAGTGATTCTCTACACATTGCTTGTTTTATCACAAAATGAAATTATGCAAACTATTCAAATTTTATCCACCAGGAAATGGCGGAGCGATTTCTGCATATTGCATCTCTTAAGAATCAGACCCTTTTTTAAAAATGTTAGCCTAAAATGACATACCCAAATCTAACTGCCTGTAGCTCAGGACCTGAAGCAAGGATATAGATCTGGTAAAAGATACACAAATAATGTTGTTGTTGCATCATCTTTGAAATGCAGAGAAAGGCCAGACAGTGATGTAGTATTCTATATGTCATTTAGATGTTGTCCACAAGATGGCAGCGGTGTGTGTGCAAAGTTTCAGACTGGCCCAGTGAAGAATAACATCACTACACAATATTTTATATCAAGTCTGCCAGGAGTTTTCCCAAATGTGCCAAATTGGTCAATTTATACATTTTCAAGTACATAACTATAGAGAACATACACAAATACATGTTCTTGATGCCATTTGAAGGACACACTTTGAAGTTTGTGGAAATGTGGAATTAATGTAGGAGAATATAACACATTTGTTCTGGTAAAAAATAATACTAACAAAAAAACGTGCGTTTTCTATATTTTTCTTTATTGCATCATCTTTGAAATGCAAGAGAAAGGCCTGCCAGTGATGTAGGATTATAGGTGTAATTTAGATGTTGTCCACCAGATGGCAGCAGTGTGTGTGCAAAGTTTCAGACTGATCCAGTGAAGAATTTACATCACTACACAATATTTTGTATCAAGTCTGCCAGGAGTTTTCCCAAATGTGCTGAATTGGTCAATTTATACATTTTCAAGTACATAACTATAGAGAACATAAAAAAATGCACGGTAATGAAAAATGTAAGTTTACACACTCCCAGGAATGTCATACATGATGGATCATTAGCTTCCCAACTGAAAAGACACTAACCTTCACACATCTAAATGGACGGGTGGGATGGGTGTGGATCCAGAGACAGAAGTGGGGTCAAACTGTAGAACCCAGTTCCTACATTTGAATATAAAAATGTATTTTTCAAACAAAACTATACTACATTTTATCTCTGGGACCCTCAGGACATTATTTTTCCTTCAGAGGTGAATGTATCAAACCAGTTTCCGTGATAAAAATCTTGTGCACTATCCTAAAACAATAGCATGTTTTTTTGTTGTTGTTGTAATAGCTATTGGACATTGCAGTTAGATTAACAATCATTTAAGCTTTCTGCCCATATAAGACATATCTATGTCCCGGAAAGTTGGCTGTTGTTCACAACGTCATTCTGGTCACATTATCGCATATTGAGCTTCAACTGTCCCGGTTTAGGGACACCGATCCCGTAGAGCTGGAACTTTTGATTATGTTTATGGGGGCTTTCACATTTTTTTTGGTTAGGATCAATCAAGGGAAGCTTTTTGAGTTTATTATATACACTTTAGGGAAGGATATAAGGAATAACAAGGAAAGTCTGTCGCAATTAATTTGCCGGTCAAGGATGGATTGATTCTTATTGTCAGAGTGACACAATCCGCTGTTTGCAGCCTCTGTATGTTTGCAGTGTTTCCCGTCACTGTATCTTGGCTCTCTCTTTTTCATGAGCTTATTTAGAAAGTTTCAGCCAACATATGCACTACATGACCGAAAGTATGTGGACAACTTCTCATCGAACATCTCATTCCAAAACCACACCAATCTTGACAAACCATTTCTGTAAGGACCTCACATTGTGCACGGGGGCATTGTCATGTTGATGTAGGAAAAGGCCTTCCCCAAACTGTTGCCACAAAAGTTCAAATCAAAATCAAACCAAGTCAAATTGTATTGGTCAAATACACGTGTTTAGCAGATGTTAATGTGGGTGTAGCGAAATGCTTGTGCTTCTTCCTCCGACAGTGCAGTAATATCTAACAAGTAATATCTAACAATTTAACGACATATACCCAATACACACACATCTAAGTAAGGAATGGAGTTAAGAATATATACATATATGGACGAGCAATGTCAAAGCGACATGGACTAAGATACAGTAGAATTAGAATACAGTATATTCATATGAGATGAGTAATGCAAGATATGTAAACATTATTAAAGTGACTAGTGTTCCATTTCTTAAAGTGGCCAGTGATTTCTAGTCTATGTCTATTTAACAGTCTGATGGCCTTGAGATAGAAGCTGATTTTCAATCTCTCGGTCCCAGCACAGAATCGACTAGAATGTCATTGTACGCTGCAGTGTTAAGATTTCCCTTCACTGGAACCAATGGGTCTAGCCCGAACCATGAAAAACAGCCTCAGACCATTATTCCTCCTCCACCAAACTTTACAGTTGGCACTATGCATGTAGCGTTCTCCTGGCATCCTCCAAACACAGATTTGTCCGTCAGACTGGTGAAGCGTGATTCATCACTCCAGAGAACGCGTTTCCACTGCTCCAGAGTCCAATGGCGGCGAGCTTTACACCACTCCAGCCGACGCTTGGCTGCTCAGCCATGGAAACCCATTCCATTAAGATCCCGACAAACAGTTATTGTGCTTACGTTGCTTCCAGAGGCAGTTTAGAACTCGGTAGTGAGTGTTGCAATCGAGGACAGACAGAGCTTGTATGGTCTACCACTTCACGGCTAGTTGTTTCCATTTCACAATAACAGCACTTTTGACCGGGGCAGCTCTAGTAGGGCAGAAATTTGACAAACTGACTTGTTGGAAAGGTGGCATCCTATGACGGTGCCACATTGAAAGTCACTGAACTCTTCAGTAAGGCCATTCTACTACCAATGTTTGTCTATGGAGATTGCATGGCTGTGCGCTCGATTTTATATACCTGTCAGCAACAGGTGTGGCTGAAATAGCCGAATCCACTCATTTGAAGGGGTGTCCACATACTTGTGTATTTATAGTGTATCACAGGCTCCCAACTGTCGAAGGGATCCATAATAATAAAAAGGTCCACGACACTCAAGAGCTCAAAGCTAACATGACGCTAGGTAGCCAGCGCACACAAACAGCTGATAGAGATAGCTGTCTATCACTGCATCTGGCTGGCTAAGCCAGGGGCTAGCCTAAATGAATAAGATAAGGTTCTGATTATGTTCCTGAGTGTGTATAAAATATTTAGAAAACCTAATTTATGAATGAACAGACAAATATAATGGAAATAATCTGCTAAATGACAAACTTTTGCGAAAACCATGGAACGTTCCATGCATCTGGACAGAGCCATACAGATCCTATTACATTACTAGTCTTCTAATTCCTAACTATATGGACAGATGAAAAAAAAAAAGCTTTGTAATCAAACCCTTTATATGTCACTCACATGGAGAGTACAGCTGCAGAGCTAACTTTCACTGTGTCTTAGAAACAGCAGTACCACAGTTGGGACTGGCTGTTGGTTAACAAGGTCATTCCTTTTTAAAGGGAGTCAAAAGCACTCAAATGTGTCAAGCAGGGAGTTCCTAGGCTGTGTGTTCCCTTAACACACCTGACATACTCATTAAAATCCCTCCTCCACTATATACCACTAAAGCCACCCCAGCAACTGGCATGAAGCCAGAAGCCTAATCAAATCCTCTTTGTTCAAGTAAACACTGATACATTGGATTTTAAGGGCAATTACATTTCTTATGTGTCCTGAAAGACATAACATAGAAGATTTACCTCCCCAAAATGTGATAGTACTTTTTTTTGTTGCTCTGGAGACTGTTGTATATGTTCAGGGAACAGGTCAGGGCATCTGTCTTGTCCAAAGACTTTGCCAGCCGTGAAAGCGAAGAACAGGTTGAGTTACTTTTGCTCAATCTGCCCACATTACAAGGGACAGTTTGATCGCTCCCCCGTGTTCCACCCTCATAATTCTAACCAGAGTAGGCTTTTCCAATCGAGGGACAGCTACTTGAAATATAAATCTTTCAGTGTTTGTGTGGCGTGTGAACACTACTTATTTTGTCAGGAGAGGCAGTGTGAAAGAAAGGAATAATATTAGAGGGGAATACTATGGGAATTGTATTAGACAGCCAGGGGGCCCGAGAGGCAGAGAGAAAAACACTTTTTCTTTATAAAAACATTTTTTAATGGCGCCAGATCGAAATGTTCAAAATACACCAGAGAGCATAATTTTGCCAAAGAGAATCGATAGTTTCTAAAAAATAACAGTAGATTAAGTTTTATCATAAGCACATACAGGTAACTGCCAAAATAAAGGAAACACCAACATAAATTGTCTTAATAGGGTGTTGGGCCACCACGATCTGCCAGAACAGATTCAACGTGCCTTTACATATATTCAAGTGGACCTAAACCATGCCAGAAAAATGCACCACACATCTTTCGTTTACTCAAGTATATCTAAAAAAACAAAGCCCCCAAGGCCTATGATTTCCTAATCCAGCGCTGTAGACAGCATAGTCAGAGGAAGTAGTAATGCAGTCTTGACTGAAGGATGGAAGACAACATTTTAACAACAACAGAAAAACAAAACGTGATTTCTAGTGTGAACTCCAAATATATTAAATGTAAGAAATGAAACAGCAATGAAAACAGTGAATCTTTCCTTTAAACACTCATCATATCCCAGGACATGCTCATACTTACTGTGACAGGACATGCTCATACTTACTGTGACAGGACATGCTCATACTTACTGTGACAGGACATGCTCATACTTACTGTGACAGGACATGCTCATACTTACTGTGACAGGACATGCTCATACTTACTGTGACAGGACATTCTCATACTTACTGTGACAGGACATGCTCATACTTACTGTGACAGGACATGCTCATACTTACTGTGACAGGACATGCTCATACTTACTGTGACAGGACATTATCATACTTACTGTGACAGGACATTCTCATACTTACTGTGACAGGACATGCTCATACTTACTGTGACAGGACATGCTCATACTTACTGTGACAGGACATGCTCATACTTACTGTGACAGGACATTCTCATACTTACTGTGACAGGACATGCTCATACTTACTGTGACAGGACATGCTCATACTTACTGTGACAGGACATGCTCATACTTACTGTGACAGGACATGCTCATACTTACTGTGACAGGACATGCTTACTGTGACAATGGTTTGTTGTTGTTTATGATGTTTCATGTAGAATGCCCACCTCAGAGTGAGTTACCATCTTTGTATGGTGAGCATTGGAAGTTCACCTTAAGTTTGTTTTATCAAATGCAGCTTTGCTCTCTCTTTTATATATACATATATATATACACACAGTACATTCTTTTATACATATTTAATGCAGGCTGGGTCAGGGAAAAAGATCCAACCAAATAGTATCCCTAATAATAAACCATATATTGAATGTGAATACCTACCATTGGTTAGTGCTGAGCAATTAGTGCTTTTTTAGGTCGGTTTGGTTTTCAGTTCGATTATTAAAAAATAATCATGGATTTTGGTTTCGGAAATTATTTTAGACATTAAATGCACTGTGCATTATGTGGGTTGAATGCTGTAACAACAAAGAATAAAACAATTAATAAAAGTCCCATGATGCTAGTGACTGCTTAATGCTTATCACTTATTAACCATCATTTATTCACATTACTTTACTTTAATACAATACTTGTTTTATTTGATGACTTTATTTTTTTATTCCAAGTCATCTCTACAGAGCTGCTGCCTATGCTGTCTGACAAAATCACTATTTTAGTAGTTCTTCAAAGTAAATAAGGCATATATTTTTGACTGCTGAAAACAGACTATCAATCACTTAGATCATGTATTTTTAGGCTCGCGAAGCAACTGCTTTCTATCCCTTTCGATCGCGTGTTCTCTCTTCTCTTACTCTTTATGTCTTGCTCCGCACAGACTAGACAAGTTTAAGCTAGCACGTACTAGATTATGGTCATATGTAGAACATTGGCCTGTTGGAAACTACAACTCCCTACTGCATCGCACATCGAGCTCACAGAAAAAAACTGAACAAAATGGAATTCAAATAATTGAACCCACGTCGGTCGGTTAGTAACACCATTGGTATTCATCGTTGGTAGACTTTTGATCTCTGATTGAGTGAGCCAGGCTGTGTCAGGTTGTTGTGCTTGGCTGGGGTGAGTGATAGAAGAGAGGCCTAGAAGGGGAAGACCAAAACAGGGAAGCTCCACAGCTGTACGTTGTGCATTGATTAAACGCTCGATTAAACACTAGGCAGAGCTATCTGGTGGCATAATTCAAAGGCATATGCAAGTAATCTTGTTTTTTTACATTATTTCCCTCTTGCAAACATGCAAACAAACACACACACACACACCTCATGGTAATTTACAAGAGGCTAAGGACAGGATGTTGTGGAGGATTACAACGTGGCAAGTGAGTGGCCACTCCAGGGATACACTTTTATCAACTTCATTGTGTGGTAAAATGCTGTAAAACTCGCTATTAGAATACACCAATTGCATAAATTGCACATAATATGCTTAAAGGGTGTAGATGGCACCAGACAATGGAAACACTGTTGAAAAAAGCTATTTGAAGTTTATATTGGTAATTTGTTTCTGGTACGCTTGTTCGGGTGATTGGTAAGTTGGTAAGTTGTCTCATATAATGAAGCCAGTTTAGAAGTAGACATCAGGATTCTGTAGAGATCCACCAGAGAATCATTACCCATCATCCTGTGGTCTTTAACTATTGTATTTAAGGACATGCAAAACTGATGAGCTCAGCTCTCCCTGGAACTGCTAAACTAATAGGAAATCCTATCATTAACAAAATCAATACGCTCCCCAGTTTCTGGGAGGTCATACACTCATTGTCCAGACTTATTTGGGTACCAAGAGTGAGGAAATGGGGCCCTACTTTGGTGTTCAATGCTTAACCCTTTTTCTTTCGTACTATGTTTACTGTACAGCATGTGAACAGATGTACCAGACTTATGAAATGGTTTGTGTTGAGGTTAAGTTTATGTCGAGGTTAAGTTTGTCTCGAGGTAATCAAGATGAATGGGAGCACTTTTCTGTTCTACATATGTAGGATCTTAATTTGATCGCTCTTCTGTTGCTGAAAAATTTCCTGTGCCGCAGGAAATGCAGATGAGCTTTGTGATTTACATACATAGAAAACACATACAGTTATATTAACAGTATTCAACTTTTCATGTAGCCTTATTTTTAACAGCCAATAGCCTGACCACCGATCAAGCAACATTGTGGACTAAACCTTCAAATACTTTTGCTGCAGGATTATTTTGCTGTGACAATACAGGTCAAATTAAGATCCTACATCTGTATGCACTCTTCTGCTCAAGATCACCTTTTACTTTGTCATCCGTCAGTACACTTTCTCTCTACATTGTGTGAATGAGTATCGCTAAATTAGAGAAATCCCCTGCAAATTATCACTTTACATTGCATTACAATCACATAGCTAATTTAATTAGACTAAGTAGCATTAACACATGCCTAACATACAATTTAGACAAAATTATCAAATTTAATTAGCTAAAGAGCCTTTAAATTTAACAAAGGCATGTCATCCTCTTGCTGGAGAACAGAGAAGGGAATTCAATGGGTCATCTTTTAATACTAAAGCCTATTGTTTCTGCAAAGTATTCCGAGCCTTTCCCTTTTTCCACATTTTGTTACTTTACAGCATTAATCTAAAATTGATTCAATTATTTTTTTTCCTCAACAATCTACACACAATACCCCATAATGACAAAGTGAAAAGGTTTTTAAAATGTTTTGCAAATGTATTAAAAAATAAATAAAAATACCTAACATTTACATATATAAGTATTCATACCCTTTGCTATGAGACTCAAAATTGATCTCAGGTGCATCCTGTTTCCATTGATCATCCTTGAGATGTTTCTACAACTTGATTGGAGTCCACCTGTGGTAAAGTCAATTGGACATGATTTGGAAAGGCACACACCTGTCTATATAAGGTCCCACAGTTAACAGTGTATGTCAGAGCAAAAACCAAGTCATGAGGTCGAAGGACTTGTCTGTAGAGCTCTGAGACCGGATTGTGGCGAGGCAGAAGGGTACCAAAAAATGTCTGCAGCATTGAAGGTCCCCAAGATTCTTAAATTGAAGAAATTCGGAACCACCAAGACTGGGGGAGAAGGGCATTGGTCAGGGAGGTGACCAAGAACTCACTGGACACTCTGACAAAGCTCCAGAGTTCCTCTGTGCAGATGGGAGAACCTTTCAGAAGGATAACCATCTCTGCAGCACTCACCAATCAGGCCTTTATGGTAGAGTGGCCAGACGGAAGCCACTCCTCAGTAAAAGGCACATGACAGTCTGCTTGGAGTTTGCCAAAAAGCACCTAAAGACTCTCAGACCATGAGAAACAAGATTCTCTGGTCTGATGAAACCAAGATTGAACTCTTTGGCCTGAATGCCAAGCGTCACGTCTTGAGGAAACCTGGCACCATCCCTACGGTGAAGCATGGTGGTGGCAGCATCATGCTGTGGGGATGTTTTTCAGAGGCAGGGACTGGGGGACTAGTCAGGATCGAGGGAAAGATGAACGGAGCAAAGTACAGAGAGATCCTTGATGAAAACCTGCTCAGGACCTCAGGACTCCCTAAATACAGGTGTGCCAAGCTTGTAGCGTCATACCCAAGAAGATCCGAAGCTGTAATCACTGACAAAGGTGCTTCAACAAAGTACTGAGTAAAGGGTCTGAATACTTAAGTAAATGTGATATTTCCGTTTTTTTTATACATTTTCAAAAGATTCTAAAAACGTGTGTGTAGATTGATGAGAGAAAAAAACGATTTAATCCATTTTAGAATAAGGCTGTAACATAACAAAATGTGGAAAAAGTCAAGGGGTCTGAATACTTTCTGAATGCACTGTATATTCTGCTGTAGTAGTTGCAATAGGTCTACTTTGAAAATGATTCGACAAGCACAGGCCTAATCGCCTTTCTCTGATTAGCTACATAATACATTTGTTTGATCTACAGTATTTCTACTAAGTCTATCTTCCACTGCAAACATCTTTAAAATGTGTTATTCGGTTGTACTTTGGTTGAGAGAGGGGACTAATATGAATAATGTCAGGGTATTTCTGGGAGAATATAGAGATGGGTTTCTCTGAAACACAATAGTTAATGACTCATTATTCCGGTCAGCCACTGAAAATGAATGAGATAGACATTTTATCCTGATTAACGCCCCTAATGGGTTTGCCCATAAAACCAACCTGTTCCTTCAGTGATGCGTGCTGAGTCTGTCTTCTTGTATTTTTTTGGTCAATAATGCATATGCTAATCCATCAAGATTGACAGTGATCATTAGGACAAAAAATGGGAAGCAGATATTTGATATGAACCCTCCTGGTATCTGTTTCCAGAAGAGTGAAATTGTCTGAGACAGGCAAGCAGCACTGGCAGGAGAAGACAATAAAGTAGAAGAACTTTCAGTTCTCAGACCAGTGAGAGTGTAGTATATTTTGGCTCAGTATACTGTAGTCTATCTGTGCCGATGCTTCAGTAAGGATAAACTCCACAGTAGAACCAGCAGAGTCATATTAACACTTATTACAATTCCAAGTGCTAAAAACCTTTTAATCGGATTACTTGTCCTACACTTGGCAGATAGATTAAGGAGGACATGGTTGATGTAAGGATATCGCTCATCAGTCGAGGTTGCGCAACCAATAATTCATAATTGCAGCGAATTCGTGGGGCAATTTCTACCAAAAATGAACATACTCGCCGAACCTGTATCGAGTCACAACATGGCTGCTGTATTAAACCTACAATCATTGTTTTTTATGCATTAATTTCCTTTCCGTGAAAATCCGACCGGGTTTCTGTCTCTTACCCCGTAAATCAGTCATCAACATCCATAACTTTTTAATATGAAAACCTGTTTATTTTTGTCAAACCGCTCACCCTCGTCAGGATTCAAACTTGTACGAGGGTAAATGTGTTAAGCCTAAACACCACAGGAGTCAAATCTTGTTTATCCTAATTAAGAGAAAGGACTTAGTCTAAAATAAATGTAAGATGAGATTTACACCGAAAATCTACTGTAAGTTAAATCGTTTTTTTATTGTAAATCTAGGAAGTAATATAAAGAATTGGAGGAAGATGTGACATTGACAAATATAATATAATTGTTTGAAATCTGTGCACATACATAATACACATGTAGGAAAATAAAAATATACAGTGGGGAGAACAAGTATTTGATACACTGCCGATTTTGCAGGTTTTCCCACTTACAAAGCATGTAGAAGTATGTCATTTTTATCATTCAACTGTGAGTGATGGAATCTAAAACAAAAATCCAGAAAATCACATTGTATGATTTTTAAGTAATTAATTTGCATTTTATTGCATGACATAAGTATTTGATACATCAGAAAAGCAGAACTTAATATTTGGTACAGAAACCTTTGTTTGCAATTACAGAGATCATACGTTTCCTGTAGTTCTTGACCAGGTTTGCACACACTGCAGCAGGGATTTTGGCCCACTCCTCCATACAGACCTTCTCCAGATCCTTCAGGTTTCGGGGCTGTCGCTGGGCAATACGGACTTTCAGCTCCCTCCAAAGATTTTCTATTGGATTCAGGTCACTCCAGGACCTTGAGATGCTTCTTACGGAGCCACTCCTTAGTTGCCCTGGCTGTGTGTTTCTGGTCGTTGTCATGCTGGAAGACCCAGCCACGACCCATCTTCAATGCTCTTAGTGAGGGAAGGAGGTTGTTGGCCAAGATCTCGCGATACATGGCCCCATCCATCCTCCCCTCAATATGGTGCAGTCGTCCTGTCCCCTTTGCAGAAAAGCATCCCCAAAGAATGATGTTTCCACCTCCATGCTTCACGGTTGGGATGGTGTTCTTGGGGTTGTACTCATCCTTCTTCTTCCTCCAAACACGGCGAGTGGAGTTTAGACCAAAAAGCTCTATTTTTGTCTCATCAGACCACATGACCTGCTCCCATTCCTCCTCTGGATCATCCAGATGGTCATTGGCAAACTTCAGACGGGCCTGGACATGCGCTGGCTTGAGCAGGGGGACCTTGCGTGCGCTGCAGGATTTTAATCCATGACGGCGTAGTGTGTTACTAATGGTTTTCTTTGAGGCTGTGGTCCCAGCTCTCTTCAGGTCATTGACCAGGTCCTGCCGTGTAGTTCTGGGCTGATCCCTCACCTTCCTCATGATCATTGATGCCCCACGAGGTGAGATCTTGCATGGTGCCCCAGACCGAGGGAGATTGACCATCATCTTGAACTTCTTCCATTTTCTAATAATTGCGCCAACAGTTGCTGCCTTCTCACCAAGCTGCTTGCCTATTGTCCTGTAGCCCATCCCAGCCTTGTGCAGGTCTACAATTTTATCCCTGATGTCCTTACACAGCTCTCTGGTCTTGGCCATTGTGGAGAGGTTGGAGTCTGTTTGATTGAGTGTGTGGACAGGTGTCTTTTATACAGGTAACGAGTTCAAACAGGTGCAGTTAATACAGGTAATGAGTGGAGAACAGGAGGGCTTCTTAAAGAAAAACTAACAGGTCTGTGAGAGCCGGAATTCTTACTGGTTGGTAGGTGATCAAATACTTATGTCATGCAATAAAATGCAAATTAATTATTTAAAAATCATACAATGTGATTTTCTGGATTTTTGTTTTAGATTCCGTCTCTCACAGTTGAAGTGTACCTATGATAAAAATTACAGATCTCTACATGCTTTGTAAGTAGGAAAACCTGCAAAATCGGCAGTGTATCAAATACTTGTTCTCCCCACTGTATATACAACGGTGCATTCAAAGACTGACATTAATTGAGCAACATTTTATTAGAGCATTCAGCGTGATTTTGTGCTCAAAGTGAATAAAGAGGATGAGAAGAATACTGTTGACTAATATTCAGACCCCTTGACTTTTTCCGCATTTTGTTACGTTACAGCCGTATTCTAAAATTGATTAAATTGTTTTTTTCCTCATCAATCTACAAACAATACCCCAAAAAAGACAAACCAAAAACAGGTTTTTTGAAATTTTTGCAAATGTATAAAAAATGAAAAATTATATCATCAAATTTACATAAGTATTCAGACCCTTTCCTCAGTACTTTGTTGAAGCGCCTTTTGCGATTATAGACTCTAGTCTTTTTGGGTATGACACTACAAGCTTGGCACACCTGTATTTAGGGAGCTTCTTCCATTCTTCTCTGCAGATCCTCTCAAGCTCTGTCAGGTTGGATGGGGAGCGTCGCTGCAAAGTTAATTTCAGGTCTCTCCAGGGATGTTCGATCGGGTTCAAGTCCGGGCTCTGGCTGGGCCATTCAAGGACATTCAGAGACTTGTCCCGAAGCCACTCCTGTGTTGCCTTGGCTGTGTGCTTAGGGTCGTTGTCCTGTTGCAAGATTAATCTTCGCCCCATTCTGAGGTCCTGAACACTCTGGAGCAGGTTTTCATCAAGGATCTTTCTGTACTTTGCTCCGTTCATCTTTCCCTCGATCCTGACTAGTCTCCTAGTCGCTGCCGCTGAAAAACATCCCCACAGCATGATGCTGCCACCACCATGCTTCACCGTAGGGATGGTGCCAGGTTTCCTCCAGACGTGACGCTTGGCATTCAGGCCAAAGAGTTCAATCTTGTAATAAATGTAATATTTGCAGGGTTTTTTTATTTTTATAAATGTGCAACAATTTCTAAAAATCTGTTTTGCTTTGTCATTATGGGGTATTGGGTGTAGATTGATTAGGAAAAAACAAATAAGAATAAGGCTGTTATGTAACAAAATGTGGAAAAAGTAAAGGGGTCTGAATACTTCCGAATGCACTGTAGCTCTGTTCAAATCGGTCAATTATTGGTTACTTCTTGCATCTCGGATCGGTTGGCTTGTGCAATTCTTGGTTACTTCTTGGTGATTATTATTGGTTGTTGCAACTAGAAATTTCCAAGGAGTCACAATTACCCTTGATTTTAGAGCCATACGATAAGTTCACCATTTTACATTGTTTTCATGGTAACTTATATGAAGGGGGTATACATAACACATCCCTAACATCTGGCGTAAATACTTCATAACACCTTAATAAATGTTGTGCCAATCCGTGCCAATATATCCTCAAAACACTGACTTCGAGGGCATTATCACATTTATACAACGGGTTATCAACATATTCAAATAATGATTGACATATTTTCATTAAAAACTTTATTTTGATGAATCTATTCATACTATTTCATCCTTCCACAAGATATAGTCCTGATAAAATCTAGGGTTGCTACCCAAGCTGACTGGTCATTTGTTCTATCGGTTCGCTTGCCAGAGACGCGACCCAGTCGTTCAGGCTTTTTGTTCGTTATATATGGATACGACCCAGTCGTTTGTTCAAAATGTCTTATCTCTTGCTTGCTAGCTAGTCAACTACGGCTAACTTACAGTCACGTCAAGCAGTGCAGCCAGAATAACAACAGTAGCTGCATGTGCATTTGTTTAAGCTGTTTTCTAGTGACATTTATTTGGATTCATCCATAACAATGAGCTAATGAGGCACAATATCACCTGGCATAGAAAATGTGCTCACTCTTTAGGACACTGTTGTTCAGAGGAGTTAGCCAACAACACAGCTAACACAATCACTTCAAACTGCAGCTGGAAAGACTGCAAACTAGTTGAACTTCATTTCGATAGACCTTTTGTTCAATTGAATTTTTTTGTATATATCCATAAAAATGATGCCAGCTGATTCATGATTTAGACTGGCTGAGAAACGCTGCCTGCCTGTCTGTCTCGTCCCGACTCCCGACACGTTCATTACTATAGCACAGCTTGAGATCGAATTAGAAAATTGAAACAATGTTGCAAATGTCGGAGAGACAGGTTTATACAAATCTCTGCTGTTGAAAACTAAATTATAGTCTAAAAGAAATGTGAGATAATGTCTAGATGCTTTTTATAGTGGAGATCATGTTTATAAATTGCCTGGCTAGGCTGATGAGAGTTAATCATAGATTTAGCCAGTGGTAACTTGTGGAATAGACACCAGCTGGAATGTGGTTTTACCAATCAGCATTCAGAATTAGAACCACCAGTTGTATAAAAAGTATTTATGTAACATCCTTGTCATTCATGACATAAATGTGGGACAGTTTGTCAGATTATTTTGGAATCTATTTCAACTCCTCATGAACCATGCTATTTTCTGTCATCATTTTCTGTTACTGTTTTCATTTGGCAGATGTTTTTATCATAACAAACTTATAGTAGGTTGCAGTCAGTGGAGGGTGTTTGAAATGTACGTAGATACTTGAATAACAATTATAACCTTTCAAAATTATAGTCATACGATACACATGGCTTTGATAAAGTATACTTGTTCTAATTGCACTCATGGTGATTTATTGCAGGCAATTTATTGTTGGATTCTAGGAGAGTTTGTCGATTCGTCTTTTTTCTAGAGACCCCCATACCTCTCATTGTGATAGGTCTGCATTCCTATAGACAACTTGAAAGCCTTTTTTGTGAAATTCAGATAGCGCTTAACAGTATCTGCCCAAGTGCTGAGCTCCAATGGGGTATTACAATGACATTCTACGTTGTCATTTTTCAGTGGATCGTTTTAATTCAGTCCTTGTAGCTCCTTTTGAGTGGTTAACCACACGTTCCATGCTACTCTCTTCATTGTCAAGCCTTGGGGTCATTTGTATAGTGTAATATGTACGCCTTTTAGGCCTCATACACTCTTACAACATTTAGTTTAAAAGGCCCACTATACCTTAAAAGGCCCACTATACCTTAAAAGGCCCACTCCTATGTGGGCTACAAAACAATACAGAAAGGACCTCGAAAGAACTAAGGTTGATATTTATTTAATCTAATGTAATATTTCTATTGGTGCTTGATATGAGAGCTATCCTTTTAACACTAGAACCGCCTGACCTTTCAGCCTATAAGTACCCGCTAGAGAACGTTGCCGGGCATCCCCGTTAGCATATACATCAGATGCATATCAACCCGCAAGATGCAGCAAACCTAAGCACCAACGCTTGATAAATAGTGCATCAAATATTATAAATGATTAATTGCATGAAGAAATATTTGTGGAAATATATAAATAAATCAAAAAGTAATGACAATAGTTATTTGTTTAGATAGAGTCAAGGATATGTCCTAGAAAAAATGTAGGCTTATAGCCTGTTTTCTTTTGCCTTACAATAAAAACATTACAGTGTAATCTAGTTTATCAACTGTATTTGTAGATTAGATTAGTAATAGAGTTATAGTAATTAATAAAGTCCAGTTACAGCTTCTTTTGACAAAGTAGAAACAAAAAAATATAATAATTATATAACCAGCCAGGTGCACGTGACATTATTTGCTGTATTCTTAAACAAAAGCACCAGTGCATGAACACTTGTAAAGGATGAATTGCATAAAGAAATATTAGTGGAAATATATTCATGACATGATATGAAAACAGTAATTTGTTGATGGTATCAGACATGGCTCTGTTCTGGTTTTTCTGCGGCGAGGCTCAGGCATTGGAGGTGGAGGTTCGAAGTCAACATCAAAATCAGATGAAGACTCTTCATCAGCAACGCCGATTTCAAGCTCAATATCTGATCCTCTATCCGACTCCAACTCATCTAAGCTCTGCAGCATTTGCAATGCTGTCAGTGCATCCATTCGTTTGGTTCGGCCATCCATTGTGAACTACTGTAAGGTTTATGTTCAGAGAGGTCTCTGGAAACCTTTATGGTTTTCAGGTTTGGTGTCCAGAGACCTTTCTGGAATTCTCTGTTTCTTTTGGAATTGGTCCCCAATTAGAGGCAGCTGCGCCGCATTGCCTCTAATTGGGGAGCCAATTTATGTTCAGCATTCCCACCTGTTTGTGGGTTTTTGTGTGTGTTCCTTTGTGTTCGCGCCGGTTCATGGTCGCTGTCTCTCCTTTTGTTATTTTTGTGCATTCGTATTAATAAAAGGAATGTTATCTCACTACAGCTCTGCGCCTCGGGTCCTGTCTCATGGCGATCTTGACAGAAAAACCCACCACCAAAACGGGACCAAGCAGGGCTGGACATTGGGGGAACTCTCAGAGAAATGGGGATAATCTCGAAGGAGGAGTTCCTCCACTACAGAGCTCAGGAACAAGGCTGGGGTCCTGAGCAGCGGCACCGTCAACGGAGGCCACGTCGGCGGTCCAGGAGGTTGGACCAGCATGGAGCCCCGAAGAACCCCCAAACTGTCCGGTACCACCAGTGCTGGTTCCCCGCACCAGACCTCCAGTGCGTGCGCCCAGCCCGGTGCCTCCAATGCCGGCTCTACGCACCAGACCTCCGGTGCGCCTCCCCAGTCCGGTATGACCTGTGCCGGCTCCCCACACCCAACCTCCAGTGCGTGCGTCCAGCCCATTCCTCCAGTACCGGCCCCACGCACCAGACCTCCGGTGTGCCTCCCCAGCTCGTTAGCGCCAGTACTGGTTCCTAGCCCGGTGGCGCCAGTGCGTATCCTCAGCTTGGTAGCACCAGTACCGGTTCCTAGCCCGGTGGCGCCAGTGCCAGTTCCTAACCCGGTAGCTCCAGTGCCAGTACCTAGACCGGTAGCTCCAGTGCGTGTTCCCAGCTCAGTAGCGGCATTACCGGTTCCTAGCCCAGTGGCGTCAGGGGGTGTCCCCAGCTTGGTAGCACCAGTTCCGGTTCCTAGTCCGGCGGCTTCAGTGCGTGTCCCCAGCTTGGTAGCGCCAGTACTGGTTTCTAGCCTGCTGGCACCAGTGCCGGTTCCTAGCCCGGTAGCTCCAATGCCGGTACCTAGCCCGGTAGCTCCAGTGCCGGTACCTAGCCCGGTAGCTCCAGTGCATGTCCCCAGCTGGGTAGCGCCAATTCCGGTTCCTATCCCGGTGGCTCCAGCGCGGTAACGCTAGTGCCGGAGCAGTCCACTCCACCGGTGCCCAGTCCGGGACCGGTCGTCAGCCCCGATCCAGTGTCGGAGCAGTCCACTCCACCAGTGCCCAGTCAGGGAAAGGGCTACAGTCCTGCTCCTGAGCCGGAGCCCCCGCCTGACCTGGTGCAACGTCCGGCACAAGGTCCAGAACCCCCACCAACGCCTGTTCGACTCCCTGAACCCCCCTCTGCAGGTGTTACTAGTCCGCACCTTGGGGGGGGAGGGGGGTACTGTAAGGTTTGGTGTCCAGAGACCTCTCTGGAATTCTCTGTTTCTTTTGGAATTGGTCCCCAATTAGAGGCAGCTGCGCCGCATTGCCTCTAATTGAGGAGCCTATTTTTGTTCAGCATTCTCACCTGTGTTTGTGGGTTTTTGTGTGTGTTCCTTTGTGTTCGCGCCGGTTCATGGTCGCTGTCTCATGCACTGGAGCATGCACTGGAGTTACCGGGCTAAGAACCGGCACTGGGGCCACCAGGCTAGAAACCGGTACTGGCGCTACCAAGCTGGGGACACGCTCACTACATCTTCGTTATAGTTTAGGGGTAGTTTCGATGGGCCGGCTGTGCAGGCTGACTGGCATCGTTAGTTTCCCGCTCATTAAGTTGGATAAAGTCAAGGATATGTTTTGCATTATTCTAAGGGCCTACTGTAACACATAGCATGTTTTCATTTCTCTTACAATTCATGTGATTAGTAATATATTTACAGTAAATAAATAGTCCTGTAACAGCTCTTTTTAAAACGTAAAAGAGAATGGTATCAACCCACAAGGCGCCTGGTCAAATTATTAACATGAGAGCCAACGCTGTTAAATTGGAATAACACAAACTCATAATTACACAATTATCTTTCTAAATTAAATCAACCTCTTATCATTCAGTTAGGCCTAATTTAAATTTGGTTGTGAAGTAACTTGCACAATTATCGCCCATTCCATCCATTTGTCATTCATTCAGTGGGCTAGCATCGTTTGCTTCGCTGGATAGAGTTAAGGATATGTTTAGCATCATCCTAAAGGCCTACTGCAACATGTAGCATGTTGTTGTTTCCATTACAATACATTTGATTAGTAATAGAGTTACAGTAAATAAAACAGTCAAACATAAACAAGAATGGTATTAACCCCTAAGGTCAAATTATTTGCTGTTGATAAATAGGCATAACACAAACTCATTACACTATTGTCTTTCTAAATTAAATCAACCTCTTCACCCTCCTTATCATTCAGTTAGGACTAATTTAAATTCAATTGTGAAGTAAGGTGTACAATAATTGCCTATTCATCCATTTGTCATTCATTAAGTGAGGAGAGAGAGAAACATTAGCGCCTGGCTGGGTACCAACATCCTACAGCACATTGTCCTGGTGGGTTAAATAATGTAGGAATAGGTGTGAAACAAACAAGTAAAAAGGCTCTAAATACTTTTCTGTTTGTGACAAATGAGCAGTGTAAAATACAAACATTTAGGAAATATCAGGGAAGGAGCAGTTGATAGCTTTTTTGGGGGGGGGACATTATTATATTTACAAAATCAAACATCAGTGGTTGTTGGTGGTTCAAGTGTTAATAGTAATTTTGTAAGCTTTATGCCTTGCATTGAGATAGATACCGTCTTCTATCAGTAAAATGTGTTTGTCCTGCTAAGACAAAATCAGTATTTGAATTATAGCTCTTACTTACCTACCCTTCAATTCTACTTCTGCTTAAATTTGAAGTAGTAAAGCCATTTTCATAATGCTATGAGTAAATACATGTAGCATGCAGCACTTTTACCACAATGAGGTTTAAATATGCTGTAATGAAGAGGCCTCCATGGTAGTTCTAATAGCCTAGAGCTACACAACAGCAGCACCATTTTCAGCAGGGAAAATGCCTGATCTGGATTGAATATACCCTCGTTTTTAGTTTTCCGTAGTTCTGCTTACCTATGCCTTTTTTACATTTACATTTTAGTCATTTAGCAGACACTCTTATCCAGAGCGACTTACAAGTTGGTGCATTCAACTCAGGATAGCCAGCTGGACAACCACGTCTCCATCACAGTACATTTATTTAAACAAGCAGCTGTGAGCAAAGTCAGTGCAATCAGGGAAATAAGTCTGGTGATAGTTTAGACAAAAGACCAGTGTTAGTAAAGTTCATTTTTATTTTGTTTAAGGGGGGGGTTTGGGGGGTAGAAGGATTACTGTTATACTATTCCAGGTATTCCTTAAAGAGGTAGGGTTTGAAGTGCCTCCTTTTTAAAAAAATTGGACTTTTTTAAGCTTTTTGATGGAGATAAACATGTGGTGTTTATGGTCCTATTCCTATGTAATTATAATGTACAGTGACACAAGTCAATTTCAAAGATCTAATTGGTATAAGCTCATGAAATAATGTGCCACGCTTGCACTTAACCATCATTCAATTTGCTCCTCCCTGCTCTCCTGAATTGACAGTGAGTAATTTATAGAAAATCACAACCAATTTGTGACACTTGTCACATCTGGTTTACTTGATAGAGGAGGAATTCTAGTCACCAGTACTCCAATCATTACCCATGACTCTATAGAATAGTATGCCTCATATTTCTATCAGGCCAATTGCTCCTGTCAAGTAGTACAGCGTCTTGTTTTCATGACTCTACAAGGATCTTGGAGAGATGGAAGATGGATTGTCGAAATCCTGTAGACGTTGCTCTCTCAATACAAACTTTTGAATTATCTGCTGAAATTAATCGGATTCTATTGGTATTTTAGAATATAATTTCCAATTCAAAGTGTAGAGCAAACAGTTGCAAAAGTCAGTTATTAACGCGGCATAACCTTTTTTCTTCCTTCCTCCTCAAATATATTTTACAACAGTCAAAGTGTCACCCCACTGTGTCCTAAGGGAATGCATTCAAACTGCAGACTAGAGACTAGAGACAGGAAGATTAAAACACTAGCATTGTCAGAAGACTATTTTCTAAATATATTTTTCAAGATAAAAATGTCTTGCTCCAAGCCCCTTTTCTTTTCCACCCAAAATATGGAAATTGATTATATTTTATTAAATCTAATATATTAATTTAGCTTTGCTTTGCAAATCTTCCCATTTTCATAATAACACATTTTCAAATTAATCTTGCTTGATCAATGTATTTCACACAATGCAATAGTAACTTAGTGCCAAAGACAGGGGAAGCATACAAAACAGACATCTTCCTTTGGACGGAACATAGAGGATAGAGTACATGGTGAACATAGAGGATAGAGTACATGGTGAACATAGAGGATAGAGTACATGGTGAACATAGAGAATAGAGTACATGGTGAACATAGAGGATAGAGTACATGGTGAACATAGAGGATAGAGTACATGGTGAACATAGAGGATAGAGTACATGGTGAACATAGAGGATAGAGTACATGGTGAACATAGAGGATAGTGTACAACAGGAGTGTACATGGTGAACATAGAGGATAGGGTACATGGTGAACATAGAGGATAGTGTAGAACAGGAGAGTACATGGTGAACATAGAGGATAGGGTACATGGTGAACATAGAGGATAGTGTACAACAGGAAAGTACATGGTGAACATAGAGGATAGTGTACAACAGGAGTGTACATGGTGAACATAGAGGATAGTGTACAACAGGAGTGTAGACAGTGTCCCTTCAGTTTGGTTTCCACTAGATAACACAGCCACAAAGTCAGATTCCACAGACGCTTCTTCATTTAAGGTTAGGGTTAGGCATAAGGTTAGCAGTATGGTTAAGGTTATGGGGGTGGGGTGGGTGGGGTAAAGATACAAAGGTGGGCAGAATATTACCTAAGGTCACAGACTACTTAACAACTGTGATTGTCTTTGATTTCTTTGACTTAGAAATACTTTTTAAAACAGTTTTTGAAACTTTCCAACAATCTCTCTCCTACAGTCCTTGACACATAATTTACTACTGTCAAAAAATTGCCTCAAAAAGGCCAAGCATTTCACTGTGGTCTCTTTCTCTCCAGCAATGTGTCACATTTTGCTAAACCACCTCATTAAACCATATAAGTGGAGTGGCTGTCATGGTTGACACAGGTGTGCCTTAGTCCAGGGCTAAATTGTGCTTGTGTTGGCACCCTGTCTGCACCCTGACTGTCACCAATTTTGGAGTGTCAGGGAAAAGAGATGTGAGTGCCAAGCTGACCCTTAAGAATGATCACACCTCCACCATGGCTTGTCAGTCAGGCCAGGATTTGCCGACGTCTGTATTGCTGCCCTAAACTGTGTTCCTCTGTGTGGGATGGAAAGAGGCGAGAGGATATGAGGAGATTGATTGGCAGATATTTATGTGTGGTCTCATACCACTGGCTCCCAAAGAGCAGAAACCTATTAGCTCAAGTTGAGCGTGATTTCCTTGGAGACATGGGGGGGGGAAAGTCAATTTTGGCAAGTGAGTAGATACGTCAAATGACTCAATTAATCAATTCCCGTGCTAAATTGAAGGTGTTTAGAATATGTTGTTTCATCACAGCGCTCATGCTGTTGCTCAGTACATGTATTTTTCTCCCTGAATCTCAATTATTAGATGGTGCACTTCCCATTCATAACCATCATTCTGTATACTGCAGTCCTGACTTGTCTCATTGTAGCACCTGGTAGTCTGCAGTTATTGCTGCTTATTTTTGGACTATTCTTAAATGGGATAGTCAAATGGAGTGTTGCATCCATTTCGGATAAGCAGTTTGGTTTTTCAATGAATTCTGAGTGGCCAGTAATGTATTGCAACAATGTTTCCGACTGACTGCTCTGCAAACGGTGGGGCTACAGATGCTACTTTGCCTGGTGCCTCTCTGAGCTGATTTCAACAATCTATTATCCCCTCATTACGTCCATTTGTCCATTCCAGCCCTGCCAGCCTTTTAAAATGTATTGAAAAATGAAATTATAGGGATTTCAACCCATGGATCAGCCTCCATTGTTTCTGTGAAGACCTTTCAAAACAATGTCTGAATGAATATATTCAGACATTCTGAATACAAGGCCACACTTTGGCCTAATCTCAACAACTAATCACTTTCACTGAAATGGGCAGAAAATACATACTATATTCATCTTCTAATATTTTTTAAGGAGTGCTGGAATTACAATTGTAAATTCTAATATTCCGAAGTGCTATATACAACTAGGAGCATTTGCATGATTTTACAAAATGTTGTTACAGCATGCTTTCATATAGACAGGTTGGTTGTTTAGCAACAAAACTATGCACAACTATAGGGGAAAACAGACAGCTTAGATTGTTTACAACATCCAAACTATATTTTGTCTCCAATGTTTATTGAAGTTACAGTTGTTGGTTAGCTAGATTGCAATTTTTTTTGCCATATTACCATTTACATGAATTCAGTCCAAACACCTCAAAACAAGACCTGGTATCAACGAGCTGAAACGACGTACTTACGATTCCCCACATTCCAGGTTTTTCTTTATTTGTACATTTTTCTACATTGTAGAATAATAGTGAAGACATCAAACCTATTAAATAACACACATGGAATCTAGTAGTAACCAAAAAAGTGTTAAACAAATCTAAATATATTTTATATTTGAGATTCTTCAAAGTAGCCACCCTTTGCCTTGATGACAGCTTTGCACACGCTTGGCATTCTCTCAACCAGCTTCATGAGGTAGTCACCTGGAATGTATTTCAATTAACAGGTGTGCCTTGTTAAAATTTAACTTGTGGAATGTATTTCCTTTTATGCATTTGAGCGAACCAGTTGTGTTATGGTATACAGAAGATAACCCTATTTGGTAAAAGACTAAGTCCATATTATGGCTCAAATAAGCAAAGAGGGACTCGAGTGAGATAGAAATAGCATACAAGGCGTTTTACTATGGCTTCAGCAGTGCATGGCTGAACGAACCAAGTCTTGTGCCCTGGGAAGGCCCGCCTCTTGGCATCGAAGAGAACATTTAGCAGTTTTCAAGCAAGTTTTCTACAATTGTACACGCCTTTGTTTTGGTAAAAAGCTGAGGGATGGACCTGGAGAAATGTAACCACTGAAATTCATAGACAGAGCAATGGATGCAAGGACTGACCATTCATGATATAAAAATTATAGTTTTAATAATGTTTTGACATTGTTTATTTACGTTTACATTGTTTACAAACATTGGAGTAATAAAAACATACATTTTGGGTTCTGATGGGGTTCGACAGTTGAACTAAACCAATTATACATTTTTCAACTTAATACTACTTGTATTTTTGTATTTTTACGTACACTAAATGCACTGTCATTTAAATATATAATCCTTAGTTACTACATCGATTTTTGATTGAATATCATGATATACCCATTGATAACTTGTAAATGGTCAGTCCTTGCATCCATTGCTCTGTCTATGAATTTGAGTGGTTGCATTTCTCCAGGTCCATCCCTCAGCTTTTTACCAAAACAAAGGCGTGTACAATTGCAGAAAATTAGCTTGAAAACGGCTAAATGTTCAAAGAGACCTTTAAAGGCCTTTAAAATGTTCCTTCCCAGGGCCCAAGACTTGGTTCGTTCGGCCATGCACTGCTGAAGTCATAGAAAAAACGCCTTGTGTGCTATTTCTATCTCACTCGAGTTATAAGGGGGTCCCTGATGAATTTGCTATCACAAAAGGCCCCAAAAAGTTTGAGAACCCCTGGAATAAGCCACTCATACAGAAACCATTAATGAACAAGCTCTACCCATTTGTCAGTCAATAGCCCTGCATTGCTTTTTCCAAACCCTTTCAATATACAGTACGTACATGTTTTTATATTATGCATTCTATTTTATGGGAAATACAGCAGTTAGTATGATTGGATTCAGCAGGTTACAGTGTAAACCAGGGATAGTCCGGAGGCATTTTCTCCCCTCAGCCGGACTGTGTGTATTTTCAAGTTTCATAATTAATGCACAGCACTACTGAGATGCTCTACTTTCCTGTGGTTGAAAGGTCAGACACCAGAAAATGTGTCTTTCCGTCCGACCACTGCTAAAACCCATTTCAAAACACAGCCACTATCAGATTGAACTGTCAGGACAGCTCTGGACCTGCAGTCTCTCACAGCACTGTAGTAGACCAATGAGACCCTGCCCAGAAGTGTAGAGAGATGCAGGAACAGACAATAGTGCATCGTGATCATATCCATCCTCAGCTGTAGACGCGTCACCCACTACTGTATGTATTCCATAGCATCATTACCTGCTCTTGGTCCATGAAGAGGTTTAATTTCAATAGGTTTCCATGGTAATGCTTTTATGAGTAATTTGTTAAATCATATAACTACTGGCTCTTGCGGCCCTTTGGCCCTGAAGGATCTGCGTCAAGGATCCCTCTCTAATGAACAGAGTCACGGCTATAGTATCAGACAGAGGAACATGGAGACACTCCTCACATTCATTAATTTGATCTGGAACGCAGAGGCTTTTTCCTGCACATTAAAGGTGTTAATGAAGAGGCAGGAGGGACGCTAGCCATGGGGTGGAGACACTCAGCGGTCACATTGTTTTTATTTGAAGGTTTAGTTTGAGTTCAGTTCTCTCTTGTGATCAGACTCCCCTTTTAGCTGTTTAACCCATTACCCTGTCTCTTTGTTGCTGTCTCTCCCTCTTCGTCTCTTTCTGCTTCTCCTTCACCTGTGCTGAGGTGTGTTTCCATGCGTGGGAGACTCTCCCTATCGTGAATAATGCACGTCAACAGCAAAGGTCGAATGGAATGGTTACCTAGAGATAATGACTGGAGCGATGGTACCCGGGTGCCACCAGATTGCCAAGTGTCTGAGCCTGTCATAAAGCGACATGGGAGGAGGGCTTTGGAGGCTCACTGAGTCCTTTAGCCATCATGAATGTCAAAAAAGGAAAACCAAATCAAATCAAATTGTATTTCTAATAATGCCGAGTTAAGATAAAAAAAATACAGAGTCGATGTGCAGGGGTACGAGGTAATTGAGGTAGCTATGTACATACAGTAGCTAGGCAACCGGATAGATAATAGACAGTAGCAGCAGCTTATGTGGTGAGTGTGAATGTTTCAAGTTTCAAGATTTTAAGTACAGTGAAATGCCTTTCTTGCCAGCGCTAACCACAATGCAGTAATCAATAACAATATAATACTAAAAACGTAGAACAAAAACACACAAGATATAAGAATAAGAACACAGTAAGGTAAGTAAACATACTATATACAGGGTCAGTTCCAGTACCATATTTACAATGTGCATGGATACTGAATTGATAGAGGTAGATACAGTATGTATAGGGGGAAAGGTGACTAGGCATCAGGATATATGATAAACAGAGTAGCAGCAGCATATGCTGAATGGTGATTGCATATGAGTGGGTGTGTGTAGAGTCCGTATAAATGTATCTGCATATTATGTTTTTGTGATCAAATGATGGAGTGTGTGTAGTGTGTAGGGCTCTGTGAGTGTGCATAGAGGCAATGCAAAATAATAATACAATGCAACTTAGATAGTCCATGTAGCCATTGTGCTAGCTATTTAGTTAACTATTTAGCAGTCTTATGGCATGGGGATAGAAGCTGTTCAGGAGCCTGTTGGTGTCATGCTTGATGCACCGGTACTGCTTGCTGTTAGGAAGCAGAGAGAACAGTCTATGGCTTGGGTGGTTGGAGTCTTTAACTTTCCGGCCTTCCTTTCCTGATATAGAGGTCCTGGATGGCAGGGAGCTCGGTCCAAGTGATGTACTGGGCTGTCTGCACCACCCTCTGTAGCGCCATGCTAGCGAGAGTGGTGATATTGCCATACCAAGTAGTGATACAGCCAGTCAAGATGCTATCAATGGTAATGCTATAGAACTTTTAGAGGATTTGAGGGTCCATGTCGAATCTTGTGTGTGTGTGTGTGTGTGTGTGTGTGTGTGTGTGTGTGTGTGTGTGTGTGAGTGTGTGTGTGTGTGTGTGTGTGTGTGTGTGAGTGAGTGAGTGAGAGTGTTGGGATGTCAGTGTATGAATGTGTGTGCATAAACCTGAGTGTACAAAATATTAGCAACAGCTCTTTCCATGACTGACCAGGTGAATCCAGTTGAAAGCTATAATCCCTTTTTGATGTACCCAATCCGGGACCAGCCGTCTGCTCCGCCTCAGTGCCAGAGCAGTCCGCTCCACCGGTGCCCAATCCGGGTCCAGCCGTCTGCTCCGCCTCAGTGCCAGAGCAGTCCGCTCCACCGGTGCCCATTCCGGGTCCAGCCGTCTGCTCCGCCTCAGTGCCAGAGCAGTCCGCTCCACCGGTGCCCAGTCCGGACCCGGTGGTTTTCCCCGCTCCATGGCCGGAGCCGTTTGCCCCACCGGTGCCCAGTCCGGGCCCGGTTGTTTTCCCCGCTCCATGGCCGGAGCCGTTTGCCCCACCGGTGCCCAGTCCGGGCCCGGTTGTTTTCCCCGCTCCATGGCCGGAGCCGTTGGCCCCACCGGTGCCCAGTCCGGGCCCAGCGATAAGGAGGGGCCATGGAAAAAAACTGTCCACGTCGCCGGAGCCAGAGCCGCCCCCAAATGACTAGTTTTTCCCTCCCAAATTAACCCCCCCATGTTATTGTGTGCCTTTTTTTTTGGCGTCCGGGAGTCCGCGCCTTGGGGGGGGGTACTGTCAGGCTCTGGCCATAGAGAATAGGCTTCTCTATGTAGCTTGGTCAGAGTCTGACAGTGTCGTTCTTTTCTGTTTCTTTGTTGGTTTTGGGTGGATCTCTAATTAGAGGCAGCTGCTACCCGTTGTCTCTAATTAGGGATCCAATATATGTTGAGTCTGTCCTTCACTTGGGGTGGGTTGTTATCGATGTATGTCGCAGTCACGGTGAGTAAGTGTGTTTCTTTTCGTCCGTTCATTTGGTGTGTTTTGAACGTGACGTTAGTCGAGTAGTGTTTGTTTCTGTTCTTTAGTTCGTCAGTCGTGGTTTTGTTTATACATAGTATTTATGTAATTTCCTTACATAGTATAAATAAAAGATGACAAACTATAATCACTGCGCTGCGTCTTGGTCTCGCTATGCACCCGAACGTGACAGCCATGTAGCACTCTTCTGTCTATAACATGAGCTTCTCAGTATGTGTAGGTAATCCTTTCTAACGCCTCTTTTTTTTAAAAACTGCAAAAAAGACCCCTCTCCAGATTACATCTTCAAACTAAGGGCAACTATGGCATCCGTGACAGAGAGGGAGAAGCAATCATCAATGTATACGGCAAAGAGAATCTAGCTAGCTACATTTTCAGATATTACACATTTTTTGTCAGAAAGCCGTTTTCATTGCAAGTTACTGTTAACTAGCTAGCTAACGTTAGCTGGCTGGCTGGCTCGTCAACATTATTTTTATGATCTGTGTAGCAACATTATTCTTATCTCAGTGCCATTTGCATTGCTAGTTATAGCCTAATGTTAGCTAGCTAGCTAACATTGAACCTAGTTGGTTAGTTTTAGCTACCTGTAGATTAATGCAGGGTACTAACATTATGAGTTTTGATTATGGTTCATTGATTAGCTAGCTAGCTACATGTCTAATTAAAAGACTCCACTATTCAAGTAACCATTTCACTGTACAATTTACACCTTCTGTATCCTGTGCATGTGTCAAAATGTTGATATAGTTTGTGTTTGCCAGAGACGGTAATGTGAAGAACAACATGCACCAAAGTCAAATTAGGATATAAGGTTAGGCCAATGAGATAGTGTCCAAGTTCTACAGTTCTCAGGTAGAATGGCCTGCTTTAATTTCATCACACTCACAACCGTAAGCTATTTTCTGTAATTAGCTCGCCATTAACTTGTATATAATGATCTTGTTGTGAGTTTATTTTCCTGTAATAATGAATACAAATTAGCTAAAGACGTTGCCAGCTATATAATACTCATTATTTGACCTGGCTAGCCAGCTAACTTAACATTAGCTAGCTAGCTAACAAGCTAGAAAATAACCAAAACATTGCTTAGAAAGTAGATTTTAGATGCCTGGTTTGCTAGATTGATTGGTGTATACTAAATTCATTTTCAAACGGATGGGTTTATTGGTGTTAAAATACACCAGTTATGCTATTTTGGACCACCGGGCTGCTTATGTTAAGCAGCCTGTTGTTTTTGTGTTTATACTTTTTCATAACGACAAGTTTGATGTCGCACAACAATATAATTTTCATAATGTCACTGCTACAACTGTATACAGATATGTCGATAGACGTAGTATAAACCAGTCTTTGGAGGTTAAGTATGCTACCGTACTCACCTTACTGTTTAGCACATGACCTCACATGAATGCTTAAAGAGATGGGTGGGGCTAAGGCTTAAGATACTGAATGGGTGTAGTCAAAGAAGAATTCTCCAGTAGGTGTACCAAAACATTCAAGGGCCATTTGCTAAAAAGTGGGGTTACAAGTTTATCAACTTTCAAAGCACAATTACTTTCCCATTGTTCCTCAACTGTAGTGTATGATATACAATTTTCTAGCTCAACTTTTATCCAATGTCAAAAACTCAATTTCAAATTTTGCTACATAAGAACGAATCGATGCGGTCGACACATATTAGGAAGGTTTTCCTAATGTTTTTTATACTCAGTGTAGAGTCAGTGCAAGAGAGTTTGTGCAAAAAAGGGTCAATGCAGGTAGTCAGAGTTAAGACTCCCGGTTTCACGGTAAATTACTGTTAATTAACATGAAGACGTTTAGCACTGCCAGGACTCCTCGCGTACAAGCTGCTGATGTGCGCCTTTGGAACATCTACATTTGATAAAGTCTAATAAATCAATTGAACATACACCATCACAAGAAATCCATTATGTTAGCAAGAGGGACATATGAAGTGGCTCTGTTGAGTGTAAAAGTAATAATTTGAAACAGGTCCTATACAGTAGATTTTAAAGTTTTTTGGCAACTTTAGTTTTGAATGATATGTGGGCTGCATGATGCGACTATAGGCTATTGATGCTTTTAAAAAGAGCTTGCGCTCTGTTCCTTGCCTCAGGCTGCACACGCCTCAAGTGATGGTATTTTCACCCATCAGACTATTCTCAATGTAATATTGTCTTTACTAATAAGTACAATTTGTTTCGATTTAGAATGACCCATTATAAAATGGCAAGACAAAAAAGACGTCATCCATATGCACTGGAATAGCGAATGGAGGCCACTTTCCCACTGGTATGTTAATTCACTCATGTCGGGTAGGCTACTCCAGTTACACTATATATAAAAAAGTATGTGGACACACCTTCAAATTACTGGATTCGGCTATTACAGGTACACCCGTTGCTGACAGGTGTATAGAATCAAGCACACAGCCATGGAATCTTCATAGGAAAAACATTGGCAGTAGAATGGCCTTACTGAAGAGCTCATTGACTTTCAACGTGGCACTGTCATAGGATGCCACCTTTCAGTTCGTCAAATTTCTGCCCTGCTAGAGCTACCCTGGTCAACTGTAAGTGCAGTTATTGTGAAGTGGAAACGTATAGGAGCAACAACGGCTCTGTTGCAAAGTGGTAGGCCACACAAGCTCACAGAATGAGACCGTCGAGTGCTGAAGCGCACAGCGTGTAAAAATTGTCTGTGCTCAGTTGCAACCCTCACTACCGAGTTCCAAACTGCCTCTGGAAGCAACGTCAGCACAATAACTGTTCGTCGGGAGCTTCATGAAATGGGTTTCCATGGCCCAGCAGCCTGTAGTGCATTTCACTGCACTACAGATGATATTCCGCCCAAACTCTGTATGCCACGGGCTCGCCAGCCCTGTTCCTGCAGTTACTCAGTGCTTAATTTGGGAAACCAAGTTTAATCTGTTCGGGAACATCGATAGTAACATGTTTTCACAACTAAACATATTTCATTAAACTGTTGACAGCCACTCTCTCTGCACTGGAGAAAGGAATTAAGGAGAGAGGGGAGGAGATGGAAACTTACGGTGGTGAAGTATTCTGTAGCTAAAGGTAATGTGTCAGCCTATTCCTTTTGTAAATATAAAAAATACTATTCTATTCAAAGACAAACACCCTATAATTGTAGGCTAACTCTGAATTTGTTTAATTTAGGCTAGACCAATTATGTAGCCTACCAAAGATATCTTAAATTGCTGTAAGCAATGTATTGTAAAATGGCACAATCATTATTTTAATTCTGGGTTTTTTTCTGGCTTGGGCTCATATATAGGCCTATGCATATGCATAACCTCTAATATGCATATGGGTGTTTTGAATTAATCATCACCTTAGATGTCCATTTCGTTGTGTTAGGCTTTGGAACAACATCCAAAACGACCATGTGTTCCACTCAGTTTCAAACTATTTGTTGAACTTCTTTCTTCAAATTGATCAATCACGTTGAGGTGAGTTTTAAAAGCACACACTGTTTTGATGATACGTTTCTGATGTGATTTTTGATTGCATTTGCATTGATGTCAGAGTGGTTAGAGGGACAATAGAGCCCTAAGTACCAGGCCATAGAGTACCACAGTAAGAGTCATAATACCTATAAAACCTAGCGATCAAACAGGGAAATTTTAGAAACACTTAAAATAAGTGCTGTGTTTCGTGTAGGCTTACTCTGGCATGACATTTTGATAACCTGTAAATCACTATAAATTACTAAGGTTATTTTTATCAATGTGCACTTGTATAACGTTTTGAGGATATGAGGGTCCATGACAAATCTTTTCAGCCTCCTGATGGGGCAGAGGCACTGACGTGCCCTCTTCACAACTGTGTGGATGTGTGTGGACCATGTTAATTCTTTAGTTATGTGGAAATGAGGAACCTGAATCTCTCGACCCTCTCCACTACAGCCCCATCGATGTGGATGGGGTGTGCTCGCCCCTCCCTTTCCAGTAGTCCACGATCAGCTCCTTTGTCTTGCTGACGTTGAGGGAGAGGTTGTTGTCCTGGCACCATACTGCTAGGTCTCTTCTGGCTCATCTCTATAGGCTGCCTCATTGTCAACAGTGATCAGTCCTACCACCGTCGTGTCGTCAGCAAACTTGGTGTAGGATGCGCGGTTACGCAGTCGTGGGTGAACAGGGAATACAGGAGGGGACTAAGCACACACCCCTGAGGGGCCCCTGTGTTGATGGTCAACGTGGCACATGTGTTGTTGCCTACCCTCACCAACTGTGGGTGTTCAGTCCCAGGGTCCTGAGCTTGGTGATGAGCTTTGAGGGCACTATGGTGTTAAATTCTGAGCTGTAGTTTTGGTAAATAGTATGGTCAGCTATTCTAACTCAGGCGAACAAAAACTCAAGACTTCCTGAACACCAGCTGTTAACAAAGAGACACACCCCTCCTCTTATCCGAGTCTTGACGATGCATAGCCATGACTCTAAGAAACATAGGATAGTCTCAAACGGAGCTCATCCAGTTTGTTCTTCATTGACTGCATGTTCGCCAACAAAAACGAGGGCAATGGCTCTTTACATTCTCACCGACATTGTCTCGTCATGAAGCAGCCTCGCTTGCCTCTCTTTTGCCGTCACTTCCTCTTTCGAGTCCCTTGGATCAGGACCTGGTCCGGAGTAAGCAAAACTTCCAGAACTGACTCAATGAAGTAGAAATATTCATCAAAATCGAGGTTCGTGATCTCTGTTCTGATGTCCAGAAGCTGTTTTCGGTCATAGGAAATGTTGGCAGAGGTATTATGTACAAGAAAAGTTCATATCAGAGTAAAACAAATACACAAAATTGCAGAATTGGTCAGGAGCACGTAAAACGGCAGATATCTACTGCAGCACCATTCCCTTCACGTCAAAACAGTTCTGTTTTTCATCCCCTACCTTCCACTCCTCCATCTCAAGCAATTCCTTTGTCATTTTCTCCTTCATCCATGCACGAAAAATCACCCAGTTCATGTGAGGGTCACACATCTATATACAGCATTTACCTTACAATCTCAATGAGTGACTGACGGCCATATATTGGGCAGCTCAGCGTCATCATCTTATAACCCATATGCCTTACTGAGCTAATGTTTATTGCATCTGTCTTCCTGTCATTGGTTGACATTGATGCTCCTCTCCTGTGCCACAAAGTCAAGATGTCCTCTTTTGTTGATTTCGTCAGTCTCCCCCATAGTCTCGTAGGGCACCCTTGACTGTTGTTTTTTATACCTCCCACTGATACACGTTTAAAAGAGTTTACATTTTAAAAGCCTCAAAGGAGCATGCACATCAGCGGTGAGGAGGAACAGGGGCAGAGAAAACAAAGCCTATGTCATCTCTCCTAGTATGCCATTGACCTTCACTGGTAATGGATAGTTTGGATGGCACTATCACAAGTTACCACAGATAATTATTATGCTTTCCACCCATAGTCCCATTCAGCCATAAAGGTATATGTCCTCACCGGACAGGCTCTCAGGGAATTGGGACATGGGACGTCCGGCCATGGAGAGAACTAAATGATATATTGATCTTAACATTTTTCTGGTGACTTAAAGAACAGATTGACTCATAAAGACAATTAAAGGACCAATTAGAAAATGAATGAAATGTGATCCTTGGATATCAGCCTCTTCTGCAAAATACCTAATTAGTAAAGTCTCCATCAAAGCAGTGTGTTTGTGTTAGAGTTTCGGAGTAGTGGTTTAGGTCCTTGATACCTCCATACCGCCATCCCATTTTCCACACAGACCTTCCCTGGCACAGCCCAGCCTGTCTAGCCTCACGACTGCCCAGTCGGCCACTGGAGCTGCAGAACTATGGGGCCCTGGGAAGGCTCTCTGAGAGCAGACATTTACACCTGATTGCTCCAGACTTCCTGACAGTAGCCCAAGGCCCTGTGGGATGGCTGACCTTGTGGAGAGGTTCAGAGCAGTGGTGAGGATGCCTCCCGTGTTCCTTATTTAGGCTGCTTTTGTCAGCAGGAAGCAGAGATTAAACGAGCATCCCTAGTGAACCTGCGGCAGGGACACGCCGTGACAGCAGGGATTTTCATCATTTAGCGTGAGCCCCCTGTTGTGTGCAGGGGCATGGGGCCTGTCTGTCACTGCAGTGAGTGACTGGATGACAGGGTAGCTGTAACACAGTGCTGCTGATCTGAGAGGGAGAGGCAGCTGACATTCTGACCTTGCTCACAATTAAAATGTTCTCGGGAACTTAAATTGTTTCTGTGCTCAGACTTCGGTTATTTAGAAGGGACATATTTTTCTCGCAGATATGTATTCTTTGAAACAAATTCAATTATTTCTGACACACCGGAAATAAATAAATAAATAAGCACAAACACAAGCCAAAGAAAATAATGGCAGAGTAACCAAGCGTAGTCAAGCATTTAGCAGCCTCTATCTGTGTGACACATGTACCTGTCCTTCGCTGCTGAAATGCCCTCATCGCTCTCGCTACACACAATTATTGCCATCTCAAATGCGTGAAAGGAGCTATCAAAAATATTTTCTTTTGATGTTGCTTTAAAGAAAACTTTTAAGTCGCACTCGCCGAAGTAAAGGACAGAATAACAATAATGTAAGTTTAAAGATGGAATCAGCAGTAGGGGAAACAGCGCCACCACAGCATGTTAAAAAGAATTGCAGTACATATTGTGCGTGCAATGATGCCCGAGGGGAAAAAACTGTGTTCGTTGTTGGCAGTAATTCTTTGTTGTTGTAATATCGTGAACAGACGTGGCTGTTTCACCATTAACGATTCCAGCTTTAAGACATCCAGACAGAACTCTACTCATTTGTATCAAAACCATCAAAACTCATTTATATCCTTATATGAACTGTAACTCAGTAAAATCTTTGAAATGGTTGCATGTTGCGTTTATATTTTTGTTCAGTATACCTGTATATTTTTGTTTGATTCCAACCAACACTGGCAGTAACCGTCTACATACTCTGCCTCCCTCTGTTTATAATTATTCTAAATGAGTACATAGGGCGTAGGAACTGTTTTTATTTTGGTCCAAGCATCCACAAAGAGAGATTTATAATAATTAGATTTAGTCTTTTGGCTCAAGGTTGGATTTGATTAAATATTCGTGTTAGTTGTAGGCTGTCATTGTAAATAAGAATTTGCTATCAACTGACTTGCCTAGTTAAATAAAGGTAATAAAAAAAATACAAGTAATAATAATTATTATTATTTGAGGCTTTTTGAGCCTGACAACAAGCCATCCTCAACAAGGTTGGAAAGTGACAGTGAAGATGAGGCCTCAGAGTCTGATGTTCAAGAGGTTGACATTGTGGAGGTCCAGGGAGAAGACATGGAAGCCTGAGAGGAAGACAACCAAAGCTTTAGTTTCTAGACTATCATTTTTGGGAGATGGATCATTCGGGGTCATTCAATATTCCCTTTCTTTTGTTGTTCAGTGAAACCATCCCATGTGAAGAGTCAACTCATTTAATTAAAGTCAACACATTCTTTTTTTTTCTATTGGAAGGATTTAATCATTTGCAATTATGTCTACTTATGGTAAGGTAAAAGGTTTGTTTCTGTGCAATGCAAAAAACATTTACATTTAAATGTTATTAATATTAATTTGCATAGATTTCCTTTAACTACCATATATTCCTGTTAATTCCCATATATTCCCATTAAGTCCAACAGAAAGTTTCCACCTCTGAATATTCCCCAAAATGTGCAACCCTAGCTGTGGGGCTACCACTGTGGCAGGCTGCCTCCCCGACAACCCGCGGCATTGCTCCAGCATCATGTCCAATGTCCGGTCAATGGCGCTCAGCCAATGTCTGGACCTCCACCATAAGGCCCAGAAGCAATTCCTCGTGCCTGCCAATGGAGGCTCCTTGGGAGGAGATGGCGTTGCGCAGCTGGTCCGAGTCTGCTGGGTCAGTCATGGCCAGTTCGTATTATCAGCGTACAGGTGATACCAGGCGCAGACAACGTTTGGAATAGCAAATGTTTATTGTACCAACAGGGGGCAGGCAAAAGACAGGTCAGGGGCAAGCACATTTTGGTAATCCAGAGTAGTGGGGCAAAGGTACAAAACGGTAGGCAGGCTCAGGTTCGGGGCAGGCAAGGAAAGGTTGAAACCGGGAAACCAAGAAAACAGGCACTTTAGAGAGAGAGAGGAGTAAAGGGGGAAAACACTGGTAGGTTTGAAGAACAACATGAACTGGCAACAGCCAAACATAGAACACAGGGATAAATACACTGGGGATAATGGGGGAGATGGGTGACACCTGGAGGGGGGTGGAGACAATCACAAAGACAGGTGAAACAGATCAGGGTGTGACACGCACGTTATGACTCAACAGAGTGATACGTACCAAAAAATGTGGAAGAATCTTGAAATAAGTCAGACAATGGATGATAAATGTTATAGTTTTCCCCCACTGTTTGTTTTATTGCAGGATGCATGATGCTTCAAGTTGTTCTGTTCCATATCAAGATGTTAAGTCAACTTTCAATGTTCTTCCTACATACTGTGCTTCATATAATATTTCTCTAAAGGAGAGGGAATATAAGGATATATCAATAATGTAAATATGTTTTAGCCTAACTTTCCCAGTATCTTAATAGTATGAGTGCTATTTGAAGGCTGGCAGTGAGGCCTCCACCGGGACACAGTTAAGGCTAGTGACAGGGCTCCTACAGAAGACAACCTGCCATTAAACATGGAGCTCTACAGAAATTGACACAATATCCCATTCATTATTAGAATTAACATATGGTCAAACATTATTAGCTATAATAGTAATTTGTTCTTTAATTGGGATTGATTGCCACCTGCGTTGTAAGGGTGTAACTCATAAACCAGACACTTGGAAATACACAGTGGCTTCTCTTTCTGAAAGACCCGTTACAACTATTGTATATAACTTACCGACACTCACTGTATCAACAAGCTACAACACAGTGAACCAGTCTCTGTGTAATAATGGTATATGTAAGATTTGCTATGTAGACATAGCACACTGTGATTTTCATTTTGCTATTTTCCACTAAGTAGAGCAAGCTGTCCAGTGCACCAGATGTACACAGGAAATAAAACGCTAGAGACACACGCACGGTACATCTTCTTTGATCTCATAAACCTGACAGATGTGATTCATCCATTCCTGCTTAGAGCCGTGCATTAATTTCCCCTCCCCTCCTAACACAGTTTAGCCCAATTAACACAGTGGCTCTTTTACTAACTGTGCGAGGGAAGATGTGGGTGTGTTAGGGCTGCAGTTGGCTGCGGCCAAGTGCTGAAGGAGATCCAAAATTGAGACACCTCTGTGAATACCAATTCTACCCATTGCTAGGCAAGTGGGGATCTCTCTCTCTCTCTCTCTCTCTCTCTCTCTCTTCATGCCACTGCTCCATCTTCATGCTAAGTTTGCGAACCAGCAGCACTTAAGAGAAACAAAAAGAGATGCAGAAACACTAGACTAGATATAGGATAGAGGAAGGTAATTGAGGTTGGTAAGAATAGGCAAGTGGGTCTGACATAGTAAAACAGGTTCCGCCTATTCAGCCCTGCAGAACAACTAGAACTGTCAGCCAGTGAGATTCCCCCTCTATCTCTTATTGAAACACACTTGTTGGTAATATAATGGAGCAATAGCTGTTGTCAGATGGTCCACTCCTCAATTGGAAACCTCTGATGCCCAGACTAGAATACAGTCCGGTATTACTGTTATCACTGTCTGTTCTCTGTATTTCTATAAAGGATCCCCCACAGAAGGGTTAACTGCCTTGCTCAGGGTCAGAATTACAGATTCTTACCTTGTCAGCTCAGGGATGAGATCCAGCAACCTTTCGGCCCAACACTCCTACCCGCCGCCTCTTGAGTAGCTCATCTCACAGTCATACCTGTGGATCGGGAGAAGGGGGAATAGATATGTAGGTGAAATGACAGCAGAATTATACATGTGACACCAAAGGTAATGAAGGCTGATTAATGTTAGTTATAAATGTAGCCACAGGGTGAAATGTGTTGAAAGATGATCACACCAGTGTCTGTCTAATCAGTGCCGATGCCCTAGTTTCGATTCAAAGTAGAGGGGACATCTGTAGAGAGGGGAGGCATTGACGTCCGTCAAAACACTGGGACTCTTAACAGTCAGTGGGTGGGGAAAGTCGTGCAGGCAATTTGCGTAACCAAGTAGCAGTGATATTGTTGTTACTGTGAAATGATAATATTGCTGGGTTGCAGGGTAATGATACCTGGTATCACGCATATTTGTGACAAACATGTTTTGTTGTGTGTGACAAGCATATTTGTATGTGACATGCTAACACGTCAGCTACACTACATGTTGCCATCAATGTGACGTTCTACCTGCTAAACTGGAAACCAACCAAAATCAACTTTATTTGTCATTATTTCAATTCACAAGACAGAATGAACACGCGTCAGCCATCGAGAATTGAACCTCTGCGATTCTTGAGATTGGACGCTGCCATTGGATGCAGTATAGCAGTTCATTGATTTCAAGGGAATAATTTCTCAAAGGCTGATGGCTGATGGAATCTACTGTATATACAGTGTCTTCTGAAAATATTCAAACCCCTTGACTTCTTCCACATTTTGTTACATTACAGCCTTATTCTAAAATGGATTAAATAAAATAAAAAACTCAGCAATCTACACACAATACCCCATAATGATGAAGCAAAAACAGTTTTTTAGAAATCTTTGCAAATGTATAAAAAATAAAAACAGAAATACCTTATTTACATAAGTATTCAGACCCTTTGCTATGAGACTCAAAATTGAGCTCAGGTGCATACAGTTTCCTTTGATCATCCTTGAGATGTTTCTTCAACTTGATTGGAGTCCTCTTGTGGTAAATTCAATTGATTGAACTTGATTTGGAAAGGGACATGTAAGGTCCCACAGTTGACAGTGCATGTCAGAGCAAAAACCAAGCTATGAGGTCAAAGGAATTGTCTGTAGAGCTCCGAGACAGGATTGTGTCGAGGCACAGATCTGGGGAAGGTTACCAAAAAATGTCTGCAGCATTGAAGGTCCCCAAGAACAAAGTGGCAGCCATCATTCTTAAATGGAAGAAGTTTGGAACCACCAAGACTCTTTCTAGAGCTGGCCGACCGGCCAAACTGAGCAATCGGAGGAGAAGGCCCTTGGTCAGGGAGGTGACCAAGAACCCAATGGTCACTCCGACAGAGCTCTACAGTTCCTCTGTGGAGATGGGAGAACCTTCCAGAAGGACAACCATCTCTGCAGCACCCCACCAATCAGTCCGTTATGGTAGATTAGCCAGACCGAAGCCACTCCTCAGTAAAAGGCACATGACAGCCCGCTTGGAGTTTGCCAAAAGGCACCTAATGGACTCTCAGACCATGATAAACAAGATTCTCTGGTCTGATGGAACCAAGATTGAACTCTCCTGAATGCCAAGCGTCACCTCTGGAGGAAACCTGGCACCATCCCTACGGTGGTGGCAGCATCATGCTGTGGGGATGTTTTTCAGCGGCAGGGACTGGAAGACTAGTCAGGATCGAGACAAAGATGAACGGAGCAGAGTACAGAGAGATCCTTGATGAAAACCTGCTCCAGAGCGCTCAGGACCTCAGACTAGGGCAAAGGTTTACCTTCCAACAGGACAACAACTCTAAGCACACAGCCAGGACAACACAGGAGTGGCTTCGGGACAAGTCTCTGAATGTCCTTGAGTGGCCCAGCCAGAGCCCATACTTGAACCCAATTGAACAGCTCTGGAGAGACCTGAAAATAGCTGTGCCTGACAGAGCTTGAGAGGATCTGTAGAGAATAATGGAAGAAACTCCCCAAATACAGGTGTGCCAAGAAGAAGGGTCTGAATACTTATGTAAATAGGTATTTCATTTATTTTTTATTTTTGATTAACAAACATTTCTAAAAAACAGTTTTTGCTTTGTCATTATGGGTTAATGTGTGTAGATTGATGAGGGAAAAAAACGATGTAATACATTTTAGAATAAGTCTGTAACGTAACAAAATGTGGAAAAAGCCAAGGGGTCTGAATACTTTCAGAAGGCACTGTACAGTAAATGGCTCTGGATGTAGAGTAGCAGGGCCGTTAGAAGAATTCTGGTTTCTTTTCATCTCAGTTATATTGACATGGTAGATTGTCTGTAGGCAACACATCCCTTACGTAGTCATGTGTTGCTCAGTTGGTAGAGCATTGCCTTACAACGCCAGGGTTATGGATTTGATTCCCACAGGTGGCCAATATGAAAGTGTAAGCAATCATTACTGTAAGTTGCCCTGGATAAATTACTAAAAAGTGAATGTTTAGAATATGTATCCATATTTTTAACCACAATGGCAATTATTGCTTACAAGAGCAACTTGTATTGTAATCATAAAACACATATAGGCTACTGCAGTGTAAGTCCATTATCATAATTTGTTATCTGTCCTCTGAAGCAAAGTTTAAAACAAAATGCACACACAGGAGGAACTCAAAATCCAAAACCAAACCATAAAAAAAAAAATCAGTGTCAGTGAATATTACCAACAAATGTGCAGTCATGCAAATGACTGTGTTGTAAAAATGCATTTTCAGCCATTCTCAGCAAGTTATAGTTACAGTACCTTATACACTGTATTCCAAAATAACAATGAGAGGTCTGTATTGATGAGTTAATAAAACACATATATATATTATTTTTTTTACCTTGCAATTGTTGCTATGTGACCACACTAGTTTCTGTCTTCACATGTGAAACCCTCCTGCACTGCACTTTTTACTGAACCCTGGACCTTGATGTGAAGGTCACTGTTTTGACCTTACATTTCCTAGAACAGAGAGCAGAGGAGCTGTAGTGGCAGGCTCTAATCCTCTTTAATTTGTTTTCAGATGGGGCTTTGGAAATACCAGCCTGCTCCCTAAGCAGAGATCACATAAGAACGTGGGCAGGGACAGCTGTCTCCTCTTCTGGCGGTTTTTAATACAGGTCCTCTTGCCGCTGCCTTCCCTTCCTAATGAATAATTCCAGCCTGGGCTGAGTAGCTACTTTGCGTGTATTTTGCAACCAAAATAAATGCTGTTCCCAACACTAAAAAAGCACGGCAGGATTGGTGGTAGTCTGCAGTGTAGTAGAAGTACAGAAGGGGATGAGGGTGGGGTGGTGGGGGGGTGGTTGTGATCTATCAATATGCATGTGGGCCTCTGTTCGTATCAAAACAAACCCTGTAATTGGGTTTGGGTGTGCCCCTTTCTCCTTCATATGAAGGCAGAGGTTGAGTTATGAAAAAAACCTCTTTGCTCTCCTCACCAGAATGCTTATGTTCCTTGATAGAGGTGATTTGTATCAATGAGCAGAGAATTCTATCTCTGCTCCGCAATGCAATTCTTTCTCTGCGATGTGGATGAGAAGAAGGCATAATTATATTGAAGTGATGAAGCACATCTTGAAAGACAGAGGGGGTTTAAAAGCTGCTGAAACAAAGCAAGCAGGCAGCAGGTTGGCAACACAGGCAGGAGGCTGGCAGTCTTTTAATCCTCGCCGCAGTGCTGATAAATCGGCACGCGTGTTACATATTTATCCCCCTCACCCATTCGCCTGGCCCTTGAGTGATGAACAAACCCCCACTCGCCGCTCAGGCCCTTTGATGTAATATCCAACCCCGGATTACAGCCTCTGCCTTGCGACAGATTGGTGGATGAGAGCGGTGGGCCAGCAGGTGCATGGTCCTGTGGTCCACTCTCCTGTACAGACCCAGGCAGCCACTGGATCACTGGGGAGGGGGGCAGGCTCAAAACACAGCCAGAACGTTCCATCACTGCCGGACACACCGAGGACACTCCTCCCCTAGCTAACCAAGCACAGCCAATCTCTCCCTCCCTTTCTCCTTCTCTTTCAAACAAACAGAGACAGATGGCCTCAAGTGTTGAATCTGAATTCTGCTTGACCTGTTCACGGTGGGCACAAAAGGAGAGGCTAGTCAGGGCTATTGTTGTACTGAATGGCCATAAAGACTGTAGTCCAGAGGTCTAATCATAATAACTCCCATTGTGGTTTGACGATTTAGCTGATTATTTTAATCAGGTATGTAAGGCCTGGGCTGGAATAAAAGCCTTTCCACCCCCGGCTCTATAGAACTCGAATATTCCACCTCTGTATGAGACTGAAACTGAGACTGAAACAGAAAGTGTTCCTCTTTCACCAGACTTAAAGCCAGATCATTCAGTTTTTGCAGTCCTTCCTTATCAATCCTCTGTGTTGTTTTTTGTAGTGATCATAGCTTCACAGTTTAATTATTGATCGTGCCTACTGTTTGATGTCCCTCTATGCAGTACCAACCAGACCCTCATAGAGTATTTCTGCATTTCACTATGATTTGTTTTGTTGGTTTTGCCTGTGAAATAGGCTGCATCCTCACTCTCTCATTTTGTAAATTGATCCCAGCGCCCCCTAAGCTGTATCATGATTGTGTAGGCGTAGATTGGAGATTATGCGCTCCAGTTCTTCATTAAGTCAGGCACAATGTGTCTTTTCTGTCCCCAAATGAAGATGCTGAGAGAGTGGATTAAGATTTTTTTTCCAGCGGTGTCTTGTAGCTTTGCTTTAACATGAGGGGAAGTACACATGCAGGACTGTATGCAAAGAGACAAGGATACAGCTCCAGGGAAGCTTGTTTTGGAGGCCAAGCAAGTTAATAGAAATGCATTATACAGGGGAGATGAGCACTAACAACACTGCAAACCCGGCAGGGCTCACTCAGGCAGTTTGATCTCTTAATTGAGGCCAGTCCCCTAACATTGGTGTTTCTATTCTTTTGACAAATCCACATAAACATTGTTTTCACCCTCATTAGTGATGTGGTTTTTAAATGTTAAATCAGGACCTTCTTTTGAGCCAATAAGCAGTCTTGTCCCATCACTGCAACTCCCATACAGACTCAGGAGAGGCAAAGGTCAAGAGCCATGCATCCTTGAAACACAACCCACCAAGCTACACTGCTTCTTGACACAATGCACACTTAACCCAGAAGCCAGCCACACCAATGTGTCAGAGGAAACACCGTACACCTGGCAACCAAGTCAGCTTTCATGCGCCCGGCCCGCCACAGCAGTCGCTACAGCGCAATGGGACAAGGACAACCCGGCCAGCCAAACCCTCCCCTAACCTGGACAACTTGTGCGTCGCCTCATGGGTCTCCTGGTCGCAGCCGGCTGTGACACAGACAGGGCGCGAATCCGCATCTGTAGCAACACAGCTTGCACTGCGATGCAGTGCCTTAGACCACTGTGCCACTCGGGAGGTGATGAGCAGTCATTTTGACTCAAACATTCTAACAGTCTATTAAATAAGTTTAATATATGCTATCGGAAACATAATCCTTTGGTTGTGTTTATGGTCTTGGGTAACATCAGAATACTAAAAAATAGTTATTTCAAAGAACACAATAGCCTTTTCATTAGATTGTGTTACTGTAAGCTAGTTGTTGCCGTGTGATCTCTTATGGAGCGCATGGAAGTGTTTTTTCTTGGGCTCTCAAGTGGTGCAGTGGTCTAAGACACTGCATCTCAGTGCTAGAGGTGTCACTACAGAAAAGATGGTTTGAATCCAGACTGTATCACTGGCTGTGATTGGGATTCCCAACTGGCTGGTGTAGGCTGTCATTGTAAATAAGAATTTGTTCTTAACTGACTTGCCTACTTAAATAAAGGTTAAACTAATTTTGGGGGGAATTATTTGGAAACCTCAGAATCTGATCTGCTCATTCTGATACAACACAAATTCTGTTTGCGATATCGAAATTGTTACAACATATGTGTGTTAAATATACTATTTAGGTAAAGTCAAGGATGGAGGGAGGCATGGCTTTTAAAATGGAAGAGAAATGTGACATTTTAATTCAAGTCAAAATGACTCACTCGCTCTCTCACATGTTAAAGACTTCTGCCTGCAGTCATTGGTTGTGACGAGTGTGGTCCTTTATTTAGAGTGAGGCATGAAAGGGAAAGAAGTAAGAAGAGCAGAAACCGGAGAGATTGTGAATGAACAGTGAAACAGGGTTCACTCCCCTCCATGAAATGGCCTCCTTGTAACAGCAGCAATTCCACTTTGATTGATGGACTCTGCAGTTTATGTTCCTGTATGCGGCATGCGTTCCTCAAATCTGCCCGTTTGACATTCAGAATGGCCATTTGTCTACAATGCCCCCGTCTCCTCCCTCGTTTCCTGCCATTGCTCATGACCTGTAGTGATGCAGGGGTCTCCAGATTGAATGCACAAACAGTGATTGATCTCCCAGTGAGTCTCTGGGTTACCAGTACAACTTGCTCCTTGGATAACCGTGACCTGGCTTTTAGTTAGGTATGAAGACTATCTGGAAGTGAAGTCCTGTTTACCTTATTAAAAACAGACTAGAATGTCTATTTGCAAGAATCTGTAGCATTTCATTTTCCCTGGCTCCATCATGGTTTTAGTTTGATGTGGATTTATTGTCCTAGTGTTGTTCTTTAACTAATGAAATAGTAAAAATGCTGAACACAAGTGTTAAGTGAGAGGTCCACATGGTGCTGTGGTATGATGTCATTGTGGTAATCCTCTATGCCTGAGGAAAAGGTTTAGTATACCCATCTTCATTTCGATGCTTAATAAAATGTAATTATGGGACATTGTGATAGGTTCCTTTATTTCAAGCCATTGCCATTGTTATCCATACATTATTTATGTTCTGTTTCTCCAGGAGATACAGGGATCAAAATAGTAATTTAGTTTTCAAGTCAAGGAAGCAGCCTTTTTGCTCACCTACCTTTATGAGTTTTGACTGTTTCATACACTGAGCCAAAATTGCTTGGAAAAACCTTCTCCAAATCAATCTCGGTTTGTCTATCCTTGATTTCCCTGGACTGAAAATGTTTGAACGCAATCGGTTTTCTTCTTTCTTTTGCTAAAGGTCCATAAATAGAAATAAACACATTTGCATTGCAAAAAAGCCTTCCATGCCACCGTACATAGGACCTCAACTTTCAACTTGCCTTAGCAGATTATATTATCCATTACAGTTGTGCGTGTCGTTGTGATAAAATCTCCAGGAAAAGGCACACAAGCCCATTTGTTTTGCACGTTTTGGCTATTCTTTACTCCTCGAATCAGACTCAGCAGTCTCAGAGTGATTTGTCCCTTTTGGGAGGAAACACGAGTCCCTGGTGAACTCTAGTACACCATTAGGGATGGTAATTGCCAGGGACCTCACGATACGATATTATCACCATACTTAGGTGCCAATACGATATGTATTGCAATTCTCCCGATTCTAGGTGTACTGTATATGTATTGCGATTCGATACTGTGATTACGATTACGATTTGATGTTCCGAACATATTGCTCACCGTATGTCTGCTGCAGAGGGACAAGAGAGAGCCATGATAAATCAGTCATGGAAATGAAAGTGCTGAAAACAAATTGGCTCCCTATTTAAAAATACGATAGAGTATAGGCTATGAAGGAAAATACTGTATTGGTGCAGGTACAGCCAACTAGCTCAAAAATAATATTGCGATATTGTTGGTTCATTGCACTGTGCCTGGCCTGCTGTGCCTGGGCGGGCTGGCTGGCTGGCTTGCTGGCTGGCTGGCTTGCTGGCTGGCTGGCTGTTTCCGTACTGCCCCAGACTCCTTGTGGCCTTTAGAATGAGAGCCTGGTGATAGGAGTTCTTCCTGATTGCTATCCAGTGAGGCAGCGTGGGCCAGTGGGAGTGGGCTGGATTACAGCCGACGGCGCTGACACTCTCCAAGCTGAAGCGTGTCATTAAACAGTAAATCACTCTGATTGAAAAACGCATCAGCTCCCAGCATCCTGTTTACAAAGCAAGACCTGCTCCACAGGCCCAGACTGTGTTCTTCAGCAGAATAAATCAAGGGCCAGTCATACTCTAGGTTCTCCCACTCAAAGCACTCCTCAACCAAGCCCTTTGGCCATTGATTCAGTGACAAATCATTACATACGGAACCTTATTATTTTGGGGATAAAAATTCACTTTCATCACTCAAGATTCATGGACTCATCATGATTATCTTGGTGTTTGTAAGTTGTGAGGACATTAACACTCAGCCATGCAATATATTATGTGCACACTCTTAGAAAAAAGGGTTTCAAAAGTGTTATTCAGCTGTCCCCACAGGAGAACCCTTTTTGGTTCCAGGTAGAACCATTTTAGGTTATGAGTAGAACCCTCTCTGGAAAGGGTTCTACATGGAACCCAAAAGGGTTCTACTTGGAAGCAAAAGGGTTCTACCTGAAACCAACAAGGGTTCTTCAATGGGTTCTCCTATGGGGATAGCCGAATAGGTTCTAGATAGCACTTTTCTTCTAAGAGTGTAACATCATGGTTTTTGATTGATCGTTCAGTTATAATTGGCTGTCAATAATGCCATTTAGGTTGTTAGTGCCACAGGAAAGCAGAAATATGAAGTCTACACTACCGTTCAAAAGTTTGGGGTCACTTAGAAATGTCCTTGTTTTCCATGAAAACATACATGAAATGAGTTGCAAAATGAATAGGAAATATAGTCAAGACATTGACAAGGTTATAAATAATGATTTTTAATTGAAATAATAATTGTGTCCTTCAAACTTGGCTTTCTTCAAAGCACCTCCCACCAGTTGGATTGGCTTGATGGGCACCGTACGTACCATACGGTCAAGCTGCTCCCACAACAGCTCAATAGGGTTGAGATCCGGTGCCTTGGGTCATTGTCCTGTTGTAGGAGGAAATCACCCACTTTACCACCACCAAAGCACCCCCAGACCATCACATTGCTTCCACTATGCTTGACAGAAGGCATCAAGAACTCCTCCAGCATCTTTTTATTTGGTCTGCGTCTCACGAATGTTCTTCTTTGTGATCCGAACACCTCAAACTTAGATTCGTCTGTCCGTAACACTTTTTTCCAATCTTCCTCTGTCCAGTGTCTGTGTTCTTTTGCCCATCTTAGTCTTTTCTTTTTATTGGCCAGTCTGAGATATTGCTTTTTCTTTGCAGCTCTGCCTAGAAGGCCAGCATTCCAGAGTCGCCTCTTCACTGTTGACGTTGAGACTGGTGTTTTGCCGGTACTATTTAATTCAGCTGCCAGTTTAGGACTTGTGAGGTGTCTGTTTCTCAAACTAGACACTAATGTACTTGTCCTCTTGCTCAGTTGTGCACCGGGGCCTCCCACTCCTCTTTCTATTCTGGTTAGAGTCAGTTTGCACTGTTCTGTGAAGGGAGTAGTACACAGCGTTGTACGAGATCTTCAGTTTCTTGGCAATTTCTCGCATGGAATAGCCTTCATTTCTCAGAACAAGAATAGACTGACGAGTTCAGAAGAAAGTTCTTTGTTTCTGGCCATTTTGAGTCTGTAATCGAATCCACAAATGCTGATTCTCCAGATTCTCAACTAGTCTAAAGATGGCCAGTTTTATTGCTTCTTTAATCAGCACAACAATTTTTTAAATGATAAACTTGGATTAGCTAACACAAGATGCCATTGGAACACAGGAGTGATGATTGCTGATAATGAGCCTCTGTACGCCTATGTCGATATTCCATAAAAAATCTGCCATTTCCAGCTACAATAGTCATTTACAACATTAACAATGTCGACACTGTATATCTGATCAATTTGTTGTTATTTTAGTAGACAAAAAATGTGATTTTCTTTCAAAAACAAGGGCATTTCTAAGTGACCCCAAACTTTTGAGCGGTAGTGTAAATTTAGGCTTTGTAGGCACTAACTAGATTTCCAGCCAACCATTTAATGTGGATTAATTCCCTAATGTGTGAAAAAAGTCACAAACAGGCTGATGGAAACAGGAAATGCAGGGACATTTTTATAAATGTCGACAGGCAATTTGTTCGTTCGACATGGTGGGGTCTTTCAGTGTCTGTAATATTAATTATGTCAGAAATGCCTATATGCACAAATATTGATAAACAGAGCCTTCGGAAAGTATTCAGACCCCTTTACTTTCCCCACATTTGTTTTACGTTACAGCCTTATTCTAAAATGTATTAAATGAAAAGAAAATCCTCAGATGGTCACCCTGACGGAGCGTTAGAGTTCCTCTGTGGAGATGGGAGAACCATCTCTGCAGCACTCCACCAATCAGCTTTTATGGTAGAGTGGCAAGATGGAAGTCACTCCTCAGTAAAAGGCACATGACAGCCCGCTTGAAGTTTCCCAAAAGGCACCTAAAGACTCTAAGACAATGAGAAACAAGATTCTCTGAAACCAAGATTGAACTATTTGGCCTGAATGCCAAGCATCAATACTCGAGGTAACTTGGCACCATCCCTACGGTGAAGCATGGTGGTGGCAGCATCATGCTGTTGTTTTAAAGTCAAGGGATCTGAATACTTTCCTAAGGCACTGTAATAACCATCATATCTTAGTAAACTTGGAGTCATGCGATTATATGTTGTGTTGTCCTCCCAGTACAACTTTGGAAAGCATGCAGTTTATTAGGCTACAGATTAAATACGTTTTGATCAACTTTACAAGGTGGTGAAAGTGCACGGTGATGAGCTTGATGTGCCTTTCCAATAAATGCAGCCCAGAAAAATGTAACCATATCACACCTATTTTAGCATCTCTACACTGGCTATGAGTCATTTTTAGAATGATTGTAAAATTGTATTTATCACACTTGGTTCAGTGGCTCCTTTTAAAATCCCTGCTGAAGACACACTTCTATGAAGATGCTTTAATGTATGAATTTAATTAGCTGTCTTTTTTCATTCTCCTTCCTCCTGTCTTTGTTTCTTTGTTAGTACTTTTATTGTATTATTTTATGATGTGAAGCACTTTGTTACTTTTATTGAAAAGTTATTATTATTAGAGGGAAACCTAGCTATAGAAGCATATAATGTTACAATAACCGCTTTGTGTTCCTTAAAACAGTTCTATCCACTAGGGTTGCACATTTTGGGGAATATTCAGAGGTGGAAACTTTCCATTGGAATTAACGGGAATATATGTGAATTGATGGGAATATACGGGAGTTAACAGAAATATATATATTTTTTTGCATTGGCTATATTTACCATATCATATGGAGACAGAAACATAAACATTTTACCTTGTCATAAGTAGACATAATTGCTAATTATTAAATCCTTCCATTAGAAAAAATAAAAAAATATGTAGTTACGAATTGAACTTTAGTAAAATGAGTTGACTCTTCACATGGGATGATTTCACTGAACAACAAAAGAAAGTGAATATTGAATGATCCCCAATGATCCATCGCATCTCCCAAAAACGTTTTCAACACACAACTGTAAAATGATAGTCTAGAAACTAAAGCTTTGGTTGTCTTCCTCTTAGGCTTCCATGTCTTCTCCCTGGACCTCCACAATGTCCACCTCTTGAACATCAGACTCTGAGGCCTCATCTTCACTGTCACTTTCCAACCTTGTTGAGGATGGCTTGTTGTCAGGCTCAAAAAGCCTCAAATTTGCCCGGATGGCCACCAATATTTCAACCCTGGTATTGGTCAGCCTGTTGCGTGCTTTGGTGTGTGTGTTCCCAAACAAGGACCAGTTGCGCTCTGAGGTGGCTGATGTTGGTGGGATTTGGAGGATGATAGAGGCAACAGGGGAAAGAGCCTCAGATCCACAATGTCCCTTCCACCAGGTGGCTGATGAGATATGTTGGCACGACTGCCATATTGCATCTCCATCCCAAAGCCCTTGCTTGGAAGTGTACTTCGCCAAGAACCTTGCCCTCATCCAGACCAAGGTGGCGAGACACAGTAGTGATGACACCATAGGCCTCGTTGATCTCTGCACCAGACAGGATGCTCTTGCCAGCATACTTGGGGTACAACATGTACACTGCACCGTGTATGGGCTTCAGGCAGACATTTTTATGCTTTTTGATGTATTTCAGAACTGCAGTTTTCTCTGCTTGGAGCAACATTGAAGTGGGCAGGGCAGTATGGATTTCTTCTCTTACATCTGCAAGCAGAGTCTGAAAATCAGACAGGATGGCATTGTCTCCCTCAATCCGTGCAATGGCTACTGCTATAGGTTTCAGAAGTTTCAGGCTGCTTAACACTCTCTCCCAAAATATATCATCCAGGAGGATCCTCTTGATGGGGCTGTCCATATCGGCAGACTGTGATATGGCCATCTTGGAGAGACTCCTTCCCTTCCAGGAGACTGCCAAACATGATGACAACACCACCCCAACGGGTGTTGCAGGGCAGCTTCAATGTGGTGCGCTTATTCTTCTCACTTTGCTTGATAAGGTAGATTGCTGCTTTAACTTGATGACCCTTCACATACCTAACCATTTCCTTGGCTCTCTTGTAGAGTGTATCCATTGTTTTCAGTGCCAAGATGTCCTTGATGAGCAGATTCAATGCATGAGCAGCACAGCCTATGGGTGTGATGTGAGGGTAGGACTCCTCCACTTTAGACCAAGCAGCCTTCATGTTCTCAGCATTGTCTGTCACCAGTGCAAATACCTTCTGTTGCCCACGAACATTCGACCCCCATCAGAGATGATTGCAATACAGTCTGCTTTCTCTATGATTTGCTTGACCTTCACTTGAACTCTGTTGAACTCTGCATCCAGCAAATGAGTAGATAAAGCATGTCTGGTTGGAGGGGTGTAAAACATTCGGAAATCTCTTCCATTACACATTGCATGTGAGCATCAGAGTTGAACCAGTTGCATACACAGCTCGAGCAAGACATTCATCAGCATTTCTCTGACTGTGTTCCTCCATTGAGTCAAAAAATTCCTGAAATTTACTGGACAGTTTACGACCCTTTGCAACCCTACTATCCACATAACCATTACAACAATGTTACAAAGGACAACCACTCAGTGCCGGTAACAATAAAATACTTTCTATAATGCTATAGATTTTTTTTTACCATCAATGTATACAGGATTCAGTTAAGATTACATGACTGGTGGATAGTGTGTTTTGATGGTTAAAATTTCCATCTTCCGATCAAAAAAACAATAATGTTACAAAGGACAACCACTCAGCGCCGGTAACAATAAAACACTTTCTATAATGCTATATTTTTATTTTACCATAAATGTATACAGGATTCAGTTAAGATTACATGACTGGTGGATTGTGTGTTTTGATGGTTCAAATTTCCATCTTCCGATCAAAAAAAAAGTCCTTCTTGAATTGGAGTTGACATTCATTGACCTATGTGCAGATAGGGCTGAGAGACAAGAGGCAATCAAGACATGTTCCCAGCATCGCCTCAGCCGCCTCTTTACTCCACCAGCGAGTGTCTCATCTTACACATTATCTGAGCGTAGATAGTCTGCATATGAATTTTATATTTATAGATTTACATATTACGATTTTATATTCAGACTCAAGGCCTTGGCTTCATAATGAAATACTGTACCTTTTAAATGACATATGAACCACAACTAGTATTTCTATTAATTATATGTATGCCTCTCACTATAAGTGAACAGGTAGGAGTGAACAAAAATGAAAAATACTTGCTGTTTAGTATTTATTAATTGAAGTGGTGAAAACATGCGGGGCCATCAATGGCCAATGTGGGTAAGCCAATATTTTACTGCAGTTCAATATAATTTAGGTGTCGGCTTAACCTTGACTAAAACAATAAATGAAACATGGATCAAATACATTTAGCTGGTGTCCTGCTACTATGGTATTACGAGTGTTCTCAACAAGCACCATCTACATAAAAAACTATGAACAGCCATTCTCTTTTGACATAGTGGGGGGATGATAATGCTTAAACGTGTCCCAGACACTACAAATCAGCTCTGTTTGTTTACGCAGCTTTAGACACAGAGAGGAGGAGAGCCGGTGGAACACAAACTCGCCCATTCATTTTTCTCATACAGTCAGTTGCACTGACATCTAAGCAAAGGTTGGCCATAGCCATAAATCACAAAGCACAATAGCAGGACATTTTGGGCCGGCCCATCATTGGGAACTGTTTTGTTTTCTCATTGCAGTTTGGCAAATTGCTGTTATTAAAATGGAAGAATGCATAATTTGCAGCCCTCATTAGATGTTGTTCTAACAGCGCCTGATGGATTAAGACAAGCCGGAGGCCTCGTCTGCCTCTACAACCCGTTAATATGAGCCAATTAAAGCCATGCACTCTGCAGTCTCTCCACAGTGTTTTATGTGGCCCAACAATGATAACTCAGTCTGCCGCTTCATTGCACAAAGCTTTTGATGTTAAGGAGGTGTACACTCAATAACACTACTTTACACTTACTGTAAGTTTATTTTTAGCATTTTAGCAAGGCAACTGTGCCAATGGCACCCGTTTGTATCTACCCAGCACCACAGCGGTTCCATGTTATTTTAACTACCCAGGTTGTTCATGTCGATCTTGAGCCACTGCACTTTAGCCCCTTCCTGAGGAGCCATTGTGGTGTATTTGCTCTGCTCGGCAGTGTGACATCATCTCATGCTAATATCAGTCCAACTGAACTACTGATTTGTATGGTAGCGATTTTGACTTATAAACTTGAAATATCCTTAATCACGTCACTGAGGTAGAGCGAGGAATGCAGGACGTTTACATTATGTCTTAACATGTTATTGTTAGACATCAGGTGTCCTATGGAAAGGAGAAGGGCCACAGTCTGGTACAAGTCAACAGGACAGCTGTGAGTTGGGGAGGAGTGAGGAATTTGGGCCGTCAGATGAAGAGAGAAAAAACAGGCTGTCCAGATGTGTGAGGAGTAGACTTAACATAGGAGGAAGGTTTAAATACCAGTGCTCGTGTAAATGTGTCTTTTGTCTGTTCAGCTGTCTGACCCATTGGGTGAATACACTTGGTTTGAGCTTGTACTAGTTGTCCGTTAGGTTTTACTCTGGTCTTGTCAGAAGCTAACAGTAGAAAGGTAGGGGCAGTTGGTGGTGAGGTAGGATCTAGAAGTAGATGCTTCCTCTGAATGTAAGGGCTTTATGGCACAGGAAGGATCAGTATTGATGTAGATGCTTCCTCTGAATGTAGGGCTTTATGGCACAAGAAGGATCAGTATTGATGTAGATGCTTCCTCTGAATGTAGGGCTTTATGGCACAGGAAGGATCAGTATTGATGTAGATACTTCCTCTGAATGTAGGGCTTTATGGCACAGGAAGGATCAGTATTGATGTAGATGCTTCCTCTGAATGTAGGGCTTTATGGCACAGGAAGGATCAGTATTGATGTAGATGCTTCCTCTGAATGTAGGGCTTTATGGCACAGGAAGGATCAGTATTGATGTAGATGCTTCCTCTGAATGTAGGGCTTTATGGCACAGGAAGGATCAGTATTGATGTAGATGCTTCCTCTGAATGTAGGGCTTTATGGCACAGGAAGGATCAGTATTGATGTAGATGCTTCCTCTGAATGTAGGGCTTTATGGCACAGGAAGGATCAGTATTGATGTAGATGCTTCCTCTGAATGTAGGGCTTTATGGCACAGCAAGGATCAGAATTGATGTAGATGCTTCCTCTGAATGTAGAGCTTATGGCACATGAAGGATCAATATTGTGCAGTGCAACCATTTTAACAGAATGTAAGCTTCCCTGTGGTGTTCCTACACAGACAGACAGACCTTGTCAGAGCTTACTGGAGTTATCCACCACATGACACTAAAGACAGATTTCTTCACTGAAATCTGATATTGTAAAGTATTTTTGAAAGTAGAGCTCAAATCGAATAGTACCTTCCAAAACAAATGTAGTTGTCGCCAAAGGGAATAGGTTTGCCAAGCTTCTGCCTGGTGAATGTCCAAATCCAGCAGCTGTCGCTCTTCAACAAGTACAGCAGATTAAATATCAGGAATGCAGAGACTTGAGGGCCCATGGTTGTCCTTGCCATTTGGCAGATATAGTTGTTAAGGGACTCACCAAGTCCTATCCTGTCTGTCACTGTTGTGAGTGGTCGCTCACAACTAGTGACACAAAAAAGACAACCCTGTTGCATTGTGCAGGGTTCCAAACCTACAAACCGATCACTTACTGAATAGATTCAACTTTGTCCTGACCATATACAGTGGGGAGAACAAGTATTTGATACACTGCCGATTTTGCAGGTTTTCCTACTTACAAAGCATGTAGAGGTCTGTAATTTTTATCATAGGTACACTTCAACTGTGGGAGACGGAATCTAAAACAAAAATGACATAAGTATTTGATCACCTACCAACCAGTAAGAATTCCGGCTCTCACAGACCTGTTAGTTTTTCTTTAAGAAGCCCTCCAGTTCTCCACTCATTACCTGTATTAACTGCACCTGTTTGAACTCATTACCTGTATAAAAGACACCTGTCCACACACTCAATCAAACAGACTCCAACCTCTCCACAATGGACAAGACCAGAGAGCTGTGTAAGGACATCAGGGATACAATTGTAGACCTGCACAAGGCTGGGATGGGCTACAGGACAATAGGCAAGCAGCTTGGTGAGAAGGCAACAACTGTTGGCGCAATTATTAGAAAATGGAAGAAGTTCAAGATGACGGTCAATCTCCCTCGGTCTGGGGCACCATGCAAGATCTCACCTCGTGGGGCATCAATGATCATGAGGAAGGTGAGGGATCAGGCCAGAACTACACGGCAGGACCTGGTCAATGACCTGAAGAGAGCTGGGACCACAGTCTCAAAGAAAACCATTAGTCACACTATGCCGTCATGGAATAAAATCCTGCAGCGCACGCAAGGTCCCCCTGCTCAAGCCAGCGCATGTCCAGGCCCGTCTGAAGTTTGCCAATGACCATCTGGATGATCCAGAGGAGGAATGGGAGAAGGTCATGTGGTCTGATGAGACAAAAATATAGCTTTTTGGTCTAAACACCACCCGCCGTGTTTGGAGGAAGAAGAAGGATAAGTACAACCCCAAGAACACCATCCCAACCGTGAAGCATGGAGGTGGAAACATCATTCTTTGGGGATGCTTTCTGCAAAGGGGACAGGACATCTGCACCGTATTGAGGGGAGGATGGATGGGGCTTTGTATCGCGAGATCTTGGCCAACAACCTCCTTCCCTCAGTAAGAGCAAGAAGATGGGTCGTGGCTGGGTCTTCCAGCATGACAGCATGAAACACACAGCCAGGGCAACTAAGGAGTGGCTCCGTAAGAAGCATCTCAAGGTCCTGGAGTGGCCTAGCCAGTCTCCAGACCTGAACCCAATAGAAAATCTTTGGAGGGAGCTGAAAGTCCGTATTGCCCAGCGACAGCCCCGAAACCTGAAGGATCTGGAGAAGGTCTGTATGGAGGAGTGGGCCAAAATCCCTAATGCAGTGTGTGCAAACCTGGTCAAGAACTACAGGAAATGTATGATCTCTGTAATTGCAAACAAAGGTTTCTGTACCAAATATTAAGTTCTGCTTTTCTGATGTATCAAATACTTATGTCATGCAATAAAATGCAAATTAATTACTTAAAAATCATACAATGTGATTTTTCTGGATTTTCCGTCACTCACAGTTGAAGAGTACCTATGATAAAAATTACAGAATTCTACATGCTTTGTAAGTGGGAAAACCTGCAAAATCGGCAGTGTATCAAATACTTGTTCTCCCCACTGTATGATCATATTATGCCCTGGAGACCTGAAATCCTCCATTGTGATCTCTCTCTCTCTCTCTCTCTCTCTCTCTCTCTCTCTCTCTCTCTCTCTCACTCATTCAATCTCTCACTCATTCAATCACTCACTCTCTCTCTCACACACACTCACTCACTCACTCACTCACTCCCTCTAAATACTGAGTCTGATCATTCAATCACTGCGCCATTTCATTCCTTAGCCCATTGTCTTTCTTCAGCTGAGTGGGTCTGAATGATCTGACACTTGATTGACTTAGTCATATCCATGCATGGCCTATGGGTGTGGGGAACTGGTGAATCAATGAATCACTGAATACTTTCAGACTGAAGTGGGGCAATCATTTTGATGTGGAATCCTCTACAATTAAAATCATTGTGTTTGTTTATATGTCATTATCTTTAACAGTAGTTAGGGACTATTGAGTAGTGTTGACATTGAAAGAGAGCAACTTTCCGTTTGGGCTGACCTTGCAGAGTTAGACACATAGACACTGTATTACCATACACACGCACAACAGACACGGAATGGATGTGAGAAGGATGGATCTGCCATACAGGACAATAGGAGCAATGAATATACATATTATGCAATAGATATAACAGGATAAGAATATGGATCCAGAATACAACAGAATGGAATGGACTGGTACTAACAGTAGCACTACTGGATTAATAATAACACTCATAGGAAAGGACTGTATAATAGAACTAAATATGCAAACAACTATCAGCGACTGCAACCAACAGTAACAGTAAAAACACAAAGTTAAAATAACAATATTAACTCACTTCTGCACTCCATCCCACAAGTCCTGCGAGACAGTGGCCTGCCCAATGAGAAGACCTGTCAGGTGTCCTGCCCCCTGACAACTTGCCCCTTAGCAACCAAGCAGGACCCAGGTCACACAGGTCAGAGAGATTTTGAGAGGCAGGTGTATGGTACCTCTAGACTCTCAGTCACAGCTCCTGGGGGATGGGGAGTGGAGTGTGTAGCTTGAAAGTGTTGTGAGGTGCTGATACAAGTCGACGACAGGGAACTGATGAATCACTCAACTTCAGCATCCATATCAACAACCTACAAGGCAAAATCTAATCCAGACTGGGCTTTCTGTATCGTAACAAATCCTGCTTCTCCCGTCCCTCCAAAATCTCCCTGATCAATTCCTGCGTCCTTCCTCTGTTTGGTGACACTCTCTACCACGGCGCCCCCAAAACTGTTCCTTCTACAAGCAGTCTGGTCTACCATCCCTCACAAGCTGATGACTAATTCACTGGTTCACCCTCATTTACTTTGTGTGGAAAGTAACGCGTTATATTCCTAGTTATATTACTTTGCGTTACTTTCATGAAAAACATCTGCCTGCCACAGCAGCCATTATGGAATGATCAACAAAGGAGCTGATTGGCTGACACTGCCATTCCAAAATGGCTTCGGTGGCTACTGCTAGCTAGCATGACGACAAAAAGAATAGCAGTATTTCAATCTTCTAGCTGTATCAGTGTGTATAAAGGTACAATTTGGAGTACAGTGGCAGATCCCATCACTGCATTGAGGAACGTTTTCCGACCCATATCTCATTCTGGCTCCACGGTGTCTTAATGTAACCATGATTTACTTTCTGACAACAGTGCAGTTCAGTGCGCGTAACGGTAGGGTCGAATCTACTGTCTACTTACAAATCAGGTTTTATCATTAGTTTCTCCTTTCATCTGTGGCACTGCTTTCCTGTGCTAGTCTACAAGTGTGGCACTATATACAGACTGCTTAAATAGCCATATACAGTGCCTTCAGAAAGTATTCATACCCCTTGACTTATTGCACATTTTGTTATGTTACAGCCTGAATTCAAAATGGATCAAATACATATTTTTTCTCAACCATCTACATCATGAAAAAGTGATAATAAAGGGAAACTTTTGCTAATTTATTGAAAATTAAATACAGAAATATGTAACAGCCGACGCTGGAGATGAGAAGCAGGTACAGTGAGTTAATATTTCATAGAACAGACATGGAACAAGACAGGAACAGCGTCAGAACCAGGTAAACAAAAAATGACATACGACAATCAATGCTGAAGCGGGGAATGGAGCTGGGGAACAGACAAATATAGGGGAAGTAATAAACAGGTGATTGAGTCCAGGTGAGTCAAATAATCTCTGATGAGTGTGACGAGGGAAGCAGGTGTGCGTAATGATGGTGGCAGGAGTGCATAGTGCTGGGCTCTCAAGCGCCAGGGAGGGAAAGCGGGATTTACATAAGTATTCACACCCCTGAGTCATTACTTTGTAGAATCAGCTTTGGCAGCAATTACACCTGTGAGTGTTGTGTCTCTACGGATTTCCACACATTATTATTTGACAAATTCTTCAATCTCTGTCAAATTGGTTGTTGGTCATTGCTAGACAACCATTTTCAGGTTTTGCAATAGATCTTTAAGTAGATTTAAATCAAAACTGTAACTCGGCCACTCAGGAACATTCACTGTTTTATTGGTAAGCAATTCCAGTGTAGATTTGGCCTTGTGTTGTAGGTTATTGTCCTGCTGAAAGATGAATTAATCTCCCAGTGTCTGGTGGAAAGCAGACTGAACCAGGTTTTCCTCTAGGATTTTGCCTGTGCTTAGCTCCATTCCATTTCTTTTTTATCCTGAAAAACTCCCCATTCCTTAACGATTACAAGCATAGCCATAACATGATGCAGCCACCACTATGCTTGAAAATAGAGTGGTACTCCGTAATGCATTGTATTGGATATCCTCAAACATAACGCTTTGTATTCAGGACAAAATGTTAATTGCTTCGCCACATTTTGTTGTAATATTACTTTAGTGCCTTTTTGCAAACAGGATGCATGTTTTGTAATATTTTTATTCTGTACAAGCTTCCTTCTTTTGACTCTGTCAATTAGGTTAGTAACTACAATGTTGTTGATCCATCCTCAGTTTTCTCCTATCACATCCATTAGTGTTTTAAAGTCACCATTGGCCTCATGGTGAAATCCCTGAGTTTCCTTCCTTTCGGCAACGGAGTTAGGAAGGACACCTGTATCTTTGTAGTGCATGTGTGTATTGATACATCATCTAAAGTGTAATTAATAACTTTACCTTGCTCAAAGGGATATTCAATGTCTGCTTTTTTTTACTCATCTACCAATCGGTGCCCTTCTTTGCGAGGTATTGGAAAACCTTCCTAGTTTTTGTGGTTGAGTCTGTGTTCACTGCTCGACTGAGGGACGGTAGTCATTAAGAAATCACGTTAAACACTATTATTGCACATTAGTGAGTCCATTCAACTTATTATGTGACTTGTTAAGCACATTTTAGATTTTTTTTTAATTTGTAAACATTTCTAAAAACATAATTCCACTTTGACATCATGGGGTATTGTGTGTATGCCAGTGACAAAACATCTCAATTTAATCCATTTACAATTTAAGCTGTAATACAACAAAATATGGAGAAAGGGATGTGAATACTTTCTGAAGGCACTGTATACTGTAAGCCAAACATCTCTACAGATTCCCTGTCTTTTCATTCAAAAACTAAATGAGGAATAAGTCGAGATGGTATCATGGAAACACGCGCCCGTTGTTTGACACTATTACCCAATTTGAAAAAAAGTTAAGTGTTACTTTACTCCGTTACTCATAAAAGTAATCTGATTACATAACACATTACTTTTGTAATGCATTACCCCCAACACTACTGACTGGAATAAAATCTCCATCCCCAGTTTCATTAACAGTTTACATGACCTGGTTATCCACCACTGGGACTGCTTTTAGACTCAGTAGCTACTAGTTGTGTCCCCTGTGTATTAATGATATTGTAAATATGTATTTTTATTTTTCTATTTTGGAGCTTTTAAGAAAAGTCTGCTTTGTTGCCACTTGCACGGTTATTACCCTATCTTGCTTAGGTCATTATTGTAAAAGAGAATGTTCTCAAGGATTTATCTTGTTAAATAAATGTACAAAAATATATCATCGTAACAGACGACGTCCATGTATTTGTAGAGGTGTCAGTTTACTGCTGCAGCATTGGTTCTTGCTTCTCTCAGTGACTGTTTGAAATATGAACTTCACTGGCACAGTGCATAGCCCATGTAATTTGCTCTTTTAAAAATTCATCATCCTTCCCCACCCACTGCCATAAGCCTTTTTCTACTGTATCCATGATTATGCCAAGCAATATTAAACAACACTCTCTGTTTCCTCCTTAATAATTTATTACAATTAATCCCTACAACCATCCTCCTACTAATTTTAGTTTATTATTTGCTACAGAAATAGATATTATGCAATTATTACATATTATTATCTATACATATTTACTTACTTATTTAGAAGGTAGACCTATATAGGAGCACAGGGAGCTATGTATTTCAGTAGGATTGCATAATATGTGTTAATAATTGCATTTTAGATGGAAGAGATTCTTACTCATTTCACCCATGCATGTCCACACTTTTCCCCCAACCCTTTTAATGTGGGCAGTTAATATTTACTTATATGGCACTGCATTATTCATAGAATGGTGAGTTTCCACAACCCCCACAACAACGTATGCCATTTAGAGAAGGCATGATAGACTCTTTCCCTTGGTGAGTGACATTGCATCCCACTGAGTCAGTTGACATTTCCAAGGATGGAAACGTAATTTCCTACAACATATGAGGGTTTCATCCATTTAAAGAGAACTCACAGGGAGGGAGCCGGTACTGTATGAGTCGAGGCTGGGCTCCTCATGTGCTAGAGAGTGATGCTGAGCGTCTGTACTAAGTGGTAGGAATTTGCTCTAAGAGCATCAGCTCATGGTAATGACCTGCAGTCTTGAATTCAGCCGGGCTTATCCATTCAAATCAACTCCACAGAGAGGCGCTCTGAAGTCTGATGATTAAATTAAGATTCTGTAATAAGCATATGGAGGTGTGGTAAAAAAGGAGAGAGCTTACAGTCTTTCCTCAAGCTGTAGCGCTCTATCGGTCCATCACAAGTCTCTGTGGTTTCACCTTAAGGGCGTGTTGGCAATGACAAGCTACACACATATCGCAATTCATGTGTGTAGAATTACATTACACTATGTCGGAGTTACCACATTGTTAATATCATGCGTTTGGATTCTTTGAATAATTGTATTGAGCAGCTCTCTTTCCATAGAAAACATACTACTGGAGACTTTTCAAAACTGAGGATAGTGTTTGCTTCACTTCTATCACTTCGTGATTACTGGTTGTTGTGTTACTGAGTGAGTGAGGTACAGTAAAAGCTATTCTCAGTGGGAGGGCTAGTAGAGGATCTGAACAGACCTACAGCAGCAGTTTGTCAGACCCTGAAGTCTGTACAGGAGCTCTCCATGGTGCTGAATTCTCTCCTTCTTTGGTAAACTCACCAAACTCAGATGCTGCTGCAGTTTACTTGTGTAGCATATTTTGATTAATTACAAGCCTGGCCTTGTCCTAGACATATTCTTTCATGGCAAAGTTGAGATTTACATTAACTGAAATGGAAACCTCTGTAGCAAGATGTTACCTTAGCAAGCAGTTCTCCATAAGGACCTGCCCTGACCTGGCATAAACCATTAACATCGTTAAACAGGTAGGCAAACATGTTTATGAAAAGTGCTCACGCTTATAAAGCAATGCTATTGCACATTTCACATAACAGCGATTGGCCAATACTACAGCATAATAATACAGCGTTGAACAACAAAGGGCCTGATTGGCTGACTATCCTTTGTTGTTTAACGTGACATGCATTCCAAAATGGCTGCTGTTGCTTCTGCTACCTAGCATGAGGGCAAACATTTCAGTTTAATCAAAAAAACTAGCAGTATTTAAATCTTCTAAATGTAACTTTTTGGATAATGGGAACATTTGGAGTACAGTGCCATGGACTGTTCCTGGATCGAGGTACGTTTTCTGAGCCATATCGAGCACTGGCTCCGCCTAGTCTTAATCAAAAGAGAAGCCCTGTCCGACCCTATAGCGAGATTTACTTACAATCAAGCATAGGGTTGGAATCTAGCCTGGCTAGCTGACACCTAACTAAAAGTCCTCCTGACTCCTTCACTGTGTACCACGTGAGTCACGTCAGCCAGGCTACTTTGTCAGAGCAAATACACAAAAAAAAACATCCATCGCAGATTTTGAATAAATCATCCTCTACACCTACTCAGACATAATAATGTCAAACCCAAAGCAAATAATTTTACATTGAGTGTAATCGACTTCAGCCACCAGTGTAAGCCAACACAGTCTCATGTTCCAGGCTGTAAATCATGTCTTCGATTTTCTGTCATGGATAATAAGACATTCCCTGAACATTTGCATGTTTTCATCAGAAGGTTATAAGATTTTCTGAAGAGTTTGGCAAACACTTTCATGAACAACTACAACGTGAAAACATATGTGTAGTTGTTCAATTAGTAACATTGCAATTAAAGACAACATCTAGTTTAATTTGAATTGATAATCACAACATTTCTTTGGCTAATCTTTTCAGATTAGGACTAATCACAAGCCATGGTATTGATAGGTTTGGATTTCTGAACTTTACATATTGTTAATCATCAGTTATACTAGAGACATGAGGAGTGACATAGCCTGGTTTATACACCAGAGGATAATGGTCATCAGCAGGAGGGATGTACTGGATATGGTGGGCCAATGAAGGTTGGATAGGAGCCAGGGGGCTTTGGAATGTACTGAGTAGAGGAGAGGCAGTTACATGATTGCAGTCACTGATAATGGTGGAGAGCTGTGGATTAGTGAGTAAAGGGGTTGAGGTCAGGTCAGGTCACCTTCACTTCCTGCCTATCAGTAAAGATGTAATGTTTAGAGAGAAGTAGGAGTTCACCTAGAATGGAATATATATATGTGTTTGTTGGAACATGTCTTTGTCTTGTGAAGCTGTCTGACCCATTGGGCGAATAAACTTGGTTTGAGCTTTTAATTATTATTCAGAAGGAATTAAACAATATGTTACTCTTTACCAATTATCTTAATTGTATTGGAAATTGGTCCTAATTGACAGAGGAAGTTAATTCATTGTAATTTTATACTGACAAAACTGGTATATCTAAGAATGTTCAATGTATAGCTGAACAAGGTTTATGTTCTTTAGGGACATTATTTGTTTCGTATTAGCTGTTTCTTCTCTAGTTATCATAAAATAAGTGTTGAAGTACCTGAAAACGTATTCCCCATAGTGATGAAAAACAAAATATGGCAATACTCTCCCTCAACGTGATCAAGACAAAGGAGATGATTGTGGACTACAGGAAAAGGAAGATCACTAGGGTTGCAAAGGGTTGGAAACTTAAGCCCGGGAATTTGGGGAATTTTGCTTATATTCATCAAAAAGTTATCTTATAACAGTGAACCATTTTTGTGGGATACCCATAATGCAATTCTAGGTATTGTGGCATATTTTGGCTCAACTATCCCCAATTAAATGGAATTGCAATCCTCTGCATGCACAGTGCATTCTTCCATCACATGTACAGCTGATTCTCAAGATCTTACACACTAATGAGATGCTATTGATTTTTGTTAACTAGTAAATAGTAGCCTAGAGCAAAGTGTGTTTAAATCATTTCTAATTTGTTAACAATTTCTGCTAATTAGTTTTTGCTACCATGTGGGGTTTATCTTGCTTGAGCCTGCTAACTGAGGAGTGTTAATTCACCTGTTTCCATAGATGTTTCATTTTAAAACATTTATCTTACAAAGGAGTTGTTTAATCTAACTACTTAATTATTTGTCTGTACATGGAATTGTATTTTTTTATAATTTTTTAAAATTTCTTAAAAATACAGGAAAATTCCACAGGGCACTATCTGATGTGTGGAGACATTTCACTGCAGCTAATGTAGAAGGAAAAGCTGTGTACATTTGCAAATACTGTGCCATGAAGAATGCAGCTAAGATGCAGAATCATCTGGCCAACTGCATAAAGTTCCCTCAGCGATCACAACAAGCAACCTCTGACAAAAGTCCCTTGACTTCTATTCGAGGTGAAAATGATGAATCAGACACCTTATCGATAGCAACAGCTCATGGTCCTCCTGGAATCAGAAGCTTTTTTTGACTCAATGGAGGAACGCAGTCAGAGAAATGCTGATGAATGGTAGGTATGTGAATAGTCCAAACACACTAAGACAGTCGTGAAGAGGGCACGACAAAGCCTATTCCCCCTCAGGAGACTGAAAAGATTTGGCATGGGTCCTCAGATCCTCAAAAGGTTCTACAGCTGCACCATCGAGAGCATCCTGACTGGTTGCATCACTGCCTGGTATGGCAACTGCTCGGCCTCTGACCTCAAGGCACTACAGAGGGTAGTGCGTACGGCCCAGTACATCACTTGGGCCTAGCTTCCTGCCACCCAAGACCTCTATACCAGGCGGTGTCAGAGGAAGGCCCTAAACATTGTCAAAGACTCCAGTCACCCTAGTCATAGACTGTTCTCTCTGCCACCGCACGGCAAGCGGGTGTCACGGCATGGGATGTGGAGAGACCAAGACGCAGCGCAGGGATAGTAGTTCGACATTTCTTTATTCATATATATATACTATGTATATTAAAATAGATATACTATGTATAATAGACCAAAAATGACGAACTAAAAATAACACAAACCCTCAACAGACTACCGAACGTCACGTACACAAAAACCACACTAAATGAACGGACGTAACGAACACACTTACTTCACCGTGACTGCGACATACATCGATAACAACCTACACCCGAGTGAGGGACAGACTCAACATATATGGAATCCCTAATTAGAGACAATGCGGTGCAGCTGCCTCTAATTAGGGATCCACCCCAACCCGACACAGAAACAGAAACAGAAAGGAAAGACACTGTCAGACTGTGACCATAGCTACATAGAGAAGCAAATAGGCTTCTCTATGGCCAGAGCCTGACAGCGGGACCGGAGCCTAGGTCCAAAAGGATTTTTCACAGCTTCTACCCTCAAGCAATAAGAATCCTGAACAGCTTTTTTACGCTGCTGCTACTCTCTGTTTATTATCTATGCATAGTCACTTTAACTCTACCTACATGTGCATATTACCTAAATCACATCAACTATACATTCTAAAGCAAGGCTGTTCAAAGTCCTGGAGGGCCGAAACACTTCTGTTTTTCATCCTCTCCTTATAATACAAGAATAATTCAGACCTGGGAAACCAGGTGAGTGCAATTAATTACCAGGTAGAAAAAAGAAAAAAGCAGAAGTGTTTTGGCCCTCCAGGACCGTAATAGAACAGCTCTGATAAAGCAGTGTTTCCGAACTCCAGTACCCCCAGCAGTAAAGTTTTTTGTTGTAGCTCGGGAAAAGCACACCTGGTTCAACTTGTCAACTAATCATTCAGCCCTCAATGAGTTGAATCAGGTGAGAAACCCTGCTCGAAAGTATACTAATAAAACATATAATAGACACATTTCCATGTTTGAAACATCAATCAATATGCATCCGCTACTGATGTTCCATCAACAGGGAAAGAAGTTTGATCTAACTTTGAATTGTTGATGGCAAAGTTGCTATTATACAGTATACAGTATACCAAACGTTTGGAACTAACCATACTCATTATATCTGTCTTCTGCCTTATAGGATATTTGACAGTAACCATTGAGCCCCTTCCTCCTGTTGTTGTGGGAGAGACTGTGACCCTGAAGTGCAACTTCAAGACAGATGGAAGACTTCGAGAGATTGTGTGGTACAGGGTGAGTAAAGCTACAAGCACATACTCTATACTGTATATGCCATGTACACCAGCCCATCAACTCTGATCTATGTGGCTTAATCACTTTTTGGTGTCAATTACAGTGCATTCGGAAATTATTCAGATCCCTTCACTTTTTCCACATTTTGTTACGTTACAGAGTTATTCTAAAATTTATTGAATTACTTTTTTTCCTCATCAATCAACACAATACTCCCATAATTACAAAGCGAAACAGGTTTTCAGAAATGTTTGCAAATTTATTCCAAATAAATGAGACTCGAAATTGAGCTCAGGTGCATCAGGTTTCCATTGATAATCCTTGAGATGTTTCTACAACTTGATTGGAGTCCACCTGTTGTCACACCCTGATCTGTTTCACCTGTTTTTGTGCTTGTATCCATCTTCCCCATTATCCCCAGTGTATTTATACCTGTGTTCTCTGTTTGTCTGTTGCCAGTTTATTTTGTTTCGTCAAGCCTACCAGCGGTTTTCCCCTTACTCCTGTCTCTAGTTCCTGTTTTCCCGTTTTTTATCATTCTTCCTGCCCTGACCCTGAGCCTGCCTGCTGTTCTGTACCTTGTCACACCACCCTGGATTATTGACCTCTGCCTGCCCCGACCCTGAGACTGCCTGCCGTTCAGTACCATTTGGACTCTGATCTGGATTACCGACCTCTGCCTACCCTTGACCTGTCGTTTTGCCTGCCCCCAAAAACACAGTGGCCTCCATCAGTTTGGAACCCCCAAGACTCTTCCTAGATGTGGCCGCCGGACAAAACTGAGCCATCAGGAGTCACTCTGACAGAGCTCCAGAGTTCCTCTGTGGATATGGGAGAACTTTCCAGAAGGACAACCATCTCTGCAGCACTCCACCAATCAGGCCTTTATGGTAGCACTCCTCAGTAAAAGGCACATGACAGCCCGCTTGGAGTTTGCCAAAAGGCACCTAAAGGACTCTCAGACCATGAGAAACCAGGTTTTTTTGTCTGATGAAATCAAGATTGAACTCTTTTGCCTGAATGCCAAACGTCACGTCTGGAGGAAAACAAGCACCGGTCATCACCTGGCCAATACCATCCCTACGGTGAAGCATGGTGGTAGCAGCATCATAAAGTAGGGATGTTTTTCAGTGGCAGGGATTGGGAGATTAGTCAGGATCGAGACAAAGATGAACGGAGCAAAGTACAGAGAGATCCTTGATGAAAACCTGCTCCATAGCGCTCTAGAACTGGGGAGAAGGTTCACCTTCGAACCTAAGCACACAGCCAAGACAACGCAGGAGTGGCTTCGGGACAAGTCTCTGAATGTCCTTGAGTGTCCGAGCCAGAGCCCAGACTTGAACCCGATCGAACATCTCTGGAGAAAAATAGCTGAAAAGGATCTGCAGAGAACAATTGGAGAAACTCCCCAAATACAGGTGTGCCAAGCTTGTGGCGTCATACCCAAGAAGACTCGAGGCTGTAATCACTGCCAAAGGTGCTTCAAGAAAGTACTGAGTAAAGGGTCTGTAAATGTGATATTTTCTTTTTTTTGTATAAATTGGCAAACAAATCCAGTTTTTGCTTTGCCATTATGGTATTGTGTGCAGACATAAGTTAATACATTTTAGAATAAGGCTGTAACATAACAAAATGTGGAAAAAGTGAAGGTGTCTGAATACTTTCCGAATGCACTTATACATTTTATAAGATATAGGTCAAAGTCCCACTAGCCTCTTTTCCTCTGGTGGTATAATGTGTTAAAGTAAAATTTTAAGGAATAATGATGTCAATTTAGGCCAGGTGTAGAGGGCGTCACTCTGGCTCTCGATAAGTAGCCTGATTTTCCTCTCAGCTGGTCATTGCCTACAGATATTACAAATATTGCCTAGTCAGACCAAGCGTTATTAGATAGGTACTATTTGGCGTACCTTAACTTGTCGATAGTTCCTCAATTCCCGACTTTGAAGACAATAAATGTCCATGTCTAGTTACAGAGGGCTCGTTTCAATTTAGAAAATTACCGCTATTAACACTCACCTATTTAGAATATTACCATTATTACCACTCACCTATTTAGAATATTACCATTATTACCACTCACCTATTTAGAATATTACCATTATTACCACTCACCTATTTAGAATACTACCATTATTACCACTCACCTATCTCAATCAATGAGAGAAGATTTGAAATAGACAAGACAAGTACACATAGTTGGATTACTTCATGTTTAATAACAAAGCATTTTAAAAATTCAAACGAACCCCCTGGAACTAGACATTAACATTTAGAAGACATTGGTTGTCTTCAATGTCTGAAATTGCGGAATTATTGCCAAGTTAAGGTTGGTTGAAAGTACCTATGCCAAACAGTACCTAACCTGTAACGGCTAATGGAGCATCACATTAGAATCTGCTAGCTAGTTATTGCCATGTCTTAATGGTTCACAGCTGGTCACTCTGCAGTTATCACTACCCCAGTTGGTGGACAAAAGTGCATAAATGCTCAAGATAATTAAGTACAGTATGTCAGAGAAATCCCCTCAAGCTCTAGTGCTCGGGTCTATAATGTTGCTGTTGCTTTGTGGATAATGTGTACCAAAACTATGCCCAGATATTTTGCATAAAATGGAAGCTAATGTGACATTAATAGGCAGATGATTATAGATCAGAGGCTGGGGTTTGTCTACTGAAACAATAGCGTTCAAAAGAGGTCACACAGAAGCAACAGCTGTCAGCTCACGGCCTGATTATTTAATTTATCCTAAACTTCCCAATGAATCGCTGTTAAGGGTTTTTCAAGTACGCATGATTAAATATGCTTTCTTTATTCTGTGGAATTCTGCAGTCATAGACAGTTCCCTGACTGATATGTGAGTAGAACCTGATCCAGTTTAGTTTATATGAAGTCTTTACCTTGTTGGGCTTGGAAGCTTCGTGCTCTTGAGGGCTAGCCTACAATCATGTTTAATATTTGTACAGATATGAATGCAAAGTATTTTAAGTAATTCAGTGTCTCTTGATTATAGCAATGCTTTTTACACAGTGAACATGTCTGCCCTTTGGGGGAATGGGTTTGGAACAGGGCATTTAATAGAACTTAACAGAGTCCTTGCTATCCTTTTTGCCAGGCAGGAACCAGACTGTTATGGTATGCTGCTGTAGTGTAAATCAAACTCCACAGAGAGCAAGGCTGTCCACATCAAGTATTGGGTAGTGAGGAAAATGCAGAGGTTGTAGAGAGAAACCAGTCTTATCTCTCTTGTGCCCACTGCTCGATGCAACCGCTAATATATTATAAATCAATTATCCACACTCAGCTGCCAAAGTCTCTTTAATCTCTGCCTTTTATTTGTTTATTTGACTAAACAGTGGACTTCTCCCAACACACACACACACATTCAAATGGAAGTGGGGTTGATACCCACCTGGGGAATCATCATATCTAATCGAAGTCTGGCCAACGAGACAGAAGCTGAATGAACTGAAGATCTCAGCTAGCCACTCATTCATTACCAGGTTGCCCTTATCTTAACGGATTCTGTTTGAGGATTCTGTAATGCACACCAGCGCCAGACTGCTCCTTGAAATCATGCACATCCTTAGCGTGGCTAAGGCCTGGCGTGGCCTCTCAAGATAATTAAGATTGCCATTGAGAGGCTTTCAATCTGGCCTAGTAGAGTATTAGTATAGAAAGATACAAATATAGTCACCTCAAAAATGTTTTAACTACTATTCAAACTTGATCATTTTACATTTTGTCTATGTGTGGCATTTGACATAGTCCTGATACAAAGATAATCATGAAAATCACATAGTCAGGCGTACTGATATACTGATGGAAGTTCAACATGGCTCTTTTTATAGTTTGGGAATGTATTATTGTTTATGTGCACCTTACAAATAAGTTATTCAGATCAGTGCAGGGGCTAATATCTCCCAGGAAGTTAGAGCAGATTTGCATCTTACTGTATGTCAACACCATGTTTATGTTAGGGATTCTCTCTGTATAAGATATAATCCCCTGAATTACACAAAGATCAGTTCACTGTTAAGAAACCCCATTTGGGGCTAAAAGTAATTTTGGGGTAAACATTGGAAGATGATGACTACTCCTACATCCAAGATTGAAATGCGGTTTTGTGATCCTTTTCATTCTTGTTTCACCAAAAATACCCATAATGCAAAATGGCTCTTTATAAAGAAAAATACCGAAGGTGGAATCTGAATAATCTCCAATTACTGTACATATCTCTAGTGGTCATGGTGACCAGTGAAGAGAAAAGTAGAGTGAGGGAAAAAAACAACAGATTGACTATTGTACTTGAGAGGGCTCACTCACCATGAGTGTTTTTTCCATCTATTGGATGTTTAAATGTATTAGTCAAACCAGACCACTATGCTCCTAAAGCAAACACATAAAAGCATCTCAAGTGTACAGTTGAAGTCGGAAGTTTACATACACTTAGGTTGAAGTCATTAAAACTCATTTTTCAACCACTCCACAGATTCCATTTTAACAAACTATAGATTTGGCAAGTCGGTTAGGACATCTACTTTGTGCATGACACAAGTAATTCTTCCAACAATTGTTTACAGACAGATTATTTCACTTATAATTCACTATATCACAATTCCAGTGGGTCAGAAGTTTACATACACTAAGTTGACTGTTCCTTTAAACAGCTTGGAAAATGATGTCATGGCTTTAGAAGCTTTTGATAGGCTAATTGACATCATTTGAGTCAATTGGAGGAGGTGTACCTGTGGATATACTTCAAGGCCTACCTTCAAACCTAGTGCCTCTTTGCTCAACATCATGGGAAAATCAAAATAAATCAGCCAAGACCTCAGAAAAAGAATTGTAGACCTTCACAAGTTGGGTTCATCCTTGGGAGCAATTTCCAAACGCCTGAAGGTACCACGTTCATCTGTACAAACAATAGTACGCAAGTATAAACACCATGGGACCACGCAGCCGTCATACTGCTCAGGAAGGAGACACGTTCTGTCTCCTAGAGATGACGTACTTTGGTGTGAAAAGTGCAAATCAATCCCAGAACAACAGCAAAGGACCTTGTGAAGATGCTGGAGGAAACAGGTACAAAAGTATCTATATCCACAGTAAAAACTTAGTCGCAAATGGGTCTTCCAAATGGACAATGACCCCCAAGCATACTTCCAAATCCTATAGAAAATTTGTGGGCAGAACTGAAAAAGTGTGTGTGAGCAAGGAGGCCTACAAACCTGACTTAGTTACATCAGTTCTGTCAGGAGGAATGGGCCACAATTCACCCAACTTATTGTGGGAAGCTTGTGGAAGGCTACCCGAAACGTTTGACTCAAGTTAAACAATTTAAAGGCAATGCTACCAAATACTAATTGAGTGTATGTAAACTTCTGAAAAGCTGAAAAAAATAATTTTCTCTACTATTATTCTGACATTTCACATTCTTAAAATAAAGTGGTGATCCTAACTGACCTAAAACAGGGATTTTTTTACTAGGATTAAATGTCAGGAATTGTGAAAAACTGAGTTTAAATGTATTTGGCCACGGTATATGTAATCTTCCGACTTCAACTGTATGTGATATTCCACTGAGGGCCACATGAATGCTTTTATCTTGCAGTGGGTTCTGGCAGACCATGGATTAGGCGCTGTGGATATGTAATACTATCAAGCTGTCCTCAACATTGTAATAGCATTTCATACCGATCAGGCTACAGATCGAGTGGAGGAGAGAATATCGATCAGCTCTGAAACTATTCTGAACATGTGCAGTAGGAACATGGAGGGATAAGATGTTGGCTGGGGAAACCCGTGGAGACTTCTCCTAACTGAGACGTGTGGCAGCTCACCTCATGCTGTGCTTGTTCTGATTATGTCACTATAATGAAGAGATACCCATGGCTCTCTCCCTATGAGGACCTCAGCAGTGTTGATGGTGACGGCGCAGGGTTTACGCTTGGCTGCCTGTTGAGTGCCATTCTGCATTACGCTTAATTCTCCCTAGTTTAACCTCCCTCTCTCTCTCCCTCATTCCCCTCTCTCATTACTACATCCCTCCTCCAACTCTGACAACACTCTTATGGGATCATCTCTCTGGCCAGCATAGTCAGCAGAGCCCAGTGCCCTAAACATGGGCAATTTACCATGGACCTGTCGCTAAGCTCATCTGTTTGAATGAATGCTATCTCACACATAGGGTCCACATGGTTCAGGCAGGTTAACCTCAGCCCCTTCCATTACAGTGTCTCAGGACCAGATGTCTTCATCCTGCTCTTTGTCAGTTTGAGCTCTATTCTCACCACATGTTTATAATAATTCTTACAGAGATAGAAGATACTGTTAAGAAAGGATGGAACCAATAGTGTTGTCATGGAGAGATGTATACTACCGTTCAAAAGTTTGGGGTCACTTAGAAATGTCCTTATTTGAAAGAAAAGCACATTTTGTTTTCCATTAAAATAACATAAAATTTATCAGAGATACAGTGTAGACATTGTTAATGTTGTAAATGACTATTGTAGCTGGAAACGGCAGATTTTTTATGGAATATCTACATATGCTTACATAGGCCCATTATCAGCAACCATCACTCCTGTGTTCAAATGCCACGTTGTGTTAGCTAATCCAAGTTTATCATTTTAAAAGGCTAATTGATCATTAGAAAACCCTTTTGCAATTATGTTAGCAAAGCTTAAAACTGTACTGATATAAGAAGCAATAACACTTGCCTTCTTTAGACTAGTTGAGTATCTGGAGCATCAGCATTTGTGGGTTCGATTACAGGCTCAAAATGGCCAGAAACAAAGAACTATCTTCTGAAACTTGTCAGTCTATTCTTGTTCTGAGAAATGAAGGCTATTCCATGCGAGAAATTGCCAAGAAACTGAAGATCTTGTACAACGCTGTGTACTACTCCCTTCACAGAACAGCGCAAACTGGCTCTAACCAGAATAGAAAGCGGAGTGGGAGGCCCCGGTGCACAACTGAGCAAGAGGACAAGTACATTAGAGTGTCTAGTTTGAGAAACAGACACCTCACAAGTCCTCAACTGGCAGCTTCATTAAATAGTACCGGCAAAACACCAGTCTCAACAACAACAGTGAAGTGTTGTTTCTCTTTGCTTATCTGAGCTGTTCTTGCCATAATATGGACTTGGTCTTTTACCAAATAAGGCTATCTTCTGTATACCAACCCTACCTTGTCACAACACAACTGATTGGCTCAAACGCATTAAGAAGGAAAGATATTCCACAAATTAACTCACACCTGTTATTTGAAATGCATTACAGGTGACTACCTTATGAAGCTGGTTGAGAGAATGCCAAGGGTGTGCAAAGCTGTCATCAAGGCAAAATGTGGCTACTTTAAAGAATCTCAAAAAGAAAATATATTTTGATTTCATATGTGTTTTGGTTACTACATGATTCTACGTGATTCCATATTGCATTTAGGTTCAAGTTAATGATCTGAATGTGTCATTAGCCATTGTGAGCTTTTGCTGAAATTGATATCTTTCATATGAGCCTCTTGATTAAGTTGAATTCCAGAGTATTGACGTGAGCATTTGGTTAGACACATGCTATTCTTCCACTTGAATAGATCACATGGGCTCTCATGCAGAAATGACTGTTGATTGACAAGTGGAGATTGCATGGAGAGAGGGGGGATTTAAAGGGGAGATGTACAGTAAGTGCTGCACTTCAAAATAGAGGTAGGCTGAAAGTAAGCCTATCTCAGATTATCATTGCTTCAAGACTTTGATGTTTGCTATCACTTTTATAAGTGCAGTGTAATGGGAGTAGCACTTATTTGTCAACTAAGCTTATTTGCTGTGGAATCCATTTTCCTTTTCACTGATTTTGCTTTTGTTCTATGTAATGCATTACAATCCCCCACTTGGGACTATTAGACAATGAGACCCCATTTCTTTGTTAGAGGTAGCCTAGCATAAATGTGTAGGATATGTGAGAAGAACATTGGTAGGAATAATATTTAACTCCGCTAAATCCAGTGTTATGGGCATGAGCAACAAACCTATAACAACCAAAGGAGTAAACAAAGGAATACAAAGCCATCATTATCTAAGAACTCATTTTCAAATGTGATATAGGAAGAATATAGTACCTCTCCCTATAACATTCCCCCTTGTGACTTTCCAACCTTTTGTTGGTAAATGTTAGCTAACTGCTTGTACGTCTTTCAAAAATGGAAACATGCATGTAACGGGGAAGTTTCCTGAAAATATATGTCATTAAAATACATTGTTTCAGTCCTGCTGTTTATTTTGCTTAGAGGAAAAGCTTGTTTTTGAAATGTTGATTTAAAAAAAATAATTCTGTAACACACTGTGACGTGATTCCTGCAGTCTAAGCTGGAACATAAAAGCAATTGTGGAATGATGATGAGAATGAGACAGTTGCTGCTGCTGCCCACACAGACTCCCCCTGCACCTCATCCTATTCTAAAATCCCTTACTGGAAAAAAAACTGGCTGCTGGTAATCAGTTAGCAACTGTTTAGCAATTGTGGCAATAAATATTATTGTTGCCAAAGGTTTGCCACAAATCACCACTAGTGGCAAACATTTGCAAACTTCTGGCAAAACTTTGTGGCACACTATTTAGTTTGCAGCAAATTTGCCACAAACTTGCAGGAAGTTTGCAGCAACAACTTCATTTTGGTAAGGGATCTCATACACATACGTCTTTGGTTGTGCATCAGGCTTAACTTCTGGCCTACATTTCCCCACAAATCGCATTAAAGCTATTGACACTGAAAAAGCACAAGATCATAGGTATGCAAATAATTTTACTCTTGGCAGTAGTACAACATCAGAAGTTGGAGGAGTGCATTGGAGTGGATTGTGTCAGGGCAACATCTAGAGCTAGCTGAACTATTCAGTCCAGAGTCAGATGGATTTGTCCTATACGTGTAACTGCATGTACCTTTGAACAGGGATAGGTAGCCGTGTAGCTCAGATGGTAGAGCATGGTGCTTGCAACGCCAGGGTTGTTGGTTAGATTCCCACGGGGGACCAGTATGAAAAAAAGTATGAACGTGTATCCACTAACTAACTGTAAGTCGCTCTGGACAAGAGTGTCTGCTAAATGACTCAAATGTCATGTCAAATAATACTTGGCCCAGAAGTGGTGTGTTTCTTTCTACGGTAATCCTGTTTCCTGACTGCGGAAAGACGAGGGAGGCGTCACATTCCAAATGCGAGTTGGAATAACTCAGGGACTGGGTTGCCCAGGCAACAGGAATATGTGAGCACAGCAAAGAGCTCTCTGACTGTGTACACACAGCACACTCCTGTGGGGGGTTTGTGTGCTCGACTTCCTGCTGCTTTAAACCCCCAAGTGTAATTATGTAATTGTGAAAATGGCTCGGCTTGTTGGAGTATCTTGATTGTATGTAAATATATATACATATACTATATATACAAAAGTATGTGAACACCCCTTCAAATTAGTGGATTTGGCTATTTCAGCCTCACCAGTTGCTGACAGGTGTATAAAATTGAGCACACAGCCATGCAATCTCCTTAGACAAACATTGGCAGTAGAATGGCCTTACTGAAGAGCTCAGTGACTTTCAATGTGGCACTGTCATAGGATGCCACCTTTCCAACATGTCAGTTCATCAAATTTCTGCCCTGTCAACTGTAAGTACTGTTATTGTGAAGTGGACACATCTAGGAGCAACAACGGATCAGCCGCAAAGTGGTAGGCCACACAAGCTCACAGAACGGGACCACTGAGTGCAAAAAAGAAATGTCTGTTCTTGGTTGCAACACACACTACCGAGTTCCAAACTGCCTCTGGATGCAACGTCAGCACAAGAACTGTTCGTCGGGAGCTTCATGAAATGGGTTTCCATGGCGAGCACCTGCACACAAGTCTAAAATCACCATGTGCAATGCCAAGGGTTCATTGGACTCTGGAGCAGTGGAAACGTGATCTCTGGAGTGATGAATCATGCTTCACCATCTGACAGTCCAACTGACGAATCTGGGTTTGGCGGATGGCAGGAAAATGCTACCTGCCCGAATGCATAGTGCCAACTGTAAAGATTGGTGGAGGTGGAATAATGGTTCGGGCTATGCCCCTTAGCTCCAGTGAAGGGACATCTTAACGCTACATCATACAATAACTTTCTAGGCGATTCTCTGCTTTGTGGCAACAGTTTGGGGAAGGCCCTTTCCTGTTACATGACAATGCCCCCGTGCACAAAGTGAGTTCCACACAGAAATGATTTGTCGAATTCGGTGTGGAAGAACTTCACTGGCCTGCACAGAGCCTTGACCTCAACCCCATCGAACACCTTTGGGATTAATTGGAACGCAGACGGCGAGCCAGGCCTAATCCCAACATCAGTGCCGACCTCACTAATGCTCTTGTGGCTGAATGGAAGTCCAATGAGATGTTTGACGAGCAGGTGTCCACATACTGTTGGTCATGCAGTGTATATATACACTGAGTATACCAAACATTGCAGAACAGCCACAGTTTGTGAGGGCATGGACTTTACAAGGTGTCAAAAGCATTCCAAAAGGATGCTGGCCGTGTTGACTCCAATGCTTCCCACAGTTGTGTCAAGTTAGCTGGATGTCCTTTGGGTGGTACACCATTCTTGATACACATGGGAAACTGTTGAGCATGTAAAACCCAGCAGCGTTAGAGTTCTTGGCACAAACCGGTGCCCCTGGCATCTACTACCATACCCAGTTCAAAGGCACTTACATTTTTTGTCTTGCCATTCACCCCCTGAGTGGCACACATACACAATCCATGTCTCAATTGTCTCTAGGTTTAAAAATCCTTCTTTAACCTGTCTCCTCCCCTTCATCTACACTGATTGAAGTGGATTTAACAAGTGACATCAATAAGGGATCATAGCTTTCACCTAGATTCACCTGGTCAGTCTATGTTAAAGTTTTGTATACTCAGTGTACAGTATAATATTTTATTACCAAGTGGTGCTTTGGTCCTTCTTTGAAGCTCTTGTGTTGGTAGCCATGACCCTTGGAGCGAGATTTTTTGAAAGTACGGAGAGTTGTGCAAAACAGTATTTTATTAATCTGAATAATGTGTAGCAGCTAAAAATCTATCTTGATTCTTAATGCAGCAACATTCCCACACAAAGATGGAATATAGATTATATGACACATTACCGTACCTGAACAAGAACAGGGCATTTTCAAATGTAATATGTCCTATTCATGTTCAGGTACGGCAATGTGGTAAATGCAATTTATTTTGATATCATCCACAACCATGCAGATCAATTAGACGGCTGGTGAGAGAACTCTTTTAGAAAGACCAATAGCCATTTGTTTCAGTTGGTAGTTTCGCTCATGTGGGCTGAAATCCATCTTGACTCTTTGGGTGGTTCACTGATTCATTTTTATTTGAAGTTGGCCTACTGGAGCTGTATACAGCGCACTGATGATGAATCTTGCAATCAATGATCCAAGTAATTGTTTGACATCCTCAGATATTTCCAGACAATTTAGCAATTGTGTAATAGACTTTAATTTTCTGAGATGCACTGTTGGCATATTATGTTGGTAATGGGGTCATTGTCCACTCAGATATTTGGGTCCTCAAGCACCTCTAATTTCATCCACTGAAGATCACACATACTATAGATGATTCCCCCATGACATAATACTACTTACTAATGAGGACTAGCCCTTTCCACTCACAAAATTGAAGATTTTGTCATTGATAAGCACTTAAATTGGAACCCAGTGGCTATATAGTAACATGCTATACATGACATCAGAGCTCAGGTTCTCCGCTTCACAGCTCTTTATAGGTTTTGACTGACAGCCGTTATAAACATGACAATCCACCACATCCCTCCTGCTAATTGGGCTACTTTTGCACGTTTGTTGTTGTCTGAGTGAGGGAAATGCTGTAAATCGAGAGCAGTTGATGTGTTTTAAAAGATGAGGCGTTGACTGTTTTGATGTCCTACAAGCAAACCACATACACGTGAGTCCAAATGTGCACTTCACATTTACATATTAGAAAACTAATGTAATTTACAGTCTCAACGTTTATGATGGCTATGTTTGATCCACAGATGCCATGTGTTATAACCTGGGATGTTCTGAACAAAATTAACTTACTGTTGAAGTCGGAAGTTTACATACACCTTAGCCAAATACATTTAAACTCAGTTTTTCACAATTCATGTAATTTAATCCTAGTAAAAAATCCCTGTTTTAGGTCAGTTAGGATTACCACTTTATTTTAAGAATGTGAAATGTCAGAATAATAGAGAGAATTATTTATTTCAGCTTGTATTTCTTTCATCACATTCCCAGTGGGTCAGAAGTTTACATACACTCAATTAGTATTTGGTAACATTGTCTTTAAATTGTTTAACTTGGGTCAAACGTTTCGGGTAGCCTTCCACAAGCTTCCCACAATAAATTGGGTGAATTTTGGGCCATTCCTCCTGACAGAACTAGTGTAACTGAGTCAGTTTTGTAGGCCTCCTTGCTCGCAAGAACTTTTTCAGTTCTGCCCACAAATGTTCTATAGGATTGAGGTCAGGGCTTTGTAATGGCCTGGAAGTATGCTTGGCATCATTGTCCATTTGGAAGACCCTTTTGCAACCAAACTTTAACTTCCTGACTGATGTCTTGAGATGTTGCTTCAATATATACACATCATTTTCCTTCCTCATGAAGCCATCTATTTTGTGAAGTGCACCAGTCCCTCCTGCAGCAAAGCACCCCCACAACATGATGCTGCCACCCCCATGCTTCACGATTGGGATGGTGTTCTTCGGCTTGCAAGCCTCCACATTTTTCCTCCAAACATATCGATGGTTATTATGGCCAAACAGTTCTATTTTTGTTTCTTCAGACCAGAGGACATTACATGTTCCCATGTGCAGTTGCAAACCGTAGTCTGGCTTTATGGCGCTTTTGGAGCAGTGGCTTCTTCCTTGCTGAGCGGCCTTTCAGGTTATGTCGATATAGGACTCGTTTTACTGTGGATATAGATACTTTTGTACCTGTTTCCTCCAGCATCTTCACAAGGTCCTTTGCTGTTGTTCTGGGATTGATTTGCACTTTTCGCACCAAAGTATGTTCATCTCTAGGAGACAGAATGCGTCTCCTTCCTGAGCGGTATGACAGCTGCATGGTCCTATGGTGTTTATACTTGCGTACTATTGTTTGTACAGATGAACGTGGTATCTTCAGGCATTTGGAAATTGCGCCCAAGGATGAACCAGATTTTTTTTGGGAGGTCTTGGCTGATTTCTTTTGATTTTCCTATGATGTCGAGCAAAGAGGCACTGAGTTTGAAGGTAGGCCTTGAAATACATCCACAGGTACTGTCACAATATGGGGTGTAGGCAGACCAAGACGCAGAGTAGTTATACTGGTACATAATGTTTATTTACTTAAACGATAAGCAAAACAAGAATATGTACTTACTAGTACAAACACTCCATGTACATCCAGTGACACTCTCTACAATGAACCACAACAAGGTGTGGGACATATCTACTTAAGTAGAATCCCCAATCAGAGACAACGCTTAGTAGCTGCCTCTAATTGGGGATCCAACACTAAACATAATAGATCTAGAAATACTAGATCTGTCAGGCTCTGACCATGGCTAAATAGAGGAGCCAAAGGCCTCCCTATGGCCAGAGCCTGACAGGTACACCTCCAATTGACTCAAATGATGTTAATTAGCCTATCAGAAGCTAATTTTCTGGAATTTTCCAAGCTGTTTAAAGGCACAGTCACCTAAGTGTATGTAAACTTCCGACTTCAACTCTATGTTTGTCGTATTGTGAAGAAGATTTGCAGCAGAACACGCACTTGAATGCACTCAAGGCTTAATTCTATGCGCACCAAAATTACAATCTGTTTGCCTGAAGTGCCTTTGGATAACACTGTAAGATCGTATTTTATAACTAAGCTAGTCATGTTGGCAATAGAATAAGCTTTCAAATGATGCCTACCTGACCCAGATTGTGATTTATAATGGTACGTTTACAGTAATTGAATGATGGTGGGTACGCAGGGCTGTGTTTTTGCAAACAAAAATCAATAAGGTGCTTGCTTCAGTTTCTCAATGGCAAAACTAGGAGAGCTCAAAAAAGCACCTAATAGTTGAAGGCTCTTTCCTTGAGTCATAAAAGTGCATTGAAATTACTTAAGAACTGTGTGGCCACTTGGAGACAGTAGTTAGACCCTTGTTATCCATTTTTTTTTTCTATCTTGCACCTACTCCAAATGTTCAATGAATATTGTTATCATGTGACTGAATGTATCCAGAGTATTTTCAGATTTCGTTGTTGACAAATGCTGTGTAGAGTACAGTAAAAGTAAAATGCACATACAATCAACACTGTAATGTTTGGATTCTGTCTTGTGTCAGGTGAACTGTTGTGTTCTCACCTTTTGGTCTGATAATTTCCCTATAATCTATGTGTTCTCTTTCAATTGCTACCATGGTGATGCATTTTCTTTTTATAGTTCTTCTATTAGAAACATTTCAATTTGGCCCTAGACGTAAAAATACTGAACACAAGGATGTCATAAAGCCACATTTTCACAAGTGTAAGGTGTTTATATTTTCTGGAAAATACAATTAGGTCTAGTTAGAAAGGCAGTGCAGCAAGGATACATGATCTATGTTTCCAAAGGAAAAGGACATTTTTGACATCCATCTCGAGTTTGACTATTACAGTAAACTCTGGACTGGTGCAGTGAAATGTGTTGTTTTACAGGCTCAGCCATAGTATTACAGCAACTCTGGAGCAAATTGCCTTGCCTTGCTCAAGGGCACATCGACAGTTTATTTCACCTTGGGTATTCAAACCAGCTACCTTTTGGTTACTGGCCAAACGCTCAAACCGCTAGGCTATCTGCTGCCCAGTCTGTTGTAATATTTTGCAGGTTATTATATGAGCATGCACAATTGAAATAGGACCAGGGTATAATGGGATGTATGAAACAGTGCTGATTTCCAATCGGTGCCTTTGCTGTTGAGTGCTATCCCTGGGTGTTGCATAATAGGCATACATTTGTCATCTTATTCTGCAGTAAGATTCATCCGGTCATGCTTTTGGTCTGAGACCATGGAATTTATGGTATTTCAACAAAAATAACTATTTTAATATGTTCCGGCTTTCAGTATACTTTACATGAAAAGAGCAAACGTACTGAAACAATAATAGAGTCGACAGCCTGTTCCTGACAAAGGCCTCTGTCATCATCTCAATCAGTCTCTGGCTCTGTGGTGAATCCGGCCCCAAGGGGAAAGTGGAGATAAGGTGCTATGGATCACTACACCACAACCTTCCCTTTTGAGTATGTCACCATGGCAAATAAGCCGTCTGTTCTACATGGCATTATAATTACACACTCTGCTGTCAGAAAACTGCAAGATGTGCCATTTTTTACTAACCATGCTGGTAAGATAGAGAAGACATTACCTGTGTGTGTTTGAAATGTAATTAGAGTGAAAGCATAGCATTGTCACACTTTTATCAGTAAATATCACATCTCTTCACATTGGTTTCCTTTAGATCCGACCAAGTATCGGTCATCATCTAGGGACACCACCATTTTACAAGTATACTTATTGTATATAATTCATTATGTAATACCTCAATGAGCATTATCCTAATTGGAAGACTCATTGAAACACACTTTCCCTCATATCCATTTCAATATTTACAATTTATATAACTTCTCCCATGATGCAATGCAGCATTTTCATGTATTATAGTGGTGCAGACGACAGGCCTACTGTTGTATTCCATTCCTTTGTAGCTTTTGTTATGTAATGATGCTGAAGGAAGGCATGACACTCCTCCTCTCACCAGAAACATAAAGCTCTGCTAACTTTTAGAGGGATTGGACATTGACAATCTCCAAAGTAAAACCACAGCAGATTTTCTAAATCCATTTTGCTATCACAGAATGATCAAAGATAAAAGTAATTACTTAGCGATTAGGATTGGATCAGGGATTGATTGTGACATTTGCATTAGAGGGGGGGGAAGAGATTTCCATGCCAGCAGAGTCTTAGCAGTAGCCTGTTCATAAATACAACTAAGTGAGTTCCTTTGGGGACATTGGAAAGAGGGACTGGTTCTAAGAATGAATGCCAAACATTCAAAATGTTTATCTGTAAAAATAAAAAAGACGGAAATGTGTGTGTGTGTAGCAGAGAGTCCACAGTATATAAAAATGCTCCCCTAATTTACAGTAGATCAGTAATTCATAACAAGCTAGAAGATGGAGCTTTCAGAAGACCACTTACAGTGGGTGAGGCAGAGGGAGACATTCAGAGGGGACGGCATCCGCTGCTTAAACGTAAACTTAACTTAAAAATTGCCTTCAAAGGCTTTTGAAAATAGCAATTTGCCATTTTAGAGGGCTAGGGAGATTGGTGTTGTCAGCGGTTTGTGCTCTTTGTTGTTTTTAAAGGCCGTTTACCATGAGTATCATGCTTTCAGGAAGGAAGGGCCTGCAGGGGAGAGAAGGCTGAATAGGCCATATTGTAAGGCATGGTGTATGACATTGTCCAGGTGGTTTATAGGGACAGAATAACACTACAAAATGGTTGTTACCACCATTTAATCCACCCAACACCTCAGATAAAACCATTTTGGGGGATTTGTTGTGTGTGTATATCAGCGGGAGATGGGTTTGAAACTCCTTAAGATAGAAACTCAAGTGTTTGGTAACTACACTGAAAATAAATATAAACGCAACATGTAAAGTATTGGTCCCATGTTTCAGTGGGCAGAAATAAAAGATCCCAGGAATTTTCCATACGCACAACAACAGGCCACAATCAACAGCCTGATCAACTATGCGAAGGAGGTTTGTGAAATTGTTGCATTTATATTTTTGCTCAGTATAAAATGAGTGGTTAAAGCTGCAATATGTAACTTTTTTGGTCAACCTGACCAAATTCACATAGAACTGTGAGTTACAGATCTGTCATTCTCATTGACAGCAAGTCTAAGAAGCAGTAGGTATGTTCTATGTGCTCTATTTCTATGCTTCCCATTCTTAAGTTTCGTTTTTTGTGTCTTTTACTTCCTGTTTTGTACACCAGCTTCAAACAGTTGAAAATACAATATTTTTGTTTATTGAAAATATATTTTGACGCCGTTTAGATGGTCCAATAATTATTGCTTGTTTTTTCACATAAATGGAAATTAGGTGAACTATTAGAATTTTTGCAATCAGGAAGCGGAGGAGTGATTTCTGCATATTTCAGTGTTTGTGACAGTCAGGAATTGATCATTGTAGGTGAGGTCCAACCCATAACTGGTGAGGTGAACCATCATCTCTTCCTGGTTAGTCCTCCACCCTCCAATGAATAGTTTGGGATAAATAGTCCCTGCTACCTCTGACAGTTCACTGATAACCAGGTCAGCCTTGTAGCCCAGGAGAAACAATTAAAGACACCTCTCTCTACTCCAGTGGGTATAATGCTTGTGGAGAGAGATAGGTTTTATAATAGATTTTTGTCCGTGTAAAATGAGACGGTGACCTCTAGGTCCAAGGCGCTCAAAGACATCGTCGAAGTTGGGGCAGTGTACTCCCTGTGGGGTTCAAGGACATTTATTCAGGAAGCAAACTCTCTACCAAGGCATTAGTCAGGTTACCATATATATGACAGCTACTATTCATGCTAGATATCACTAGACAGCCGCAGAGAATGTTGAAGATTGCATCCATGCAGACGTGGTCATTTGCGAGCAGAATGCTAGACACTTGACTTTGTTGGCGTTATAAGCTGAATTAAGTCTAACCATCATAACGGTTTGCAATTCAATAATGTAAGGTTATCCACCACTCATGCACTGACTGTATCAACTGTCAACCTACTTTATAAGAGTTTCACTCTCTCTCTGGGGTTGTTCATGTCTGTTTTAATCTGTCCCTGCCCTTCCCCAATGGGTGTATCTCTTGTGGCCTTTCTTTGACATAATCCTGTTGCTGCCTTATCCGACCTTTACAGTTTCCTCAACTATTTCTTTGATTCCCTTTTTAATACCCTCTTATCAACTCTTCAGCAATGTGACTTTTAGAACCAACCAAGGTACCACATGTTTCAATAGTTACTCAATACGCCATTGTATAAAGTGCCATGAAGGCAAAATATATATTTTTTTAAACTATATTGTTATAGTTTTCATATTACTTGTGCTTTACACTCTTACATTAGTGTTGAAACCAACATCTAGTTCCACGTAATCTATGCACAAGAACCACACCATTTAACACAGGAATTGCCTGCCTCCATCTACAATAACTAGAGATAATAAGTAAATGAGTCACATTAAGCACCAAAGCATGTGTGAAATGGACAAAAAGACAGCATAGAGTATTCAGAGATGTATTGTTATATTTAGCTTTTTTCTCAATGGACACTATTATAGTATAATGATTTTCTCCAAGATTGTGCCACTGGTTTTATGCTCTGATATGTTGGGCTAGGGCAGTGTGTGTGTGTTTGTGTGTGCATCTGTAATGTGAATAACTTGTCAGGCCTTTTGGATCATCACATTGTTCTACATGTTTGCACCGACAGCCAATGTGTTTAACATAACAGGACTGATCTTGACTAGCTTTCAACCATTTATACGGATGGCTATGCTCTGTCCCGTTGTGTACATGGTTTCACTATGGTAGCCATGAATCATTGCCTGACATGCCCCTATGGTAGTTGAGGGTGTGAGGAAACAACATGACAAATGTCATAACAATTAGAAAAGCTTCTCCGCTGGGCCAGCGGAAATCTTCCAATTTGGTTCCTGTGTTTGGCTGGTGCGAGCAAATTCCAGCCTGACAAATGGAGAGAGACAGATATCTCAGCTTCCCCTAAGGGCTCGAGCAGACCAAAGTATTCCTAAGGTCAAATACTCATAAAGTGTGTATTATAAAGATGCAATATTCTATATTCAAGTACCATTTTGTTTAGAAACATGCATCTTTTTAATAAAACCAATATTATTTCCTGGATTAAGTATCCAAATATTTTCTGGTATATGAGTGTGGTGATGTTGTTCCCCTGTACTGATGCGATCCCGAATATTAGTCTCACTTTCAAACAAATATGTTTATGTAATTTAAGCTTCCATGTCCCCTCTCCCCTGCTGATGTAGCTTGTGTTCACTCGTTTACCATCGATCAGCCACTGAGACAAAGTGTTATGTTAGTGTTCCCATTACAACGTCACTGGAGTATTGACAAGCTGCTCGCCCGCTCTGTATTTCTCACCATGGTATTGGTGATTGGTGCAAGGGCCACAGGGCCGGCCCTGGGCATAAGTGATATAAGGGGTCACTTAGGGCCCCCAGCCCCTAGCGGGCCCCCAACCACAACATTTTCTCTATGCCTCTATGGCAAAATGGAGATAACTACAGGAAATGTACAAAACAAATCTCTCTACCATCAAGAGGGGGACCACCAAAAGTTTTACCCGCGAGGTGGAGGGCCCCCAAATAGCTTAGGCCAGCCTTGATAGGGCCGTCATGAACCTTTTAGGTAAAGTTAGAATTACAAAATAATATTATTGCTCAATGTGACCTAATACCTTTTCATTAACATACCTTTGAATGTCTATAAAACATATCATATAATTAGAGCTGGGGTGACTAAATTGCCATACCATACATCACAATACTGTTCCACAAATAGAGAACATATGCAACTCGATCTAAAATCTATATTTTTTATTTAACTAGGCAAGTCATGTTGAGTTGAACCCCCCCGCCTTTTCCCTCAGAACAGTCTCAATTCGTCGGGGCATGGCCTCTAGAAGGTGTCGAAATCATTCCTAAGGGATGCTGGCCCATGTTGACTCCAATGTTTCCCACAGTTGTGTCGTGAACCATTCTTGATACACACAGGAAAGTGTTGATCCGTGAAAAACCCAGCAGCGTTGCAGTTCTTGACACAAACCGGTGCACCTGGCAGTGGTGGAAAAAGTACCCAATAGTCATACTTGAGTAAGTAAAGATACCGTAATAGAAAATGACTCAAGTAAAAGTGAGTCAACCAGTAAAATACAACTTGAGTTTAAAAGTCTAAAAGTCTAAAAGTTTAAAAGTCTAAAAGTATTTGGTTTTAAATATTCTTAACTATCAAAAGTAAATGTAATTGCAAAAATATACATCAAAATATCAAAAGTAAATACATATCAAAAGTAAAAGTATAAATCATTGAAAATTACTTTTATTAAGCAAACTATTTTTTTTATTAATTGTATTTATCGATAGCCAGGAGGACACTCCAACACTCCGCCATCATTTATAAACAAAGCATTTGTGTTTGGTGAGTCCACCAGATCAGAGGCAGTAGGGATGACCAGGTTTGTTCTCTTGATAAGTGCATGAACTGAACCATTTTCCTGTCCTGCTAAACATTCAAAATGTAACGAGTACTTTTGGGTGTCAGGGAAAATGTATGGAGTAAAAAGTGAATTATTATTTTTAGGAATGTAGTGAAGAAAAAGTAAAAGTTGTCAAATATAAATAGTAAAGTAAAGGATCATAGCTTTCACCTGGATTCAGTCTATGGAAAGATCAAATGTTCTTAATGTTTTTACAATCAGTGTATATTAATACCAAGTTTCCTGATGCTATCATTTAGTAAATGAACCCCCCTCCTCTTCAGAAAAAAGTATATATAAATAAAATGAAACAATAGTGTTCTAGTTAAGATGAAAGACTTTTAGCCTTGATTTTGTTCGACTGTTTCTCGAGACCATAGGGAAGGTTTCTGGTTTCCATTTGTCAGACTCTACAATTGCTCCTTTGATTAATTATATGCATAATGTCTATTTCTATTAACCAATGGCAAGCAAGATACCCAGATATATAACAGTATGTTTTAAAGAGAATTGGAGTTCAATTATGTTGGCCTTTCATTTCTGACAAATTGTAGTCTGATAAGCCAACATATGATGTCATAATTAGGCTTTCTGATTCAAGATTCTCTAACACAGCATAATATATACTGAGTGCACAAAACATTAGGAACACCTTCCTGATATTGATATGCACTACCTTTTGCTCTCATAACAGCCTCAATTTGTCGGGGCATGGACTACAAGGTGTCTGTCAAAAGCATTTGAAAGGGATGATGATGACTCCAATGCTTCTCACAGTTGTGTCAAATTGGCTGGATGTCCTTTGGGTGGTGATCAAAGGACATCCAGCGTGAAAAAATACAGCAGCTTTGCAGTTCTTGACACAATCAAACCGCTGTGCCTGGCACCAACTACCATACCCCGTTCAAAGGCACTGCCTTCAATCTTTTGTCTTGCCATTCACCCTCTGAGTGGCACACATACACAATCCATGTCTCAATTGTCTCAAGGTTTCAAGATCCTTCTTTAACCTGTCTCTTCCCCTTCATCTACACTGATTGAAGTGGATTTAACAAGTGACATCAATAAGGGATCATAGCTTTCACCTGGATTCACCTGGAAGGAGCTGGTGTTCTTAATGTTTTGTACACTCAGTGTATTTTATCACATTCTTTGCATGCTATACACATCAAGTTATACGTCTATAAGGCTGGTCTTCATTTAAGTGCCGATTGTTTTATTTAACCATTATTTTATCAGTAAGTTGACTGAGAACACATTCTCATTTACAGCAATGACCTGGGGAATAGTTACAGGGGAGAGGCTTGTAGATGGACTATTATTAGGATTGTGAAAATACAGTAAGACCCCATTTGATTTGAGGTATAGAAACATGTTTTTAGAGTAACATTTGACGTGCATATTTTATGCAAGAGTGGACAGAGGTTATAACACATCTCTGGAGTCTTCCTGGCATTGAAAGTGGTGAACATTTTGTTTTTTAGAGCTTTGCTAATTCACAGAGCCAATCAACTGTGAAATACAGTGGTTTTAAATGCCAGTACATCCTCTGAGCTTTGCTTTTGGGTGGAGCATTAGAATATTGCCAATTGATGCATTTTTATAGAAGCAATGAAACTGTCAAGGCCTGGACTACACAGACATGAGCCCTCTTAAGGTAGCTCTCCATAGTGCCATTTAATAGGTCCTATCAGGTCCTATCCTTAACTGCACACACTCCAAACTCACTCTCAGTGGCGAGTCATAGTGAAGAAGAGAGTTAATTAAATAATTGTTTGACGCTTTTAATATGTTGTTTGGCGTGTCTATGACCGCCCCTCCCTGCTCTGTCTACTGGGTTTTGCTGTGCTTACTTCCTGCAGGAGATTGGTGGGCGGAGTAGGAGAGGTGGGCGGAGCTGGGAGGGTCGTCAGTGCTGATGGGGATCACCTGTGAAAGCTCAGCTGTGGCATAAAGCCACTATTTTCCCATTCAGCAGGAGATTCCTCTCTCCATGCATACCTTTGGTTGTGTCATTGTGGTTTTGGCAGTTGACACTTAATTTACTGACCTTCATGCAGCATCTGATTATTGTGAGCGGTTACTTTATTTATCTAATAAATTCATTTTGTTATTTCTTGACTCTGTGTGTAGTTTCCCATTGTTACAAACTTGAGCCAGGTTGTAACAGTCATTGGCTCAGATAAGGATAATTAATAGGAGCTATTAGCGTCAGTTCTTTTAGAACCTGATTGTGGGTTGGAGAACTCCATAACCCCAAACACAAAGTGAATACTTTATTGTGTATTTTAAGGCATTGTGGCGCTACTACACAGCTGTAAAGGTAGAAAACCCCAAATCTTTAATATATCCTTTCTCTTTGTATTTCAATGGTATAGCCTTTGGAATCTGCTAGAACTCCAAAAGATCCCTTTCATTCCATGGTCTTCATCAGAATTATGGAGAGAGACTGTGATTCCAGGCTGTCTTTGCGGACATGCATCTCAACCGGGATTATCTATGGTCTGGTTAAACCCTTTTCCTCACCAAGCTAATGACTGAGGCATGCTGAGCCAAGTGGCATCACAGAAAATGTAATCCTTCCTTGTAAAAAAAAAAAAAAAAACTCATACACTGCCAAATGTATCCAGATTATACGTTTTTTTTTTTTTAAACACAGCCTTTGTCAACAAGAAATCTTACCGAGCTACGTAGGGGAGAGTTGGGTAAGTTAAGCCATTTTTACATTCACCAACACTCTGTCAAGGGAAATATAGTATTATTTCTTACATGATATCTACATTTCAGGATGTGTATCCCTGAAAATAATCAGAATTCATGTTAACATTAGTTTTGAAATCATAGCTTGTCCAAAAAAAGTGGTCTCTTGGCACAATTTACCCCAGGTATAGGGTAAGTTAAGCTGCCTACAGATTTCAGTAATGAATGAAATATTACCACTACGTTCTTAACATGTCTCTTTATTTCTCAAACACAATTCAACACTATCACAAACACTTTGTATTTTAATCATATTTAAGTGTCTTTTAACACAGGCTTAACACCTAACAAACACTTTGTACTAAAAAAAAAAAACATACGCCAGGCCTTGTTACCTCATATCCAAGAGATAATGTCTTGCAATTACGCCTGGGAAGAAAACGCTTCAATTTGCTCAACTTGCCCTAAGGCAAACATTTTTACTATATTAGCGATGAGGATGCTCTTTCATGCTAGGTTTAGGACATCATATTGAAGCATATAGAGACCGCAACTGATGTATAGAACAATCTTAAATAATTTACTTTGGTTTAGACACAAGCATCATGAAACCTCTGACTCAAAATACAGTATATATATTTTTTTTGCTTACCACATTTTCCATGTGGATCCTTCCTTCAGGGACTCCCTGAAACCTTGTTTTGCTGCCCAAGTTTCACATTACTGTGTGGTATCCTTGAATCACTGTAATTCAATTGAGCTTAATACTCATAACTATACAGCTAAGGCATACAGTATCGAAGTCCAGAGAAAAAGTAGCATAAGAGAGAAGTACAAAGGAGGAGTAAAAATAAGCACAAGTTAGAATCAAAGGGCCATGGCTACTTCTTTCTCTGCAGCGATTATCTCTTACATCCTGCCTGTTACAGTACTCTATCCTGTTATGATTGAGAACAAAATCAACAAAAAACTATCTTTCTACCTTCAAAAGGGTGACCACAAATTTTTACCCGCGAGGTGAGGGGGGCCCGAAAACCAAATCTCGCTTAGGGCTCCCCAAATAGCTAGGGCTGGCCCTGGAAACGCTCTTCAGGGAGCCACTGGGAAGCATGAATGAGATTTAAGGAGGAGCTGTGTAAGACATGATTGTCTCTTCAGCAGTTTTCTCAATTAAAAGCTGCATGTTGTAATCTAGTTGGGTGCATCGTTGACATAGCGATAGGGACTCATGCAATTAATCACTCACAGATGAGTCCTAGGCCACTGCACTAACTTTTAATGTTACATGGCATTGATATCAAGAACAACATGCAACCACATAAGTGAACTTAATAGCTTGGGTATCTGTTCACTCTGATCGTTGGATTTGAAATGTTGACCTCTCCTAATGTAATGCAGATATAACCGATTTTAAAGTGACTAAGTGATATTGCATTATGAATAATGGTGAAAAGTTAGACCATTGAGACAATTGTTTTCAATGTATTTAAAAACACAAGTTATTTTGGAAAGTAAATCTTATTTGGCTTGCATTTTATTGTTCCTGTAATTGTAGTGAACATATCATTTTGATTTAGAGTGCCTAGTCCACATCCTAATTCCCATGCGAAAGGACGAGCATCCTCATGAGTGCAGTTAAAGTATTTAAAAAGGCCTGTTTAGGTCTACTGGTTCAATTACCCGATTCAAATAGTCCCATAAAAGGCAGTGATACATAAACATCAGTTGAAATTCATAGCATCAGATAAATCTGTCACCTGTCATTCATCTTTTAAAAGCTGTTAAGATATCTGAGTCAAGCCATTTTCCTTCCTATCAGTAAAAGTCAGTGAGTAAATGTATGGCTGCAGAGTAAAAGCCCTGATGAATTGAGTTGAGAACAGTCACAGAAAGATCGACTGAGATGTAGAGCAGCTGTAATGCGTTAGAGTGCTCTGACGTCCTTAGCTGACATCTCCATTGGGACACTTTTGAATAAAACAAGACATCTGATTGGATGTGTGGATGTGGTTGTGTACTGTATGTGGTCTAACCACTGCCTCCCTCCCCTGGGGCCTCTTGACAACATGGTTATTGCTCGGCCGATTCTGATGTTCCGCTAGAATTTATATATCTGCGCGCAAGCGCCTCCATTTTAATCCAAAATCCATATGTAAACCCCTACTGACGAAAATGGAGCTTCAGCGTTTTTCATAATTAAAAAAAAAAGTTATCTGTCATAAATTTTTGCTTTAATGATTCAGTAACTTTGGCCTTGGAGACATAACTTCTACCAAAACCACTCTACAGCCTGCTGTATAATTTTTATGAACACAAAGCCCTTGTGACCATTCTGAGCTTATGGGGGAACAACATAAGCAAAAACTTAGTTAATTCTTTATTTTTAGATAGTTTCTTTTATATAATTGTAAAGACACATTTCACCACGAAGGTGTTTCTGTCTGATATTCACAAAATAATACCCTTCAGGAGATGGAGGTATTTCTCAACCTCTGATACCTTTTTTGTCTTTATTTCTCATCTTTTCATATTTTTCCTAAGGGTTTCCTATGAGGACAAAGGCATGATAAGCAGCTTACTCTTATTTCATTCTGTTCTGACTTAGTCTATTGAATGTCATGCAACTAACTGATGTAAACATATCTGGGAAGTTATGGGGTGATGAAAAAGGATCAGGTGCATTTAATGGAGCCTACTCATCCCAGCTCAGTGTGACTGTATAAGCATCAAGCTTTGTGACACACTCTCACAGATATCCCATGGCTATTTGTAGCCTTGTTTTAGCTCTTCTCATCAAACCTAAACACCTCTGTGGTTGTAAAAGACAGATAGCTGGTCAGTTACGGCAAGACACGGCTTTAGTCATGGCAGATTTATAAGACCTCTAAAATTGCCCGCCAACAAAACAAAGCATTTCTCCTTTAGCGCACAAAGGTCAGGAATCTGTGATCCGAGAAACAGGCATGCCGTTTGAACATTCTTTCCCCCCCCACTGCCTCTCTTTGAACCCATTCAGCATTGTGGTTGGTCTACAAAATACATTATTTCCTTACCTACTCAACCATGCAAACATAGGATGATGTAGAGGAGAAGGGTTACCGTTTTAGGCAATGCTGTTTTATCCCATTTTACTGTTGGAATGAATGGGTATTTATTTTCTCAGCCAGACCACAGCTAGGCCAACATTAATCCAGTTGCACTAAGAGGAGCGAAACACAAGCCCCAAGACCTCTTACAATAACATCCATTTAGACAAAGATTTTAGACTCATCAATGTCTGCAGGAATCGCATGATCTCCAGTTTCATCAAGGACATATCTCATCAGGCAGTTTATAAAATAATGTATCTCTCCTTATGAGTTATAGGTATGAGTTTAATGGTTGTGGAGCTTTATTTATGGTAACATTTAATTATCTTGACTAGTCTGACAGATTTGTTCCATGTTTAGTCTGTTAGACCTCCCATGAGGAACGTTAGGATGCTTTTAGCTTTCATTCTTTCCCAACCCCACATCTGAAAACGTAGCTACCTTTTTATGCTTTGAAGATCTGAAATCTGTAAAATGCGCAATTGTCAGTGCCCTGGGCCGATATGGGCGGGTATGTGCAAGAAACCATCTATTTACAGACAAAAATCACTGCACCAAATGTGTGCTCTACATTGAGGACATCTAACCTCATGTAATAGTAAAAATAAAATGGATTTTTTTTCCAGATGACAGACCCTGTTTCCCCCCCTGCTGCCTCATGTGGGTTTTTGCAGTTGCAGTCTGTGATTCGACTGTGCTCTGGAATCTTTTCCCAAGGGCTCCCTCAGTAAGGAAACAATGGCTTTTTTCACACTTTCATTTGACAGCTCTTGCTTGCAGCAGACTTGGAAACAGATTAATGAGAGGAGATGTGTGTAGTAGACATAGAGGGAATGAGAGAGAGTGAGACTGAGAGAGAGACTTTTCCTCCATCCCATTTGCACCCTGCACCCCCTCTGCTATGTGATGCTGTTTTCTCTCGCTTCATTAGCCATTGCCGCTTGATCACAGGGCCTTGAACTCCACCAGCCCTCACCAGACGACCAAAACACCTCTCAAACACGATTCATATTTCTCTGGTCCCTAGACGATAACAAGTCGTCGACCACACTCTCATGCTTTCCCCCTTTAGCTGTGAGACTCGTTTAAATCAAGGCCATGTTTTCTATTCTCATCACAAGTAAGTAAACATTAACGCCATAGACACGCTCACTGTTTTCTCTCAAATTGGAAGCCATTAGACCACGTCTCTACAGTGACTCGTAACACCAGTCCCTTTTAAAGAGCCCCGTTGAATTTAATTAACCTTAACTAGGCAAGTCAGTTAAGAACAAATTCTTATTTACAATGAAGGCCTACCTACAGGGTCAGCCCCTGGAACAAATTAGGGTTAAGTGCCTTGCTCAAGGACACATCGACAGGTTTTTTTCACCTTGTCAGATCGGGAATTCGAACCAGCGACCTTTCAGTTACTGGCCCAACGCTCTAACCGCTAATCTACCTGCCGCTCATGAATGAGCCTCCATAGACTGCACATCTCAGTGTGAGCAGGAGGGGGGAGGTAGTGATGTGGTTAGTGGCGTGTTCGACGACCCGGCTTGTAAAGTGTGAACTGTTATCTGCCATCATTGGAGAGGTTACTGCCTGGTGCTCATCGTTCGACCAGCTGATGTCTCTGTGCAGGCTTGTAAAGTGTGAACTGTGATCTGCCATCATTGGAGAGGTTACTGCCTGGTGCTCATCGTTCGACCAGCTGAATGTGCCCTGCAGGGAGAGGGCAGAGATCAAATGGCTGCCCAGTCTCCCCAGTCCTGTCGGATAAGCCATCCTGTCCTATCCTGTCCTGTTCAGTCTCCTCTCACAGCGGGGCGCAGACGGGGTTGGAATCCCTGTCCATCACAGCAGACACTGGTGCAAGGACAAACACATCTGGTGCCCGGGGCGCAGTTCTGATGCTGTTTTCCTTCCACACGGTGCTCTGAATCTTACCTCTTTGGACTACCACACCAGGGCTGTGCAAAATGTGTCGCTTCAGCAGAAGCACGGCTGCCACTTTAGCAGGCCTTTAATGTCAACACAGTCCTCATGACTATTGGGGAAGATTTTTTAATATAGATAAGCAATATCTTCTACTTCAGTGGCTTGGGGGTGCTTCATTTATGGAAGTGTGTGTAATAATAATTTGGTGGGTGTATTATACACGTGTGAATTGGAAATATATGTTTTGCATATCCCAACCCCCTTAGACACCCTCGGAGAGTGGGGTCCCAGCCAGGGTCTGCCATTATTAACCGCGACCCTGGAGCGGTTAAGGTTAAGTGCCTTGCTCAAGAGAACATAGACAGATTGTTTACCTTGTCAGCTCGGGGATTCAAAATAGCAACCTTTCAGTTACTAGCCCAGTGCTCTAACCACTAGGCACGTGTGTGCATTTGATTGTGTGTGTGTGTGTGTGTGTGTTGCACCAATGCCATGGATGAGCTCACTCCCACTGTCCATCAGTGGCTCACACTGTGAGTGTATGATGTTTTACTCCACAAACTTAGCTGGCCTGCTGAGAATCCTTCACTTCAAATCAAACGTTATTTGTCACATGTGCCGAATACAACAGGTGTAGACCTTACAGTGAAATGCTTACTTACAAGCCCTTAACCAACAATGCAGTTTTAAGAAAGATAAGTGTTAAGTAAAGATGGATATGTAAAAATAATTAAACAGCAGCAGTAAAATACCAGTAGTGAGGTTATATACAGGGGGTATTGGTACAGAGTCAGTGTGTGGGGGCACAGTTAAATCACACAGTCATGCAATATGGTCAATTAATTCACTTTGCAGTCATATTGAATAACTGTATATTCCTCTATCCCGAACCTGTGATATTTATTTCAGATAGGGGACATAATCAGATTATTGAAGAATCATTTTCCAAAGGATATGTTTGTTTTGCATTATATGTTTACCATGCATTAAATGCAATGTTATTGACAACCCTTACTTGCTGTTAAGCAGCTTTCTTTCAAGGCCTTGAAAAATCAGCCACTGACATGTAGTAAATAAGCTTATTCTGTTACTGTTTTATGGGTCATTATAAACTCTCTGCAAGGTATCCAAGTTTCTCCTGCTTATAATAATGATAATAATTTACCCCCCCTTGATTTCTTGTTATGTCATAGGCAATTAATGTTTTTTCAGGTTTGTGTCCTGAATGGCTACTCTGACTACACGGTGCCAATATCGTTCATTAGCCTCTTGTTATTTAAGAACCGTCCTTTTAATTAAGAAATGCCGGGTAGCTGTCCTGGATTAAATGTGGAATGGAAAGCTGGGCGCTCTGATAGGTTGAGCTCTTTGGTAAAGTGCAATGTGACTCTTTCAAAGCAAGACACAAACAACATTTTGGCATATTTTTCCTCTCTGCTAGAGCAGATACAAACCAAGAGGATTAAAGTTATTAATTGCATTAAGGGGTGGTTCTCAGGGAACAGCCAGTGTTCTAGTTAATTAACTATCTTGAAATGTGATAACTCAACTTGCATCATGTCCTGGAGGGATTATAAAAATGGAACAGAGTTTACAGAGGATGAACACATTAGAGATACTAGTGTTCATCAGTGCTGCATTCTGGCGTGAAACACTAGGTAGCCCAACTTCCAGACAGTAGGCTATGTTAAGATCACGCCATTACATCTCATCTTAAAGCACAAGTCTCTTAGGAGTGCACCTAGCTGTCAGAGAATATTGCCATATCTCCAAAGCTTTTCAGTCAATACCACATGACAAAAAGATAAACAGTGGAATATCCGATAAGACGTGTGGTGAAAATGAGAAAAATATAACAATTTTAATATTGAATGAGGATTTTTGTTTCATAATTAACAATGCTGCACAAAGTCACCCTGAAAATCTGCATTACTAGTAAATAACTGTCTGCTTCTTCAATTTATCTCAATCATGTCTTATTAAAAATGGAAACAGGGCCTATGCCACATTAGGGATTAGAAAGTTGATGTATTTAAGCAGAATGCATTGCAGATTAATGAATATTTCCCCCAACCCAGGAAGGATCCATTTGCAAGGGTTGCATTGGGGAATGTGAAGAAGGATTGGTGCAAATCTGTATGTTAATCCCCGGTAACCTGCCTGACACCATCACCACAAAATAAAAGCAAAATCCCTCCACTGGATTACTGATAAGCTTCCCATAGGGGAGGCAATGCTGCCTTTTTAATAGGTGGAACCCAAAATGGCTGCAACAGATGAAATTCATAATTAACTTGGAAATTGCACTTTTTTTTCTCATCAAATGCATTTTGTATATTACATTTACCATGCAGTAATGAATTATAGGCAGTATGCATTTTATTTAGTCTTTATATTATGCAGCTTTATATTGAAGGGCTCAGGAACACGTTAAATGCATAAGCATTCCAGTGAAGTATAGAACTGTGCAAACTAAGCAAACCTTCACAATTATTTAAACACCAAATCTGTGTTTAAATAATTGACAACCTGCTCTTCTTTCCAATGCAATTAATAATATCCTCTTAATATTGTGCTACCGACAATTACAGATGGTGTCTGCAGCTATCTAGAGGCTATAAGGAACAGAGGGGGGTGGTTAGGGACTGCATAGCTCCAAAACATATGCAGACTCGTCCACAGTGGCCCTGATGTCTTTTAAACCGTCTGTCTTCCAGCTCGCTCGCCCTTGTGTGCCCACACCTATCTGCAGTGTGAGGAGGAAAATGGGAGATTGCTTATAGACCTATGTGAGGAATAAAAATACATAGCTAGGATACTTAGTTCAACTTAAATGGCTCCTGAAGGTTTTTCCTGTGACTTCATTTAACCCCAGTGTGTAACGTGTTTACTCCATTGGTGTAGTCCTCTGGTTTCCTCATTTGTGTTGATGAGAGGGAAGACGTCCGCTGACAGTCGGATGATTAAGTCCAAGTTAGAGGAAGGTGTGTGTGTGTAGTCCTGTGTTCACTTGTGGTCATTGATCAAACAGATTAAGGACAAGTGCACATAATGATGTTGTCACCTTGCCATGGATCTGCATTCATTACCCACATGTCCTTGATTAGCCTCTTTGTTTCCAGATAGAAGCGCTGTATTGTGCAACATATCATTCACTTCTGTTTTTCCACCTGTTATTGTTCCTGACCCACTGAGTTGCTGAGGCATTTGTAAGAAACCCTGGCTTGGATCCCCAAAAACAGTAATTTATAATAGTGGGAGAGTGTCCTCTTAGTAATGAACCAAGGCTACATTTCCTGTCTGCTAAATAGAACTAAAACCTGTATTACTCACTATATTTGCAGCAGTATACTATATTTATCCAATCCTCTCTTTACAATGTCCATGGGACGCTTTGTGAGCTGTGGGAGCTATTTTGAACTCGTTTTGTGTTAGGTGTTTTCCCTTCTATAGCTAGAGCACTGTTAGTGCCAACTTCGGCTTGGATTTATTTTAAAACCAGGTGCTGTTTACAGAGTGAAGGGTATGGTTCACAATGTTCTTCCTCTGGTCCAACTCTCTTTTTGTCAGGGGGTTAATATGTACTCCAGGCAATGGAGAGTCTAGGCACAGACATAATAACTGATCCAGAGCAGCAGTCTCTGTCTGGTCTGGTGTGCTTTGATCTCATCATCCGCTGTCAGCCTGTCTCCCTCTCACTGACAGCATTAATAACCACTTCTCAGTGGCTTTGTCTGGGTTGGCTGTAGATTACCACTTTTAGTAGACCCTTGTGCATTGTTTAACAGCCTGAAGTAATTCCCTGACGTAGGTAGGTTGACCCTCAGCCTGCCTCGCCCACACAGGATGGCAAACAAGGCTCGGCCCTTCCTGTTGGCGACACAGATTCATGAAGCCGCAGCTTTAATCCCATGCATGCCAATCTGCCATTCCCAAGACAGTGCTGCTCTGATATATTGGGATGATAATGAGTGATAGCATGCAGAGAGAATGTGACACAGATAATATCCACTACACTGATAGGCATCTCTGGCTGTTGTATCGTCACACACTAAGGGGTCCCAAACAATCACGCTCATGTTTCTTCACATTGCCTTGAAAAAACGTCAGTTGAAGTAGTTGGGCTCTGTATGGAATAAAGGACCATAATGTGATTGTGCGTCAGATTGCCTGTTAAAAGCAAAACTCCCCTTTCTTAGTTCACGTGTGACATGACTGAACTACCTCACTGCTAAAGCCTCTTTGTCTGTCAAAGCACAGACCATCTCAATGAGAGTGATAGAGTAGGGCCTCTGACATCTGTACATGGAAGAACATTGGTGCGCCATCTATGAAAGCCCTGGTTGAATTAGCATATTTTCCTCCCTGCTGGGAGCAGTGACAGAGAAAGGGAGGGAGGGAGGGAGGGAGGGAGGGAGGGAGGGAGGGAGGGAGGGAGGGAGGGAGGGAGGATGGAGAGGAGTGAGGGAGGGAAGCAGGTAGGAGTGGAGTGTGTTATCTGGAGCGTGAAATCCCCTTAAACAATCTGTGTGACACTTAGGGCCCAGCAGGGGGCCACAGGCAGTAGACAGTCCTGTACAGTTTAGCACTAACTAGGCTGGATGACTCTACAACTGCACACTGTTTACTTCCAGGATTAATTTCCCAGCAGCACATGTACTGAGTAAAGCATTGCAGCACACCACATGTTAACTAGTTCAGTGGACAGCCCACTGCAGCATTTTGTGTCGACAGGTGTCACCACTGACTGTCAACAAGGTGAAGCTCTTCTGCTTTGCATAACTGACATGCTATATCAAATTATATAGAAAATATAGCATGTTACGGTTTTTAAAAAACATCTTTGTTTAGTATAGCTTCTGGTTTACGCAGCTTCACCCCCTTTGAGGCCTCAGTTAAACAGCTCAATGGAGGTCAATAGTTGTTATGACTGCTCTGTGTCTTATTCCCATTCATTATTCACAACTAGGTAAGTGCCCATTTATCCAGATACTTTGACTAAGATGCTACTATTGCTCCACCTCGTGCAGATGTATAGATGCCAAGTGAGAATCGGTGCAAATGGACACTATCATGTGAAATGTACCCAGATAGTAAGTGATCCTTTCAATATATACTAGCTCACACCTAAGCCAACAGCAGTAGAGGAGACCGTGTGATTTGATGTGAAAAGAATGCCAGATTGACTTGAAGTGGTGTTCTTTTTTAGACTCCTCCCATTTAGCCTGCGGTATTACTGTAGCTAGCTCGCTGTATTCTCTCCCATGGCTGCTGATGCAGCTGCAGCCTATAAATAAGCACACCTCTGAAGAGCTGAGGGAGAAGGGTTAACCCCAGAGACCTGGGCCTCTCTCACCTGACCTCAAAGAGGGAGCACAGCACAGAGAGCTGGTAGGATTAGGTTCACTCTCCATCTGGAGTGATTATCTCTAGACACTGTAGGACCCTCTGTAGTACTCTCTACTGTGCCCAAACCCCAGCCCCTGTCAGCTACTGTACCTGTCCCTCTCTCCCCTCTGGTCCCCTCACTCCTCACCTGGCTATCCATTCTGGCCTGGTGTAGAGGGAGGAAGAGAAGCGGCGTGTCCACCCATGCCATCTTTCATATCTCCAGATGGCAGAGGTGTTTGGAGAGGCTTTGGTTAATTTGTTTGTGCCACCTCTGTAAAGCACGGGCCTGAATTCAACAGAGTGCTCATCTCCCTCTTACCCTCACTCTTGCAGAACAATTTTGTCACAATCTCTCTGTCCCTTCTCTAGGAACATGGTTGGTCCACTGATGTGTGTGCGTTGTGAGGTGTCATTTTACCTGTGCACCCAGGTCGTTCCTAATTAAGAAATGAATAAGCAGCACCAGGGACAGTATCTATCTACAATAGATAAGTGCTTTGTTTTTTTTGTACTTTCTGACTAAGCACGTTTACGGTTATTATTCATGTTTGTACAAAAGACCCTTCTATGCGGTGAATGAGGTACTTGTTGCCATTGATGACCAAGTAGGAAACGAGAGACACTGAGATATTAGGGATTTTATTCCTGAAATTTGCAAAAAAAAATACAAATTATCATGGGAGAAGATATTGTTAAAATAAGCGAATATAAATGTAATAAAACATTTTAAATCTTCAACTTAAGTCCTCCGGCGTATTCTCAGACGGCATTGCATGAACAACGTGTCATGGTTCCACCTGTCACCAGAGGGCGGCAGAGACCGTCCTAGAGACATTAACGACGCTTGTGTGTCCTATTTACTCATTATGATTTCCCTGTTAAAATAAGTGTGTTCTGTTTTGCAGAAGCTTGCGTTGTTTACCATGCGCGTTTGTCTCCTGAGTGAGTTTTCTAGACTTAGTGTTTGTTGTTTTTCCCAGTGTTACCGTGATCCTTCGGTTACCGTTCCTCAGTAAAGTATTCTGTTTATCCTGAACCACTGATTCCTCGTCTGGTATCTTCTCTGCACCTGGGTCCAACCTCACCATGGCCAGCCGACTGTTCACAATCTTCCAAGGGGCCAGACCAGTTCGCACCCTCACCGCCGAGAGTGGGTGGATTACGGAGATACTGCTCACCGCTTTCCACCAGGGTCTGTCTAACTCCATCAAGGATGAACTGGCCTCTCTGGAACTGGGAGAGAACCTCGAGTCCCTGATAACGCTGGCAATAAGGATTGACAACCGCAATCGAGAATGCATGAGACAACGCCTTTTTGACACCACCCCAGTATCCCGGTTTCCTGAGCGAGTCCAGCGTTGAGGAGCCCATGCAGCTGGGACGCACACATCTGAGCCCACAGTGACGTGACAGGCTAATGCGCGAAGGCTGCTGCCTCTACTCTGGAGGTCTCGGCCATCTCCATGCTACATGCCCAGAGCTTGCTACCCCTGACGAGCTGTGCTGTTTCACCCTGGCTAGCCAGTCACCGTCTGTCACTACCCGCAACCGTCAGCACCAGATTCAAGCCTTGTTGGGCACTGAGGCCGCAGATTATTTCATTGATCAAGACTTCGCCAGAGAATTACATATCCCCTGCATGAAATGTCCCATCCCTCTGTAGATTCAAGCCCTCGATGGACGCCCCATTGGATCCGGACAGTTGGAATATCAGACCAAGCCCATTCTACTGCAGGTTGGGGTGAACCACTCAGAGACTTTTTTTTTTTTTTTATCACTGCTCCCGAGAAAGTTCTTTGCTATTTCAACATGTGACGGAAAAAGTGTTTCCCCGCAATGAACAGAGCGGTGGCACTTTCCAACGCTCCTCCGGAACCATACTTTAACAACGGAATTCCAGAACACAGCTGGTTTACTTGCTGCAGACATGGTGCACAGAGGTAAACAGGAGACTTTACCTAGAACTTTGACTGTTTGTAGATTATGGATATTAGTTACATTATAATGTTAGATGATACCAGTGACGGTTACAACGTAAACTATGATGTGTCGACAACAAATGTCAAGACTGTATTTGTGCATTTCTGCTAAATAGTTACGGGATATAAGAAACAAAAGCCATGTGTCGCGTCGTTATTTATATATTGTCGTGCAAAGTGATTGTTAACGTGAATGAACAATAAGGATATTTGTTATACAGGGTTTTTTACTGTGACGGCTGCACCGTTGACTCGAACTTGTCATTTAACTTTTGTATCTCAAACACACATTCCCCTGAGTTCAACATATCAGTGTCATTCACTTACAATTCTTCCATGCTTTGTTGTAAAGTGACGCCAGACTCACAGTTTTTCTGAAAGGTCCATTACAATGACAATCCAGGCACAGAGCAGGTTGGTGGTAAAGCACCATTTTCCAACACGGCTTTGCTTTTAGAGGCTGACCTTTTGCTGTTGCCTCTCCCTGTAAACCTCGGAACAATGCCACCTCGCTGGTGCGACTCTACATCCCTGAATTGCCATTTAAAAGAGGAACAGATGTCTATAATAATCTTGGGGCCTTGAGTTTAGTGCCAAAGCATTCCTTGGTGCAAAGTGGTGTCACTCAAGGAAAGTCTGTTTGTGGCCAAGCCAAGTAAACCGTTTGTACCTGTGGGGTTCATAGTCCCTATCCTTCCCAGTAGGTCCTGAAGCCTTTCACTGATTACACCTCCCTGTAATTAATCTTCCATAGCAATAAAAATGTGATGTCACCCACATTTGTTAAAGGAGACTCAATGTATTCCACTAATGCCACCTACAACTGTTATGCATATCCTAAAAAACACTATTTGTTGTTCCAGTACTTCTTCCTCTGTGTTTGCCTGACGACTCACCCTGAATTTAATTGATTGCTACAGTCTGAAACTGGCAACCTAGAAGTTGTTTGTGTGACTTCAAAATGAGGGGTGTTGTACAAAACAAATTCATCAGCAATTGGATCGTCTGTAATCTAACCAGAGTAACAAAGTTGATAACGTCATCATGTAGGACGACTCTGGCCCACATTCTAGAAATTGTCAGGGAGGGAAGCAAATCTAGACTCATCTTGGAGAAGAAATGTCAGTTGGCCGGAGCGGTGTGGATTGGTAACCAAGCAATCCCTGTGCACCTCTTAGCAACAGCCTGAGGTATTTACCTCCCGTCCCCAGAGACAGAGAGGTGATATGAGTTCTTCCACAGTAATTTATGGAGCACCAGTATTGTTTGCTCAAATAAAAGTAATTAAGCAGTACTGTCCCCTCGAAGTGTTGTGTACATTATGCAGTAACTAATCACAGTATGCATAGGCCTTATTTACTTCCGAGATGATTGGATTACAGATAGGATCTTAATTTGATCACCCTGTTGCAGGAGAACTTTACTGCAATGCAGGAAATGTTAAACTTATTTGAGGTTAAAAAGGCTTCTGAAGTTTGTAGTTTACACATTTCTGACTTGATTTTCCCTTACAAAAAAATCTATCAACTCCTACAAAAATGTCCATTAATTATAATCCACATTAGTCAGTAGAAAACTGACATAAATTAAGATCCTACATCTGTAGGAAGCGGAGGAGAGCATCTTCAGTGCAAAGGGAAGAAAGATCCCCAACCCACGAACAGTGTCCTCCTTCAAAGCGGCATTAGTGGCTCCATTAAAATCCTGTCACCTTTTTTCTTTACGTCTGTCTGTGGCGCTGAAGAGAAGAGAAATCACAGTCATTCAAATGCTAAGTGACTTCCTCTCCCCTGTGAATATTAGAGAGGAGAGCGGTGCTCCATCATTTACTGTGCAGCCCACAAAAAAAGAGAAGAGGATGCAAAATGAGACTATGGTGCTTTGAATATATCCCCCACCTCCGCAATATCTCATCACAAGCCATTACTTCCGACTGCTTGACACCTACAGAACGCTGCAGAGTGTCAGTCTTCATTAAGACTCAGCTATATACATGGCCACATACCTAAAGTTACATAAGTGATTGTCACATTGATTTCATCACATTGGCAGTTTTCAAAATTAGCTTGAAAGGCTCCTTATCACCCTTTTTAGACATAAAAAAACACCATGGCAGTATATGGATCAATGAGATAATTGAAAGCCTGGGTACGCTTACAGAAATGTACCATGGTAGAACAATGAAAAAACAACCATGGCACTATTATGCTTTTTTGGTCACTACCATTGCAGGAAAATACCATGGTATTTTCCTGCCATGGTATTGACCCAACAAACATATTTTTAATTGTACTAACTAATATCATACAAAAATTAACCATGGTAGTACAATAAAAAAAATACCATGGGTTTGTACTAGTAGCATGTAGTGAAACATGAAAGCATGGCATTTGTTTACAATTTATTATGATGGTCTGTGTCTCACTGTTTTTCGAGTAAAGTGACCAAAAACATTAATGTATGGTACTCACATCATGCAATATTGACTACTCACTCTGCAATGGCAAAGTGTAGGCCTAGTACTGTCTTAAACCCATTTAGATCATAGTGGAAAAAACCCCAACACCCATGGTCTAGTAGTGTGCCCTCTTAAACCTTGGACCTGGAAAGGGTATGGTGAGAAGAATTAAGGTCTGAAACCTTGAAACTTTATATAGTTAGTTTATCTGGTGCTTCTCTCTTCAATACAGTTGTTAGTTGTCTCTCACTCATTCAACTGACTTGGCTACTCTTATAAAATTCTAAATAGCCAACATACAAAAAAAAAATACATTTGTAAATGGCACAAAAAAATGTATCCCTTTTCATATTACCACTACAATCTGTTAGGACGAAACTGAGAAAAAAATAACTCTTGTAGAAAGTAAACATCCGCACCTCGATGGTGTAAAATTGTGCTTATGTCTGCATAATGAGGAAATAGGAAAACTTTTGCGATTTCTGACTATTTATGGTCTAGCGATCAATGACAACGAGATACACTGCCCAGCCTTATATAATTAGAAAGAAGAGATTATCCTGATTTAAAATGATGTCCTACTTGAAAAAATCAAAATATACACATTGTGAGATATTTGGTGAGATATACCAGGATGCCTCTCCATAATAAAACAATGGGGGGAGCTCAGCATTCCAAGTGCAAAAAGTATTTTGGGGCTAGCAATCAATGACGAGAGACACTGCCCAGCCTTAAATAATTAGAAAGATTCCCATGATTTAAAATGGTGCCCGACTTGAAAAAATCTAAATATACACATTGCGAGATATTTTGCTAAATAAACAGACATACCTATATTTCCCCTATAGGAAACAATGGGACGACCATAGTTACATGAGTAATTTTTGGTTGTTTTTGATGTGTTTACTACCAGCGTGGGCAGGTCTCATTGCCAACAATAGCGAAGCAGGCATTGTGACGTAGAACAATGTGCTGGGAATAGAACGTTCTGAATACAAGTTGAAAAATGCCCTAAAATAAGGCTTGTTTTTTCGTGATTACTTCTAAACTACGATAAGCAGCTGTGATATATGGTAATAATATGAAACTGGAAATCGGAATGAAATCGTTTTAAAAAAATGTGTTAAAAATGTCATGTGTCCAGCCTATCAGTAAACCTCTGCAAAAAAGTATTTAAAAAAGTATTAAAACAGCCTAACCAGCTCTGCTAGGGTGAGAAAAATGGTCAGTGAGGTGTTCTCTCATTTATGTCTGGAAGTAGCTAGCAAGCTAGATAACTTTAGCCAGTTAGCTTGGGTGCTTGACTGCCGTTGTGAGATCAGAACACTCGGATCAACCCTACTCCTCGGCAAGAGCACTCTGAGTGCTATCTGGTACTCCAGAGTGAATTTACGAATGCACCCAATGTTTCCCTTTGTTTACATTTCATGTGAATGTTTGTTGATCTTGTCGCCACGACGACGGGCTAGCTTGACTGGAGCTAACTTTAGCCAACGTTAGCTTCTATGCTAACAAACTTTTATAAATTAATTAAACTATCAAAACATCATCAAAAATAACCACAATTATATCATTACACTCCACTTAATATGGTGTTTCATATCCTATGCTTTATAACTTGCTCTAACGTTTAAAATATTTAGTTTATCTGGCGCTTCAGTTGGCTTGGCTCTCTCATTCAACTGACTCACTGACTAGGCAGTCTAGCACGAGAGCCACTGTAGAGTGAGTGAAGCAACCACTAGAGTGAGCGGCTCCCTCTGCGGGCCTAAACAAGCGCAACACCCCTTGACTATAACTACTGTAAATGATTACAAAATGCCAAATATTTGGTTACCATATATAGTATATCTCACATTCTCCCACATTTCAGGTTGGCAACACAGGGAATCCAAACATGAGCAAAAAAACATGACTATTAATACAGAAAGTATTATCCCTTTTTCTTTGATGTTACAAACTAGGACCAACAATAGTAGCCTGCCCATACTGGTATATAAATTTCTCAATATAATACCAACCAACCTCTTTTGACATTTGGGGGCTTATTTATTTAATGCATTTTACTGCCATTGTACTATGGTAACGCACAATTAATAATTTTTGGTACCATTTATCATAATTGTCCATTACCATGGTAGAATGTATAATGCAGGTTAAAACCATGGTATTTCCATGATCCACATCTTACCATGGTAAAAATTGGGCAATACCATGGTATTATTTAGGTGCATGACAGTACCATGGTAGTACCATCATACTTCAAGGCTTAGACCATGCTAAATGTCCTTGATTCAGACTATCATGGTACATTTTTAAGGGTACTGAGTTTGCCTCTAGGCAAAGTGTTATAATATATTTGGCTGGTGCAGAACACAGCTTATGGTACCAACGTACCTTCCACAAGTACAGAAATATCCATCCTATGTATTATAGACCATATCATTTTATTCATGCTTTCTCTTTTTGCTTGACAGGTCACAGACGGGGGCACCATTAAGCAGAAAATCTTCACCTACGATGCTATGTTTAATACCAATTACTCTCATATGGAGGACTACCGCAAACGGGAAGACCTTGTGTACCAATCTACGGTCCGGTAAGCATCACAACCAATCACTTCTACATTGAATGTTTAAACTTAATCTTCTCCCATTGTGTTCAAGAACTTCCAATTTGTTTGTTGTCCTGCTACACTGTACCCTATATGCCTATCTAACCTACGGTATATCCCAAGAAACTCCACATGTCTAAGGGGATTAGCGAGCAGAGGTTTTGCTAGTTCCTTCGTACCATCTGCTGTGGGTGATACTGGGCCTGGATGTGATGACCCCGATGGAGGGTGAACACCATCATTGTCTTGGCAGGGAGAGGGAGGGAGGGAGGGGATGAGAGGTGGTGAGACTCAGCCACTCTGCTGCCCAGGATGTAGATTTCAGTGTTGAGCTCTGTCTGACCAGCTGGCCAGGGCAATCATTATTCCCACTACAGAGCTGCGTATTTTCCAGGTAGTGTGGTTCACCTTTATTTTCCATGTAGTGTGGTTCACCTTAGGCACAGCTTGGGGCAGCACTACTGCATGCAGGGCTGTGCTACACACCTCCTTTCGCCACCCTCCTTCCTATAAAACACACATACATACTACAGATAAAACGGTTACCGGTTTCACGATAAACCACGGTAAAATTCCCGACGGTTAGTATTACCGTTTCAAATTATAATTATCATTAAAACCGTGTTTGATTACCGTGGTTTGAAAAACTCACGGTAAATACTGTCCAGCATCAACCGAAGTTAACAACAGTCTGACGCAAGCGCCGCATGCAACGTGGGTTTTGTTCTGTGAAAACATGGCTGAAGGCAGTGACAGCGCTCAGGAGATTGTTCAGCCTTCTAAGAGGACCAAATCTAAAGTGTGGTCGTATTTTGGGTTTTACAAGAGTGTTGAGGGAAAATTAATCGAAGGTGGTCACCCTGTCTGCAGAACATGCAAAAAAAAAATTGCTGCAAGTAGGGGCAACACATCATCGTGACCACCACCCACTACAATATCGAATGCAAGGTAAGTTAACTTTTAGCTCAATGCATGATGTGGGGACTTCAGAATGGGGGAAAATGTCATGGTTTGTCTGTCTAACTTGCTAATAGCTTGTCAATAATGTAAACTGAAGCTTTCAGTGTTACCTATTCTTATAAAAACACTATACATTGTTTTCTGCTGCTGTATGCGTCTTGTGTCTGCAGACTCTATTCGCCCATTGCACACGATAACACATTATGTAGTTTAGTCACCAAACCAACATATTTTGTTAATTTAAAATCTGTCCGTCTTTACTTGGTTGTTAAAGTGTTCCAACAGGAGAAACATTATAGACTCCTATACAATACTCCTGTATTTATGTCAATAGTTGGGCTCATTGCAATTACTATCACTGTCTTCTTATACTCAAATACAACCCAGAAGATAGTGTGTGAGTGAGAATAATAATAATTATAATGTAACCACACCAATAATAATAATACATGTGCTATTCCCTTGTTTACAGAGTGGGCGTGCAGCAGGCAAACCCAGTGATGCTACTGGTCCCTCCTCATCTACAGTTGTGACACAGACACTCGAGCAAGCATTTAAAAAGGCAGACTGCTTATGCACCCACATAAAAGAATGCTCAAGACCTCACTGCAGCCCTTTCATATTTAATTGCAAAGGACATTACATTTTTACATTTCAATCTCAAGTGAACAAAGATGCATATATACAGCATGTTAGGCCAGCAGCACCTTATTTCTTTATGAAGGAGAGAACAGACATACAATCAGTGCTGCACATTGGATTTGTTTCCATATGGTTGTATTGTTCTTACATGCACATTGCTTTACTTGTGTTGCTTTTATATGCACATTGATTTGCTTACTTAAGGTTGTGTTCATTAAAACCTGCACTAGGGAAACGTTTACCTCTCATGGCCACATGGTGCCATCTTTAATGTTGATGTTATTATTTTAATGTTTATGCACACAACGTTGCACAGTTCTGCTAATTTTGTTTGTTGGTTTTCAATATAAAACTTCAGTACTGTATCAGTACTTTTTTAACATTTCCAGCACATTTTAACAATACCACTATAATACTGATAACGTGATAATTTGTCACTATAATCGTGATATGAAATGTTTATACCGTTTCATCTCTAATACATACACACCCTACCCGATCCCAGAATATAGAGCCCTTCTGTTTATGCGTGAGCAAGTTTTGCAGAGTGCAAGAGAGGGATGGAGCGAGAGGAATCATCTGGCTCTGGTTGGGTAGATGACATGTCTGAGGTGTCCTGGGTACTGTCTTCCTTTACCCCGGGCTGGCATCTACTCTCCTCTACCTCACTCTCTCCCTCTCCCCCCCAACCATCTCCCCCATCTTCCCCTCCTTCTCCCATGCTTTATTTTCTCTTGCGTTCCTTGCCTGCCTCCATCCCTCTCTCATAATGTTACTCATACTTTGTATAGAGAAGTAATTGAAGCCATTAAGCCAACACACTGCATCCCTCTAGTACCTCATCTCCCCCTCCCTCTTTTCTCCCCCCTCCCTCTTTTCTCCCCCCTCCCTCTTTTCTCCCCCCTTCCTCTTTTCTCCCCACTTCCTCTTCTTTACCCCTCCCTCTTCTCTCCCCCTTCCTCTTCTCTCCCCACTTCCTCTTCTCTCCCCCTTCCTCTTCTCTCCGCACCTCCCTTTTATTTCTGAGCTACTGAGCATTTCCTGACTGAGTATGATGTGCTCAGACAATCCCACAGTACCTTCAGGGGAGTAGTCATCAGAATGGACTATTTTACACATGTTCTCATACAAGGACAAGTGTACAGGCACACACATACACACACACACACACACACACTCACTCATTAGGATTTGAATCGACAGTCCCAGCATGAAAAACAGTTGGACAGTACCGGCTCTGACCTGTCTGGCAGAGTGCTTAGCCGGCGTTAGTCAAGCAGAGAGGTAAAAGGGCTACTGCCATAGTCACCCAAGACCTGTCAGGAGGAATCTTCCATGGCAGAACACAGTGTTCAACAGCAGAGAGGGATGCAGAGCTCTGATATTTAACATGATCTCCCATGTCCACCTGAGAGGAGTAAATGTTCTCCACAAAGCCCTGCCATATGACCACAAATGAAAGCTGTAATATTGTGAATTTCACAGAAAGCCTTAGATTCTTATTTAATGCTTTGTCATTTTTTCTGAATACGGTGTTAAATCTCCGGAATATGCTGTGCTTGTAGTGTTAATATTACCGGGGTAGATTTGCAAATAGAAAGGGAGGTGATTTTTTTCTGTCTTTTCTATTTTTATCAACTGCTCCTGGGCTTAGAAGTAGACAGCTAGCTGTTTGACAAATGACAGTGATACAGGCCATAACTCATCCTTACCTTGACGGCCTTTTGATGAAAAATTAAAACATATGGGAGAAGATTAACCCTAATTGCACCTCTAAGTCGCTCTGGATAAGAGTGTCTGCTAAATTACTAAAATGTAAATGTAAGATGAATGGCAATTACTATATGTAAAAAATTGTAGCTACATTAAAAATACAAAAAATTCAAGGATTGACTCTTCATCTGCACAGCATTTTACAGTTTATGTAACACTGCAATTGGTTATAGATAGACACTTTGACCCATCTCTGGGATACCAGTCATAGTGCTGTTCATACAGTGCATTCGGAAAGTATTCAGACCCCTTGACCTTTTTTTTTTTTATTCTAAAATTGAATATATATATTATTTTTTTACCCTCATCAATCTACACACAATACCCCATAATGACAAAGCAAAAACAGATTTTCAGATCCTTTACTCAGTACTTTGGCAGTGATTACAGCCTTGAGTATTCTTGGGTATGACGCTACAAGCTTGGACACCTGTTTTTGGGGAGTTTCTCCAATTTTTCTCTGCAGATCCTCTCAAGCTCTGTCAAGTTGGATGGGGAGCGTCGTTGCACAGCTATTTTCACGTCTCCTGAGATGTTAAATCAGGTTCAAGTCTGGGCACTGGCTGGAACACTCAAAGACATTCAAAGACTTATCCCGAAGCCACTCCTGCATTGTCTTGGCTGTGTGCTTAGGGTCTTAATCTTGTTGGAAGGTGAACCTCCGCCCCAGTCTGAGGTTCTGAGCGTTCTGGAGCAGGTTTTCATCAAGGATCTCTGTACTTTGCTCCATTTATCTTTCCCTTCAACCTGACTAGTCTCCCAGTCCCTGCAGAATACTTTTTGAGTTTACCAGTAAACTACCTGAATTTTAGTAACTTTCAAGGAATATATGGAATTTTATCAGATTACATCTAGTGGCCTTTTTGGGTACTTCAGATAATCACAAGTGTGTGTAATTATCTCTGTCTCTCTGTTTGGCATTATCACATCTGTAATATATGAATATATAAAACATATATTTTGTAATAATAATTTATAATAATAAATATAATAATAATAATACAAAATAATAATAATGGCATAGCTGTAAAACATTATCCTAATTATAAACCATACCATTAGTGTTTAATATGAGTGTTTCAGCATGAAATAGCCTTTATACTGTATATATTTTGACACTTATTTATTTTACTATGTCAATATGTCTTTGCTATATACTGTATGAATACATATATATATTTTTAAGATATTCAACTATAAATTACCAAAGTTACCTTGATTGCCATAGATTACCTGTTAATTACCAACATTACAGAATATTCCGGTAACTTTAGTAAATTATGGGTAGCTTTGCAACCCTACCTGTGACCTGCAACCCTACCTGTATGTTAGTCATACAACCTTTTACTCATTCCATTTTTCAACAGGATTCAGAGAAAGACTCTCACTCACTGTTGTGAGGCTTCTCTGTGACCCTTTGCCGCTGTTTCACCTATCTTTCCATGCCTTGCACGGTCTTATCTAAGAGCTGTCTTCTCAGAATTTTCCTCTCTGTTCTTGTGTGGGTTAGGCTACAGTCAACCATCCAGGCCTGTGGACAACAACAATATACCGCTTTGTGTGTAAACACAGACTTGGGACAGATCAGCATACACATAGTGGCCTACAAAGCCACCCCTCTATCCCAGCACAGAGAATCACAGTGTTCACATCAATGGCATTGTGTTTAAAATAGGACTTTCCTCTCCAGAGGAAACACTGGCGGAGACAGTGTGCCTCTGCCTTACTGCCTTGCACACCTTTCTAGTCTCTTCATATCACTGTCCTCTAGGCTAAAAGTCTCTTGTTTCTCACATACTTAAATCAGCCAATCCTCCCCCTAGCCAGCCATAATGCAGGGATACAAGGCTCCTGCACTTAAGGCTAAGAAGAGCACAGCGAAGCAGAAGCCCAGTTCCTGACACCACGTTAGCTGATTTGCTGCAGAGATTGTCTGGCTGAGCTAACAGGGAATGCACTGTGCAGTGCTCTGTCAGGACGACTCTCTCTCTCTCTCTCTCTCCCTCCCTGTCCCTGTAACACGGCACAGCTGCCAGGCATGGACAGCACAGGAAGGGCTGTAAGAAGAAAACACAGAGTTAAACAGAAGAGTCATTACTCCCCAGGGAGGAATGATCTCTCTCTTTCTCTCTCTTTTCCTCTCCCTTTCTCTGCTGTTTTTGCTGCTCTTCTGAGTGGCCTCATTGCCATCGATCCTATCCGTGTGTGTGTGTGTGTGTGTGTGCGTGAGTGTACATGGGTGTTTCTATAGAGTATAACAGTATGTAGTATGTTGTTTTGCCTGTACTCTGAGAGAGAAGTTGTTTTTAATGATACTATATCTAATGACATTAATGTTTCTCCAGGAGCTGACCCTGTAGGTAGGCCGTCATTGTAAATAAGAATTTGTTCTTAACTGACTTGCCTAGTTAAATAAAGGTTAAATAAAATAAAGAAATAAAGAATGTTTGAGTAATGACACTATTTTGATGCCCTGAACTTCTAACTTTCAAGGTAAACTACTTCTTGGAGTTTCAGGGACAAAGGATAAACATTCTCTCTCTCGCACGCACGCACGCACGCACACACACACACACACACAGGCTATATTGCAGCCCCTCACCTTGGTGTGATTTAGTGTTAATCAGCTTTTTATTAGTTGCTGATTAATGAGCCATGGGTTTTAAGGCAGGGTGTAGGAATTCGGGAAGACTTAAAATATACACTGTACCCAGACAGACAGACCGATAGAGACAGACAAACAGAGACAAAAAGAGATGGAAAAAATAGACAGAAAGCGAGACAGACAGACAAACATCCGGAAAAGAGAGACAGACGGAAAAGAGAGACAAATGGACAGAAAGACAGAAGGACTGACAGAAAGACGGACGGACGGACAGACGGACAAGAGAGACAGACGGACAAGAGAGACAGATAGACAGATGGAAAAGGGATACAGATAGACAGGCAGACGGAAAAGAGAGAGATGAAAAAGAGAGACGGAAAAGAGAGACAGACAGACAGACGGAAAAGAGAGACAGAGAGAGAGACACATGGAAGAAGAGATGTGCTGGACTGGAGTCACATGGCAGTTGGTAGGCACAGCTAGTGGAGCCAAGACACAGAGGGATGCCAGGGTAATGCCAACATAGGTACCTCTGGCGCCAGCGCTCTCAAATCATCATAATCACAGTTTGTCAAAGTGCCCTCGAAACTAGAATTAGTGGGTGAAATTGCATGCTACTCCTACATTGTTATTATATCCGGATTAATTTGTGAAACATATTCCAGTGTAAGGCACATCTAGTCAGGCTCCAGACCATGTGATCTGACATGCTGGGAAAAACGAGTGACTGAGGGAGAGCAATGTGTGTGAGATTCACAGTGGACTCCCCTGTTGTCCCCATTCAATATAAATGAGCCTGCTGTCAGTCAATCATCGCGTGACTATCATGTTTGTGAAGTGTTTTGAAGCTGGAGGCCATTGTTGAATTCACTATTAAAACAGCCATGTCATGTAAGAGATTAGGTATAGGATTAGGAATTCATAGTTTATGGTGGAATGTGACTGCCACTGTTTCGCTATCAGTCAATATCAGCAGCCGTTGACCCATGGGGCCTCTCTAAAGTGATTGTGGACGTGTTCTCTATACAGGCTGGGGGTGGGAAGGGTGCACGATGGCCCCACACAGGGTTGACTGTTCTCCAACAGAATTATATCCTTTTACCACCCCACCCCCTTACACACACACACACACACACACACACACACACATACCCCGCACTGCTGATCTCATTAGAGCTCCGGTGCTCTGAGTGCCCTGCCACTGTTCCAACAGAGGTCTCCCTCTGAAACAGCCGGGCGGCAAGGACAATTGCTCCCGTTTTGTGGAAATAAATCACAGGGCCTAAATGCGACTGGTGGTGTCTCACTTTGATTATCGCTGTTGACACATTAGGCGGACACAGAATACAGATTGAGCTCCTAGGCCTTTCAGAAATGGTGGTTTCCTGGTCATCTGCTGGCTGTAAATGTCTTTATTATTGTTTGTGTTTTTACTAGCGTTTTTTTCTGTCATGTCTCTGCAGGCTCCCGGAGGTACGGATCTCGGACAATGGGCCGTATGAGTGCCACGTGGGCATCTACGACCGAGCAACGAGAGAAAAGGTGGTCTTGGCATCGGGAAATGTCTTTCTCACCGTTATGTGTGAGTCATTTATACTCTGTAGTCAGCCTGTGACTGTGAATATGCAAAAATGTAAATCTCTGCTCTACTCTAACATTCTGCAACATTAATCAACATGTTCTGCTGTAACATGTTCTGCTGTCTTTCTAATGGGACTGACTTAAGATTGCTATAAATTGGAAAAGACATTTGATAAATGTAAAGGGAAATACAGTAAAGCAGCAAAACATTACAATAAATCTACCTCCGCACTCCTTTTGAGTGAAGGTAGCAGACAGACAGCCATGAGAGTAGTGGGACAAGCTAGAGGCAATGTCAAATAGGTTCAAGTTGACATGCACTACTGACACACACTACGTACAGTTGAACTACTGAACTGAATGCAGTGCTAAAGGTGTAGAACTGTCAAGTTTTGACAAAGAAGAAGAATCATCAGGTTTAAGCTAATCATCATCATCATCATCATCATCATTACCCTTTGCTCCCCTTCTCTGACTGGCAGTGAACATTTCTCATATGGTGTGCTCAGCGAGTTTGGTGGATGACACTCTGTCTCAGTGTGATAACGAGTGTGTGTGTAGACAGAGGCACCATTTTTTGGGGAAATTGTAAAATGTCACTCTCCCCTATTCAACCCCAAGTTCCATATTAACAGCATACATGACTGGAGCTTGAACTGTGCAATAAAAAAAAGAAAAAGAAAAAAAATGTAACCTGAACCTTTCCCCTCTCTAATGCCATCTAATGCTGCCTCTGAGAACACTGTGAAGACCGGGATTTGAACCCGTCCTCCCGTCCTCTATCTGTATAATTGCAAACCTATTTCACTCTGTTTTGGAGAATTACGTGTTTCTTTGTCTTCCCATGTATCTGTCAGTGACCTGAAGAGATGCTTCTCTCACTCACTCTTTGCCATAATTGTTGGTGTAACTTTCTCTAATGACACCTGGCTCACTGGTGTTGAAGTCCGGCAGCAAGGCTTTCTATGTACAGCCTATCGCTAATTAGCAACAGTTGAATTTCTCTGAAAAACAGAAGACCGAACATGATTAGTCCATTAGCACGTTTTGTTCCATTGCCATATTGCCAATGACTCTTGACATTAGGCTGCAGGTTTACCCAAAGACTACTTCTGGTTCTCATAGCTCCTCCGCTGAGCTTTTCCAGAATTATGTAAAACCATACAATATACAAGAGATACCGAACTGTATTAACTCTTCACAGACGTAAATTAACAGAGCTTTATCAATGGGAGAGTATTCAGCCCAAGTTAACCCCTTAATTGTGTAGGGGTGGTGGTGAAAATATATGAATGATACAGCAAGGGAAAGGTGTGAGCTGGGTGTTAAATCTCCACTCTGGTGGAGGAGAAGAAGAATGGCCTCTGGCATTGTGGCTAATTGCCGTCTAAACTGAAACAGAATTATTCATAACCTATTAGTATGCCAAGTTCACTAGGAAGTGGGAAAAATATGAGAAGGGAGAAAGAAAGAACATGAGATAAAAGTTAATTAATAGGAAGCAGTACATGGAGAGTATTTCAATTTTTTAAAGGGCTTCATAAATAAGAATTATAATTTTAATGAATTCCCTGCCAAGAAAGGAAATCACTCAGTTTCTGAAGGCCAAACCTCGAACTCTAGGTACCTCTGCCACTATCCTTCACTCCGGGAAAGTTTGAGATGTCTTTGCTTTTATCCTCAACTGCTTAAATTCACAGTGGTTTGTGATGCCTCAAGGCATGGGAGACCTTTGCCTTGAGGATTAATAAGGCAATGCTATTATAACCAATAGTGACAGTTGTCTACTAAAACGACATCTTGAAGATATGCTAAAGATAAGAAAATTGGTCTTCTGATGTCTTTTTTCTCCATTGGAGTCAAAAGTTTCACTGGCTAGAGAGCGTTGGAGAAAACATGAGTCCTATATCCCTGAAAAACAGATACATCCAGTTGTTGGCATTTTTGCTCCCGCCCCTCCGGAAACCTCTTTATCAAAGCTAAGGATCCGGATCACGTTCAGCGTAGTGTTACTTTACGCACACTACGTAGCTGCTGCTCACACTCCCGCTCCCTTTACGTTTCTGTCTTGACTCACCTTCATTTGAACCATAGTGATGTAGCCCAGGAGTAGGCAACCCTGGTCCTGGAGTTCTGCAGGCACTTCCTGTTTTTGATTAGAGATGGTATGCTTGGTCTCATCTGTCCACATGACCTTCTCCCAGAAGGATTTTGGCATGTTCAGGTGTGTTTTGTCGGGCTTTCTTATGACTCTCTCTTTCTCTCTCTTAGCAGTGGGGTCCTCCTGGGTCTCCTACCATATAAGCCACTTTCATTGAGTTGGCAACGGATGGTGCGAGTTGAAATTGAAATTGTCAGCATGAATCTGTGTTGCAGTTGATCAAGGCACCTTCTCCACGATTCAAACAATCCTTCCCTGCAATCTTCCATCAAGCCTTAACACTCCTCCTGAAAAAGTTGGCATGGAATGCATAGTTTGAAAATGTTTACCATATCTTTAGTATACAACATGAAGTTTCTCCCTCCATGTCAAAGAGGGGGAAGTGGCAGCGGCCCCCACTGAGCAGAAGCTACGTAAAAAAATTTTTTTATCTCAACTGGCACATGATTTCCCCTTGCTTATAGTCTACCATTTGGTTTGTAACAGTGGCGATTAATATAATACTTGCACTCTGCCTGTTTGACCTCAGAAACAATTCTTCACTTGAAATGCAATCTCACCCATAGAATTAGAATGGTCTTGGACCCTGGCAATTTGACTGATAAACTCATGGGTACACTCGCAATGGCTGCCTGGTATTGTGATGCAATAATTTCAATGTTAACGTAGAATGTTCATTCAAATAATGTTAGCTGATGTGGCTCATGCAATGCAATGTACTTTTTGTAATGTCAGTTGAGTTCACAGTACAGATTGATGGGTACACTTCCTGCTTTTACTTCATGCTTTGCTACTACAGGTACATTCGCAATGGACACCAGTCCACCCACTATGCCATTATTGACTTAAACGGGGACACCCATTTTATTAATTCTATTTCTATGATCTCCCCTGTACTGTACAGAGTGAACGGTGTCCAGACGAGAAGTTCACTTTTTCTGAGCCAAGCGAAAGCACACATCAATGTCATTATTATGGATATATCCAAGTAAATGCCAATAGAAAAAATGCTCAAACTAATGAAAATACGGCTAGTTTAATGTCATTCCAGATGCAATGTTGGAAGTGATTGTTAGCTGTAGTTGGCTAGCAAGTGACAAGAATGTTAGTCAGCCTGCATAGCAACCATTTTTGTTAACTGACATTTTGCATACCAACAGAATATGGTCTGTGGCGACATGACCAAAAGAAGAATAAATATATATTTTTGACCAGACGATATCTTCTGGTGTAAGAATGAAATACTATTAAGTTACTTGTAAAAATTACAGTATTAATGAAAATATGTAATTCATTGTTATTTTTATATGTTTTATAAAAGCATGCAACTCAGTGCTATATAGTGAATACAGTCGCAGGTGAATGGATTGATTGGCCTCTGCATCAAACAACACCATTTACCTGTGACTCTATTCATTATATAGCACTGCCTCTTGTGCCTTTATTGCTTAATCATGAAATGAACAACATTTCCTATTTTGTAGTTTAACATGGCCATGCAGTTACTCCTGGCTATTTGCACAGATCTCACCAAACTCCTTATAGGGTCATAATGCATCATATTCATTGCTACAGCTTCTGCCTCTTTGTCCACTTTACTGGTTGGCTGGTGATCTGTCACATATTGGGTGTAAAGATTTGATTCATTGCATGTGTTTCACACATCTCTTTACTGACTCCATAGTTCCAGTGCCAATGTAACCTACCTGCTAGCAGGGACATTTTAACACCAATGCAAGTGACCTTGAAACAACTCCGTTCAAGTTTAACTCACTAGAGCAAATCATGAGATCAATTAAGTCCAAGAGCTGGGGTTTGAAATGGAAATAGGAGAACCCTTGTGCACTGTAGATATTTAGCTCTAAGACCTCTGCCAATTCTTATTGAATTAATCTCTATTGTCAAGCTTTTAATAACAAATTAATTATTAGGCAGAGAAATCCTTTAGTAGACATATAATACGAAAAGGTAAGTACAGAAATACAGTGATCGGGTTGGTTTTGATGTGTTCACAGCACCTGAGGTTCAGTTTACTCACTGCTAACCACAAAAGATGAAGGAATTTCACTTACTAGAGTTCCAGCGACAAATCTATCTCCTGTACATCGCATGCAAAGGTCAGAATTCCAGACATAGAAATTCCAGACAAAATTTGTAAAAATCAATAGCTCTTTTCCCAATTGTAGAAATAGGGTCATCATTTGTTATTACCTAAAGTGATTCCTCTGTGACATTTCAAAGATTAGGAGTAGTCATTTGTATCTTAGAGACGAGACTGACCTTGACAAAGGAACCTTGAGAGACATATTAAGACAACAGTCTGTTGTTCTATTGCCCCCCACTGTTTCAAGTGTTGGCTATAAAACACATCAGCTGACTAAATGTCAGGCTTAGATTCACCTTCTTGATAAAGAGCATCTTGGGCGGCATGCGACACATTTAAACGCCATGTCACGTAATCCCAGAAATCCTTCGTTATAACCTTTGCAGGGCGCAAAGATGTAATTTAGAGGATACCCTTCATGAGGCAGCAGGGCTGGTATTTATATACCTAGGAACAGTGAGATGAGCTCTAAGGTGTATAGGGACTAATTACTCTCTCATCCCATAAAACTGGTATTCGTTTCAATAATGGATGCCCAACTTTAATTAAGCGCTGTGTATATTTAGCTTCTCGTTTATAAACGGCTGGGATTAATGACGTTCCAGCCATGCCCAAACACAGCAACGCCTGCAGACACAGGAGTGAGTGTTAGCAGTCGTAGAGTTTAGGAATAGGGGGGTGACTGGTTTTGATGGATGGCTGTGAGGCGGCTGTTCCCCTTGTGCCCTGTGCTTGTTACGAGAGGGTAGAGCACCCTTAGCCTATGCCTGACGAAGGGAAGAACTGGAACACAATGGGCTAATCATCATAAGCTCCTGACAAGGACGCCGTTTACTCCAGATTCATCACATGCATTAGGAAGTGCGTGAATTACTGTGCCTAAGGTCACCAATGTGATTATCCATTGCTCTCTCTCTGATCTGTCCTCTTCTTCTCCATAATACATCCTCCTCTCAACCCATTTAACTAATTCTGTACCAACGTTCCTCGGGTCTGTGTTTCGTCTGTATCATATTTTCACACTAATGCACCTCCGCGTGGCATGTGGTTTAGCTGTTTACGCCCCCGTCTTTGTTTTTGCCTCAGTTTAAGAGAGACCTAGTACACAGTCTCCACCAAGATAATTTTGTTCTGATACAAATAGTTCCTTCTGATCACGTGACCACCACACACTAGTCACTGTGCTCTGAGAGGGAGCAGTTTATAGCAAGGCACCATTAAAATAGGTTTGCTTGGAGCGCTCATTGAAAATATAGACTGAAATGTATTCAAAAAGTCATTGAATTATTTAACGTCTCTCTCTCTGAGCTAAACCCTGGAGTGATAATTTAGGGGAAAATAAACAACCCATTGACTTCCTCAAGGTTTTCCTCTCCAAAATTGAACTGGCAGTATGTTAGGCATCAGTTAGGAAACAAAGATGTTTTGCCTTATTTTTGTTTTCTTCTTTTTGCTTTCTGAAGTTAAGACATAAAAACATGTCTGGTTTATGTTGATTTGAAGCCTTAAAAATGTTCTGTGAGTGCTGTATGATTCATACAATTATGAAGCAGCGTTTTGAACCTTTATCTGAAAAAGTGTGGGCTGCTGCTGTGTTTTTTTTTTTTGGCCAATTAATTCCAAGTGGGACAAACAGTAATTACCCTCAAGACAATCTGAAATAGTTGGTGTTGTCATGGAGAACTTCTATACATACACACATTTATATTTGTACAAGTGCCTTTTGACATCAAGCAGAAGCCAAGGCAACATTTTGTCAGATTGCTACTAGGGTTGCAAAGGGTCGGAAACTTTCCGGTAAATTTACAGAATTTTCCCGAAAACTTTCCATGGGAAGCTAAGCCCTTGAACTTTGCTTAAATTCATCAAAAAAGTTGCAACCATCTGCATGCACACTGCATTGAATCTGCTCCTCAAGGTCATCATGGCACTGAAAACAATGGATACACTCTACAAGAGAGTCAAGGTGGTTAGGAATGTGAAGTGTCATCAAGTTATAGCAGCAATCTACCTAGCAAAGTGAGAAGAATAATAGCACCAATTGAAGCTGCCCAGCAACACCCGTTGGGGTGGTGTTGTCATCATGTTTGACAGTCTCCTGGAGGGGAAGGAGTCTTTCCAAGAAATGGCCATATCACAGTCTGCAGATATGGACAGCCCCATCAAGAGGATCCTCCTGGATTATGTATTTTGGGAGACAGTGGTAAGAAGCCTGAAACTCCTGAAACCAATAGCAGTAGCCATTGCACAGATTGAGGGAGACAATGCCATCCTGTCTGATGTTCAGACTCTGCTTGCACTTCACTGTTGCTCCAAGCAGAGGAAACTTCAGTACTGAAATACATCAAAAAGTGTGAAGACTTCTGCCTGAAGCCCATACAAACCGCAGAGGACATGTTGGACCCCAAGTATGCTGGCAAGTGCATCCTGTCTGGTGCAGAGATCAACAAGGCTTATGGTGTCATCACTACCGTGTTTCGCCACCTTGGCCTGGATGAGGGCAAGGTTCTTAGGAGTCTGGCAAAGTACACTTCCAAGCAAGGGCTTTTGAATGGAGATGCAATATGGCAGTCGTGCCAACATATCTCATCAGCCACCTGGTGGAAGGGACTTTGTGGATCTGAGGTCCTTTGGCCTGTTGCCTCCATTATCCTCCAAATCCCAGCAATATCAGCCGCAACTGGTCCTTGTTTGGGAACACACACACACCAAGCACGCAACAGGTTGACCAATACAAGGGTTGAAAAATTGGTGGCCATCCGGGCAAATTTGAGGCTTTTTGAGCCTGACAACGAGCCATCCTCAACAAGGTTGGAAAGTGACAGTGAAGATGAGGCCTCAGTCTGATGTTCAAGAGGTGGACATTGAGGAGGTCCAGGGAGAAGACATGGAAGCCTGAGAGGAAGACAACCAAAGCTTTAGATGCATGTTGAAAACATTTTTGGGAGATGCGATGGATCATTCAATATTCCCTTTTTTTTTTGTTCAGTGAAACCATCCCATGTGAAGAGTCAACTCATTTAATTACATTTAAATTTGTAACTACATTTGTATTTATTTTTTATTTTGGAAGGATTTAATCATTTGCAATTATGTCTACTTATGATAAGACTTCAAAACTAGCCTTCAGCTTTTTTTTAAAGGGTACACTTATGTTTTGCTAACCCTGATTAGATGTCCTTGTAGTTGTTACTTCCTTGATAAGAGAAATTGTACATAGACTCAAGGTCTTCCTCAGGTCATACTTTCCCTTTTGATGATTTCTTCTCAGAATGTGTTGGTATATCTGTTGGGAATGAGAAGAGGTCAATGGCATTGGCTTTTCATCACCTTTATATTCCTCATGATTTGTCTTGCATTGTATGTTACATGACCCAGTCTATTATGTTTTATTAACAAATATTTTTCAACCAAAGTCTGTCTAGTTTTAAAATAACATTGCTGTAGAACCGCTGAATGATGTTTACAATATGGGCAGGTCAGCTACTACTTGTTACCACGTGCTACACTGCTCAGTGGTGCTCATTGACACAGGTTAGAACACAACAAGGAGCAACAATCAGGGTCTTTTCAGCTTCTTCCTTTCCTGAAACCAGCTAGTTTATTGCTGGTCAATGGCTGATAACATGGCCTCTATCTTGTTTTTTTATGCTGATTATAGACCAGTATAATATAATATTATCCTCAGCTATCGACACACAATACCCCATAATGACGAAGCGAAAACAGGTTTTTAGACATTTTTGCAAATATATTCAAAATAAAAACGACATAAATACCTTATTTATATGCGTATTCAGACCCTTTGCTTTGAGACTTGAAAGCTCAGGTGCATCTTGGGCACACACCTGTCTATATAAGGTCCCACAGTTGGCAGTGCATGTCAGAGCAAAAACCAAGCCATGAGGGTGAAGGAATTGTCCGTAGAGCTCCGAGACAGGATTGTGTTGAGGCACAGATCTGGGGAAGGGTACCAAAACATTTATGCATCATTGAAGGTCCCCAAGAACACAGTGGCCTCCATCATTCTTAAATGGAAATGTTTGGAACCACCAAGACACTTCCTAGAGCTGGCCACCCGGCCAAACTGAGCAATCGGGGGAGAAGGGTCTTGGTCAGGGAGTTGATGAAGAACCCGATGGTCATGACAGAGCTGTAAAGTTTTTATGTGGAGATTGTTGTCATTCTGGAAGGATCTCCCATCTCTGCAGCCTACTCCACCAATCAGGCCTTTATGGTAGAGTGACCAGACGGAAGCCACTCCTCAGTAAAAGTCACATGACAGTTCTCTGGTCTGATGAAACCAAGATTGAACTCTTTGGCCTGAATGCTAAGTGTCACGTATGGAGGAAACTTGGCACCATCCCTACGGTGAAGCATGGTGGTGGCAGCATTATGCTGTGGGGATGTTTTTCAGCGGCAGGAACTGGGAGACTATTCAGGATCGAGGGAAAGATTAACGGAGCAAAGTACAGAGAGATTCTTGATGAAAACCTGCTCCAGGACCTCAGACTAGGGTGAAGGTTCACCTTCCAACAGGACAACGACCCTAAGCACACAGCCAAGACGATGCAGGAGAGGCTTCAAGCTTCGGGACAAGTCTCTGAATGTCCTTGAGTGGCCCAGCCAGAGCCCGGACTTGAACCCGATCGAACATCTCTGGAGAAACCTAAAAATAGCTGTGCAGCAACGACCCCCATCCAACCTGACAAAGCATGAAAGGATCTGCAGAAAAGAATGCGAGAAACTCCCCAAATACAGTTGTGCCAAGCTTGTAGCGTCATACCTAAGAAGTCTCAAGGCTGTAATTGCTGCCAAAGGTGCTTCAACAAAGTACTGATTAAAGGGTCTGAATACTTATGTAAATGTGATATTTTCATTTTTTATTTTTTATAAATTAGCAAAAATGTATAAAAACCTGTTTTTGCTTTGTAATTATGGGGTATTGTGTGTAGATTGATGAGGGGAAAAAAACTAATTAATACATTTTAGAATAAGGCTGTAACCTAACAAAATGTGGGAAAAATGTGGTCTGAATACTTTCCAGAGGCACTGTATCAAAATGTGTTGTTACTCCTGTTGTTGCAGTTAGATAGTGAACCCTTCTATGGTTTACAGCTATATGTCTGTGTTTGAGTAGAATAACTTTGAATAATTCTGCTTCTATGTTGTAAAAGATGTTGTTTAAGATTGGCAGTGAGGGCATTGATGATTTATTGTTGTTGGTGGGTTTGTGTTGATGTCAGGACTGTATAGGAAGTCTTGACACATTGACATTTCAAATAATGTGCATGTCGAAATCTTTAATTTTTTGACCAGTCTACAGTAGTTTTGGCAATGATAGGAACACAAAGAACATATGGTGCATATTGTATTCCTACACAGTAATTGATTAACACAACCCCTTAATCCAGCACCTGTCTGTTGAAGTGTATATGTGCTTCTCTGTACTAAATATACAGAGGGATCCTGCAGGCACATAAATTGTTCACTTGACTTCTCATGTAATGTGTGGAAGTGTCCTGAGTAGGACCTGCTGTGTGTTCTCCCCCATGCAGGGCTATTGTTTAACAGCCGACATGTAGACTGATTAGCCTTGTGGAAAAAACACTTATATTCACAGCATGAGCCGAACGACTGTTTATTAAAGGCTGTAGGACGGAGAATCCTCAAAATACCCAGTGTTCATCTCGGATAACCTCCCTAATCTCCACTGCTACACAACCCCCGTTATGACAGAGACATGTCAATGGGGGAAGTAATATAAGGAGCATTCTATATGGCAATTTAAAGTACAGTCACTGTACAGTTGTTATGTGTATAAGTACACTCTTAGAAAAAAAAAAAAGGTGCTATCTAGAAGTGTTGCACGGTATACCGGTATCACGGTAATATCACTGTACCAAAACATCATGATACTTATGATACCAACATTTTAGAATACCGTAGTACCATTTCATATGATACTACCGACTTTACAGCGCCTGTTGTAAAATATTTATAAAGTAAGTTTGTTTATAAATTCAGTTGAATTAGAGCAACAGCCACTAGTGTATTGTATGCGCAGGTCAAATAATATCTACTTCACTTTCATGAACATATCATGTGTGGCAGCTGTAATCAGCCAGCTGCATCACCTACCAGCCCTCACTCACCTGCTTCTCTCTGCCCACTCTTCATGCGCGTCTATTCAGCTTTTTAAAATATAATTTAGCCATGATGGAGAGCGGGGATGCAGACCCAGACCCTGATGAGACTTCTGTTGTTAGATTTGTAAATGTATTAACTTGGAGCAGCGCGCAAAGCGAGCAATGTTGATACATTGTGTAATAATTTTATTGCTTGTTATAACCAAGAGCACAGACCAGTCTGAGTAGAATTTGCAAGATCACTATCATGCCTCTGAGTGTTAGAGAGGGAAAATGTAGCACCACTTTGCGATAGGCATGCTTGCAGCTTTAGAGAAAAGAAAATGGCTTGTCTCCAGCCTAAACGGTGCAACAAATATGATTCTTTCTATTCTTTCTATTGGGATTCACACGCATTTTATATAGTTTTAAAAAACCATGTCGCGGGACATTTTAAACTTATCCCGGGTCGCAAATGATTGGTTTGATAACAAACAACTTTGTTCAGTCATGTTACCTAGCTGACTAAGAACCTGGTAACTTGACCATAGGTTTAGGAACATTTGATTGGCACAGGAAGAAAGGAAAATGATCTGCTACTCATATGTGCTTCAAAGGTAGGATTCTTATAGGCCTAATGTAATCCTAAACTATATTAAAAAATAAATGTCTTTCTTTCTGATGTGCCTAACGTTTTAAAAGTTGGGAGGAGTGTGTGTTTGTGGGAAAGAGAGAGTGGTGTGTGTGTGTGTGTGTGTTTTTGAGAGTGAGGGAGATATAGTGAGTGTGTGGTAAGATGGCACCTCTGCTTTTAGCTCCTAAGCAGCTTTGCAGTATTTCGTTTTTTTGTCTTATTTCTTACATTATTAGCCCAGAGCGTTTTTTGTGTTATTACATACAGCCGGAAATAACTGGATATCAGAGCAGTAACTCACCAGCATTACGACCAGGAATACGACTTCGAGTTCGTATTCCCCCAGGGCAATTTAACTTATCCCAGAGGCTGCTCCATGATGGTGGAGAAGAGGTATTCAGAGTTGACTTCTAGTCCGACTCAGGAGGCACACCATCCACCGCTTCCGAGTATATTACTCTCTAATGTTCAGTCTCTGGACAATAAAGTAGACAAGCTCAGTGCGAGGATCTCCTTCCACATATCCTGAGGCCGCATTTACTGTAGCTGGGGATTTTAACAAAGCAAATTTGAGGAAAATGCTACTGAAGATCTATCAACATTGACTGTAGTACTCGCTTAGGAAAAACATTAGATCACTGCTACTCACCTTTTTGAGAATCCTAAAAGGCCCTCCCCCGCCTTCCCTTGGGCAAATCAGATCACGACTCCATTTTGCTCCTCCCTTCCTATAGGCAGAAACTCAAACAGGAAGTACCCGTGCTAAGGTCTATTCAATGCTGGTCTGACCAATCAGAAACCAATGTTCAAGATTGTTTTGATCACACGGACTGGGATATGTTCTGGATAGCCTCAGAGAATAACATTGATGTTTACACGGATACGGTGACTGAGTTCATCAGGAAGTGTATAGGGGATGTTGTTCCCATGGTGTCTATTAAAACCTACCCATTTCGTTTTTTTGTCTTATTTCTTACATTATTAGCCCAGAGCGTTTTGTTTTTTATTACATACAGCCGGAAATAACTGGATATCAGAGCAGCGGTAACTCACCAGCGTTCTTGAACTGCAGTGTTGGTTAAGCATTTAATGGTAAGGTAAGCATTTAACGGTAAGGTCTACAACTTTTGTATTCGGCGAGTGTGACAAATACGATTTGATTTGAAGAAAGCAAAGGTAACTGAACGAAATGACTGTTGCCCCGTAGAACTCACTTCTGTCATCATGAAGTGCTTTGAGAGGCTACTTAAGGATCATATCACCTCCATCTTACCTGACACCCTAAATGCACTTCAATTTGCTTACCGCCCCAATAGATCTACAGACGATCCAATCACCATCGCACTGCACACTGCCCTATCCCATCTGGACAAGAGGAATACCTACGTCAGAATGCTGCTCATTGACTATAGCTCACCCTAGTAACAACAACCTAGTAGCCTCCAAGCTCATCATTAAGCTTCCTGACGAGCCTCCCCAAGGTGGTGAAGGTAGGAAACAACACCTCCACTTCGCTGATCCTCAACACAGGGGCCCAACAAGGGGGTGTGCTCAGTCCCCTCCTGTACTCCCTGTTTACCCATGACTGTGTTGCCACGCACGCCTCAACTCAATCATCATGTTCGCAGACTACACAACAGTAGTTTGCCTAATTACCAACAATTACAAGACAGCCTACAGGGAGAAGTTGAAAGCCCTGGCGGAGTGGTGCCGGGTATATAAACTCTCCCTCAACGTCAACAAAACGAAGGAGCTGATCGTGGATTCAGGAAACAATAGAGGAAGCACGGCCTTATCCACATCGACAAGACCGAAGTAGAGAAGGTGGAAAGCTTCAAGTTCCTCGCCGTACACATCACTGACGATCTGAAATGGTCCACCCACACAACCTCAGGAGGCAGAATAAATTTGCCTTGAAACCAAACTTTTACAGATGCACAATTGAGAGCATCCTGTCGGGCCATATCACCACCTGCACCACCCGCAACCACAGGGCTCTCCAGAGGGTGGTACAGTCTGCCCAACGGATCACAGGGGGCACACTGCCTGCCCTACAGGGCACCTACTTTACCCGATGTCATAGGAATGCCAAAAAGATCATCAAGAACATCAACCACCCGAGCCACTGCCTGTTCACCCCAATATCATCCAGAAGGTGAGGTCAGGACAGATGCATCAAAGCTGGGATCGAAAGACTGAAAAACAGCTTCTATCTCATCAGACTGTTAAATGGCCATCACTAGCCGGCTACCACCCGGCTACTCAACCCTACACCTTAGAATCTGCTGCCCTATATACAGTACATAGACATGGAATCACTGGCCATTTTAAAAATGGAACACTAGTCACTTGTTTACATACTGCTTTACTCATCTCATATGTATATACTGTATTCTATTTTACTGTATTTTAGTCAATGCCACTCCTACATTGCTTGTCCTAATATTTATATATTTCTTTATTCCATTCTTTTACTTTTAGATTTGTGTATTGTTTTGAATTGTTAGATATTACTGCAGGAACACAAGCATTTTGCTACCCCCGCAATAACATCTGCTATATATGTGTATGTGACCAATAACATTTGATTTGTTTTAAAAGGAGGGAGTTTGTATGTCTGTGTTAACTGAATAGTTTCTTTCATGCAGTGTCCCCTTACTGACACAATGACATGCAGATAATTATGCATGCAATTTCCTTCCTCCCATTTCTCCAGCCAAATCACAGTGATCACGTCACCATTTTTCTCAGTAAATATATTTCCAAAGGAGCTATTAACATGAAATATTCACCAGATGTTGGTAACAACCCAAGTAATCCATACATACAAAGAAAACAAAACAAATAAGTTCAGAAATTAAGTTATGTGTAATAATGTGAAATGACACAGGGAAAACATATTGAACACACTTACTGATATTTATTTAATACTTTGTACAAAAGCCTTTGTTGGTAATGACAGCTTCAAGACGCCTCCTGTATGGAGAAACTAGTCGCATGCATTGCTCTGATGTGATTTTGGCCCATTCTTCCACACAAACAGTCTTCAAATCTTGAAGGTTCCGTGGGCCTCTTCTATGAATCTTGATCTTCAGTTCTTTCCAGTGATTGGCTGGGCCATTCTAGCAGCTTTATTTTATTTATTTGAAACCAATTGAGAGTTTCCTTGGCTGTGTGTTTGGGATCATTGTCTTGCTGAAATGTCCACCCTCGTTTCATCTTCATCATCCTGGTAGATGGCAGCAGATTTTTGTCAAGAATGTCTCAGTAAATTTGCCCATTCATCCTTCCTTCAATTATGTGATGTTTGCCAGTACCATTTGCTGAAAAGCAGCCCCACACCATGATGTTCCCACCTCCAAACTTCACTGTTGGTATGGTGTTTTTAGGGTGATGTGCAGTGCCATTTCTCCTCCAAACATGGTGTGTATTATGACATCCAAACAGTTCAATTTTGCTCTCATCTGACCACACTATATTCTCCCAGTATTTCACTGGCTTTTCCAAATGTTGTGCAGCAAACTTTAAACGAGCTTCAACATGCTTTTTTTTCAGCATTGGAGTCTTGCGTGGTGAGCGTGCATACAGGCCATGGCGGTGGAGTGCATTACTTACTGTTTTCTTTGAGACAACAGTACCTGCTAATTGCAGGTCTTTTTGAAGCTCCACAAGTGGTCCTTGGCTCTTGGACAACTCTTCTGATTATTATTTTCACTCCTCTGTCAGAAATCTTGCGAGGAGCACCTGGTCGAGGCAAATTTATGGTGAATCCACTTCCGTATTATGGCCCCAACAGTGCTCACTGGAACATTCAGAAGCTTAGAAATGCGCCTATAACCAATGCCATCATTATGTTTTGCAACAATTAGGTTGCAAAGGTCTTGAGACAGCTCTTTGCTTTTACCCATCATGAGATGTGTCTTGTGTGACACCTTGGCAATGAGACCTTTTTGTAGGCCATCAGTTGGGACTGAACCAGCTGATATTAATTTGCACTGACAGGGGGCTGGGTTGCTTTTTAATTACTGATAGTTTTCAGCTGTTGTCTTGGCTTTCCATGCCTTTTTGCACCTCCCTTTCTTCATGTGTTCAATACTTTTTCCCTGTGTCATTTCACATTATTACACATAACTTAATTTCTGAACTTATTTGTTTTGGTTTCTTTGTATGTATGGATTACTTGGGTTGTTTCCAACATCTGGTGAAAATGTCATGTCAATAGCACCTTTGGAAATATATTTACTGAGAAAAATGGTGACGTGTTCAATGTTTCAATGTTCAGTGTTTCACCCGCTGTATGTGACCGACCGCCTTGATTCGGTCTTATGTAGCAAAGTTTTAATTTGTGTTTTTTTTTTTTTTACATTGGATGAAAGCAGAGACACAGAGCTACAAAATGGAATGTCATACACTGCATTTGTGGAACATTGTGAAAGTAATTCTTCTTTGAAAGTTTATAAACTTGTAACCTCAATTTTGAGAAAATGACCTTTGAATATTTTGGTACCTACTGGAGAAATCTTCTTTGTCTACACCCATTCAGCATCGTTCACACTCTCTTAAGCTTTAGCCCCATCTCTTTTCACTCTTGGAGCGTTCAGAGCGCAAATTGGACTCTGGTCGATGACTAAGGGTTATCCGAGCGTTCTGAGGTCACAACGGCAATCAAGCACCCAAGCTAACTGGCTAACATTGGCTAGCTTGCTAGCTACTTCCAGATACAATTGAGAGAACACCCCACTGACCATTTTACTCGCACTAGCAGAGCTGGTTAGGCTGTCTTCATGTTATCCAGAGCGTTGGTGACTGTAACTGTGCTGATGGAAACAATTTAATTACGCTTTTTTGCCGATGTGTACTGACACCGGCCATATTCAACGGGTGTTGAGCGTTCGCCATATTCAATGGGTGTTGAGCGTTCGTAAATGCATCAGTTATTCTTCGCTCTGGCACACTCTGAATATACGAACTCTTTTGTTAAGTCTTTTGTTAAGACATTTAGCTAGCAAGCTAGCTAGCTAAACAATTAACCATAATCCCAATTTATGACGTTACTACTCTGCATGAATCTGCAGGTAGCTAACCAACCAGGTTCAATGTTAGCTAGCTAACATTAGGCTATAACTAGCAAAGCAAATGTCTCTGAGATACGAATGATAAGATCATACACGTAACGTTGGCTAGCGAGCCAGCCAGCTAACATTAGCTAGCTAACAGTTCACTTTAACTTGAAATGAAACCACTTTCTGTCAAAATTATTAATGTGAAATATCAGAAAATGTAGCTAACTAGACTATCTTACCCATATGCATTATCGATTGACGAGTCTCCCTCACGGATGCCATGGTTGCCCTTAGTTTGAAGATGTAATCCTGATAAAGGTGTTATATCCATCTCCTCCACTCATTATCTCAGCCAATCATGGCTAGCAGGAAGGTTGCTGTCTTTTTCTGTGGTTAAACTAACTAGGCTCGTAATTTAACAATTTTATTTGTATTTACAGATGGCATACGTGTTTTTTATAAATACAAATGAAAGTTCACATGTTCCTGAAGGCATTTCGTCCAACAAATGCACTTTGATGAAAAAATAAAGTTTACATTCAAATGGCTCTCCTGTGAAGTAGTCATACGCCGCGACATATGCCTAGTTTCGTGAAATGAGTCACATATGGGCAAATCAGCCATCGAAGTTAAATTATTTTCCCACCTTGGTATCGCGATACTACTCGGTATCGTGATACTTGGCCTGGTACCGTATTGTTTGTAAAATGTTGGTATCGTGACAACACTACTATCTAGAACCTAAAATGGTTCTTCGGCTGTCCCCATAGGAGAACCCTTTAAAGAACCCTTTTTGGTTCCAGGTAGAGTTAATTTGGGTTCCATGTAGAACCTTTACCACAGAGGATTCTACCTAGAACCAAAAAGGGTTATCCTATAGTCCCAGTAGGTATAAAATAGAATGTTGTGGCCCCGTCCACCTGTGGGGAAAACAAACTATGGTTATCTTGGTTACCCCATTGATTCCAGCAAAAACTTGACCTTTCTCAAACACAATTTTCATGTTGTCTGGTTGTTTTAGTCAATAAAAAAACGACTTTTCAAGATTGCCTGTAATAAAACGTAATATTGTAGTGCTTCCCTCATGCCCCTTTTCATGACGACGCTATGTTAGCCACGTGAGTGAGTGCTAGCTAGCTACCAACGGATTATAAAGCTACAAGTAGTGAGTGTAGTTACAAACGCACTATACCAAACAACTTAAATGTCTTCCCTTCGATGAAACACATAGCTACATGTAACCTACTTGGAGACCGGGTCCCCACAGTTTCCCACTCTTCCACACTGAATTGCTTGAAGCCACAGGGCTTTTCTTGTAGGCTCTATTTCCCTACGTGGGAGCATTGCGATCCGTGTGTCGGGATTTCAGAGCTGGTTACATGTACATTTAATTACACGGCAGCTTTTCTGCATGTTTAGTTATTTCTGTATAACAAAAAAATCGACAACGAAGTTGGTTCTTTTACAATGGGGGTCAAGGGAAAGAGTATTTGTTTCCCCCAATTTGTGGGCGTGGTCGGGGGAATGCCTTCTTCTGACATGAATACAGACTCGGAGTATGGGGACAGCCGAAGCACCATTTTGGAACCCTTTTTTCTAAGAGTGTAGTTATTATGAGTGTGAACCTTTATAACAAAAGGATCTGAAGCACATTCTTGTTCTCACAATCCATTACAAAATCAAGACGTTTTTAACCCATTAATTATTCACACTTGTATGAACACTGGTGATACACATATTCATGCACACATAGAGCCACTGTTGACAGCAAGTAACTTTCAACTAAGTTTTAGGGGGAGTACAGTTCAAAAACTCTCAAAGTATTCATATTCAAATAACTCCCATACTCTTTAAAAAAAACTGCTTAAAACATAACCTTGTGATGTCTTTCATGATGCTTCTCTTTTCTGTTTTTCCTGAGTAGCGCTCCTCTCTTCATCCTGCTCTCTGTGTGTGTGTGTGTGTGTCTGATGTGTGTCTGATATTGTGCACAGTCCTCCCCTGACATCTCTTCACCGTGAGGTTTAGGACTTATTCCTAGTGTAGTTGTGTGATTCCCTCACTTCCATCCCAGGATGTCTATCACTGCCTCTCCTCCTCCCCAGAGAGACACTGATTGTACCTGAGGATGAGAAAACATAACATTTTTCATATTACCTTTTCTTTCCGTGTCATTGGAAGCCTGAATATCACCTTGCATAATAACTTTCCCTTTCCCCCAAACCACCTCCTCTAAAAATAGTCCCTGACTTTACAATGCTGAGTGATTACCTTTTGAGTTCGGTATTGGTAAAAAAAAACATTAAATTAAAATATGTACTTGAAATTATTTTAGAGCTTTTTAGTTGAAATTATAAAGCCAAATATTGAGAAAATTCAATTGCAAAAACATTGAAAACATTCAATTGCAAAAACATTGAAAACATTCCATTGTCTCTAACACTAATACATTACTTAATACAAATTAATACAGCCCCATGATGGTAGTGACTGCTCATTACTGGTTATCATTTATTCACATTACTTTACTGAAATAAAATATTTTGGTTGTGTATTTGTATTCATGTTTTTCTTTTTTTATATATATATTTTTTATATTTTTTTAGGGTAGATCAGCTTTACTAGTGCAGATTGTAGCTTCAATCAATGTAATTGTCTGCATTTCCAATCCCCCATACAGTGGGGAGAACAAGTATTTGATACACTGCCGATTTTGCAGGTTTTCCCACTTACAAAGCATGTAGAAGTCTGTAATTTTTATCATAGGTACTCTTCAACTGTGAGTGATGGAATCTAAAACAAAAATCCAGAAAATCCCATTGTATGATTTTTAAGTAATTAATTTGCATTTTATTGCATGACATAAGTATTTGATACATCAGAAAAGCAGAACTTAATATTTGGTACAGAAACCTTTGTTTGCAATTACAGAGATCATACGCTTCCTGTAGTTCTTGACCAGGTTTGCACACACTGCAGCAGGGATTTTGGCCCACTCCTCCATACAGACCTTCTCCAGATCCTTCAGGTTTCGTTGCTGTCGCTGGGCAATACGGACTTTCAGCTCCCTCCAAAGATTTTCTATTGGGTTCAGGTCTGGAGACTGGCTAGGCCACTCCAGGACCTTGAGATGCTTCTTACGGAGCCACTCCTTAGTTGCCCTGGCTGTGTGTTTCGGGTCGTTGTCATGCTGGAAGACCCAGCCACGACCCATCTTCAATGCTCTTACTGAGGGAAGGAGGTTGTTGGCCAAGATCTCGCGATACATGGCCCCATCCATCCTCCCCTCAATACGGTGCAGTCGTCCTGTCCCCTTTGCAGAAAAGCATCCCCAAAGAATGATGTTTCCACCTCCATGCTTCAAGGTTGGGATGGTGTTCTTGGGGTTGTACTCATCCTTCTTCTTCCTCCAAACACGGCGAGTGGAGTTTAGACCAAAAAGCTAAATTTTTGTCTCATCAGACCACATGACCTTCTCCCATTCCTCCTCTGGATCATCCAGTTGGTCATTGGCAAACTTCAGACTGGCCTGGACATGTGCTGGCTTGAGCAGGGGGACCTTGCGTGCGCTGCAGGATCCATGACGGCGTAGTGTGTTACTAATTCTTTGAGACTGTGGTCCCAGCTCTCTTCAGGTCATTGACCAGGTCCTGCCGTGTAGTTCTGGCCTGATCCCTCACCTTCCTCATGATCATTGATGCCCCACGAGGTGAGATCTTGCATGGTGCCCCAGACCGAGGGAGATTGACCGTCATATTGAACTTCTTCCATTTTCTAACAGTTGTTGCCTTCTCACCAAGCTGCTTGCCTATTGTCCTGTAGCCCATCCCAGCCTTGTGCAGGTCTACAATTTTATCCCTGATGTCCATACACAGCTCTCTGGTCTTGGCCATTGTGGAGAGGTTGGAGTCTGTTTGATTGAGTGTGTGGACAGGTGTCTTTTATACAGGTAACGAGTTCAAACAGGTGCAGTTAATACAGGTAATGAGTGGAGAACAGGAGAGCTTCTTAAAGAAAAACTAACAGGTCTGTGAGAGCCGGAATTCTTACTGGTTGGTAGGTGATCAAATACTTATGTCATGCAATAAAATGCTAATTAATTATTTAAAAATCATACAATGTGATTTGTGTACCTATAAAAATTACAGACCTCTACATGCTTTGTAAGTAGGAAAACCTGCAAAATCGGCAGTGTATCAAATACTTGTTCTCCCCACTGTATATATCTGTGTAAATATATATACAGCGCCTTCGGAAAGTATTCAGGCCCCACATTTTTTTACATTACAGCCTTATTCTAAAATGTATTAAATACATAAAAATCCTCCGCAACCTACAAACAATACCCCATAATGTCAAAGTGAAAACAGTTCTTTTAAAGTTTAGCAAATATATTATAAGTATTCAGACTCTTTGCTATGAGACTCAATATTGAGCTCAGGTGCATCCTGTTTCCATTGATCATCCTTGAGACGTTTCTACAACTTGATTAGAGTCCACCTGTGGTAAATTAATTTGATCTGACATGATTTGGAAAGGCACACACCTGTCTATATAAGGTCCCACAGTTTACAGTGCATATCAGAGCAAAAACCAAGCCATGAGGGTGAAGGAATTGTCCGTAGAATTCCGAGACAGAATTGTGTTGAGACACAGATCTGGGGAAGGGTACCAAAACATTTATGCAACATTGAAGGTCCCCAAGAACACAGTGGCCTCCATCATTCTTAAATGGAAATGTTTGTAACCACCAAGATACTTCCTAGAGCTGGCCACCCGGCCAAACTGAGCAATCGGGGGAGAAGGATCTTGGTCAGGGAGGTGATGAAGAACCTGATGGTCACTCTGACAGAGCTGTAGAGTTTTTATGTGGAGATTGTTGTCCCATCTCTGCAGCATCTCTGACAGAGCTCTAGAGTTCCCTTGTGGGAGAAACTTCCAGAAGGACAACCATCTCTGCAGCACTCCATCAATTAGGTCTTTATGGTAGAGTGGCCAGACAGAAGTCACTCCTCAGTAAAAGGCACATGACAGTCCGCTTGGAGTTTGCCAAAAGGCACCTAAAGACTCTAAGACCATGAGAAGCAAGATTCTCTGGACTGATGAAACCAAAATTGAACTCTTTGGCCTGAATGCCAAGCTTCACGTCTGGAGGAAACCTGGCACCATCCTTACCGTGAAACATGGTGGTGGCAGCATCATTCTGTGGGGATGTTTTTCAGCGGCAGGGACGGGCAGACTAGTCAGGATTGAGGAAAAGATGAACAGAGCAAAGTATAGAGAGATCCTTGATGAAAACCTGCTCAGAGTGCTCAGGACATCAGACTGGGGCAAAGTTTCACCTTCCAACAGGACAATGACCCTAAGCACACAGCCAAGACAATGCAGGAGTGCCTTCTGGACAAGTCTCTTATCAGTTCATAAACCATGTGCTGTTTAATCAGTACATCTATAATCTCTTCAACTATTTTGCAATCTATATGGCACAGCTGTCAATGTTTGTGTCCTTAAATTAAACTGGTATTCTTTTTTATTCATCGCAATTGTCCTTTACCAATTTTTGTCTTAAATGCAGGGCCAACATACATGTTCCTTACTTTCTCCCCCTTCCACTTGCCTCTTCCATTTTTGCGGTAATTCTGTAAACATTTCCATATATTTAGGTTAGCTGCATGTGTGACAACTCCACCAGTCCTATTTATTGTATCATTTAAAAATAATGTACAGTTTTTCCCAAAAATATATATATTTTTTTTTTCAATTAGTATATTTGAGTTTAATTATTTGTTCTGTATTTTCTGGTGTATTAAACTGAAATTGCAACAAACTTTCTATGGCTTGTTTTAAAAATAACAATATTTTGGAGACGATTTCATTTTCAAATAACCAAAAGTGAGAGGTTATAATCTGAATAAAGGGAAAAAGGCATTTATTGTCACGATGCGGAATAATGGGACGATAAACGGAGCGCTGATAGAGCGTCATTCCTTTTTATTTTGGAGATGTTCTCTCGAAGCACAAAATAACCGAAAAGGAGATGACTTAACTAATAACTAAATAACACCAACAAAGCAAAGTAACTCACGTGCTGAAACACAAGGCAGCCACGAACAATGATCCACACACAGGTGGCTTTGTGTGGGGATTAAATACTATCCCCAATCAGAGACAACGCTATACAGCTGTCTCTGATTGGGGATGATAATCTCCCTAATAATGTGTGAGAGCTTGGTTGTGTGCCTCTCTCCTCCCCTAGGTGGGAGTAAGAGGCCTTACCACAACCAAGCCCTCACAGTACCCCCCCCCCTAAGGTGCGGACTCCCGACCGCACACATACAATCCCCCCTCTCCTGAAAGAAAAAAAAATGTCCAAAACTAGGGGGGACATGGCGGGGTACTGAGGTGGTTGCTGGTGGGGGCTCCGGTTCCGGTTCCGGGCGTGGCACAGGCTGTGAGAGTAGCTTCCCTCCTACCTCTCCGTTGCACGCCCGGTCCGGTCCGGACCCCGGCGCGGTGGTTCCCCCCTCCGTACTCCCGCCAGTCACCAAGTCCTGTCTGGACCCTGGTGCGGGAGCCCTCGACCCTGGAGAGGGGCTGACAACCGGCCCCGGACTGGGCACCGGTGGAGCGGACTGCTCCGGCACTGGAGCGACGCAGATGACCGGCCCCGGACTGGGCACCGGTGGAGCGGACTGCTCCGTCTCTGGAGCGACGTAGACGACCGGCCCCGGACTGGGCACCGGTGGAGCGGATTGCTCCGGCACTGGAGCGACGCAGACGACCGGCCCCGGACTGGGCACCGGTGGAGCAGACTGCTCCGTCACTGGAGCGACGTAGACGACCGGCCCCGGACTGGGCACCGGTGGAGCGGACTGCTCCGGCACTGGAGCGACGTGGACGACCGGCCCCGGACTGGGCACCGGTGGAGCGGACTGCTCCGGCACTGGAGCGACGCAGACGACCGGCCCCGGACTGGGCACCGGTGGAGGTTCAGGTCTGCTCACCTTCCCCGGAGCTCTCGGGCTGCTGACCCTCCCCGGGGACCTCGGGCTGCTGACCTTCGCCGGGGACCTCGGGCTGCTGACCTTCGCCGGGGACCTCGGGCTGCTGACCGTCGCCGGGGACCTCGGGCTGCTGACCGTCGCCGGGGACCTCGGGCTGCTGACCGTCGCCGGGGACCTCGGGCTGCTGACCGTCACCGGGGACCTCGGGCTGCTGACCGTCACCGGGGACCTCGGGCTGCTGACCGTCACCGGGGACCTCGGGCTGCTGACCGTCACCGGGGACCTCGGGCTGCTGACGGTCACCGGGGACCTCGGGCTGCTGACCGTCACCGGGGACCTCGGGCTGCTGACCGTCACCGGGGACCTCGGGCTGCTGACCGTCACCGGGGACCTCGGGCTGCTGACCGTCACCGGGGACCTCGGGCTGCTGACCGTCACCGGAGACCTCGGGCTGCTGACCGTCACCGGGGACCTCGGGCTGCTGACCGTCACCGGGGACCTCGGGCTGCTGATCGTCACCGGGGACCTCGGGGTGCTGACCTTCACAGGAGGCCTCGGGCTGCTGACCTTCTCCGGAGGTCTCGGGCTGCTGACCTTCTCCGGAGGTCTCGGGCTGCTGACCTTCACAGGAGGCCTCAGACTGCTGACCTTTACAGGAGACCTCAGGCTGCTGACCGTCACAGGAGGCCTCGGGCTGCTGACCTTCTCCGGAGACCTCAGGCTGGATGCCGTGCCCACCCTGGGCACCGACGCAGAGGTGGTCTTCAGCCCTGCAGCTGGTCTGGCTGTCGGCCCCAGACTGGGCACCGACACGCTATGGAGCTCCTGCTCCACAGCGGGACTGAACGTCGTGCCCACCCTGGGCACCGACGCAGAGATGGTTCCCAGCCCTCTGGTGGGACTGGCTGTCGGCCCCAGACTGGGCACCGACACGCTATGGAGCTCCTGCTCCACAGCGGGGCTGAACGTCGTGCCCACCCTGGGCACCGACGCAGAGATGGTTTCCAGCCCTCTGGTGGGGCTGGCTGTCGGCCCCAGACTGGGCACCGACGTGCTATGGAGCTCCAGCTCCACAGCGGGACTGAACGTCGTGCCCACCCTGGGCACCGACGCAGAGATGGTTTCCAGCCCTGTGGTTGGGCTGGCTGTCGGCCCCAGACTGGGCACCGACGCGCTATGGAGCTCCTGCTCCACAGCGGGGCTGAACGTCGTGCCCACCCTGGGCACCGACGCAGAGATGATATCCAGCCCTGTGGTTGGGCTGGCTGTCGGCCCCAGACTGGGCACCGACACGCTACGGAGCTCCTGCTCCACAGCGGGGCTGAACGTCGTGCCCACCCTGGGCACCGACGCAGAGAGGGTTTCCAGCCCTGTGGTTGGACTGGCTGTCGGCCCCAGACTGGGCACCGACGCGCTATGGAGCTCCTGCTCCACAGCGGGGCTGAACGTCGTGCCCACTCTGGGCACCGACGCAGAGATGGTCTCCAACCACAGAGCTGGGCTGGCGACCGTCGCGGTAGCCCCCGTGCGAGGAGTAGGCACGGGGCGTACTGGACTGGGGACACGCACCATAGGTCTGGTGCGAGGAGCTGGCACGGGTCGCACAGGACTGGAGACACGCACCATAGGTTGGGTGCGAGGAGTAGGCACAGACCGTACCGGGCTGGGGGAACGCACCACTGGTCTGGTGCGAGTAGCTGGAACGGGCTGTACCTGGCTGGGGAAACGCACCGTTGGGTCGGTGCGTTGAGCTGGCACGGGTCGCGCCGGGCTGGGGAAACGCACCATAGGTTGGGTGCGAGGAGCAGGCACAGACCGTACCGGGCTGGGGGAACGCACCACTGGTCTGGTGCGAGTAGCTGGAACGGGCTGTACCTGGCTGGGGAAACGCACCGTTAGGTCGGTGCGTTGAGCTGGCACGGGTCGCGCCGGGCTGGGGAAACGCACCATAGGTTGGGTGCGAGGAGCAGGCACAGACCGTACCGGGCTGGGGGAACGCACCACTGGTCTGGTGCGAGTAGCTGGAACGGGCTGTACCTGGCTGGGGAAACGCACCGTTGGGTCGGTGCGTTGAGCTGGCACGGGTCGCGCCGGGCTGGGCAAACGCACCATAGAGCTGGTGCGCGGAGCAGGCGCGGGCCGTACCGGGCTATTGTTGCGCACCGATGGTTTGGTGCGCTGAGTCGGTCTCCTCCTCCTCCGACTCTGGACCGGCGCTGGAGGCACCGGACTGGGAACTGACGCTGGAGCACGACTGTGCCTGTCGTCCCTACTCCAACGCCAATCCCCATCCTGTGAGGGTTCTTCCGGGAACCCCCACGAGTGAGGGAACAGAAGCACATCGTCGTCGTCTTCCTCCGACTCCTCTCTGTACTCCTGCTCCCATGGCTGTAGGGGCTCCTCCTGGAACCCCCACGAGTGCAGTGGTCAGGGCTCTTCTCCCTCGATCCCCGACCACCCCCATAGCCCCCCCCCAAAATCAGTTTGGGGGTTTTTCTGTGCTCCAAGCTGGTCCTTCGCTTTAGCCCGGTAACGTTTCCCCCGTCTACGGCGCCTCTGCTCCGGACACCAGCCCTCCTCCACCGCACGATAATGGGAGTGTTCCTCCTCGGTAATTTTCCCCATACCGAGGAGGATGTCTCCCAAAGTTATCCCCCGTTGCGTCCCAGGGTGGTGGATCATTCTGTCACGATGCGGAATAATGGGACGATAAACGGAGCGCTGATAGAGCATCATTCCTTTTTATTTTGGAGATGTTCTCTCGAAGCACAAAATAACCGAAAAGGAGATGACTTAACTAATAACTAAATAACACCAACAAAGCAAAGTAACTCACGTGCTGAAACACAAGGCAGCCACGAACAATGATCCACACACAGGTGGCTTTGTGTGGGGATTAAATACTATCCCCAATCAGAGACAATGCTATACAGCTGTCTCTGATTGGGGATGATAATCTCCCTAATAATGTTTGAGAGCTTGGTTGTGTGCCTCTCTCCTCCCCTAGGTGGGAGTAAGAGGCCTTACCACAACCAAGCCCTCACATTTATTGAACATGGGGAGTGTCAGGCTCTGGCCATAGAGAAGCTTTGCTTCTCTATATTTCTATGGTCAGAGTCTGGCAGATCTAGTATTTCTACGTCTGTGTGGTGTTGTGTGTGGGATCCCTAATTAGAGGCAGCTGCTATGCATTACCTCTAATTAGGGATCCTACTTATATGTCTGTGTTCCACTCCCTTGGCGTGGTTCATTGTTGTATGTTGTCCCGTGTCGTGAGTACGTGTGTTTCTGTAATTATATTGCATATTTGTTATTTTGTATAGTCGATGTCAAGTATAGTTTATTCATACAATAAACGATGTCGAACTATCGCTACGCTGCGCCTTGGTCTTTCTACACACCCGAACGTGACAGAATGAACCACCACCAGACCAAGCAGCGTAAATCGGGAGCATAGGAGGAGAAGAGAGGACAGCGATGGAATCGAGGAAAAGGAGGTAAAGGAGCCCGTAGTCAACCCCAGGAAAATTTCGGGGGGGGGGCTATGGGGATGGTCTGGCAAGGAAGAGGACGCGCCAGTACCACTCTCCATGTGGGATACGCTGAGGCCAAAATACAAGTGGGGGGCGCAAAGTGAAGAAGAGGAGGAATATTTGGAGAGACATTTTGGAGACGTTCTGGAGGAAATGTGGGAGATAGCGGAAGAGGTTGAAAGGGAAATGTCGGAATGGAACAGTCCGTGTCCCGTCGCCTACTCCACTCCCGTGAAAGAGCAGTCCGCTCCACCGGTGCCCAGTCGGGGTCTGGCCGTCTGCTCTAATTCAGTGCCAGAACAGTTCGCTCCAACGGTGCCCAGTCCGGGTCCGGCCTTCTGCTACACTCCAGTGCCAGAGCAGTCCGCTCCACCGGTGCCCAGTCCGGGTCCGGCCGTCTGCTACACTCCAGTGCCAGAGCAGTCCGCTCCACCGGTGCCCAGTCTGGGTTCGGCCGTCTGCTACACTCCAGTGCGCGTCTCCAGTCCGGTACGTTCTGTGCCTGCTCCCCGCACTCCCCCTAAGGTGCGTGTCATCAGTCCGGTGCCATCAGTGCCGACTCCACGCACCAGGCCTCCAGTGCGCCTCTCCAGTCCGGTACATCCTGTGCCTGCTCCCCGCACTAGCCCTAAGGTGCGTGTCATTAGTCCGGTGCCACCAGTGCCAACTCCACGCACCAGGCTTACAGTGCGCGTCTCCAGTCCGGTACGTCCTGTGCCTGCTCCCCGCACTAGCCCTGAGGTGCGTGTTATTAGTACGGTGCCACCAGTGCCGACTCCACGCACCAGGCTTCCAGTGCGCGTCTCCAGTCCGGTACGTCCTGTGCCTGCTCCCCACACTAGCCCTGAGGTGAGTGTTATTAGTCCGGTGCCACCAGTGCCGACTCCACTCACCAGGCTTAAAGTGCGCATCTCCAGTCCGGTACGTCTCGTGCCGACTCCCCGCACCCGACCTCCAGTGCGTGTGCCCAGCCAGGTTCCTCCAGTGCCGGCTCCACGCACCAGGCCTCCAGTGCGCCTCTCCAGTCCGGTACGTCCCGTGCCGGCTCCCCGCACCCGACCTCCAGTGCGTGCGCCCAGCCAGGTACCTCCAGTGCCGGCTCCACGCACCAGGCCTCCAGTGCGCCTCTCCAGTCCGGTACGTCCCGTGCCGGCTCCCCGCACCCGACCTCCAGTGCGTGCGCCCAGCGCTCGACCATCTCCCGTGATGGTCGAAAACCCGGAGCCTCCCGTGTTGGTCGACAGCCCAGAGCCTCCCGTGATGGTCGACAGCCCGGAGCCTCCCGTGATGGTTGACAGCCCGGAGCCTCCCGTGATGGTCGACAGCCCGGAGCCTCCCGTGATGGTCGACAGCCCGGAGCCTCCCGTGATGGTCGACAGCCCGGAGACTCCCGTGGTGGTCCACAGGCCGGAGTCGCCTGCCACACCGGTGCTCAGTCCTGGCCCGGTTATTTGCCCCGCTCCATGGCCTGACCCTTTTGCCCCACCATTGTCAATTCCAGGACCGGTGGGTTGCCCCTTTAAATGGCCTGAGTCGTCTGCCACACCGGTGCCCAGTCCTGGCCCGGTTATTTGCCCCGCTCCATGGCCTGAGCCTTTTGCCCCACCATGGTCATTTCCAGGACCGGTGGGTTATCCCTTTAAATGGTCCTGAGTCGCCTGCCACACCGGGGCCCAGTCCGGGCCCAGTAGAAAGGAGGAGGAAGTTATCCACTTCGCCGGGGCCGGAACCGCCACCGGCGATGATTATTGTTGGATGTTTTTCCCTCCCTGACCCTTCCCTCATGTTTTTTGTTTGTTTTTCTTGCGGCCGGGAGTCCGCGCCTTTGAGGGGGGATACTGTCAGGCTCTGGCCATAGAGAAGCTTTGCTTCTCTATATTTCTATGGTCAGAGTCTGGCAGATCTAGTATTTCTACGTCTGTGTGGTGTTGTGTGTGGGAACCCTAATTAGAGGCAGCTGCTATGCATTACCTCTAATTAGGGATCCTACTTATATGTCTGTGTTCCACTCCCTTGGCGTGGTTCATTGTTGTATGTTGTCCCGTGTCGTGAGTACGTGTGTTTCTGTAATTATATTGCATATTTGTTATTTTGTATAGTCGATGTCAAGTATAGTTTATTCATACAATAAACGATGTCGAACTATCGCTACGCTGCGCCTTGGTCTTTCTACACACCCGAACGTGACAGGGAGTGACATTCTTGCTAGTCTGCTAGAGAACCAGTTCGGATTTAAGTAGAAATGACTGAAGCATTTAGTGAGAGGTCTAATGCTTTAATATTTAAGAATTTCTGCCCTCCGAATTCATATTCATTATATAAATAGGCCCATTTAATTGTTTCTGGATGGCCGTTCTAAATTGAATATTTTTTGTTCACATCATTTAAAATACAAGTTGCTAGGTGTAGATAAGGCCATAAGCAAGTAGGTAAACTGGGATATGACTAAAGAGACAAATAGACAGGTATTTTCCTTTCCATGGTAGCAAGATCTTATCTATTTATACTAACTTTCTATTAAAATGTATTGTAGTGAGAATTTGTTTCTTTCGGGATATGTATATCGAGTATGTCCACTTCAGCTTCAGACCATTTTATTGGTAAAATACACAGTAATGTCAATTTTATAGTGATCCAATACGTAATATAGCACTCATCATAATTTGGTTGTAATCCAGAGATGTTAGAAAAATTATCTAGGTCATCTATTAGGCTGTGGAGGGATCCAAATTGTGGATTTAAAAGAAAACATGAATCATCAGCGTACAATGACACCTTTGTTTATAAACCCTGGATTTCTAGCCCCTTGATATTATTGTTGGATTGGATTTTAATAGCTAACATTTCGATGGCCATAATAAATAGATATGCCAATAGTGCACAATGTTGTTTTACCCCTCGACAGTTTAATACTTTCTGAGAAGTAGCACATTTTTTATATTTTTCACCTAGGGTTACTATAAATAATGTAAACCCATTCCCGGCATTTATGTATAAATTCCAGTCGTACTTTATCAAAAGCCAACACTGAAGTGTAAGGGGGCCTCCAATTTTTTTAATGGACTGGATCTTTATATTTACCACTTGGGTCCTGTTTCAGACCTTCTTGTAGTTAATGACCATGTTTTCTTCACTGAACTAGGTAAAATATTTGCCTATTGAAAACTACAACTCCCTACAGCGTCCCACAGTTTGTTCTTGATGTCTCTCGCGCAGTCTTTTTATAGCTTTTTTTTGCACTCCAGATATCTTGTATTTCTATACTTTTTCATACTGCCGCTCTATGTATCATGTACCGTGTATCTGTCTTTTGTGTACTTTTCGTTGTGGTATTTTGCACCTGCCCTGTGTTTTGTTGCAGCTGCTTGACAAAGAAATTTCCCCCTCGGGGGATCAATAAAGTATCTATCTATCTATCTATCTATCTATCTATCTATCTATCTATCTATCTATCTATCTATCTATCTATCTATAGGATTTCTCTCTAATGAAACGGCGGGTTATAATAATACAAAAACACAATTTCTGTTAATCGCTCAGTTCTACAAAATTGTACATTGTCAGGAAATGTCTTAATTTGTTATTGACAGATTCCAGAGATAAAACCAACCATGTGAAATGATTGGCATAACCATGGGGTGTGGTAGCTTTTCATTGGAGGGGGACTTTATGTGAAGCCAATGTTCTGTGGCACTGCCAGCACAACTATATGATAGTAGCGGCAAAGTTGAGGGCATAACTATTACCAACTATTGTGGTAAGATTTGTAATCAGATGTTCATTTCATAGTCCTTGTCAAACATCCTGAGCTTGTAAGTGTCGCTTGGTATGACCGACCTTTAACAGGGCATAGTCTGAGAGGGAAAAGTGGCAGACATTTTGGAGCATTGCTGAGCACCCCGTCACAGTGGTCTTAGCTCTTAGAGATTCCACACTCATCTCTGTCGGCTGTACAAAAGGCAGCAGGACAGGCGATACATTTGTGGGGATGGAAGAAATACATGTTTAGGGGTTCCTGAAAGCAGCCCATGGGCATGAATCGAATGGATTTCTTCCCACTGTGCCCATTTTTCTAAACTTGAATACAAATTAGGTGGAAGCGAAAGGGGAGAAATGAGAAAGGGAAATTCAGCCTGGATTTGGCACCTTTCTTTTCTCCTGTGGAATCAATCAAGTTAGGCTACAAGGAGTGGCTGAGGGCCGTTTTTTAATTGCCTAAATGGAAAAGCTATGTACAAGATGTCTGGACTGTAACTGCCAAGCTGTGCTGGAGTGAGAGATTTGTAATGACTCCTTATGGGAGAACAACACTAATGGCTTTTATATATCACTTGCATTCAAGTCGTTAATGTATAGCCTCTCTCACTGCAACTTGCACAAACTCTGTCACTTATGGTGAGCTCCTCAGGCAATGTCAATGAGCAACCATTTACTTATGTAGGAAGATTATTGCATTATTAATGTACTGTATGGCACATTCCAACCATAAGAACATAATATAGTGGTTTTAAAGAGTTGTGTCTGAGTGCCAAATCAAATTGCATTCCTTAAAAATAAAAATAACTAATAATTCAAGAGCAGCAGTAAAATAACAGTAGCGAGGCAATATACAGGGGGTACCGGTACAGAGTCAGAGTGCAGTGGCACAGGTTAGAAGAGGTAATTGTCGTAATATGTACATGTAGGTAGAGCTAAAGTGACTATGCGTAGATAATAAACAGTCTGGGTAGCCATTTGATTAGCTGTTCAGGAGTCTTATGGCTTGGGGGTAGAAGCTGTTAATAAGCATTCTGGACCTAGACGTGGCGCTCCGGTACCGCTTGCCATACGGTAACACCGAGAACAGTCTATGACTAGGGTGGCTGGAGTATTTGACAATTTTTAGGGCCTACCTCTGACACCGCCTGCTATAGAGGTCCTCGATGGAAGGAAGCTTGGCCCCAGTGATGTACTGGGCCATACGCACTACCCTCTGTAGTGACTTGCGGTCGGATGCCGAGCAGTTGCCATACCAGGCAGTGATGCAACCAGTCAGGATGCTCTTGATGGTGAGGGAGAGGTTGGTGCGGTTGGCAAATTGGAGTGGGTCTAGGGTTTCTGGGATAATGGTGTTGATGTGAGCCTTGATCAGCCTTTCAAAACACTTCATGGCTACAGACGTGAGTGCTACGGGTCGGTAGTCGTTTAGGCAGGTTACCTTATTGTTCTTGGGCACAGGGACTATGGTGGGCTGCTTGAAACATGTTGGTAATACAGACTCAGTCAGGGACAGGTTGAAAATGTCAGTGGAGACACTTGAAAGTTGGTCAGCGCATGCTTGGAGTACCCGTCCTGCGGCCTTGTGAATGTTGACCTGTGATCACACAGTCGTCCGGAACAGCTGATGCTCTCATGCATGCTTCAGTGTTGCTTGCCTCGAAGCGAGCATAGAAGTAATTTAGCTCATCTGGTAGGCTTGTGTCACTGGGCAGCTCGCGACTGTGCTTCCCTTTGTAGTATTTAATAGTTTGCAAGCCCTGCCACATCCGACGAGCGTTGGAGCCGGTGTAGTACGATTCATTCTTAGTCCTGTATTGACGCTTTGCCTATAGGGATTTCTTATAAGCGTCCAGATTAGAGTCCCGCTCCTTAAAAGCGGCAGCTCTACTCTTTAGCTCAGTGTGGATGTTGCCTGTAATCCATGGCTTCTGGTTGGGGTATGTACATGCAGTCACTATGGGGACAACGTCATCGATGCACTTATTGATGAAGCCAGTGACTGATGTGGTGTACTTCTCAAAGCCATCTGAAGAATCCCGGAACATATCCTAGTCTGTAATAGCAAAACAGCTCAGCTTCTTCGTCATCTTACCACTTCTTTATTGACTGAGTCACTGGTGCTTCCTGCTTTAGTTTTTGCTTGTAAGCAGGAATCAGGAGGATGGAATTATGGTCAGATTTGCCAAATGGAGAGCAAGGGAGAGCTTTGTATGCGTCTCTGTGTGTGGAGTAAATGTGGTCTAGAGTTTTTATCCTCTGGTTGCACATTTAACATGCTGGTAGAAATTAGGTAAAACAAATTTAAGTTTCCCTGCGTTAAAGCCCCCGGCCACTAGGAGCGCCGCCTCTGGATGAGAGTTTTTCTGGATGAGCGTTTTCCACTTGACCAACTATTGAATAACGGAGGGATACTAATGTGCTCTGTAATATTCTCGCATAACCATGAGTCTGAAAGTATTTTTTCTAGTCGATTCATGGCATTGTATTATACATATAATTTCTGTTTCTGTTTGAGAATTGAAATACCTTCACCCAAATGTTGATACCGAAAACTTTAAAAAGGTGCAGAAATTAAGGTAGCATTCAACTGAGCCAAGGCAGCTCCTAAATCAGATTTGGGGCATAATGGAAAGTAAGTGCAGAATATCTGCAGCCTCAAGAGTGTCAAAGTCAATATGTTTGTCAGATTGCCCCTGAACATTAATGCGGCTCCATAAATTATACTGTGTTCTATATAATGAAGACTCTTACACTTGGCACTTGCTGTGACTTTGCCTGAGAGCATATTCTCACTTTTTCTAACCTATTGTGACTGAATGATTGTTGAATAGAAAAAGGCTCACAACCTGACTTACAATTATAGGCAGGCAATTTATATTAGGACGTGAGAGATTGTCTCTGCTCTACTGATCTGAAAAGAAATACATGGAGAGATTTATTAAATGGTCCTGTTTTTCTTCTTTATCCAAAGTCTGTCAAATATCATGAATTTGACAGACCCTGTTCAATGAAATCAAGGAGAGGTGAAGATTACCATCTATCATGTATTTAATGTTAACCTTTAAACCAGAGTAGCTAATATTATGCATTTTAAAGTTTTAGATGACAAATCAAAAAGTCTATTTAATTTCCAGACTGCAATTCTCCCCATAGCTTAATGATTTATTGTAATTATCTTTCAACAGGTAATTACGTAGCAGATTTATATCTAGCTTGATTTCACACACACCATACATTATTAATGGCATGACTTCAGTCCCACTGCCAGGTGACAGAGGACACAATGTTAATATATCAGCCAGGCATTGGTGTCATTCATTAAGACATATTAAATGGAAATAAAAGGACATATGAAGAATCCTAATCCACACTGTTGTCCGTAGGGATGTTCACTTATGTCCTTAGATTCATTGAAGGTGTGAAGGGCACTTTTAGCCTTGTGTGACAGTCTGTTAGTGTTGGTGTGACCTGACCTAAGAGGCTGGGCTGAACCTTCAGAGAATGAACCTGACTACATCAGTGACCAAACATAATGGTAGTGGCTCATTATCTAAAGAAAGTAAGACCCAAATTACACGTCGTCCTCTGAAGCTCTCCTCTGATGACTCATGTCAACTCGAGAGGTATAATTTCCATGTTCCATTCGTAATGCATGAGAGGGCGATGATAATTATTCCTTTGATATATTTTCCCCCTTGAAACGAACAAACAAAGCGGACTGGGTGAGAAAGTCAGGACTGGCCTGTGTTGACCCTGTAGTGCGTAGAGGAGTAGTGTCTAATGAGTGACAAATGACTACATTTAGAGGACACACAACCCTCCCCCCCTCCCAACAACTCCACAGCCCCCAGGGTGCATCAGAGCAATCTGGTCATCCTAATTATGGCATGTTGTATCAGAGACAGACTGGGGACTTTAATCACAACCACTGACAGACATACAGTTGACTGCAGGGAGCGCTCAGCTGCTGATCATCTACATGTGAGGTTCATATGGAGGCATGTCAATGCAAATTCATGACCTTCTGATCAAACACAGTGTGTGCATTAGGCATACTCATTACAGTACATCGTGTACTTTCTAGTCTCAACCTATTGCCACCAGGAAGTATAGGTGGCCTTGAAGCCTCAATCTATTGTAATACTTTCTATGTGAAAGCTTAAGGTCACATGGTTTTCAATGTCCTTTTGTTTGGTTTTGTCTTCTCCTACTGCTGTAGGTTGTCTGTCTGACAAGCTTACATACCAAACTCTTATGTGAGTTTTTTTTAAAGATAATATTTAGCACCAACTGAGGGTAGGGTGTGGATATAGTGGTCATCTCATAGAGAATACATTCATTTGATGGTGACCCCTGTTCGTCATATTACACTGATGTTTTGTTATTCAAATCAGTATTGCCTACAAGAACATAATATAAGCACAGACTTGTGTAATTAAGCTTTTGCTATGTATCAGAATATATTAGAGCCTTTATCATGTCTCATACTTTGCATACACACACACAAACGCAAAGATCACAAGGGAATGCACTTTAGTGAGAGATTCCTGTGATTTCATTCACAACACATTTTTACCTGCTCAATATATCATTACTTTTCTTCTCCATTGCTCTATTATAGCATTGCCAATACTACCATAGCCATTGGGTTTATCACAATAAAAGGCTCACTTGGGAGATTAAATTCTGAATGTAGTTGAGCAATGAAAGGCACCCTTGAAACAAAGTGTCTCATGTCCAGAGGCAAACGTTACAGATTCAATTTAGGATGTTTGGCAATCTGCTGAGAGTGAAACATCTCAAGTGGAAAATGGAAAGGTTTTGGATTGAGAAGGGGTTGATGATGACAAAATCCCTTAATTTGTTTCCTTTCATTAATTCCCCTGTGTTGGCTTCTTCTAAAACATATCAGCAACAAAAGGTACTTGGGAATAATTATTTGTTCTTTCCTTGTTTACTGCTTTTCTAAGAGGTCCAGCATTTCAGTTAGTAGGCCTAAATGAACATGGCTGCTCTCAGGCCCCAACACAATGTACTATTTGCAACATAACAGGCCCATCCCAATACCACTACAGCATCCCTGTGAAATATTCCGGATACAGATGGAAAATATCCCCATGAAGAATTCATGAATGGATTTCTATGCTTATGAATTAATTCCCATGCCCATTCTATGTTGGAACCAACATCGCTCAATAGAATAGATATAGGCAACATTGCCCCCTACTTAACACAGAAACATGAAGATCTAGCCAGAAATAGAGCTTTTCAGGGTGGAATAGGTATTTTTGCCAACGCAGGAAATGTAGCCATTCAGGAATTGAGAGAGTAAAGCTGTATGTTTCTTTTTTATAACTACAATAATAATAATAATACTAATAATAACAGTTATTATAATAATTTCCATTTCATATCCTGATGACAAAATGTAGGTAGCTTCCAGGCTGAACAGTCAGTGGTGTTACGCAAGAGAGGGAGTGCTGGATCTAAAGCGAACAGTTGATTTGCAGAAAGTTTGGCACACTGTCTTCACATTGCTGTGGTTTATTTGAAAGGTTGATGATTTATACAGATGTAGGATCTTAATTTGATCACTCTTTTGTTGCTTAGAAGTTTATGCAAAACAGGAAATGCAAATGTTTAGTGTATTTGAGTTTTAAAAGGGTTTCTAAAGTTTGTAATTTACACTTTGAAATGCCAGACATGATTTCCCCTAATGAAAAATGTATCAACCTCTACAAAAATGTATTTTAATTATAATCCACATCATAATTCACATTTGCTCTTGCTGCAGGATTATGTTCCTGCTGTAGAAAACTGTCTCAAATTAAGATCCTACTTTCTTGGGCTATTTATATATTTGATAAATGTATATCATTCCATTGCAGGTATTCCTTTGGCTTTTATACCAAAATATGTATGAAAATATCTTCTACATCTATTTTTGGCTTCAGTGCACACTCATATTATTCCATAGCATAATCATAATTTTAGAAGAGAGGTACTGTAAGAGGAAGCAATTGCTAGAGTAGGTTACTGTATGGAGGCTGTATATAGGAAACATTTCTTTATTCACCTCTCAGCTCTCAAAGAGAGGGAATTTCAGTCAGGGGTGAATTGTGTAAATATAAGTGTAAATATTTTCTATGCCATTTATTTCACTGGCCTCTGACATTGTTTCATATCAAATCAAATCAAATCGTATCGGTCACATGCACGTGTTTAGCCAATGTTATTGCGGGTGTAGCGAAATGCTTGTTTCTTTTAGCTCCAACAGTGCAGTAATATCTAACAAGTAATATCTAACAAATTCACAACAATACACACATGTCTAAAGTAAAGGAATAGAATATAAATATTTGAACGAGCAATGTCAGAGTGGCATAGACTAAGATACAGTAGAACATAATAGAATACAGTATATACATATGCGATGAGTAATGCAAAATATTATTAAAGTGACTAGTGTTTCATTATTAAAAGTGGACAGTGATTTCAAGTCTATGTATAAAGGGCAGCAGCATCTAATGTGTTAGTGATGGCTATTTAACAGTCTGATGGCCTTGAGATAGTGAAAAACAGCTTCTCTCTCGGCCCCAGCTTTGATGCACCTGTACTGACCTCACCTTCTGGATGATAGTGGGGTGAACAGGAAGTGGCTCGGGTGGTTGTTGGAGGTGTGCGTGTCCACGCAATCATAGGTGAACAGGGAGTACAGGAGGGGGCTGAGCACGCACCCTTGTGGGGCCCCAGTGTTGAGGATCAGCAAAGTGGAGGTGTTGTTTCCTACCTTCACCACCTGGGGGCGGCCCGTCAGGAAGTCCAGGACCCAGTTGCACAGGGCGGGGTTCAGACCCAGGGCCTCAAGCTTAACGATGAGCTTGGAGGATACTATGGTGTTGAATGCTGAGCTACTGTATAGTCAATGAACAGCATTCTTACATAGGTATTCCTCAGATGGGATAGGGCAGTGTGCACTGTGGTGGCGATTGCATCGTCTGTGGACCTATTGGGGCGGTAAGCAAATTGAACTGGGTCTAGGGTCGCACAGCTCTTTGGTTATTATGGGCAACCAGTGAGAGGTAGAATTGGCAGAGTTTCCAATCAGTCTTGCCAACACCACCTACGGTGACTTCTTCCTTTTATATGCTTTACACACGCACATATAAACACGCACGCACGCACACACATACAAACAAAAATGGGAAATCTTAAGCCACTTTGCCATTATCATTAAATTACAGAGGGGAAACAACGTTTGTGGTCCACAATACTGTTGAGGCAGTTACACAGACATCTACAGCTCCTTTCTAATATTACCTTCTGCCTATTTTACTTACTACACTACCAAAGGTTTTCATAGTGTGTTTTTTTAAACAGGTTCTTAGTGTACAGCATTTCTAGTTTTGAAAATAATTCTTCCCAATGAGCACAAACTGGTTGAATCAATGTTGTTTCAATGTCATTTGTCAGCGTATTGTGACGTGGAATCGGTATGTGAAAATTCATAAACTATTGTTTTGAGGGTGGAATTTCAACCACAGGATTATGTCATTGTAACAAATGTTCAACATAGACACACCTTGTCTAAAATATGTTGAATTTGTACCTTTGAAACGATGTCAGATCTTATATCCACTATCAGATGGACTAAATATATTCACTGTTGCTATCAAAATCATTCCAAAGTGTAGGTTTAACAGAGCAAATTAAATATAACCATACTCTATAAGTCATACATCGTCAATGATACTATTCAATACTACTTTTGTAATACAGTAAATAGCCTAAAGTTAAGGCTATTTTACAAACATTTTGAGGTTAGCCTACAGTAACTATACATGTCTTCTTATGTATTCATAGAAAGAGTGCATGTTCAAGATGGAATGCAAATGTCACAGGTCTGTGGAGAGCTTCACAATTGCTTATAATAATCTGTGCAGAATCTCAAACAGCATTGAACACTTGTTTTATGTAGTTTTCATGTAATCTTAACTGCAATCCTGGTCATTTGGTTGTGCTATTAGTGATAACACATTAAATTGTTGCATAAATACAAAATATCTGACATTGTATTCCCATTTTAACTTTGTTGTGCTTTTAAATGGCTGAAAGCACAGTAATAACACGTTGGGAATTCAACAAACTTTTGGCTGACTTTTTGAATGGGTGAATAAAGGTTGAAATCTCATTGATCAATTTATTACCCAAATGTCCACTTTGAAATTACGTGGTGTGCCCAGTGGTTGGTTGCATGGTCATCCATCCGTCATTGTTACGAGTTCATGACTGTTCCCCATCAAACCCCCAGGCATTGTCAGTTTTGAAATATGAATTTCTCGGCCTGTCTGCCCTCGAAGGCTGTGTATACTACTTGCCGACAGTTGGGGAGCTTGTGGCTGTCTAGCTGAGGGCATTTGATGTAGACTCTTTCAAATACTTCTTTAGGGATTGCTCATATGGTCAGGGGCCAACGGTGGAGAATTGAATGATGGATACTCCACTGCCTCGTCTGACTCTCTTTGGCCTCGTATAACTTTATGGCCCCATTTTTCCCCACTTGGTCTGTAAATTAGGTGTCATAAAGAAAGCATCTGAACTAGGCATTACATTCACACTGATCAACCAATTTGTCTGTGACACCCCAGGCACCAGGGAGCTCCTGGGCCCTATAAATTACCCAGAAGAGAAGGGGACTGGGTCAGAGGTAAATGGGGGCCAAGTTAGAGCAGATTGCATAGCTTCCCCCAACCCTCCCCACCCGAAAAGGAAAAGAGACTTTAGGGATGAGGGTGCCAGTAGAGGCATTACTACCACTGTGCCGGGTACTGGGTGCCCATCTGCCACTCTCTAAACTTTACACCAAAAAATCCTTCCCTTTTGTCCCTTCTGAACCAAGCCTTATAGCCGTGCTAGAGAAATCCTCTCTTATGTCCCCCATGTCCTCATTATATGCACAGGGCTCTAAGTCCACGGCTGGTTTTTACCCTCAGAGAGCTGCAGTCACGGGACAGTGGAGTGACAGTAAAGCTATACACAGCCATGACATATCTTATTGCCTATCGTTTTTCTCCAGAGGGAGAAAACAGAGCATCTCTCAATTGAGCTTAAATGCGTAAATCGCTCCCTAGTGAAAGAAAGCCTTCCTTTGTTAAACTTTCAGCAAATGTTTTTATGGAAACTTTGGAAAGTTTTGCTCTGAATGGCTAAGAATAATCAGTCCAAGGTGGCATATTTAAGAAACGGATAAAAAAAAATTATAAAAAAAAGTAAAGAGCTTTCTTTTTCCGACAGACATAGCCACCGCAATACGTCCAAACACTTCCCACAGCAGGTAGGACTGAGCTGACAGCAAAGAATATCTATAAAAAACATATTCTAAACACAAATACACACATGCACCCACAAGCTCTCACACGCATACATAGTATGTGTGCATGCTGCATTTTCAACAGCGTTTGGTTTGATTAATGAGCTTCCTAACTAAGGAACTTGTTCAAAGTGACACAAGCTTTTGTCTGTGTGTGTCATCCTCTTCCTCTTCCTGACAGTCCCCAGAATTGAAGGAGCCCCCTCATCCCCTTCGCCTGCTCCTTGTTCCTGTTTGGTTAGCGGTGGGACAACTCGATAAGAGCTGACAGCACAGTAATGATGAATACAAATGGTGGGTGGGGGGGGGGAGTGATTAAAAGCACAATGGAAAAGTGATTAAAAAGCATTCTGGTGTATTGTATCTCCTGGTACTGCTTGTCCTGGGAAAGGGATTTCAAAGGAGCAGTCTTAGGTCTTGGAGCCTCTCGCCAGCACTTATTTCAACGTGTCTCTTACCCCCTAGAGAGGACTTAGCTTTGATTGTTTTTTTAGGCAGCCTTCCATCTTCTGCCTTCAATCTTATCCCTTCCAAGTCGGCGACTTCTCAAACTTCTGTAAGCAAGCAGTTTGGCAAAGTCGTCTCTGTCACTGACTCACTTAGCCCCACTCTATCTAGGCTACATTGTGCTTTTGCACTGAGAGAGTGACCGTCGGTGTGGAGGCGGACTAGTGTATATGAGCTTTCTTAGATCTCAAGTGAATAGTAGGTGCCATGTGAAGAGCTAGTGTCAGTTATCAGGAAATAGCTTTTGCAGTTTGTTGATCATTTACAATAGTCAATTCCCTGTAACATGAACTCCTGTCTATGCTTCATTGTCTGCTATAGTGATGTTCTCACCATCTAAGCGTCTCCCCCACACACAGTGCTTTGAGAATAAATGTATTCCAATAGAGAGATTCAGACATTGCCTTCCCTTTGACTCAAAGTGTTAAGGACGTTATCTCTGAATCTGCATGAAAGTATAGAGACATTTCTTTTTTCTGTATGCCTTACCTCATTTTTGTGTCAGAGGAAGGTCTAACACCAAATGCAAGTGTTACGTTGTGTCATTTTGCTAAATGAATAATGGATGCAGCCTTTCTATTGGGGTTGAAAGTGTTGTCATTCCGGTGGGTTGTTCCCACTGAAAGTTCATTACATTAACATCACACATTGTCTTTGCATGTCTCACTCCTCCCTCTGTTCCTTTCCATGGCTTCATGGTGGAGTTATCTTTAAACCTGCAGGCACAGCTCAATGCTCCTATTGCAGTTTGTTCTGTAGACCAGCAGTAGAGGCATGGTCTTGGGTGCACTTTCTTTCCATTTGGGGTTCACCTTTAGATCTCTCAAATCACCTGCAAATCTCTCTGTGACATACATGCACAATATATTAGCAAGTATGAGTAATGTACATGTACCATTTGAAATATTCAGAGGAATTTAAAATAACTAATGTTTCTGCAATAATAGCTTACGCAAAGGTTGCATTTTAGCATCAATTGCCCCTTACAGGGGTATGTTACTTATATTAGATTATATGGAAACCTGGGACATGCTATGGGATGTGGAGATAAAATTATGATCCACTCAAAATTCAGTGTCAACCATAGATCATGTTTAATCACATAATGATACAATACTCAGGCTGCTACTTGGGAGTCAGAACTCCCTATACTCTGATAAATAGATTATCACCTTCAATGATAGAGAGCTGTTGCGGTTGATTTGTCAAGAAGGTAATTGGTCTGTGATTTTGATAAAGCCACATAGGACAACGCCTCCAATAATCTCTTGGCCGACCGAAACAAATGAAAGGTCATGCAGACGTTTGGACTGATTACTTTGGGACCCCTGAGCAAATTATTTAAAAAGTACAATACCATTAAATAGTTATTACTAAATTACTTTCAGTGAAAAGGAGCCAAGAATGACCTAGGGACCTTCTCCTTTTGTCATTTCTCCCCGAACCCTGGAGATGTGGACTTGAGACCTGTGTGCTGAGTAAAAGGAGATGATGGGATGCTGCTTTGTTCGCACAACTGTCTCCAGAGCACTAATTCCCTCAATTATCAGGCCTGGGAGAGCAGTCCCCAGTGAGCTCTGTTAAACGTGGTCCTGCTCCACACACTGGCCAATCAAATTTGCTGTTATATTATGCTTCAGGGTGTAGAGCAAGTGGGGGGAGGGAGAGGGGGGCTTGGACTGTTAGTGGTATGAACTGTTCTGTAGTTGAGCTGACTGAGAAAGGAAAATAAATGGTTTCCTCTTTAATTTTATATTTCTTTAGAGTATAGATGTAGGAGAAGGGGCTGCATCTTTGAAGACTGGCCTTGGCGGAGCAAATGAATGCAGAGCAGACTTTTACCATACAAACACTTTCAAATGTAGTGTTTGATAAGATGAATATCCTGGACTTGAGAGCCTCCGTCCTTTGATTCTCCTCCCAGGCCTCCTCTCAAACGTCCTCTCAAATGTCCTTTCCAGCTTTGCCTTTGTATTTAATGCAGTGATAGAGATGGCTACGGGGGCTGTAGCAGTCAGGATGCACAGCCACAAAGTAAAGCTGCACGTGTCACTGCATAGCAATAGAATATGAAGCTTTACAGAGAAGAAGCTGTCAAAGGCAGTGACATCCTCTTCAAAGTGTAAAGGATTTCTCTACTCTGGGTTTCTTATACGACACAGGGATAGAGTTTTTGAGTATGAAATGATTTAATCACTGTTCATATACAGTTGAAGTTTACATACACTTAGGTTGAAGTCATCATGGGAAAATCAAAAGAAACCAGCCCAAAAATTGTAGACCATGTCTGGTTCATCCTTGGGAGCAATTTCCAAACGCCTGAAGGTACCACGTTCAACTGTACAAACAATAGTACGCAAGTATAAACACCATGGGACCATGCAGCCGTCATACCGCTTAGGAGACGTGTTCTGCCTTCTAAAGATTAACATATTTTGGTGTGAATCAATCCCAGAACAACAGCAAAGGACCTTGTGAAGATGCTGGAGGAAACAGGTACAAAAGTATCTATATCCACAGTAAGACGAGTCCTATATCGACATAACCTGAAAGGCCGCTCAGCAAGGATGGAGCCACTGCTCCAAAACCGCCATAAAAAATCCAGACTACAGTTTGCAACTGCACATGGGGACAAAGATCTTACTTTTTGGAGAAATGTCCTCTGGTCTGATGAAACAAAAATATAACTGTTTGGCCATAATGACCATCATTATGTTTGGATGAAAAAAGGGGAGGCTTGCAAGCCGAAGAACACCATCCCAACCGTGAAGCACGGGGGTTGCAGCATCATGTTGTGGGGGTGCTTTTCTGCAAGAGGGACTGGTGCACTTCACAAAATGGCATCATGAGGAAGGAAAATTATGTATATATAAGTTAAAGCTTGGTCGCAAATGCGTCTTCCAATTGGACAATGACCCCAAGCATACTTCCAAAGTTGTGGCAAAATGGGTTAAGGACAACAAAGTCAAGGTATTGGAGTGGCCATCACAAAGCCCTGACCTCAAACCTATAGAACATTTGTGGGCAGAACTTTTAAAGCGTGTGCGAGCAAGGAGGCCTACAAACCTGACTCAGTTACACAATTTCTGTCAGGAGGAATGGGCCAAAATTCACCCAACTTATTGTGGGAAGCTTGTGGAAGGCTACCCGAAACGTTTGACCCAAGTTAAACAATTTAAAGGCAATGCTACCAAATACTAATTGAGTGTATGTAAACTTCTGACCCACTGGGAATGTGATGAAAGAAATAAAAGCTGAAAGAAATAATTTTCTCTACTATTATTCTGACATTTCACATTCTTAAAATAAAGTGGTGATCCTAACTGACCTTAAACAGGGAATGTCAGGAATGTCAGGAATTGTGAAACACTGTATTTGGCTAAGGTGTATGTAAACTTCTGACTTCAACTGTATGTCTGAAGTAAATATTCTACCATGCAGTAGAGAAAAACGTAAGGTGTGATGAAGAGGAATTGTGGAATGCAGATAGAGGTTAATAACGTTAGACCTGAATAGATGGTCAAATGAAGAAAATTCATGATACAAAATGTGAATACATAATGTTCCACAAAAGGTGCAAGAAACTGAGGAATGCAATGAAATAGAGTATGGAAGGCTTAACCAATATCACATCTATTGAAAGGATTAAACAAGGTATTGTGTTTTCGAATCGTGGTTTATGCATGACAGGTCTTGGTTGTAATCATTAAAAATATTTCATCAAGGCTTACTTCAATATGTAAGGCTTTTAAATTCCCCATTAGGGCTCATTGTACATATCGCAAGGTTTTATGCGTCAAACATGAGGTTAGAATAGAGTCATGATAAACTTCCTGCTCTCAATTTAAAAAGGTGTCTGAGGCGGAGACGTGCCAAGTAGGCTTGTGGCTTTGCATCTCATTAAACAAAGCATGTTAATGACCAGTTTTTCTTAAATATCCTTCTGTAATGCAATGCAGCCGTTTGCTTTGGTGAAGTCAATGGTGCTCTGGCAGTGGAAAACAGTTTTGCTGCTGTACATTTAACGTAACTCTGTACTCTGGGCCTGTGATGCCTCTGAGAGCTAAACATGCCCGTTTCAGACAGACCTCTGTTAGACAGCTAATGAAGTGGTCTAAGGTTAATTTACAGCCATACGTCCCCCATCAATAAGCAATTAAGAGGTGTGGCAACACAAAGGCACTCAGGCCATCAGATATTTTTCCCCTTCGTATTAATCAATTAATCGCTTAGGCATGTCTGCTTGAAACCCCCCCCCCCAAATAGATTTAGATATAAAAGTGACACATGAAACGGCTCTATTTCCAGGCCAGTATCGCGAATGTAGGATATTTTTAAGCGTGTCTTATCAATTGAAAGATTCATGGTGGAACTCTCACTCGGCTCTCTTTTAACCCCTCACCTGGTTTCACACACTGTTTTTCTTTCCTATAAAGGTTTCCCTTGAGAGAGCAAGGCGACAGGCTGCTAATACTTTATGATATGCACGAGCTCTGCTCCATATCTTTAACCATCCCCATTAGACTGTCATGAAACCCAGGGGATCCTGAACACAGCATAGGGCCCTGGCCAACAGCCTTGGTTAATTACACAAACGATCCTGAGCACACAGTGCCAAGGATATTGAGTTTAAAGTTTATAATAGTAGTATAATTAGTCATGTTTAGTCTTCCGTGTATTAGCTGTCATGTGTTGTTGTCTAACCTGTCCCTTTCTTTTTCCACAGCTCCTCCGAACAACATCTCAGTTTCGGCAGAGAACTGTCCGGCTCCATTCAGCCGGTACCAGGCCCAGAACTTCACACTAATGTGCACTGCAAAGGGAGGCAAACCTGCCCCTTCCGTGAGTCACACATTTACGCACTTGAACATGCTGTATAGTGCACATACTGTGCAGTATATAGGGCCAAACACACATATGACAGGAACCTTGGAGCCAATTCACTGTTAACAATAAGGTTAAGATAAAGGTTCCAGTCATATTTAGCCCACTGCAGTTAGGCATGACCTCAGTCATTGTTGAAAAGATAGGAGGTAAAGTACACTGAAATTGTTGCATTTAACATTTCTGTTCAAAGAGTTTTTAAAAAAGGTAGGGGCGTGGATCAGAAAACCAGTCAGTATCTGGTGTGACCACCATTTGCATCATGCAGCACGACACATCTCCTTCGCATTGAGTTGATCAGGCTGTTGATTGTGGCCTGTGGAACGTTGTCCCACTCCTCTTCGATGGCTGTGTGAAGTTGCTGGATATTGGCGGGAAATGGAACATGCTGTCGTACACCTTGATCCAGAGCATCCCAAACATGCTCAATAGGTGACATGTCTGGTGAGTATGCAGGCATTTTCAGCTTCCAGGAATTGTGTACACATCATTGCGACGGGGCCTTGCATTACCATGCGGAGGCCCCCGTCGCATACTGCCATTGATAAAATGCAATTGTGTTCGTTGTCCGTAGGCTATGCCTGCCCATAACCCCACCACCACCATGGGGCACTCTGTTCACAACATTGACATCAGCAAACACCTTTCCCATACATGCTTCCCACAGTTGAAACGGGATTAATCTGTGAAGAGCACACTTCTCCAATGTGCCAGTGGCCATCGAAGGTGAGCATTTGCCCACTGAAGTCAGTTACGACGCCGAACTGCAGTCAGGTCAAGACCCTAGTGTGGATGACAAGCATGCAGATGAGTTTCCCTGAGACAGTTTCTGACAGTTTGTGCAGAAACTCTTCGGTTGTGCAAACCTACAGTTTCATCAGCTGTCCGGGTGGCTGGTCACAGATGATCCCGCAGGTGAAGAAGCTGGATGTGGAGATCCTGGGCTGGCGTGGTTGTGAGGCCGGTTGGACGTACTGCCAAATTCTCTAAAGAGACATTGGAGGCGGCTTATGGTAGAGAAATTAACATTCAATTAATTCCTGCAGTCAGCATGCCAATTGCACACTTCCTCAAAACTTGAGACATCTGTGGCATAGTGTTGTGCGCCAAAACTGCACATTTTAGAGTGTCCTTTTATTGTCCTCAGCACAAGGTGCACCTGTGTAATGATCATGCTGTTTAATCAGCTTCTTGATAAGCCATACCTGTAAGGTGGATAGATTATATTGGCAAATGAGAAATGCTCACTAAAAGGGATGTAAACACATTTCTGCAAATAATTTGAATTTTGTGCATATGGAACATTTCTGGGATGTTTTATTTCAGCTCATGAAACATAGGACCAACACTTTACATGTTGTGTTTATATTTTTGTTCAGTGTAGTTGTAGAAGGGGATGATTGAAGAGATTATATTCTTTGGAAGAGTTTGACTTGTGAATGATAATTTATATAAGTACACCAGGCAATGTAATCATTATAGAGACTATAAAAAATAAATAAAGATCAAACATGGACATACAGCTAGACTGAGTTTGGATCATTAATCTTATCACAAAGTGACTAATTAGTAATGATTGTACCAGGAATTGCCATTAGACACCCTGCTATTCCCTAAACTTTTTGAGATAGCAGACAAGGTAGTAGAGATAGCTGAAGCCACATGCTTCTCTGTCTTCTGACCTATGAGCCTATGGACACTGCTTGAGTGCCGCCACTCGCTGTTTGTCCCCACTGGGCCATTAATCATTTAATTATGAACCTAGTGAGAGGTGAATACAAGGTGAACATGATTTCCGTCTCTGTTACTGCCTGACCACCTATATAAAGGCCCATGAGTGTGTTCCATGGCCTGCCTGGCACTCTGTTATAATGATCCCACAGCTGGTTTTAAGTCATTACAGTCCTGCTCTGCTGGACTTCCTCTCCCAACCTTGAAGGAGGAAATGAGATAGATCTGAAAGAACATCTCTCCAAATGCATGTATGCCTGTAGTCTTTCCTTTAGACTCCCTGAGTAGCTCTGGTAATACAGAGAATCAACTCATGCGGTGGGATAGTAATTTGGTTTCAGAGATGGGTGTCAGTGGATCTGGTCAGGAGTTTCATGACTCATCAAATCACTGATGATTCTATGAGGGGATTTGGCCAGACTGTGATCTTCTGTCTAAATACATATAGAAGGCAATATAGAAGGTACATGCTACATAAGGAGATAGATTGTGGGGACGGTCCTGCGATAGACTAGTGTCCAATCCAGGGTGTGTACTTGTACATGAAGCTGCCTCACACTACATGGACCTGGGGCTTTCCCTTCCGTACCTGATTTGCATAAATACATTTTTTAAATATAGAGACCAGTTCCGAACGAATCCAAGGACAACTAGACCCGATCTGAGCCGAGCAAGGGAAGCAGCAGAAAAGTACATTTTATAAGCTACTTTATTAACCAGAGCTGATAAAGAGGAAACGCTCTAGGAGGGGCCATGCTGTGTGTAGGCTACTTTGAGTGTGAGCGAGTGACATGGGAACAGGGAGGAAGGAGGGTGAGATGAAAGATAGCAACCAACCAAGCTGTCATCTATTATGATTATGTAGTACCTGTCTTGACTGCATCAAACCGGGAGAAGCTAGTTTAGCTAGCTAGGCTAATTTAGGATGCATGCGCTTCCTCGTCCTACACAGTTACAAACAACAATAACTCCATTCAGAATATAAAGTAGCAGCCTACCTGTTGGTCATTGTAGCCTATCCTTCTCCTTTAACTTTAAATTCTATCATTTTTTTACCTTTCTGCTCTCATTTGTAGCTGATGTGTTAAAAGCGCTGTAGCAATTTTGCCAATCATTATAGAAGACTATTAGATGATTCACAGAGAGTGGTTCGTTAAGGCTTGCTAGCTGTTCCGGTACAGTTCCAGTCATTACACTGATGCTAGTTAGCAATGGCTTGCGAAACTACCTTAAATTTCCTTCAAACTGCACAAAGATTTTTATTTTATTTATTTAACCTTTATTTAACTAGGCAAGTCAGTTAAGAACAAATTCTTATTTACAATGATGGCCTACACCGGCCAAACTCGGACGACGCTGGGCCAATTGTAGATATGAAGTACTATATGAAAGTGTGTCTGTGTTTGTATCATGGCCATGCTATGAATATATATAGTATAGAATACTCTCCAGAAGAAGTTATAATGCCTCTGTGGAGAGCTAATCACCCTGCCAGAGTTGGCCAGTGCTAAAATCAAAACCCAGTAAACAAATTCTGACGGTGTTCACAGATATATTCTATAACAGGAGTGTCTCTCGACTCTCCAATCCCGCACATTTCTCTTTTTAATCTGCTTGGAGATATAGTGCTGTGGTCCTTAACCAGTGGAGGAAAACATTAATAAATAAGAAAGTTAAATCAGAAAAAGTCATTTCGGATTTATTTTGAGAGACACACCAGCATAGTATATCCCATAGTATATTTTTATTTGTAACATGTCATTAACAAAAGCATAGAGCATAATGTCATTGTATCCTCCTTATGTCATTAATTGTTGTTGTTTGAAGTTATGGTATTATGAAAACCCCATTATTAGCTGTAAAGATCTGCTCCAGCAGCACTACTGTATTTTCTTGGGTTTTGTGAATGCAACTTCAAACACCATTCTGCCTTTTGATGAAACTCATTTGCTCTTTGTCAGTGCTGTTTCCTGGGAGCTTGTTACAAAACGAGCTGTTGTCAGCTCTATTTTCTATTTTCCCAGCCTTAGATACTTTTCTAAACCTTTATCAAAGCATGTTCTGTGTTTATACATACACCATTTAACAGAGGTCAACAGAGTTTTGGTTACACTAAGGACTTTCAGATTGCAGCTTACAGTATGTGATCAACCATCATTTGTTTCTGGGTGGGAGTGCTTTAGGTTAGCATGTAAGCATAATAAATGGCTGATATGTCATACAAGAGCACTGGGTTGTGAACATCCATTCCTTTCTTTCACCAGTTATTCACCGGAAAGATTAACTGCTCTGCTTTGAGCTTATTATCCAAGCAACATGCGTGTTGTTGTTGTCTCTAGGTACTGCAAAAAGTGCATCTTCCATTTTAAATACTTTTAACGAGCCAATCACATAGCAGTAATAGTTATCTTGTGACAGGCGTTACAACATCCTCAGAGCACAAGCAACTACTGATTGAAAAGAGGAAGGATAATGACAGCTAATAATGAGAGATGATTAAGTCATGGCTTCCATTGTTTCCTCTCTATCTCTCTTTCACTGTCTGTCTTTCTCTCTCTCTCTCTCTCTCTCTCTCTCTGAGTCACTGCCTTACCCCTCTAGATGGTGGCAACATTAAGGTGTATTTGGGCCATTGGGTGAAGAGAAAGGGTTATTGTTACGCTTCCAAGTGAGCTTTGGAATCGAGGTGTTAGGGCAAGGGGGTTAAGACTGGCAGTATCTAAAGTGCAGGTGCTTTTCATCACCGTCTATTCATAGGCGGAATGCAGAGCCTACCTTGTGCCGCACCAGCTTTATTTCGCTAACACCAAGGCATTGTGCTTGGGCGGGCCTTCAGAATTACATCTTTGTTTGTTTGGCCGGTGAAGCTCTCTCGAAATCCAAATTAAGCTGGTGATGTGTGCTCTGGCTCCATTATCTGAACACATTGTACCCTGATACATTTGGGGATGTAGAACAGAGGCGTGATTGATAATCACTTTATTCCACTGTAAATGACCATGCATAAACACCACTGAAAAACACAAATAGCTTCTCATTACAACACAACTACCACTGCCCACTGTCTAAATTACAGCCAGCAGCAAGACTCATATGCAGACCCCAAAAGAAGTAGCCAGCCTAAAGACATCTCTATAACAGTGGGGCTTTCATTGCCTCTAGCATGCTGATTATAGGGGCAATAACAAAGCCCTCCCTGCCCCTGTTTCTGTAAAAAGCTAAGGGATGGGGCTGGAGAATGTAACCACTCTCAAATTCATAAACAGAGCTATGGATGCAAGGACTAACCATCCATTATATAGTATCATATTTATAGTTTGTTTTGAGGCTGTATAGTGTGTGCTTACTTTGTTTACAAACATTGGAGAAAAACAAGCTTATATTTTGGGTTCTGATGGGCTCATGGGGTATTTATAGGTTATATTCTTCAAGAATCAATTGGTACATATTATTTTAAGTCAAAATGGACATTGCAACTTCTGGTTGCCCCTTTAAGCCTAGTGAAAACTTGAGGATTAGGTATTTAAGGTAAGTGGATCAGTTTGGCTGGTGAATATCAGGATATCAATTTCAATTTATTTTACCGAAAGTGTATTCACAAATTCAAAGGATAATTCAAGTTATCCGGTTTTTTTTGTCATAATGTGAGAGAGGATTTCATAAAATGGAATCCATGAAATGTACTGTAACAAAATGTATTCTTCACATTTATAAGCTATGCATAGTAAACCAATAACATACTGAATAATTACTATTCAATTATTTAACCTACTTTTAAAGCTTTCTATCTCCCAGAGAGAACTGACTATCAAGTATATACAGTGTGGTCCATATTCATTGGCACCCTTAATAAAGATAATCAAAAAATAATTGGATTTTCCAGCAAGAGAATAGTCCCAAGCACTAATCAAAATCCACAAAGAAATGGTTAATTGAATACAAAATCAACATTTCCAATGGCCATCGCAGTCTCTGGACTTGAACTCTGTTGAAAACCTGTGGTTTGAATTAAAGAGGGCAGTCCATAAGGGCAGGCGAAGGGTATCAAGGATCTGGAAAGATTGTGTATGGAGGAATAATCTAAGATCCTTCCAAATGTGTTCTCCAATCTCATAAAACATTTTGGAATGTCATTATCCTCGCAAATGAGTACTGAAAACAGAGGTGCCAATAATTTTGACCCCTATCTTTTTTCAATCAATTTTTTTAATAAATCTCTCTCAGAATGTAATTAAAAACAATTTGATCATACAATATAGCTCAGTATGTGTATATATTTTTTGGGCTCATCTTTATCAATGGATCCAATAATTCCGGACCCCACCTTATGTGAATGAATGATCCCGAATTATTGAGCCACTTTAAAGTAACATAAAATAATAATGGGATTATATAGACATCCACAAGGATGCTCTCTCACTGAGGTCCATATGATGCACTTCTTCATTTTACATTTGAGTCATTTAGCAGACGCTCTTATCCAGACCGACTTAGTTCATACATGTTCATACTTTTTTCATACTGGTCCCCCGTGGGAATCGAACCCACAACCCTGGCGTTGCAAGCACCGTGCTCTAACATCTGAGCTACCATCGAGAGGTATCCTTCCTCTTACTGTCTTAAATAACATGCAATGATTCCTTGGGTACAAAACAACCTCTTTCTAAAGACAACAATAAATAAATAAATTGAATGCACAGTAGAGTATGAATCGTGAATCCTTCTGACTTACAATTGGTACAGCACTCACTTCATTGTTTGGAGAGATAGTGCCCCACACTGGTCAGCAGTGCATACAACAGATGGGACTGCACCAAATGTGCAAATGATTCCGCAAATCTTGAGATTTTTTTCTGAATAGGACGGACACATCCTAGAGCTTGTTTTTGTTATATGTTCTGGATAAAAGCAAGGTGCTTGGTGGATTCAGAGTTTTAAATGTCAAGGCCAGTGACTGATATTTTTTTACGTAAATCTTTGCACCTCCAATAAATCAAATAAAATGTTATTGGTCACATACACATGTTTAGCAGATGTTATTGCATGTGTAGCGAAATGCTTGTGTTCCTAGCTCCAACAGTGCAGTAATATCTAACAAGTAATATCTAGAACATTCACAATACACACAAATCTAAAGTAAAGGAATAGAATTAAGAAATATATAAATATTTGGACGAGCAATGTTGGAGCAGCATTAACTAAATACAATAGAATAGAATACAGTATATAGATATGAGATGAGTAATGCAAAATATGTAAACATTATTAAAGTGACTAGTGTTCCTTGTTAAAGTGGACAGTGATTTCAAGTCTATGTACTGTATAAAGGGCAGCAGCCTCTAAGGTGCAAGTGATTGCTATTTAACAGTCTGATGGCCTTGAGATAGAAGCTGTTTTTCAGTCTCTCGGCCCCAGCTTTGCTGAACCTGGCGACTGGACTTGAGTTCTGTATTCACCTCTTCTGGAACCTTGTTATCATCAGTCTCTTCTGACTGATTGGGGATGTCAGAATGCTGGGTCCATTCCACCATAGCTGGCTCTGTGTCAAGTTTCAAACAGTTTGTCCTCTTGTATGGAGGTCGGCTGGATTCGTTTTCCCTTCAATATGTGACTATGACTCTGGATTGGTCAAGGACTGGATCTCTGTCACTCTGTTTGTGACAAGCTGTTTCCATTTGCAAATCCAATGCAGCACGATCATCGAGTCTGTCCACATTTCTATCTGTTTTTGTTCCATTTTCAGTGTGGTCATCAGGTTGTTTGCTAATCTCGCTCCAATCACACTCCCATGAGCTCCAGGCGTGGCAGCGTCATTTTCTTGAGTGGGGTTAGACTTGTCGTTGTTTCCCTGTCTTGTGATTCACCTTGCAAGTAAGCTACTGCACTGTAAGCCCTTTCACTTGCGTCACAGAACACGTGTAGTTTCAGTCTGTGGCTGTTCTGTGGCTGCATGACTGTCCTGTACCACCTTGGTATGGTGAGCTGGTGTAGCTGGAGTAGTTCTGAACACCACTGCTGCCATTCTCGTGTCAGATCATGTGGTAATTCTTCGTCCCAGCTGAGTCCCCTTTCCCACATTTCCTGGAACATGCACTTGATCCTGATGGTGAAGGGGGTCAGGAAGCCAAGAGGGTCAAAGATGTGTGCAGATGACTGCAGAACACTTCTCTTTGTGTTTCCCTTTTGCTTTAGAATGCTCAGTAGCGGCCTGAGGTCGACCACAAAGTAATCTGTTCCCGGTCTCCACACTAAACCTAAAACCTTCAGCACTACTCCTTGTGTTTCTAGTGCCAATCGGTGGTCAGTTGTCGTACTCTCCTCCCATTTTGTTTGTCAGTTCAGGAGAGTTGTTCATCCACTTGCAGAGGTCCATGCCTGCAATCGACAGCATCGTCAGTCCTTCTACTGCCTTTGCAGATGGTCCAGTGAGATACGTTTTCAGATTGGTAAACTTCTCTTTATTGCAAAGTGAATCATTGTTGTGAATAGCAGTCTCATACTGGCTCCAAAACTCCTGCCACATACTGACATCTCCATAGAATTTCTCAATAATCAACTTTGGTAGCCTTACTGATTGTCTCTGTGATCTGTTGGAGTTAGGTTGTGGATTGAGGTCTTGTTTTTTCTTTATCACTCGTTGTGCACGGCTCTTCAGCATGAAAACGCACTCCTTGTAATCCTCCGTGCATGGAATCTCTGCCTCCAATCCGTCCAACGTCATTAACTGTTCACTTTAGATTCTACAAAACAATAAAATAAAGTTGCTAGCGAAAGCCAGAGTAATCACTTGTTACTTGTACATAACTGGCGCGTTGTCCGTTATTTTTTACTACCTGTCGCAAGGCATTCTGGTACTTGCAGTCAATAACGTAATCCAATAGCCAATACAACAGAAATATGTAAATTGTTCTCTCCATCACATGAATTCTACTACAATTATTCTTACATATGTAAATAACTGTAAAGGAAAATATATTTTAGATACAGCTCAATTAATTAAATGTAAACATTAACTCTGTAACCCAATAAAAGTTACAACAGATGCACCTGTACTGACCTCGCCTTCTGGATGATAGCGGTGTGAACAGGCAGTGGCTTGGGTGGTTGTTGTCCTTGATGATCTTTTTGGCCTTCCTGTAACATCGGGTGCTGTAGGATAATGACAGCTAATAATGAGAGATGAGGTCGTTTGCCCCCGGTGATGTGTTGGGCAGACCGCACCACCCTCTGGAGAGCCCTGTGGTTGCAGGTGGTGCAGTAGACGTACCAGGCGGTGATACAGCCCGACAGGATGCTCTCAGGGTTGTTACGCCTTCTTCACCACACTGTCTGTGTGGGTGGACCATTTCAGTTTGTCAGTGATGTGTACGCCGAGGAACTTGAAGCTTTTCACCTTCTCCACTGCGGTCCCATCTGTGGATCGGGTGGTGCTCCCTCTGCTGTTTCCTTTAGTCCACGATCAGCTCCATTGTTTTGTTGACGTTATGTGAGGTTATTTTCCTGGCACCACACTCCCAGAGCCATCACCTCCTCCCTGTAGGCTGTATCATCATTGTTGGAAAATCAGGCCTACTACTGTTGATTGAGTTGGAGGCGTGCGTGGCCTTGCAGTCATGGGTGAACAGGGAGTACAGGAGGGGGCTGAGCACGCACCCTTGTGGGGCCCCTGTGTTGAGGATCAGCGAAGTGGAGGTGTTGTTTCCTACCTTCACCACCTGGGGGCAGCCCGTCAGGAAGTCCAGGACCCAGTTGCACAGGGCGGGGTTCAGACCCAGGGCCCAGAGCTTAATGATGAGCTTGGAGAGTACTATGGTGTTGAATGTTCTCCTACCCTTTTTTACGTAAATTATCATGATCTTTGTCGTTAGTTCTCCTAGCCACCAACATAAATTATCCTCATAATTCAAATGTGTTGTTAAGACACAACTAACAACCATGTCTCAGAGAAAGACAGATAATACTATACGTCCTCGAAGATGTATGATAAGTTACTTCTTAGGCTATTGTACAATCGGGTAAGACGTATGATACTATGCGTCCTTTCATTCGTATGATATTGTACGACCGCTATTTCATTCATAATGGAACCTAACTTAACGTAATGTATTATACTAAATGGAGGAGAAAAGATTGACGTACCAAATCTAAAAAATTGCCTTGATGCCAGGTTGAGCCATTCCATCACCAGTGACATAAGACCAAATACGCACGTTAATGCTCCAAGTTCATGACACTATCCTGTTTCTCCACATTTCTTAACAAATTGGCTTTATACACAATTCTATAGTACCCAAACAAAATTATTGTTTATTGTGCAGGTAGGTAGTAGGCAGTGGTGGGAGTGAGTACAATGATTAGTTGATACAATGATTAGTACATGTCAGAACATACAGCACTCTTAATCTCCCTTGATGACTGTACATTTCAGGCATACAAGTGAGGGATCTTAATTTGATCAGCCTGTTGCAAGACACATTCAAACTTGTAGTGTATTCAAGGTTTTAAAAGGCTTCTAAAGTTTGTACTTTCCAATATCAGACTTGTACTTTCCAATGTCAGACTTGTACTTTCCAATGTCAGACTTGATTTCCCCTAACAAAAAATGTATAAACTCCTACAAAAAAATCTCTAATTATAATCCACACAATATTTCAAATGTCCTTTTACTGCAGGATTATTTTCCTGCTGTGAGAAACAGGTAAAATTAAGATCCTACTTCTGTAGGTCTACACAGTGCATAGGAAGTCAACATAGCACTGATCAGTTGATTTATAGGGAAGGCTCTCAACACAGAAAACTATATTTGTGTGACTACTGTAGACAATATACACTGTCGTACTACTGTATTATCAAGCTACTTGCAGGGATACATGCACTGTTGCGTTAAAAAAGGAGATACAGTACACCGTATGGAGGAGTAATTTAAATCCCTTGTTCATTGTTTAATCAATGGCTATGTACTGTCTACGATGTGCTGTAGCTGAAAGCCTATAAACCTGAAAGTGTTGTGTTCATGTTAGAGTGCTGGTCGTCTGTTCTCTCCCTATTGGTATCTGTTCATATGGAGACATAGAGAGTCAGCCCCCAGGAGCATGGCCTTACGTCACACTTGTTTACACTCATTGCTGCTATTTACCCAGCAGAGTGAACAGCCCCTGAGGTTGAATCAAATCAAAGCACGCATCAACAATCTCTTTTTACAGAAAAGCCAAACAACGGTGTGTGAAATGTACTATATTAGGCTAACAATACTTTGATCTTTTGCAAATTGATTCCAAATGTGTAAAGGTGCCCGAACGGACTGCGAATCACATTTTTCTCTTCAAATAAATAAAGAAAAGAGAATATCTAAAATCACAGTATGAGTAGGGAGCTTCACAACTAGCAATGCCACAGGCACTAGCTCTACATCCTGATGTTAAAGCTAATATCTGGAGGTTATGTGTTGAAATGGGAGCTTGAATTCCCTGTCATGAGATTTACCAGCTGGGGATCTTAATACCCCCATGAAAAAGTGAGGAAACTCCTGTAATATCACAGAAAACCTCTGCTGAACACCAAGCAAAGCTCTGACACATCTCCTCTTCACCAGCTCACTGGTGACTGACTAACCACTTGAAGCTATAATAAGACTACTAGAAGGGATATAATTCAACACAAATCTCTCAATCTCTTCCACTTTTTTTCTCTCTCTCTCTCTCTCTCTCTCTCTCTCTCTCTCTCTCTCTCTCTCTCTCTCTCAGGTGTACTTTAAGCGAGATGGAGAGTTGATAGAGGTGATTTCCTACATCCACCCCTCAGCTGTTGCAGAGGCTGGCGGTGGCTCAGCGGGGGTGAGGGGTGCCAGGCCGCTCATCAGCAGGGACCTGGACGACACCAAGCTGCAGAGGTCCCTCTCCCTGTTGGATCCGGAGGGCCGGCCAGACCGCCTGTTCACCGAGAGCCCTGAGCGTGGTCGTAACCCGGGCCAGCACACCCAGGGCCAGCAGCAGCCCAGCCCTGCCACAGAGGTCATTCCAGAGACTGTGGTGAGCCGGGAGTTCCCCCGCTGGGTGCAGAGCACTGACCCACTCTACTACTTCAGCCACACCCACATCCCCCAGAGTGATGGCTCTGTGCTGGTGCAGGCCAGACTCACCTGGACCCTTAACCCCCAGCTGGACAATGATGCCATGTTCAGCTGTGAGGTCAAGCACCCAGCACTGTCCATGCCCATGCAGACAGAGGTCACACTGGGTGAGTACAACACAGACATACCCCTCCCCTAACTCACTCCTCTCCTCTTCCCTAACTGTTTCCCCGATGCCTTACTCAATCTCTGCATTACTCAAGCCTCCTTATGTCTCCCTCGCAAATCTACTCCGAACAACACTGATTTCCATTTGATGCCTAATCGTGTTACAGCTGAGCAGATTGCGAGTTTAGAGTGGAATGCAAAACTCAGTGGTGACTGACAGGGCAATTCATTGAGCTGTCTGTTGCTAGATTGAGTTAACTCACAACCATTATTGAAAAAGTCAACCTGAATAAGGGAAGCCAATTGAGAATTTAAATACAACCAGCCATGTGATGTCAATGTAGAGGCGACTCTGTGTACCCCCACGTCTAACACAAATCACTGCCTCCCATATGCTCTAAATATGATGACACAATCTCAGTGTCCTGTATTGGAGAAGGTTTCTTTGCTTTCATTTAAATTATTTCAAGGGTAAACAAGGAAATTTTACTTTTTGGATTATTTGTTTTTAGTTGATTCCGCAAATAATCAATGTGAAGAAAATAGTCACTGAGTTTACAACACATTAGGAACACCTTCCTAATATTGAGTTGCACCCTCCCCTTTTGCCCTCAGCACATCCTCAATTCATCGGGGCATGGACTCTACAAGGTGTCAAAAGCGTTCCACAGGGATGCTGGCCGATGTTGACTCCTATGCTTCCCACAGTTGTCAAATTGTCTGGATGTCCTTTGGGTGGTGGACCATTCTTGATACACACGGGAAACTGATGAGTGTGAAAATAACTGCCGCGCCTGTCACCTACTATCATACCCCATTCAAAGGCACTTAAATCTTTTGTCTTGCCCATTCACCCTCTAAATTGTGTGCCGCCCTATGGGACTCCCAATCACTGCCGGTTGTGATATATACAGTCATTAAAACTCATTTTTCAACCACTCCACAGATTTCATGTTAACAAACTATAGTTTTGGCAAGTCGGTTAGGACATCTACTTTGTGCATGACACAAGTCATTCTTGTGTCATGCAGATTATTTCACTTATAATTCACTATATCACAATTCCAGTGGGTCAGAAGTTTAAATACACTAAGTTGACTGTGCCTTTAAACAGCTTGGAAAATTCCAGAAAATGATGTCATGGCTTTAGAAGCTTCTGGTAGGCTAATTGACATAATTTGAGTTAATTGTAGGTGTACCTGTGGATTTATTTCAAGGCCTACCTTCAAACTCAGTGCCTCTTTGCTTGATATCATGGGAAAATCTAAAGAAATCAGCCAAGACCTCAGAAAAAGAATTGTAGACCTCCACAAGTCTGGTTCATCCTTGGGAGCAATTTCCAAACGCCTGAAGATACCATCTCCTAGAGATGAACGCACTTTGGTACGAAAAGTGCAAATCAATCCCAGAACAACAGCAAAGGACCTTGTGAAGATGTTGGAGGAAACGGGTACAAAGTATCTATATCCACAGATATAAAACGAGTCCTATAACGACATAAGCTGAAAGTCCGCTCAGCAAGGAAGAAGCCACTGCTCCATAACCACCATAAAAAAGGCAGACTACGGTTTGCAACTGCACATGGGGACAAAGATCGTACTTTTTGGAGAAATGTCCTCTGGTCTGATGTTTGGCCATAATGACCAGGAAAAAGCCGAAGAACACCTTCCCAACCGTGAAGCACGGGGGTGGCAGCATCATGTTGTGGGGATGCTTTGCTGCAGGAGGGACTGGTGCACTTCACAAAATAGATGGCATCATGAGGAAGGAAATTTATGTGGATATATTGAAGCAACATCTCAAGACATCAGTCAGAAAGTTAAAGCTTGGTCGCAAATGGGTCTTCCAAATGGACAATGACCCCAAGCATACTTCTAAAGTTGTGGCAAAATGGCTTAAGGACAACAAAGTCAAGGTATTGGAGTGGCCATCACAAAGCCCTGACCTTAATCCTATAGAAAATCTGTGGGCAGAATTGAAAAAGCGTGTGTGAGCAAGGAAGCCTACAAACCTGACTCAGTTACACCCGTTCTGTCAGGAGGAATGGGCAAAAATTCACCCAACTTATTGTGAGAAGCTTGTGGAAGGCTACCTAAAACGTTTGACCCAAGTTAAACAATTTAAAGGCAATGGTACCAAATACTAATTGAGAGTATGTAAACTTCTGACCCACTGGGAATGTGATGAAAGAAATAAAAGCTGAAATAAATCATTCTCTACTATTATTCTGACATTTCACATTCTTAAAATAAAGTGGTGATCCTAACTGACCCAAGACGGGGAATTTTTACTAGGATTAAATGTCCGGAATTGTGAAAAAAATAGTTTAAATGTATTTGGCTAAGGTGTATATAAACTTCCGACTTCAACTCTATATATTTTTTTATTTAACTTTTATTTAACTAGGCAAGTCAGTTAAGAACAAATTCTTATTTACAATGACGGCTTACCTACAAGGGTCAGCCCCTGGAGCAAATTAGGGTTAAGTGCCTTGCTCAAGGACACATCGGCACGTTGTCGGCTCGGGTGTTCAAACCAGCGACCTTTCGGTTACTGTCCCAACTTTTTAACCGCTACACTACCTGCCGTGATACAGCCTGGAATCGAACCAGGGTGTCTGTAGTGAAGCCTCTAGCATTGAGATGCAGTGCCTTAGACCGCTGCGCACCTTTCCTGAGAGGGGAGTAGAGGGCAGAGTGTGGTGTGGAAAGGAGAGGCTGCTGATGCTGGTACAGATTTTTTCCGTTTTTTAAAATTGTATTTCTAAAATCTATTTATTTTCAGTGAGTTTTCAGACCTGATTATTTAGCTTCAGTTTCAGTTTTAGTGTTTAGTGATAGAAAGCATGGGTGGAAGGCTAGGAACCATTTGTGTTTAGTTTTTTGTGTGTTTTTTGGGGATGTCTTCTTGCAACTGGGGGGCAGTAATATATAAGGTGATGGGTCAGGTCATAGGTTAGGTTAGGTTTAATCTCAATATGACTTTGGTTTAAAAGAAAGAGCGACGAGACTTATGCAAAAAAAAGATGGTGGAAGGAAACTCTTGTCCATGTTTACACCAATCCAATGTTTTTTTTACTTGTAAGATGAATCAAGTAATCTACGTAGACAATTTTTTCCCTGTTAACAAGTGATAGCTAGTGACAGTGATTCAAAAGCTGGGCCTATTTGGAACAGCGCAATCTCCTGTCCGCATTTTCCCGCCACATTTAGTAGCTTGAAAACCTGATTTGAAGTTTAGGATAAAAACTACAACGCAACATAATTCATGATGGTTTTTATTTTATTTTGTTTTGTTTTGGAGTCAAAGATGTTAGTGTCTGTATAGTTTTAGTTTTTCAAAAGGATTTGTTAATTATTTTATTTCAGTTTACTAAATAGTTTGAATTTACTATTATGAGCTTGTGTACACTCCATTTTCTCAGAGTTCCAGCTTTCATCTCCTTCCTTTCCTTTAGAGGGCCCTTCTCCTCCTGCTAGTGTCCCTTTATCACCGTGTTGGGTCTATAGACATGGGGGCGGCACTTTCCGATCGCACTTTAGCTTTTCATAGTGTTTCTGTTGTTAGAGCAACAACAACATTGGAGCTAGAAACACACTCAACCAATCCTGACTTGATTTTCCCTTAAGAAAAATGTTTTAAACCCTACAAAAATGTTCATTCATTATAATCTACATAAGAATTCTCATTTCTTGTTGCTGCAGGATTATTTTCATGCTGTAGAAAACTGGCTCAAATGAAGATCCTACACCTGTATTATCAGTCTTCTCAAGACAATTTGCTGGAGTGATGTTTTAAACAGCCTCCTCTTTACTGTTGTTAAATGTTGATGGTAAAAAATACAAGGCCCAGGGGGATGTGGGCCCAGAGAAAGCCTTGCTAACTGTCAACGCCTTTCATATTTTCAAAAGGCTTTTCTATGCTGCAATTCAAGCCATTCTTTTATCAGTCGCTTTGTTCTTTAAAGAGATGGAAAGAGCTTCTACAGATATTCCTCCTCACCACCCTGAGAATAGAGAACAGAAAATGTGCATTTGTTGATTTTAATTGGAGCACACTTGAAATTCATAAACCTGCATGGAGCAGAATCAAACTGGGGTAGTATGAGCGAGAGCTCTTGGGGCAGGTTACGCAACAATAGACAGTACAGGTGTTGATGTAGCAAATGTATGTCACCACTTCAAAACATTATTTCTTATATCCTTATTTATTTAACCTTTATTTAACTAGGCAAGTCAGTTAAGAACAAATTCTTATTTACAATGACGGACTACCAAAAGGCAAAAGACCTCCTGCGGGGATGGAGGCTGGGATTAAAAATTAAAAAAAAATATATATAAACATAGTACCAAACAAGACAAAACAACAATACCAAAAGAGATACCTAAGACAACAACATAGCAAGGCAGCAACACATGACAACACAGCATGGTAGCAACACAACATGGTAGCAGCACAAAACATGGTACAAACATTATTGGGCACAGACAACAGCACAAAGGGCAAGAAGGTAGAGATGACAATACATCACACAAAGCAGCCACAACTGTCAGTAAGAGTGTCCATGATGGAGTCTTTGAATGAAGAGATTGAGATAAAACTGTCCAGTTTGAGTGTTTGTCGCAGCTCGTTCCATTTGCTAGCTGCAGCGAACTGAAAAGACGAGCGACCCAGGGATGTGTGTGCTTTGGGGACCTTTAACAGAATATGACTGGCAGAACAGGTGTTTTATGTGGATGATGAGGGCTGCAGTAGATATCTCAGATAGGGGGGAGTGAGGCTTAAGAGGGTTTAATAAATAAGCATCAACCAATGGGTCTTGCAACGGGTATACAGAGATGACTAGTTTACAGAGGAGTATAGAGTGCAGTGATGTGTCCTATAAGGAGAATTAGTGGCAAATCTGATGGCTGAATGGTAAAGAACATCTAGCCACTCGAGAACACCCTTACCTGCCGATCTATAAATTATGTCTCCGTAATCTAGCATGGGTAGGATGGTCATCTGAATCAGGGTTAGTTTGGCAGCTGGGGTGAAAGAGGAGCAATTACGATAGAGGAAACCAAGTGTAGATTTAACTTTAGCCTGCATCTTTGATATGTGCTCAGAGAAGGACAGTGTACCGTCTATCCATACTCCCAAGTACTTGTATGAGGTGACTACCTCAAGCTCTAAACCACCCTCAGAGTTAGTATTCACACCTGTGGGGAGAGGGGCATTCTTCTTACCAAACCACATGACCTTTGTTTTGGAGGTGTTCAGAACAAGGTTAAGGGTAGAGAAAGCTTGTTGTACACTAAGAAATCTTTGTTGTAGAGCATTTAACACAAAATCCGGGGAGGGGCCAGCAGGGTATAAGACTGTATCATCTGCATATAAATGGATGAGAGAGCTTCAAGCTGCCTGAGCTATGTTGTTGATGTAAATTGAGAAGAGCATGGGGCCTAGGATTGATCCATGGGGTACTCCCTTGGTGACAGGCAGTAGCTGAGACAGCAGATTTTCTGACTTTATACACTGCACTCTTTGAGAGAGGTAGTTAGCAAACCAGACCAAATACCCCTCAGAGACACCAATACTCCTTAGCCGGCCCACAAGAATGGAATGGTCTACCGTATCCAAAGCTTTGGCCAAGTCAAGAAAAATAGCAGCACAACATTGCTTAGAATCAAGGGCAGTGGTGACATCATTGAGGACCTTTTAAGGTTGCAGTGGCACATCCATAACCTGAGTGGAAACCAGATTGCATACCAGATAATACTATAGACATCAAGAAAGCCAGTCAGTTGATTATTGACAGGTTTTTCCAATACTTTTGATAAAAAGGGCAAAATAGAAATAGGCCTACAACAGTTAGGATCAGCTTGATCTCCCCCTTTAAATAAAGGACTAACCGTGGCTGCCTTCCAAGCAATAGGAACCTCCCCAGAACGGAGGGACAGGTTAAAAAGGTTGGAGGAGATATATCCTGGTAGATTGGAGACTTATATCCTGGTAGAATGTGGAAACGGGACACATTTTAAGTCCATCCCTCAGATTGGGCAGAACTCTGCCTTCTGATGATACAGTTAAAGCCAGCTAATTGCTCCTGGGACGTGTCATCCACTCCCTTTCCTTGGCCATGACTTTCCAAAGTGTATTTGGTCAGGTAAGGAAAAGGAAGTCTTTGTACTGCCCATAAATAATAAATATTTCACTGATTTAATATTGCCTCATGAGACGGAGCGACAGTCTGACAACCGACCAATGTTGTATTACATTTCATGAATATTCACAAGCTGCTCCGTGCTCGCCTTACAAATGGATTTGGGCTGGGATCTTGGGAGCCTCTCAGAATGAGTAACACCTCTGTGAGTTTCTCACCTGGGCCTCTCCATTCCAGAATTTATGAACTCGGTGCATCTGAATAATTAATAGTACTCTCCTCCTTTTATTTGCATGGTCTATTATTCAGCAGCATGAAAAGACTGGAGGAATTACCATTTCATATACAGTGTTGAGAAATGATCCACGGCTGCATTCACCAGTCATTTCCTCGCCAGACTGATAATCAGAGAGCAGATGCTCTGTGTGTTAGTCTGTGCGGTGCGTGTGCGCATTCGTGCATCTATGTCTCTATGTTCACCTGCATCTCATCTCCATATTTATCACACTTTCATCTTGCTGTTGTATGAAGTCCAGTCCAGGCTGCGGGTTGGATTTGTGCGCTGAATTATACAGTACTGGATTGATGATGACGCAATTATCCTATAGTCAGCCCTTTTCAACAGTTGGTTTCTGTCTTCGCTGTCTCTACCACACAGTCAAACCACTCAACCAGCCAATACTGCAGGTTCTCTGTCTATTTTGGAGTTATCTACAGTCATCCAAATCGGTAGAGTCAGAGGGCAGGCCTGCTGATGTTTGGCTGGATCACAAAGCACACCTGATGCAGCGAGCGCTGTTGTTTACTGAGGGCACTGTGTGTGCACTGACCCATCCCACAGTTCCATGCTGTAAAGTGAGGAGGTTGGGTTGCTGGCCGAAGTCTTGCGAGACCAGGACTTATTTCCCTGTGTGGCCAGGGCTCTCCTGGGTGCCGTAGTATGTCAGTCACATTGCATGCTGTCCTAATCAAAGGTGATGACGTGGGACGCCAACTGTCGTTGTTGGAGTGGGTCCCAGAAATCAGCCATCATCCTCTTGGCAGTGCAAGCAAGCACTGTGACGCCATGAAACCAATACTGAAAATACCCTTCAGACGGAAAGTGGGAGGTGAGAAGCAGGCAGCGTAGCAATCACACTCCCCAGATAACTGACATCTTTATCATGGACTTGAGACCACTTAAAGCATAATAAGGTTATTTTGATGTGCATGATGAGCTTGGTTCAATGTCATATCTTTAATTTATGGGGCGATGATTGATATGGCTACTTTAGGCCTAAAACAATACAGGTGCTCGACTATAGTTCTGCCCAGTTCTTTCATATATATTATTCTTACACATTTCGCTAGCCCAAGATTCATTCCCCCGTTTCATTTCAACGTAGTAACTGTAGTGATTCATTGTTGTCATTGTTGACAAGCTCTTAATCTCTCATGTGTATCGCTAGTCTTACATCTGTCTCACCACTCCGTGCTCTACATTGTGATGGCATCTGATTCATGTCTCTGGAAGAGAGCAACAGACAGAGAAGGAAGTAGATCATGTTATCTAAAAGGGTCCCCCTGACTTGATATATGTGTGCAGTGCATATTTCCAATCCCCATTTCAAATGTGACAGAGGAACTGCTATTCCATTAGCCAGATGCAGGGTAAGATTCAGTGACTTCCCAAGAAAAGGGATGCTTTATTCGGTTCGACCAACACTTTGTGACTTGATTTTTGGGTCAAACTGAGGTCATTTATCTATCTATTTATTTATTTATTTTAGTTTCGATCATCAATTGAAACAAGCACTTTATTTATATTGAGAAGTGTGAATTTAATTAATTTGTAAGGTTCCTGGATAACTACACTATTTAGGATTCCCCCACGCCCAACCAAATCTCATCACTTGTATTTGGTTCATTGTCTAACATTTTGGATCACACAGCGTTCTATATGGTTATCTAGAGGGAAATTGTTAATCAACTCAAACAATACAGAACCAGTTGATGCAGATCCTATTTCACCCACGGTGGTGGCCACATCACCACAAAATTACTCTCTGTCCTCCTGCTACGGTGCTTTATAGTACATCAACAAGGTCACATACAGTAGATTAACAGATTACATTAAATCATATGCAAATCACTCAATGTCTTCATTCAATCTCTGCTCCATACACAATCCAAAGGCCCCTCTGAAAGTGAAGAATATGAAAGCTTCCATTTCCCCTCTCCTGAGACGTCCATTGTTTCAGTAAGAACCTAATGGATATCATCTGGGGACTCCTGTCTGTACCTAGACAAGGTTCTCTGAGTGTTCCTTATCTCGCTGCCTCCACACTCCTCCTGGGGAGCTCCGGTTCTCCTCCAGTAATGACTATCTATCCAATTTTGTCCCCTCTCTCCAAGGGGAAATAAATCCACCGTGGTCCTAGCCCTCTCGCACCATGACCCTTAATTGACAGGAAATTGTATTCGTCTCTCTCTCTCTCTCTCTCTCTGCAAAATAAAAAGGTACCTCCTGGATTTACTTGACATGCCACTGGGATGACACTCCTTTTTTTTTCTCTCCTTTTCTCTTTCTTTCTTTCTCTCTCCCAGCGGCTCCTAAGGGCCCCAAGCTTTTGATGACCCCCACCAGGGCTAAGGTAGGGGACACGGTGCGCATCACTGTGCAAGGATTCCAGGTAGGCGCTGGGGTTCCTGGGGTAAGTGCATGGGGGTTTATGAAACCGGAGAGCCATGTTCAGTTTGGGATAGGAGGGGCCTGGGGAGATGTGCAGGTAAGCCTGTTGAGTTTTCTGATATAGTGACCATTCTTACAGGGTGAGGGATATACCATACGTCTTCTCGGTCTAAGGCTAGCATACTATTTGTTGTTCTGTGGAAAGAATATAAGGGCACAATTGGAAAAAATGACTGGTTGGAATTTTGGTGGGGAAATGTCTTATCTTTTCACATTTCTGTTTCACTGTTCTTTACTGCCTATGCCTCAAGGCACTAAGCTATTTCAATGAAAAATGAATAACCCTTTACAAATCTGTTCGTTTATGGATACCTCCAATTCTCTGGTGTTCTGTTGTTTTCTTAAGTATATTTCCTTAAGCCAACAGGCATCCATGTTAAGCTGTTAGAGGATTCCTCAGCAGAACAGCAGAACAGAGTGAGGGTTTGTTCCTGCCAGAACATTCCAGTTAGGATATTTTATTTTTTAACTATCAAATATTTATCTTTCCAGCAGTGTGAATGGTATTTAGCTGATCCCCATCTCAGTGACAGTGACAGGGATGACACAGTGGTGGCGCTGCCTGCTAGAGCCAGCCAGGTGGAGAGGACAAGGCTAATCCTGATAGGCCATGCTAATGCACCAATCACCTTTGTTACTGTTCATTCACTGCTTCATGAATTTCTGGGCATGATAGCACTGTGTGTTTTTATAAAGTGTCTGTTTGTCATTGCTTTATTCTGGTTTGCTACTTTTTAATTGAAAATGATCTATTCATGGCACTGATCCGGTGCCTTTAAGTTTAGTTTAGTGCAGCAGGCTGAAACCTGGGCAGATGTATACGAGTATCTCCACCCACTGATTTCATAGTATTTGAAGTTGTCCTTTGAATAGTGTTAAGAATGGTCACTATAAGCAGGCTTGACTGGGACATACAACCAATTAGGCCTTTCGGAAGCAGGCCTCAGTGCCTGGAGATTCATCTCAAAGTATATCTCCCTTATCCTTCACTGGACCAAGGCTCTGGGGTTTCACTAGTAGATAAGATTTAGTGCTAAAACATATTTTACCTCTCTTGCCTCCTCATACACTCTTAGAAGTAAGGGTGCTATCTATAACCTAAAAGGGTTATTCGGCTGTCCCCATAGTATAACCCTTTGAAGAACCCTTTTTGGTTCTAGGCAGAACCTTTTTGGTTCCAGGCAGAACCTTTATGAGTTCTGAACCCAAAATAGTTCTGTCTGGAACCAAAAAGGGTTCTTCAAAGGGTTCTCCTATGGGGACAGCCAAATAACCCTTTTTTCTAAGAGTGTAGTGTGATAAAAAATATATCAGTATCCCCTACGGTTTATAGTGTCAGAATTGTACATAATCACAGTGTGGGGTTTTGCCTTTCTTTCCATTTATATGCTTAGTCCCCAATCTGTGTTAATACATATGAAGATGAGAAAGGCACTGACTCTGGGCTTTTTAATTTGGTTTCTCTAAAGCCGTTGGGGATATGGACAGGAAGGTCTCACTCGGACCTTTCAATGTTTTTTTTATCTTGACGTGACCTTGTGCCATGAGACTGCCCCAGATCAACAAATCCCTTTCGCTTCTGTCATGTGAATTCAGAGGTTCAAGAACTCTTATCAGCGCAGTCGTTTTTGAACGTTTACACAAATCACACCAGCTCAGTCAGAACAATGACAAACCAGCTCGTCGAGGCAGACATTCAGTTCATTAAAGCATTTCTATGGGTCACACAAAGTGGCAAGAGTCAAGTCATCGTAGATTCTTTAAAGGGGCTGGGATGTCACATTTATAATTGCTAAAAGAGAATCTAGTCAGATTATCTCTAACAGTGAGTTAATCATAATTGAATTTTATTCAGGAATAGATGTCAATCTCTTTGTGCCCTTTCACCCAAGATGCATGACAGCAACATTTTTAAAAAGATGCATGACAGCAACATATTTGGCCCTCAGTCCTGCAGTGCAGACTAGATGAAACAGTAGAGTTCCCTAGCCAGATCTTCTTTGACCATGTGTGGAGTAATCATAATTCCTGATGATGTGTTATTCCCTTTGAGCACCGCAACCCCTCATACCACTCTCTCTACTTAACACCCTCTCCTTCCCTGCTGACGTGTTCTCCAGCTGACTTCATTCTAATAACATGTTTGTATCCAGCAGATGGCAGAAAAGGCATCCAGAGGAAGACTGCAGGATTGGTTCTTCTCTGAGGGAGAATAGCCCTCTAAATATCTAGCTATAACCATGATAACCCTTTTGAAAAGGGGAATATTTTTCAACTGTGTGGGAAACTCTGAAAAGGCACGAGAATGAATCAAATGTTGTTAACGTATTACTGCATGCTGTTAACTCATCATTGCATTAGAGGGAAATAGAGCTTGTATTATTCATGTAGCCTTTGCTCTTAATCTCTTCGCTGTGACTTCCCCTCTTGTCCCTCCCTCCCCTCCCTCACACACACTGGGGTGGTCTGTTGATAGAATGAGGTGTTCCCTGAGCCCCTCTTCACCTGGACCCGGGTCGGGGGCCGTCTGCTGGACGGGAGTGCCGAGTGGGATGGGAAGGAGCTGATTCTGGAAAGGGTGCCAGCCGAACTCAACGGCTCCATGTACCGCTGCACGGCCCAGAATCCACTGGGCTCCACGGACACGCACACTCGCCTCATCGTCTTTGGTACGTGTCCAAACTCATCACCATATTCTCTAATCCTAGAGAGCATTGCAGAGAATCAAAAACGTAACACTAATTCTTATTCATGGGATATTTTATTCCCACTATTCAAAGGAATCTCCATATTCAAATTTCAAACACCATTAAAATTGTGTTTCAACGGTTAATATTATTCATCCACATACTGTAAAGTGTTAAGCATTGCGTTTATGTAAAAAAAATAAAAAAAAGATTTATGGACATTTTTAGATATTAATTATCTATGCAAACTAAGTGCATGATTAATAAGTGATTGTATCACAAAATGACTCAACAATGCCTCTCCAACAAAGGCTGATTTACATAAGTGAGTAATGCCTCTCATCTGGGTGAGTAGAAATCCAACAGCCATTAGAATCCCACAAGCAGCGTGTATTTTACCCATTCTCTCCAACACTGACTGCTAATAATCACAGTAGAGGCCCATAATAGAATAAATTATATTTTTTTGTTGACAGTGTCATGCCACTTCCTTGTTGAACGACCCACCACGTGCAAGCTAGATCAGTCTTTTCATGATGTGCTATTTATCGCAGTCCCAGTTTGCTTTAGTTGATGTGGGCTGCTTGCTGACTCCTGCACTGTATGTCCTGCTACCCTGGATGTGTTTACCCTTGAGCACTTTGAAATTAAAACTGATCAGAGGCCTGTCAATCATAGCTGCTCTGTTTTAATCAAATCCGCTGCACAGAGAATGAAGGACTTCTCCTGTGTATCACATACAGTATTCTCTACTCTCATGTTAGAGATAACTGCTGTGCAAGAGATGGAACTGATATACACTGAATGTACAAAACATTTTCCATGACATAGACTGACCAGGTGAATCCAGGTGAAAGCTATGATCTCTTATTGATGTCACTTGTTAAATCCACTTCAATCAGTGTAGATGAATGGGAGGAGACAGGACCTTCTACGGGATCGGTGTCCCTATACCGGGATGGTTGCTGCTCAATATATGTGACTAGAAACAGCCGAGTTTCCGGGACATAGACATGTCTGATATGGGCAGAAAGCTTAAATTATTGTTGATCTAACTGCAGTGTCCAATTAACAGTAGCTATTACAGCTACCATGCTATTGTTTGAGGATAGTGCACAACAACAAATCACTTTTATCATGGCAACTGGTTTGGTACATTCATCTCTGAAGGTAAATAATGTACTTACATTCAGTAATCTTGCTCTGATTTCTCATCCTGAGGGTCCCAGAGCTAAAATGTAGTGTAGTTGTGTGTGAAAAAAACATTTGTATATTCAAATGTAGAACTAGGTTCTACAGTTTGACCCCACTGCTGTCTCTGGCTCCACATCCCTTTCCCCTTTTCTGTAGGGAAGCTAATGATCCATCATGTATGTGTAACCTTTATTTAACTAGGCAAGTCAGTTTAGATCAAATTCTTGACATTCCTGGGAGTGTGGAAACTTAATGTTTTTATTACCATAGCATTTTTGTATGTTCTCTATAGTTATGTAGGCTGTATCCAGGCTGTATTACAACTGGCCGTGATTGGGAGTCCCATAGGGCGGCGCACAATTGGCCCAGCGTCGTCCGAGTTTTGCCAGTGTAGGCCGCCATTGTAAAGAAGAATTTATTCTTAACTGGCTTGCCTAGTTAAATAAAGGATAAATACATGTTGTTGTTTTTTATTATTAAAATGTACTTGAAAATGTATACATTGACCAATTTGGAACATTTGGGAAAACTCTTGGCAGACTTGATACAAAATATTGTGTAGTGATGTAATTCTTCACTGGATCAGTCTGAAACTTTGCGCACACACTGCTGCCATCTGTTGGACAACATCTAAATTACACCTAGAATCACTGTCTGGCCTTTCTCCTGCATTTCAAAGATGATGCAACAACAAACAAAACATAGAAAACAGATATTTTTTTGTTTGTTTGTATTATCTTTTACCAGATCTAATGTTTTATATTCTATATCTACATTAATTTCACATTTCCACAAACTTCAAATGGTACATTTCCTTTCAAATGGTATCAATAATATGCATATCCTTGCTTCAGAGCAGTTAGATTTGGGTATGTCATTTTAGGCTAAAATGTTAAAGGACTTTCAAACCTTGATAACGTTGAGACATGGAATGTGTATGTTTGTCATTCAGAGGGTGAATGGGCAAGACAAAATATTTAAGTGCCTTTGAACGGGGTATGATAGTAGGTGACAGGTGCAGCAGTTTGAGTGTGTAAAAACTGTAACGCTGCTGGGTTTTCAGTTTCCCATGTGAATGGTCCACCACCCAAAGGACATCCAGCCAATTTGACACAGCTGTGAGAAGCATTGGAGTCAACATGGGCTGCATCCCTGTGGAATGCTTTCGACACCTTGTAGAGTCCATGCCCAGACAAATGTTTGTGCAAAAGGGGAGGGTGCAACTCAATATTCGGAAGGTGTTCCTAATGTGTTGTACACTCAGTGTATATTGGAGCCTAATGGCGTTCATATTTTCAAGGGCTAGTTTCCAAGTTTAACATATTCACAGTAATCTACCTGCACTGCCATAATGCAACTAGGAAACGATCTGTCCATCATTTGATAAATCCCCACCTTGACATCCTTCCGTGAGCAAGGTTTAGAAAATGTCAGAAATGTATAAATTGTTGGACAGGCTCAAAGAGCCTCCTTCTAGGGAAACTGCCACTTTAGGAAGGTTTTACCTTGGGGAGCGTTTTGGTAGAAAGAGCACTAATGCTTATTTAACACCCGGATGCACCCTCAGGTGTCATCGGCTATGTGTGGAGTGTAGGCTATCTGTCTACGTCTATATCCTAGATGGCTTCTACTCATGCTTAGGGGAGCTAAATGGTGATTGAGTGACCTTGAAACAGTCCCCTGTGGCCTTGAAATTAGACACGTCTCTCTCCAGGGACAGGCTGGATATTTGGAGCTCTGCTCACTTGGCAAACTGTTCATTATACATCATCAGATATAATAAAGTATAAGGACGGGATACTATTGAGACTCTCCACTGGCAGAAATCAGTGCTCATATCTTAATGATGCACATCTCCAAGCACCTTAGATATAATGCCCTCGGTGATTACACTGAAGTGACTCAGCAGTGAAGAGGCGGACTGTCACAAACCCACTGATTTCTCTCTGTCTTTGTGGACTGAGTGGGGAAATCACATGGGGATGCTAAAAGAGCAGCAGTTTGGGGAGTTGGTTAGAGTAGGAGCTCGGCTATTGCCCTCTTGTCCCACCCTCAGGCCACAGTTCTAACTGTTGCTCTAACTTGTTATGCCAGAGTACCCAATGTTCACATCTCTATTAATACAGACTCACCATGAGCTTTAGGAACGGAGAGTTCCATCTACCCATGTCAGCTTTCTATTTTCTCACCATCTCCTCACTTCTTCTCCCTCTCTGTCTTTCTCTCTCTCTCTCTCTCTCTCTCTCTCTCGGTCTCATTCTTTCTCTCCCTCTCTCTCCGTTTCCCCTTCGTGTCTTTCAACAGAAAATCCGGCCATGATGAAAAACACTCAGAATCCGAACAGTAAGTAGCAGCAATGAAGGCCATGAAGGCCATTGACAGAGAAATCTTCTATTGTTGTCTTTTAAAGAGCATTTCTCCAGTTTCTTTGCTTCGCACACACTTTTCAAGATGTAGTTGAAGACATTTGAGATGACAAGCAATCTGTATCAAAAACGGCACAGTAACAAAGGACTTCTAGCTACTTCTTGGCTAGGGTTTGATGGATAAGCAAACTGACGACAGGTGAATAGATGTCTATCATTCTATCATCAACACAAAAGAAACCACCAGAAATCTCTCCCCCAATATCCAACTGTGAGATTAGGGTAGTTTCATACCCACTGTTGGGTCTCATTTGCAGCACCTCAGATTATCATGTGTAAAGATGAGGGATTGTCAGAGGAAGCACAGAGGTATATGAGGGCTCTCTCAGTCTCTTTCTCTTTCTGCTACTCTGCTTGCCATATCTTACGGATGTATATTTGAATATGCAAATTATCCGGCAAGCACAGGAGCAGGTGTGCCACAGCAAGGACAGAATCAGGTCAGCGTGGACGCCAGTGATCGCGATGCGAGGCGCAAACATGCCTCGCATGCAAGTCAAATTGGTGTAGAACACGGCCCGAGAGGTCGCCGCACACGTGTCTGAACGCTCAGTGGCTGATCGGCCCTCTCCTCCCCCTGTGTGTGTGGGAAGATCACCCTATCAGTCAGCCAGAACAGGGACTACAGCAGAGCAGAGCAACAAACCACGCTCCTCTTCCATCTCTGTCAGAGCTCCAATGCTCTCGCTGTCCTAACAAATGTTTTAGAATATTGATGATAATGGAAATTAACTGAGGTATAGAGACACAAGGGAAGAAGTGAAGACCATGGCCGTAGTAGTTGTTTTTATTGCAATCCTACTTAAACAACTGGAGAACATGAGGCTCTTTCAAGTGTAGTTCTAGAAGCAATATCATTTTTGGGGTGGAGAATGTGGTTAAGTTGCCATGAAATCAAAGAGCCACATTTGCCAATTGTCCTTGTTTTGAAAGCCTTTACCAGGGCATAACATCTGACCAAATGTGCTCTGTCAGTACATGATTTGGTTGCATTTAGTTTTAAATGCAGACTACCTGATCCATAAACAACTGGAGAACATGAGGCTCTTTCAAGTGTAGTTCTAGAAGCAATATAATTTTTGGGGTGGAGAATGTGGTTAAGTTGCCATGAAATCAAAGAGCCACATTTGCCAATTGTCCTTGTTTTGAAAGCCTTTACCAGGGCATAACATCTGACCAAATGTGCTCTGTCAGTACATGATTTAGTTGCATTTAGTTTTAAATGCAGACTACCTGATCCATTTTTTTCATTTAAATTCAAGTCTGTTTTGTCTTAATTATTTTGATTTATTCTAGTTTATGTGTGTCTAGTGATTATAAATGGTGATCTGACTATCTCTTCCTCTGGCCCTTGCAGATGGAACCCCTGGCGTAGATGTGCTCGGACCTATATGGATGGTGCTGGCCCTGGTCCTCACAGTGACTGTGGAACTGACGTGAAATCTTCCAGCCAACACATACAATGCACACAGACACAATACCCACACAGACACAGACACACACACACGCACACACACACACACACACATATCCCAAGCCCCTCCAACACACACACCCACACCACAGACACAGTCCTGCAAGGCTTTTCCAGTCATCCAAGAAGCCCTCCATGCGTCAGTCTTTCAGGAACCAGTGCCACCACCCGATGGCCCTCCACTCTGTTTTTGGAATGAAATAATAACCAAGATTATAATATAAAGAAAACAGCATAACGTACTGAACATGAGAATAACCACCTCCAGTATACCCCTTCCCCCGACCACACCTTCTTTTATGTTTCTTGTCCCACTTCTGCCTGTTGACCAATAAAAATCTGTTGCTAAAAAAGGAAAACAAAAAGCATTTTGGTTTGTTTTGATATGTTCAAACGTTGCAGGTGTTGACTGTGGAGAGAGACACGAACCGACTGGTGTTGGCGGGCCCACGACATTGACCCCACCCAATTGTCCCATTCACTGGGCTGTGCTGTACCCCATCTTTAAACTACAGATGAACAACTGGAAACAAAATACTCAATGAGAACATACATTTTTTTTTATTGTCAAACAGTTGTTGTTTTTTTTCCGGATGGCTTGGAATGTGCAATACGACTAAAGCGCGAAGAGAAAATGGATAATCTTCTTTTTGAGTGTATTTTGTGTACATCCGCGTACATTTTATGGGTTCAGGTTCGGAATGGTCGGTGAGGAGTTGGGAGGATTTGCAGCAGCTCACAGCCTTTGTTTGTATTTTCTCATCCTTTCTCACTGTTTCAAGAGATAATCCCATAGGCTGTGAGGACAGAAATATTTACAGATTTCTTAGTCCGTTCATTCAGTATCTTCATCTGTGTGGCAAGTTTTTAAATGAGGGTAGAAAAAACAAAGCAAATACAGTATCTTACATTATGTCTGCCGTTCGGGGTTGTGGTGCATGTGACGTTTGACAATTATTTCTCCTTTTCGTGTGTTGCAGTGCTCAACAATGCATCTCATTGTCACTGGCCTGTTAATCCAGTTATTTACTTGTTGCATACTATCTTAAGTGACTTGCGTTGTGTACAATATGTAACTATTCCCCCTGACATCTACTAGTAGGATCATGTTATCCACCATTCCAGGAAGATGCTCACCCGACGCAGAGTGTAAACAGGGTTGTTGCATTTGTTTCATATCACCTGTATTAAAATGGAGAGATTATCAAATAATTTGGCTTGACTTTACTTCTACAACCTAACTGTGTTTAAATGTACATGCAGTAAACTACCTTATTGTCTTTACCATGGAAGATAGATAGGCCTACTTAATTCATTCTTAATTCTAAAGGCGTACTTAATCACATTTTGGAGAATAGGATGTCAATATACATACAAGACCATTAGAATAATCCAATCCCAGTATATGAGGAACAATGAAGAATCTTCTCTATACAGGTGTTCTATCAACACATCAACCGTTAGTTACTCTACTTTGAGGTCATGGTTATGTTTTTATGGTTGTATTTGGCAGGAATATTTGATGATGCTTCCAGAGGTTTTCCTCCCTCAAATATACCTTGGGCCTTCTTTGCTTTAAAGAATATCTACACTAAAGCTGGCAAATCAAGTCAAGATTTAGATGCCCTTCACAACTACTTTTCAACTCTGTCTTGGCCTTCTCTGAATCACTCCAGTTTCTGGATATAATTAGGTTGGAATATACAGCTTTCTGACATTGCCATTAACCCCTTTCTGCTGCTTTGCATGTTTGTCTCCTCTCCACTGTCACACTGTGAGGGGTTTGATTACTGCAAAAATAATCCTGCGTCAGAAATTCAGGAGAATTGCAATTTAAGCTATTCTATATACGCCGTGTATTAAAGGATTAAGGCTAAAACCAGCAGGGAAGTAAGAGGGGAGATTTTTAGGGCTTAATAGAATAGAACGGATAGAGCCATCCTTCTGAGGATGGGTCATCTCACCTTGCTAAATTGCAATCGGGCGGATTGGCCATCTGGCAATTCTGGCAAATGGGTGGGTTTGTTGAAATGTACACACCCACATTTTTTTTAGATATACAAATTAAACAATAAAAAACTGACATGGCTGGCGGCCCATGGGCCTTTAAAAAAAAAAAAAAAAAAAATTAGTCTCTAATCTATAATGAGCCATTGGCTGATCAGTTGGCAATGGCCAGCCCCGGTTTTGTGATAGGCTAAGCTTAGGTCACTCAACATTCAAAGTAAAACGTGGCATCAGCTCCAACTCTGTCAACAGTTAAGACAGTCAAGATCATGTATTGTAAAAACCTAGAAAGAGCACATTCTACATTTTCACCTCGCTCAGAAATTCCTATTTTTGGGCGGCTAAAATCATTATTTGGTCAAACAGTAAAGTTCAATATCCTCATGATTTCTGTAATGAAAGTGTCTGCTCTGCCGCTGTGCCTGTTTTGCTGGGGCCTGCTGCTGTGATGAGCGAGCCACTCTCCCCCCCATGCACTGGAGAGAAAAATGCACTCTGATCGTGTAACAAAAACACAGCTTTGGAAGCTTTGACCCCTTTCTGTAGGTATCATTTGTATTTCTCAACTGAAAACATTCAGCTCAATAGCAACTATTTTACAACCAAGATATTTGATATGGCTTTGAGAAATGGAGTGGCGAGCTTATGAAATGGACCATGTATCGCCAGTCACTAGTACAGAAATGGTTGAGAAACGCTATACTGTAATGCCCAATGTTATGTTTCAGCACGGAGAACCTGGACGAAAGTAACACTTTATTTTTATTTCCTATTTACTCAGAGATCGATAGCGCTAGAGCCACCATATTTTATGACAAACAACGTATATATGTCCTCTACCATTAGCAAGTGTAATTTCATTTCTAGGTTAATTGAGTTTAAATTAAATAAGTTGAGAACGGAACTATTGCAAATGTACTTTTGTACGTGCCGGGTGGGCCGAAGTAACACAGGCTTGGGACGGAAGTAACGGCAAGCGAGAAGTGCACAATATCTGTCGTATTTCCATCTTTTTGGTTTGTAATGCTCGTTACTTTCAATAAATGTCCTATCAGCCATCATTTCATGTTTGTGTCGATTCAATAAATAAGGCTATAAGTTTGATATTTAAGAAAATTAACCAATGCGTCAACATTCCAGAATATTTTGCCTTACAATATTAATCAGACTAAAATTGATAAAATAATAGCTATATTAACCATAATGTTCTTATCTCACTGTCATGGGAATGTAGTAGGAGATGTTTTTTTCACAATTTTTAATTACTATTCAAGCTTAGCTTTATCAATGTTACTTTCACACCACCCCTCTCTCCTGTAACTTCTCCCTGGCTAGCATCCAAGACTACCAAGAAAGATATTTCAAACCTCCTCTGTCATTTAGTCACTAGATTGGTTAAGAAAATAAAATATGTTTGGACACTTCCAGATCAGTTTTTTGTTTTCTTTCCCTCGCTCAAAAACAATTGGCAGAGAACACCGAGATGTGGGCTTGTGTGGTTAAAATGCCAGGGAGTAATTCTTGTCCGAGTCCGCCCCTGAGTACAATACACATTCAATTGGTTTAGAGATGAGCACTGTGTGGCTAGGGAACAGTATGAGGGGGGATATGAGTGATACATTGTAACTATCATTAGTTCAGTATTGTGTATTTGGAGGCACCTCTATACTTTTGTAGTTATTTTTTAGAAGATAGCGCCATCAGCTATGATGAATGCATTAGTTAATGTGCAAATTGTCTTTTAATTATTTTAATTCTGCCTGAATAAAATCCACATCATTACTTTGTTTACAAAATGATCAATTCTGTGAGTTCAGGATATACTAATTTGTTTTCCTAATCATGTTTCTCAGAGTCCACATGAGGAAAGGATGTATCCAGTCTTTAACTTACATAAAGTACACATGTACTGTATGTGGCCCATCCATGATAAAAGAGATAGTGGACCAAATAAAAGCACATCACATTGAATTATGGGTATTGTGTGGCATCCTGGCTCTATTGTGTTTGTGTCGTGTTCAGATTATTTATAGGGCATGCATATATTTTGGCCAACAGAGGAAATATATGTAATCATGCTTGTGATGTATGCAATATATTTTTTTCATGAGTATATAAAATACACATATACACATCAATTGCTTTATTTTTTCACAGGTCAGTGCTAAACTTGTAATCAGAATGACTTTATGGTAATTTCGCCCTCTGATAGTCGTGTATAGCCACTTTCCCTATTGCGCCCATCCTCCAAGAATAATCCTTACAGTAATATGGTTCACCTTAAATAGTTACGGCTGTTTAAACTGTTTTCGTTTTCCCATTTCCTGTCCACATCACATCACAGGACGGGAAGAGGTGAAAGTGTCTCCACACAACACTGCACATGCTGGCAATCATTTTGTTCTGCAGTACTCCTGAATGGTACACCTGAGACGGCAGAGGCAGTGAGGAGAATGAGCTGCCTTTGTGTGACACCAGTGAATTATTCACAACTAACCGTGCTTGCTGAATCCGGATCCCTTTATGGGCATCTGGTGCCTATGCTATCAGATGGCCAAATAGTGTCTATGTCACAGAGGACGCCGGTCACATGGCTCCCTGCAAGACACACCTCCCTGAGATCATCGCATCGCTGCCGGCCCAGCTCTTTGTTACGACCCTGGCCTCAGTCAAGCGTTTCGTTATCGGCAATACAAATTACATTTTGACAGCTTAACTGCAGTGACTGAGTGACAGGACTCAAGCGTGAAAGAGATGTATGTATGTATGTATGTATGTATGTATGTATGTATGTATGTATGTATGTATGTATGTATGTATGTATGTATGTATGTATGTATGTATGTATGTATGTATGTATGTATGTATGTATGTATGTATGTATGTATGTATGTATGTATGTATGTATGTATGTATGTACGTACGTAGGTAGGTAGGTAGGTAGGTAGGTAGGTAGGTAGGTAGGTAGGTAGGTAGGTAGGTAGGTAGGTAGGTAGGTATGTAGGTATGTATGCCAATGCAGTCTACAAATATGGATGATATTGTCAGATTCATACAGTAATCACTCCTTTTTGGCATTGAGGCTCAGTCTTACAGTACGTGTTCATATCGGTGTGATAGAAATTACCACATATTTTGTGCACTTACCCAGTCATTATTTTTAGAAGTCTGTGCTTAAATGTATAGTTCATTTCTATAAGAACATCATCCCTGGCCTCTTTTCCCGTTGTAGCCGAGCCAAAACCAATGTGTTGTATGGTGTGTTGTATAGTGAAGGCATTTGATCTTTAGCTTTGCATGTGCAAACAACTGTATCCTGTTCATGATGTCCTTAAATGTGACCAATCAGCCTTTCCCACGCCTTAGTCAAACCATGTTCTCAGCAGACAGCAGCCGTTCATGTGTTTGAACTTGGTAATTCTTTTCTTGTTGACATAGGTCTGAAATAGAGGCATATGATCCAGGCTACTCCTACAAATACAGTCATGTAAACATTAGGCTCACCTGCCCAATAGTCTGAATCTGAATCTGTGTTCAACCTTATAGTTTCCACATTGTTAAAACACAATTAAATCACTCAGAATTAACAACATGAAAAACTAATCTTGTGATGAGTCAACAAATGTGATTATGTACACTGGAACCTTCCAGGTATGACTGTTCTCTACGACATGGTGAAGGCCAGAGAAAACATGATCACCTGTTGCAGGTGGAATTTGACCGCTGCCCCTCCCCGGCAGCGAGGGATGCAAATAATCTTGGTATCAGTTTACAAGTTGTCCAGAGAGAGGAGAGAGAACAGACACAGTCATCAGATCTCTGCAGCCTGCAAGCTACCAGCTACCATTGGCTAAGATGCACTGAAAAGAAATACCCAGACAAAAAGGCTGTTCACCTTGGCAACTCCTCCATTCAGTCATGCCCATAGCAGATCTGCTGGGTGTCCAGTTCGACATGCAACTGCTGGGGAAGCTGACGTGTTCTGTGGCCGCTGTGCTGCTCATCTCCTGGGCTTACAGGTTCTACAGCTCCAGGGGTACAGCAGCTAAACCTCAGCTCTATGTGAGGACTGATCCAGACAGGCCCACTGAAGCACCCATTGGAACCTGTCTGAACTGCAAGATGGAACTGCGACTTCAAAGCACAGCCAAACATGATACCAGCAGTAATGGGGACAAACAGCCTGGCCACTCACAGATTAGCCCTGTGAGTGTTGACCTGACACCTGAAAACACCAATACACGGACAGGGGAAGGAGAAGTGAACCAGATTGAAATGGCAGCATTGCAGGAGGAATCAAATGTAGAGGAAGACAACAGCTTGGAGTTGGAGGCAGATATCCCTGTGTTCATTGAGAAGGCTGAGATTAATACCAGTAATTGCATGTTTGGATCCATCTTGAAACTACCTGATCAAAAGGACAGTGGTCTGGCCAGCCCATCGGGCCGTCGATCCCCTTGCTTTCTGCAGAGGCTGGAGGGCAGTGTGGGGCTAGGGGTTGGCAGAGAGCTGAGGCAGGACCTGGGGTTCCAGGGGGCCTACTCCAGCTTCCTCTCCAAAGCAGAGATCACAGTGGAGGATGCCAACCTTGTGATGGAAGGACCTGGGGACCAGAGCGTTGTGCGGGGAAAGATCTATGAATACTATGTGGAATCTTCCTCACACTCCCTCACAGACTCCATATTGGGTCAGTTTGAGGGGAGCTCACTGGACTCACAGGCGGTGAAGTTTGGAAGCCGTGGCAGCAGCCTCACTGAGTCTCCCTCATCCCTAAGCCCCATCATCATGCGTGATCTGGTTTTACCACAGAGTCCTGTTGAGAGGCCATTCTCCCCAGTTAGTCAGGAGCCCAGATCTCTCATCAAGCCGGGACTCATACGCAAGGAGAGCTACCTCACAGCGGCTGAACATTCAGAGCTCCTGATCCCCTCTCTGATACCCAGAGCTTCGACCCCACTGAGGCCCCACTATCAGGCCTATTCATCAGGGGATCCCAGCCCTGTCAGTCCCCTCAGTCCCACCACAGACATCAGGGGCCCCAGTGCATGGGAGGAGACCCGCCTAGAAACCATAGCTGGGGCCAGATTTGTAAATCTGCCTCCAGAAAACATGAGCAGCTCAGAGTTAGAGAGCTTAAAGGCCAAGCTTGATTTGGGCAACTGCATGGAGGTGCTGGAGCTGTCCAAGAAGCATGGGCAGGCCAATCTGCAGAAAGCAGCCCTCAGAGTGATGTCTGACAACTACCTCCAGGTCCTCAGGGACCCAGGCCTGTATGGGATGCTGAGAGCAGGTGAGCGGGATGAGATCCAGAAACATCGTATGAGAGGAAGGCTGTTCCTAGTGGCAGCCAACATGGACCCTCAGGACTGGGTGGGGAGTAATCCTCAAGGGACAAAAACAGAGCAGCGAGCCACCAACAAGCCATCCAGTGGTCTCTACTATTATGATGATTATATAGACAGCTGGCACCCACTGTGTCCCATCCCACAGGAAGTCATCTCCAAAGGCTGTGCCGTGTGCACTATGGACAACTACTTATTTGTAGCAGTGGGGGGCTGCCAGCAGGGCGCAGACCGAGAGATAAAACCTTCCAAGAGAGTGTTCTGCTACAACCCTGTAACGTCCATTTGGAAAGAAATCAGCCCTATGAATGAGTCCAGGCCCCACTGCAAACTGGCAGCCCTGCAGGGCTGCATCTATGCCATCGGAGGGGAGTGTCTGTCTACCGTAGAGCGCTATGACCCCCGCTCCGACAGATGGACTTTTGTAGCCCCACTGCCCAATGATACATTTGCTGTGGCCCATCATGTCACAGTGTGCAATGGGGAACTCTTTGTTCTAGGGGGAACACTGAGATACACACTGTTGCGCTACAACCCAAAAACCAATATGTGGAGGAAGAGCGCAATAACAGGAAGCAAAGTGAGGACCACCGAGATAGTGGGCGTAAGAAACTTTCTGTATCGCTTCGATGTCAGCCCACAGCTAGGCATCAGCGTGTACCGCTACCACACTGTGGCACGACTATGGTACCAGTGCTGCACCAAACGCCTCACCCACTGCCCTGCCTTCCAGTGTGTCGTTGTAGACGACACCATCTACTGCATAAACCGCCAGTTCACCATGAGGTTCCTGGCTGATGAGATCTCTCCAAGCTTCGTAGCGGACGATTTAAGTGTCCTCTCTGCAGCTAAGGGCATCCTTTTCCCCTTTGTACTCTCACTTCCTGATAAGAAAGCTCTCCAGACCAGCGTTTGACCAGGAATGATTCTCCTCAGCACAGACAATGACAAAGCAGTGATATCTCATGTATTTATGCACCGAGGCCATTTTCATAGCTGAAATTATCCTACTGGGAAGCACAGCTGTCTTAATCAGAGGCAATGAAAGTAAAATATTAATGTCATTTATGGTAATTAGACTACTGCTTGTTTAGATTTATTCAGGGCGTACTGCCATATAACCTCGATGTATTTGTGAAAGCTGCTTGTTCTTTTCATTTCCCTCCTCCCTTGCTCCTAAGTTACTCCTAAATCATGCAAGCACTTTCTCTCCTGTAAAAATAATTCATAAACGAGTCTTAAGTTCATTCACTCAACCATAATGCTTTGGAGTACTGGGTTGATATAGTAATAATCAATCACAGTGGGTAGTTGTATAGGGTACAAACATTACTCACACAGGACTGGACTCAATACAATTATCCACATTTGGTCTATAAATATAACATGATGTAAATGGTTGTGACACAGCATAATGTACAGTATGTGAGCTTCATTAAAACCAAAGTCATTGCCACTTTTGAATCTTGATTTGATTGGAGCATATTATAAGCCCGTTTTTTGTTGATATTAGAAGTTATTGATGCACCAATATAACTAATGACTGTGATGAAAGTAGTCTTGATTCTATAAACAAATATTTATCATTACATTTGTACAATATTAATCAGCAGAAGAAAGAAATATGCAAAAATAATTAAAAACGGAAAGCATTTTGTTCAGCATTGGGTTGGCTATTAAGTCATATGGTTGAATGATTTAAATGAAAGAAATGTTCCTTCCAGACAGTGCCTGATTTTCAATAAGTCATCAACAATTTAACAATCAGAGCTCTGCTGTGTGATGTGTCGTGTCTGACTGCAGAGTAAATCAATGAATTTGAAGGATGATAGATGTGGCGGTTAATTGATATACATGTTTGAATGAATGTTTAAACATATAATTGTTTTTTTTTCATTTAAATCAAGCTGTTGGTTGTTCTCACAAAGAGCAATAATAGACTAAGAACAGCACCCTTGTCTGGGATTCCATTGTGTGACATGTCACTATAGCGCCATCATGTGGTCTGACTAACCAAACATACAAAGGAGTCATTTGCGCTGTGTGTAATTGATTACACATAATCTATCCACGTTTTCTGACTGACACAAAAATCAGCTTGAGTATTGAAATGAGTAACGGAGAGGCGGGCAGAGGGCTGCGCTAGCTGAGACAGCAGGAGAAGAGAGACACAGATGATTGACCATCGAACATAGAAGCATCTTTGATTCATCCTAATTAAACATTTTAATTCCCTGTAATTAAACACCTAATGGAATGGGAGTAAGACAAGTCCCCTCAGAGTTTGCCTTACGTTACTCATAGCTCCTGATATGGATGAATAGCCAGGTCAGCTCTGACATCAACACTCCTTTTGATTTCCAAAGCATCGAGGCTAGGGTATTTGGTATTTTGGTATTTTATTAGGATCCTCATTCTTGGGGTCTACACAAAACATGAAACATGACATAATACAGAACATTAATAGACAAGAACAGCTCAAGGACAGAACTACATCAACTACAACAGCCCATTTTGAGTGGCAAGTATTAAGTGCAAAGAAAATAATTAGCATGTGATTATCCTAAATGTTCAGATTAGTTTTACGGACATTCCCTCCCTCTCCTGCATGCACACCCACACACACACACACACACACACACACACACACACACACACACACACACACACACACACACACACACACACACACACACACACACACACACACACACACACACACACACACACACACACACACACACACACACACAGACAGAGTCTAGATTTCAAGAGATTATAATGAGACTCCTGTTTAATTTTCTACATCTTTTGATATCCCATATGTTCTGCTCCATTTAATTTTTCATGCCTTAGACTAATAAAAAATAAAATCCTCAAACAACACCACTTTGAGCACGGCCCCTGAGTATCGAAACAGCGTGTGAGGCGCGCCAGCTCAGGGACCGAGCTCTGTGTCTACACAACAGTCAGGGGAGGGAGGAGGCTGGTGGAGACTGAGTTGTCTGGGACCTGTCTGCAGGGCCGTTGTTTCAGATCCATGTCCTTGTTTATCCGATTGGCAGGATGGAGCTTGCTGGAGAGGCCTCGTGGCACACTGGCGGAGCGGGGCTGGCAGAAAGCACTGAGTGGGTACCTCTGGTACGCTGACCTGTACACACTCAGCGCAGGGAGGGGGGACTGCTGCTGGTCCAGACGGACCTGTCTAGACTCCACCAGGCCAAAGTTAGTTGGAGGTGCTGGAAGAGAGAAGGAAAGGAGGGAGGGAGAGAGAGGGCTCAGCTGTTACAGTGCTGCAGTCATTAATTATATCTGTGACAGATTTGGAACAATCAAAGGAACTTTAACTGTGGAACACTGCATGTTCTTCCTGGTTTTCTTTACTTGAGACTAGTTTGTAATTACAGCTGACATTTTTCTGTGCCACAGTCAAGTAAATACAAGCTTTTCATAATTCAAACATACTGTGCGATGATTTTGTACCCAGATAAAAGTGGTTTTGTCAAACCAAGGTGCTGTGAAAAGGGCTATTCTAATGTTGACTTCCTCTCTTACCCAAGCTTGGGTGGTCAGACTTCTCTGGCGTCCAAGCCAGCCTGTCTGGATGCCAGGAGCGCAAGGCAGGCAGGGTGGAGGTGCCCTGGCGCCCATACATCTCATCATAGAGGGTGACCAGGTAATGGGAGGGCAGAGTGCCGTGGTGGGAGAGAAGCAGCTTGGCGGGAAGGCCCTGGAACACACCACAACCCAATATTCTACTGGCCATCCATTGCTTTAAAACAATGGCAGAGGGCACACTGTTTCAATTATTGATTAGCTCATTACCTCTGGGGATACGAAAAATCTAGGTTTGGATTTTGTTCTAACAGACATTTAGGCCTAACTTGACTAGCATTTCACTAATGCTAATGATCTCATGATCCTGTGTACGGCTGACCTCAGCTTTCCGCAGCGCCTCTCGTCTGAGGATGACGTCTGGCCGGTGGTCCCTCTGTGGCTGGTAGTCTGTACGGTTGGTGCTGTTGGCTGTCTTACACTCTCGAGTGAACTGTCTCGGACAGACAGGGTAAATAGACAGGAAGAAGGAGGGGGAGAGAGGAGGAGAGGAGGGATTGCTCAGCCACTTAAGCGTGAGCTCAGCAAAGCTCACACTTCGCCATCGATCCATGCTGTTGTACAGTATTTCTAAAGACATCCCTCTAGTCAGATCCTGAAGCAGCAGCCCGCGGGGCCCTGCCTGGCGTCAATGCAATTAGTCTGCCTCTTGAGTCTCTCACACTGGGAGTCTGTGCTGATGTAGCTTAACTGAAGCTCACTAATTATTTTTGTATAGATTTGCAAACCGACTGAAAAGCAGCAGAACCATTGTAAACAAGCCATTGAACTAGTTTGTTGAAGATATTTGGCTACAGAAAGCAGGAGGTACAGCACATTCTCACACTCGGTGCAGGTTTTCTTGTGAGAATCTCATTTGGATCGAAAGGAAAGGCTGCTGTACCCACTCTTTGCTGTAATTAAAACTCTTGATAATGACTCTTGATGACTCTTGCCAATTGTTCCGTTATTTGATGAATTAGCAACATTCATCGCAGGCAATGCACAATAGCAACAGCAATTAATTGAAATGACATGAAAATCCCCAAATAAGCTTTGATTAAAAACCCTACCTGAAGCTTCTCTTCCACCCAGTTGCCAATCAGAACTTTGTTAGCATACTGCTGCTCTATTCTCCAGCCAGGTTGGGTCCATTTATCATAACTCTTTTCCTGATTGCCCATACTGTACGTGGTACTACACATGGTGTCACATACAGCTGATTAAGAGCTGGTTTGGTCCAAATATCAAAGCATAGTTAGATCAAACAGAATGGATGGTGGTGCATTCTACCTGCTCTCATTGTGACATAGGAAGAGGAAGCTCCGTTGCTATGGATACAGCAAACATTCTGTGACTGAGACAGAATAGTGGAACAGTAGTGGAGGCAAATTGGAGGCAAGGGACCTGCATTATGACAACACTGACATGCAATACTTTAGAATGGTGCTGCATTTCAGAATGTCAGAGAATTCTGCAGCAGTTAGCCTATAGCTCATAAATGCTATGCACGTCGTCATTTAAGTCATAATGAATATTTTTGGACTGCATCTTTCTGTATAAATGAAAATGAATGAATTGATTAAAAGAAGAGTATAACATGTACTAAACTGTATAGGAGTTTAATAGCTTTGCCTGTAAACAGAACAAAGTCACTAGCCAGGAACATGAAAAATCTAATCTCGAAATAATCCCTATATAATTTGAATCCAAACAGATGCACATCAGACAGATCAGATTTAGTCTTTCTCAAAGTGTTTTTACGTAGCTTACAGTACGATCTACAGCCTATGTTGCAGATGGGAAGGTTAGCCAGACTTTTTTTTTTAATTCCAAGAGTCCATGGAAGCCGTCTGGCACGTGATCCCAGGTGACCTCCAGTCCCATGTCCAGCCAGCAGTGGCTTCCTGTACAGGATCCCATCATCCCTCAGCACATCGTACTCACAGGTCAGGATAAAGCCTGGTGGGGTCAGACGGATAACAGCGTCATTCGCCAGGAGCGGGGACACCTCCGGATCCAGACCGTCTTTGGTTATGTGGTACACCTCTCCGTTGTAGTCTAAGTCTGAGTGTACATGCTGGCGGTGGACCCGCACCCTGCACTTAGCAGGGAGGTGTTCTGCGGAGAGCCACTCCTTGAAGGCCAGCCTCATCTCAGCAGGGATGTGGTTCCCCTCCAGCACATCTTGGCACACTTACGTGTCCCTGTTGAGATACTGCAGGAAGTAGAATGCCATCCGGCCACAGAACGATATGGGCACAGCATGATTCTGCTGGTATGAAGGCAGGTTGAAATCTGCCATCTACAAAGCTGGGTAGATGAGGATCTGGGCACAGGGAGACAGCAGATGTCCATCCTTTCTCTTGGCCAGACGTTGGCACAGTGCGGCTGCCAGGTTTGCCCCAGCACTATCACCCCCAACTGCCACTCTGCCTTGGTCCACCCCGAACTCTTCCTCTGCCACAGACAGGAAGTGACACGTTGCAGCCTCATAGTCATCCAGCTGAGTGGGGTACCGATATTCAGGGGCAACGGGGTGCATTGTATCTACCATAGCTTCAATAATGTGGCTTAGCCCATAGCCTATCTTAGAAATAAGGTCAACGTTAACTATTGTGAGCTGAAACATTTTTCAATTGCCACACTATAGCTTTGCTTTTCTTGTTGCTTGCAATAATGAATGCAACATCTCAGTTCATTCCCAGGACAAAATAAATAACCAATGACACAGTTAAGGGTTTACCAGAAGGTCAGAAGGTTACATTTTAGTTATTTAGAATACACTCATATCCAGAGCGACTTACAGTTAGTTAGTGGATACATGTTCATACTACTTTCGTACTGGTCCCCTGTGGGAATTGAACCCACAACCCTGGCTTTGCATGGCTCCATGCTCTACCATCTGAGCTACACAGGATTGACTCCAATGGCTACAGTACTGTGTAAACTTTGCTTGAGTGTCCTTACCTGAACAATGAAACCCCTGAATGACTTTGACTTTTTGTCATTTATTCAGACTTGTTTTCTTATCTACAACATTCAAGTTTTATCAGTGGTTAGAGTACATAGAAAGGACAAGCATATTTTAAAAGAGCTGAGTTCTCTTTTTAATAGTATTCAAGTACGAGCATGTTTTTCTTTTCACCAAGGAATACGTTAAATAAATTATTTCTACAGAGACTTGAACGTGATTTGACTGCAGAAAACATCAAATAATAAACACTAACAATTCCATAGATAGACCCTCACCACAATTGCTATGCCAACAAACATGCCATTAACTACATGTAGTTTCCCTCGATTTGCAACCCTTGAGGAATGTCTGAATTCATCAGCTCAGAGTACAGTAGACCAATTACCAGGAGGAGGAAGGCTGCAATCAAGGCAGCAAAGCCAATTATTAAAATTGCAGTGTTGATGTCCATGGTGCTTCTAGTGTGATCCCAGGTAGGCTACAGTAGAAGTAGCTGTCATTAGGTATGAATGTTTTATCCAGTCTCTTGGGTTTTCTTTGCCCCTCCTACATATTTGTGTACACTCTGCTCTGAACTTGTTCTATCTAAATGACAATGAGTGCCAGTAACAAAGGAACATCCATTATTTTATTCAATGTATTTTATGGACTCAAGCAATTAGATAAATTTAACACATATTTCACAACTAGCTATTTTTATGAATATACAGTATCTTAGTTTGTCTAAACAGAACTGCTTTCCCATTTATTGTGAAGCAGAGGACACTGGTATCTGAACTTACACTGTTCATCTGTAGATGGCAGTGATGGCTTGAGTGATAGCAGACCATGTTCTCTGGTCTAGACACGTGGAAACAAAAAGCATGGTATTTGCAATTGAAACCATATAAATGTGGTGTTGTTCACAAAACAATTGATGTTCATTATCATTCAGAATTAAATATCATAGATATATCTGTCTTATTTCAATGCCTTGTGATTTGTAGCTCTGTGAAATGTGCAAGATTATGACAACAACTGGAGCAGTTTTCTAGGACTAGCCAACCTTTTAGCCGTCACTGAGTCTCCAGCACAAAGCTGCCACTGTGAATTTGCTCTTTAAACCCATCACAGTTTCTGGAAAAAGCCCTCCATTCAGCAGCTATACCCAGTAAAAGTCACAAGGCCTGAGCCAAAAATCATAGACTGGAATCTTGTCTGCAGCCCATGAATTCGCTGGATTTGTTTATAAGGTATTTATGCAGGTCCCTATTTGTCACCTTGACAAGATTCTGGGACTGACCCATTTCTGTATTATCACAGAGAGAGATGTGTTTCAAGTGACAGATCACTACATCAGGGGGTCTTCACAGTCCCCCGTCTTCTTTTGTGCAGTGAGATAAACTTTTATCACATGAAGTAGTATGTAATTATGTATACCACAGTTATATAACCTAAAAGCTCATGGGAGTTTTACTTACTCTAACTTAACATAGCAGGCGTAAAGGAAACGCCTGAAACTACATCACCTACATACTGGTCTTGACCACCAGAAGAAAAAAAACTGTCAGGGTAGGTTCTCTTCTGCACTGTTCAACCAATCCAGTAAATGTAGAGGAGGAGTTAATATGGAGTGTCGCCTAATTAATATCCAAAAGTACTCAGTAATGGGGTTTATTTGCAGTATTACCTTAGTGCCTTGTTTCAAACAGGATGCAAGTTTTGGAATATTTGTATTAGGTTAGTATTGTGGAGTAACTACAATGTTGTTGATGAATCATCAGTTTTCTCCTTTCACAGCCATTAAACTCTGTAACTGTTTCAAAGTCACCATTGGCCTCTTGGTGAAATCCCTGAGCGGTTTCCTTCCTCTCTGGCAACTGAGTTAGGAAGGACGCCTGATTCTTTGCAGTGACTGGATGTATAAAATACACCATCCAAAGTGTAATTAATAACTTCACCATGCTAAAAGGGATATTCAATGTATGCTACCAATAGCTGCCCTTCCTCGAAAGGCATTGGAAAACCTCCTTGGTCTTTGTGGTTAAATCTGTGTTTGAAATTCACTGCTCGACTGATGGACCTTACAGATAATCGTATGTGTGTGGTACAGAGATGAGATAGTCATAAAAAAATTATGTTAAAAACACATAGTGTCCATGCAGATTATTATGTGACTTGTTAAGAACAATTTTATTCCTGAACTTATTTAGGCTTGCCATAACAAAGGGATTGAATACTTATTGATTCATTTAAGCTTTTCATTTTTAATTAATTTGTAAAAATTTAGAAAAACATAATTCCACTTTAACATTATGGGGTATTGTGTGCAGGCCAGTGACAAAAAAAATCTAAATTTAATCCATTTTAAATTCCGTCTGTAACACAACAAAATGTAGAAAAAGTGTGAATACTTTCTGAAGGCACTGTAACTTGGCTAGACAACCAGCATAGATAACAAGCTAGATTGCTAGATAGCTAACAAGATTACGTAGCTAACGAGCTAGTTAGCTGCATTGTTCCTTGCATGCGATTGGCTGTCGTCTTGGGGGCGGCACGCAGCCTGGGAGACGTTGCTGCCTGTCAGGCATTGTTCATGGATTAAATGCCCTGCATTGCGTTCAAAGCAGCCACAGGGCTTCTTGATGAAGTGGTTACTGTGCATCTGAACAAATGAATGGATGATGCGTGATACTTTTGACTATCTCGTGATCTCGACAAAACAACTTTTGTTATGTCGTGGTCATCAGAAAATGATCTTGTGAACTGGACAAAACAACTTTTGTTATGTCGTGATCACTAGAAAACGATCTTGTGATCTTAACAAAACAACTTTTGTTATGTCATGATCATTAGATTCCCATAGGAACAATCCCATAGGATTCTCATTGGAAATATTCCATTGGATTCCCATTGGATTCCCATTGTGTATTCACCCCCCATGAACACTTAAAAACCATGAGATTGTAATGGGACTCTCATTGGAATCCAATGGGTTTCCTATTGGAAATTAACAAGAATATCACTGGGGTTTCATAGGATTACTCATATTCCCATTGGATGTTAATGAGTTAATCATTGATTATTCATTGGATTTTTTGTGGGTATTTCATGGGATTTATTTATATTTGGATTATAAAAGATCATCTAGCACAAAAAATACTCAATTAATTTACTTGATTCTGCTTTTGGCTACAGTTGGGTGACGATGTCCTTTAGCTTGGCCATGGCAGTCCATATTGAGGCCTTGTCCACCCACTCAAAACATCTCTGGACATGAGCTGAAAGTAAAATAAAACACAAATCTTAATAATGACATACACGACATGACCAAAAGTATGTGGACACCTGCTCATCGAACAATTCATTCCAAAATGAAGCATGGGCATTAATATGGAGTTGGTCCCCCCTTTACTGCTATAATGACCTCCACTCTTCTGGGAAGGCTTTCCACTAGATGTTGGAACATCGCTGTAGGGACTTGCTTCCATTCAGCCACACAAGCATTAGTGAGGTCTGGCACTGATGTTGGGCGATTAGGCCTGGCTCACAGTCGGCGTTCCAATTCACCACAAAGGTGTTCGATGGGGTTGAGGTCAGAGCTCTGTGCAGGCCAGTCAAATTCTTCCACACCGGTCTCGACAAAACATTTCTGTATGGACCTCGCTTTGTCCACGAGGGCATTATCATTCTGAAACAGGACCATTATTCCTCCTCCACCAAACCTTACAGTTGCCACTACGCATTGGGGCAGGTAGCATTCTCCTGGCATCTGCCAAACTCAGATTCATTAGTCGGATAGCCAGATGGTGAAGCGTGATTCATCACTCCAGTGAACGCGTTTCCACTGTTCCAGAGTCAAATGGCGTTGAGCTTTATACCACTCCAGCTGACGCTTGGCATTGCGCATGGTGATCTTAGCAGTTCTTGTGCTGATGTTGCTTCCAGAGGCACAGTATTGCAACACTCGGTAGGAGTGAGACGAGGAGAGACTATTTTTAGTAAGGCTATTCTACTACCAATGTTTGTCTATGGAGACTGTCTGGCTGTGTGCTTGATTTTATACATCTGTCAGCAACGGGTGTGGCTGAAATTGCAGAATCCACTAATTTAAAGGGGTGTCCACATGCTTTTGTATATATATTGTATATCATTTGAATATTTTACAGTCACACTCTTATATTCATAATCTATCAAAAGCAATATTATGAGGGAGTTCTACATCAAAACTGGAATAAAAAAATCTGTAATGATTTTAAGACATAGCTAATTAGAATCTGTGAATATATTGTAATGTTTTTCAAATTGTATAAACTGCCTTAATTTTGTTGGACCCCAGGAAGAGTAGCTGTTGCCTTGGCAGCAGCTAATGGGGATCCATAATAAAAATACAAATACAAATCATACCAACAAGAGCGAGCACTTTGTTGCTTGACAAAGCTGTCTTTGCCACATAATCTTGAACGATGTTCCATTTACCGCCCGAAACGGAGGACACCGCCATCTCCTCCCTGGTGAAGAGCACCTCCATCAGGAGCACCTCCTTTTGAAGCTTGTTTTGTTGATCAGTGACATCAACTCCTTGGCCTCCTGAACGCCAAAGCCCAGATTAACCTAGAATTTAAGAGACAGATCACAGGTTGTTACTGTTTTCCATAAACCCATGAGATCTATAGTGAGCTGTTATATTAGTAACAATCTGTATTTTTTTATTGGGTTCACATTGCCAATTTAGAAATTAGCCATACTCTTTGAACATATGTGACCGATCGCCTCGATTTGGTCTTATGTAGCAAAATTTGAAATTGTGTTTATTACATTGGATAAAAGTAGAGACTCAGAGCTAGAAAATGGTATATCATACACTGCAGTTGAGGAACAATGGGAAAGTCATTCTGCTTTGAAAGTTGATAAACTTGTAAACCCACTTTTGAGATAATGCACCTTGAATGCTTTGGTACACCTACTGGAGATATCTTCTTTGTCTACACCCATTCAGCATCGTTGACAACCTCTTAAGTCTTAGCCCCACCCATCTCTTTAAGCATTCACATGTGAGGCCATGTGGTAAACGCATGCTATATAAAATAAAATCTATGTTTATTTGTCACATGCACAGGATACAGAAGGTGTAAACGGTACAGTGATAGTACTTGCATAGTAGCAATATCAAAAACAGAATGTGTCCAGATAATTAGATGACGCTTACCCAACACAAATTGATGGGTCATGTGAAGGAAATGCTATAACCACCCCTCACCCACATCTAGCTAAGTGGATGGGTCACTATTGTCTAGACAATCGATGGCCGTAATCACACACCTACTAATTTGATGGGTCATGTAATAATCTGACCGAAGTGGATTCTTTTGTTTAGACACGTAGCTAGCTAGATACATTAGCTAACTAGCTAAACAATGAACCGGCATAACCCCAACTCATACTATTACCAATACAAACATTGTCATAGCTGTAGTTTGAATCTGCAGGTAGCTAAAGCTAACAAACTAGGTTCAATGTTAACTAGCTAACATTAGGCTATGACTAGTAATGCAAATGAGTTTCTGATTTGAATAATATTACTACACAGATCATACACGCAACGTTAGCTAGCGAGCCAGCAAGCTAACATTTGCTAGCTAACTAACAGTATGCTTTAACTTGCAATAAAAATGACTTTCTGACAAAATTGTCCATTCCATACATTATCTCAGCCAATCATGGCTAGTGGGACGGTTCCTGTCTTTTCCATGGCTAAACCAACTAGGTTCGTAATTTTACAATTGTATTTGTATTTATGGATTGAATACAAGTTTGTTATTAAGGAACATGAAAGTTAACATGTTCCAGAAGGCATTTCTGCCCCAAAAAGCATTTTGATAAAATATAAATGGGCTTGTGGCGTAGTGACGTGCGACATACGCCTAGTTTCCTGAAACGAGTCACAAATGTGATCAAATATATTAAATTATTATACTTGACTACACTGGCAGTCAGTGCCATTTTAGATGAGGGAGTTCACTTTTTTTTCATGAGCGTGGCCTTATTTCTATTACAGATATACCCATCATGAGGTTGCTACAACCTAGCCTATGAATGAAAGTTTACAACGTAGGGGCACACAGGTCGAGAGACACATTTTAGATGACAGACAGTGACACACTTGCCTGCATCTAGCTGATATAGGGTGTAATCTGTCCAACAGTTGCAAACAAAAGTTTCTATTGGACAAATGCAGGTATGTTTATCCCGCTTTGTTCCGTTTAAGAAACGTTTTTCAACAGAATCGGCGGAATGAATACACTGCTGATCACGCAAAAACAGAGTTTACTTTCATAGCAGCCATGTTTTTTTATTTACTAGGCAAGTCCATTAATTCTTATTTACAATGACAGCCTACACTGGCCAAACTCAGACGACGCTGGGCCAATTGTCCCAATCACAGCCAATTGCGATACAGTCTGGATTTGAACCAGGTTGTCTGTAGTGACAGCTTTAGCACTCAGATGCAGTGTCTTAGACCACTGCACCACTTGGGAGCCCATGTGTTGTATTCCTTCTCGCGTCTATGTGCTCTCCTCCTTTCACCGCTTCCCTTCGCTTGCGGACATCAATGCACATCAGCTGTACAGTATGGGACCAGGCGAAAAAAACGTTCCAAGACAAATCATATAATAACCACTACACACAACCTACATCGTTGTCACCATATTAGCTTAAGTAACATCATAGTCAGCATAGCTAATAGAACTAATGAGTTAGTAAACCCGCTACAATCATGCAGTAACGTTACAGTGTACAGTCAGTAAGAAATTACACCGGCGGGCCCCAGTGGCAATAAATGAGTAATACCAAAAGCTTACCTTGACTTGGAAGAGTTCCAGTCATAACCAGCTAGCTAACATAGCATCCCTCTGTTTGGGCAGAGTGTTTCAGTAAGCTAAACTAGATAGCTGCATTTGCTAGCTAAGTAAGTAAAACTGAAAGTGAAAAAAATTACTAAATATTTCTCTCTCTCTATTTCTCTCTTGCTTCTCCTTCATTTTGGAAGAAATACATTGTTAAACTATTGTCTTTCTCTCTTTGAGTCAACTACTCACCACATGTTATACACTGCAGTGCTAGCTAGCTGTAGCTTACGCTTTCAGTACTAGATTAATTATTTGATCCTTTGATTGGGTGTACAACATGTCAGTTCATGCTACAAGAGTTCTAATAGGCTGGAGGACGTCCTCTGGAAGTTGTCGTAATTACTGTGTAAATCTATGGAAGGGGGTGAGAACCATGAGCCTTTTGTAAGTCAATGTACCCAGAGGAGGATGGAAGTTAGCTGTCCTCTGGCTACACCATGGTGCTACCCTACAGAGTGCTATTGAGGCTACTGGAAAGGAAAGGGAAAGAGGGATACCTAGTCAGTTGTACAACTGAATGCATTCAACTGAAATGTGTCTTCCGCATTTAACCCAACCCCTCTGAATCAGAGCGGTGCAGAGGGCTGCCTTAATAGACATCCACGTCTTCGGCGCACGGGGAACAGTGGGTTTAACTGCCTTTCTCAGGGGCAGAACGACAGATTTTTACCTTGTCAGCTCGGGGATTCGATCCAGCAACTTTTCGGTTCCTGCCCTACTCGCCAGACCTTCTTTGCAAAGTAGTTTTAATCAATTATTTGGTGACGTGATTATATTGAGTCTAGTTTTATATAAAAATGATAACTTTATGAAATTCACTGAGGAGGATGGTCCTCCCCTTCCTCCTCTGAGGAGCCTCTACTGCTTGACAAGTCCTCTCTCTTTGAATACTCAGGCATTTTGGTGACCACACATACCAGCTGCTCAGGTTTTTTGATTTCAACTACAGTATGCTTGCTTTGATAAAAAAAAAAACGTTTGGATTATCAGTTGGACTATCAATCGTCCAGGATATCCATATTGCCCATACACTTTGTTATTAATGAGTGCTACCCTAGTTCTGACAGGGCTATGGTTCGGACCAAAAAAACTGTTATGTTCTCTTTTCTAAAACCATTTGTGGCTGACTGTAGATTACTTCAAGAGAAAGGTTTATCCTGGTTTTGTAAGACCACACAAAGTTTGAAGAGAACAAAAGTTTTTAATTTGGTATGTTCATGCGGGGCAATGGTTTTATAAGGGTTTATGATTCACAGGAGTACCACAAGCGAAGTCCAAAACATTTCATAAGGAATGCAGAACATGCAGTAAGATACAATGCTATAAAAAATAGTGTTAAAGTTGCATCCCCTCTGTTGCTTATCGACTAATTTGACATTGTCAAAGCTATTCCGGTTGATTTGATGCACTGTGTCCTCTTAGGTGTTACTAAGTACATGAAAAACTGGTTTGACTCTGTACATCATATTTCCCCATGGTACAGTGGTAGAGAAGTTGTTGACGTTGACAAATGTTTGAATAGTGTAATGCCGCTAAAGAATATTACAAGAACTCCAAGGTCATTATCTGAAAGAGCACTTTGTAAAGCTTCTGAATAGAGGAACTGGCTTTTGCTTTACTCTGTGTAACTGGTATTCTTCCAATGATCTATCTAAGGCACTTTCTGCTTCTAGTTGAAGGTATTGACTTGCTGCTTCTAGAATCAGTAAGTTACCTGTTGAGAGTAAATGAATTGTTGACAACCTTTGTCACAGAAGTCCCAGATATGTGCTATGAATCACATGACCTTTAATGTTCATCAACTGCATCATGTTACAGAGTCGGTGGAGACCTGGGGTCCCCTATGGGAGAAAATCAAACTTTATGTTTGAAACTGGGAACCACACATTTCTAAACTTAGTTAGAGGCACCAAGTGTGTACCTTAGCAAATTGTTAAGACATTTGTTATCTTTCGACAACTACCGCTTTTTAAAAAAACAACATCTCAAAGAGGGATTCTTTTTTTTTTTGAATCTGTTAAGGGCTTCTCTTATGTTAAAAATCACCTTAATTGGGACACCAAAGTGGACTAACCTTATCTATTCAACAAGCTCTAGAGGTTGTTAGTGTCAATGTTGTGTCAGGCCAACTAATGTTCTATTCCACAGCAGTTGTTAATGGATACATAGTCTACACACAAACATACAATAGAATTTCTAAAAGAGTGTCCTACTGTGTATAATTTTGAGAATGGAACATACATACTTGTTGATAGCTTTGTGCTACTGGTTGATGATTGCTACTATTTAGTGAAGATGCTTTCAGTACTGCAAATGTCTCCTCTCGGCACATTTTCATTGTTGATGATGTAAGCCACCAAGTAGTAGCACTTAAAGCATCACATGTTAAACAGACATGTATTTTCGTAAATTATCCTTGTTCTAGAGTACTATTGTGATCAACCAAATAACATGGAGACTGATTAGAAGTGTGAACAGTATTAGAAATCTATACAAATGACCACAGTTTGATCCATTTGAACGATTTGTACTTTTTTACAAATGGCCAGAATTTTGTTTTACAAATGTTTAATCCTTGTTTAACATACTTTGTCTCAATGCTTTTTATTGTATGTCACATGGTCAGATTTTTTGGGGTCCAACAGCTAATTACGTAACCTAAGATTAATGATGCCCAGGCCTTGTCTAAGCGTATGACCCACTGACAACACATGTAAGAGAATAGAGTCCAGTTTGCAAATGAAGTGCCACATATTTCAAATTACTCTTTTCCCTGAAATATTTTTGAATCCAGTCACTTGACACTCTAGTCCCCCTTCTATTTCCACCTCCTTCCTCCATTTTCATTGGTTGCCTGGCGCAACCATTCACAATCCTTTCCTCTCTGAGAACATGTTTGAGTAAGTAAAACTTCCATGCGAATGCTAAAAGCACCCCTTTATCGCATCAACCAGATTCTCCACATTTTACATCAGATAATAAAACCTCTGTAATTACCCGAAAGAGGCAGGTCCATTCATATGTGCCCAACTCGGTTTTAACCCGGGTCTCCTGGTCAGCACTGTGTTAGCCCACTGGGCTAAAGTCAAGACAACTCATGCAGGTCTTTAGGTCCAAGGCAAGGTTACTCGTCATGTGAGAGTGGTTCTCCAAACAACCTCTATACAGAGTAGCCTACTCATCCCTTTTCCTCCCACTTAATACACTTAAAAAAGGAGTGGATCATATATTTATTTACAAGCAGCAATACACTCGGTAATAACAAATATCGTATTCATGGTGAATCATAGAGAGAGAGAGAGAGAGAGAGAGAGAGAGCACACAATCTGGATAATGCAACTATAGGCTTCATGTGATGTAACTAACCCCTTAAACCAGTTTGGGTGAAAGTGACTCATCAAAGTGTCATCAAAACAATCCGAGTAGGCTATTAAAGCAGGTTATGGCACTTCTCAAGTGCATGAGAAACATATCCAACTATTACTAATCAGAGAGTGAGACCAAATGAAATATGCCTTCACAGCAGTGGTGGGCAACGTTTCCCGGGGGTGGGGAGCGAGACAACCAGTCACAGCCGACACAGTCAATAAATATATTCCTCACCAGTCAACCTGTCAATCAGGATTACTGGTCTTTAAAAAAACTCCCTTCAAATCGCAGGTCTTTTCAGCACTGCGGGAACGAGTAGTCAGAGCTCTATAAATTAAGCTGCCAGAGTCAGAGGCGGTAACGTCCAAAGATACGAACACAACACACTTGTTGTAGACGATTCAGTAGCGCATGCCTTCGGAGACACTCGCGTCTTCTTTAGGTTACTCGAGTAACATTTTTGTTAAAAGTAACAAAGTACTACCGGTGTAAAGAGGTCTTGAATCAAAGACCATAGTTTTGCCAGCATTCTGAATAACCGAGAAACATGATTGAGCTCCGTATATTGACGAGTTTATACATTTTAGGAAACATTGAGTTGAAGTGCTGCAGTAGTTTACTTTAGTCTGCTATTAGTTTTAAACCGATAATAACATAAGAACATCATCTTGAACTCTGCTCTGCCAAGGACATCACGATTGGAAGATATCGTTATTGAACTTGTGTTTCTGTTTTCGAAAGTTGATCTGAGAATTTAGGTTACTGTACAAGAAGTAACATGGATTTGAAGTGTTTGGGCTGTATGGTGCTGTTCCCCATCCACATTCTATACTACATATTGAAAGCAAGCGTGTGCTTACTGAAACCAAGTAGACGGAGAACCCTGACCAAGGAGGTGGTGCTGATCACAGGCGGGGGTCGAGGTATTGGTCGTCATTTGGCTCAAGAGTTTGCCAAGCAGGGGGCTAAAAAGGTAAATTCAACAGATGCATGCGTTTAGTTTCTAAACCTTTTATTATTCAACGTGTTGCGCATTAATAGGAACACTTAACATAGTCTATATTAGCCTACACCTGTGCAGTTAAAACATTTGTTTATTTTGAATTAGTAGACTCATTAATTATATGGTTATATCGATGACTTGAGTTTATACCCTGTACCAACCTGTACCTCTAAACACTCTCTGTGCCATACGTTGTCTTTTTTTACACACATTTCTTGACATAACTATTATTTTTATTGATGTAATACCCCCACCCACCCCCATCCTCCTTTACCAAAATCTCCATATTTTTGCAGTAGGTACATTGTGAGGACAAAAACATCAGTTTGTCCACTTGTTCCTCCAATCCATTGTTTCTTCCAATATGAATGCAGGGGGTCGTGACTTTAGGAGTAGATGGGCCATTGAGATTGCAGGACAGGGTCCTCAGTTTTGGTGCAAGTTGCACAACAGAGTAGGTCAACCAGAGGGCATGTCTGCAGAAATCGAATGTTCCTCATCTGGTCGTTTGACCACTGCCATAATATAGTTAAAAACATCATTATTTCTGTTCAGCCAAAGCTCCGAAAGAGGAGTTATGGCTGAAAACTGGTAGAGGATGAGATCAGGCATCATTAATGTCCAGAATAAAGTTTTATTGGTTTATGACTGTCAGCAGGACTGACCTTGATTAAGTGATAATGTATCCCTGCTATGGATTTGGGGTGAATGTGTGCTTACTTTTGAAACTCTCTAAAGAAACATGTTTGGAAGCTAATCACATAATCCTCACAGAATAAATGTTGTCCATCTGGGACCAGCAAAGGAACACTTAACTATACCAAGTGCCAACACAAGACATCACATTGCAATAATAAAACAGATTCAGATGTGTTTTTCAAGCAAACCAACAAGGAAGAAACAACACATTGAGTTTATTATTGAGGTGAAATGAAGCCTACAGATAAAGCTGCCTCACCCATCCAAAACATTCACCATCCAGCCAGGGCTCTTGTAAATAGCCTGTCTCCACACCCATCCCCCCTCCCTAACAAGGAGCAATCACTTAGGCTTGAAATACCTCAGTGACTACATTGACAGTCCCCGCCAGGCCTCCACTACTGGTCAGACTACCCACTATTCCTATTATAACTTCCTCCAAACATTACACAGCTGAGTGCATAGTGAGCCAAAATTGTGTTCTGTTAGCTCTGATGCGTGATGGACAGAGTCCTGTCCATTTTACAACTCTCGGACACACAGATTGAGACAATCATCTCACAATGATTCCATATGAATACCACAAATCAAAAGCTAGTTGCATGTTCGCAACGCGGAGTGTCTGGATACAGCCCTTAGACGTGGTATATTGCTATTACAAACTGGTTACCAATGTAATTAGAGCAGTAAAAATACATGTTTTGTCATAGCATTAATGGCAGAAACGACCCAGTTTATAATTGCTGTTCTTTTGTGTGGCCTTTTCCACATGTAAGATTGCAGCTTATTACTGTCTGAGGAAACCTGTGTCTTTTAAGAGCTATAATTTGCTGCTGCTCAACATAGGAAGTCATCATTCTTGTCAGCACCCCATTGTTGGGTATTATCAAGGTGTGAAGGCTTTGAAAACAACAATGTGCCTGACAATTACTCCCTGCCTAAGAGATGCTAAAAATAAGTAAGACATTCATAACCAGTAGAGCAGACTTTACCCCAGTTTGAGGTCCATTGTGATTGGCAGACGGAATTTCTCTATTGTCTGTCTAGTTTTGATGCTTTCACAGTAAGGACTCGGGAGTGCACTAGCCACAGCATTGATTAAAGACTTCTGTGAGGTGAAGAGGACAGACTTGTGAGAGGGGGATAGAGGGAGGTGACAGAGTCTCGTCAAAAGAGCTGTTACAGAGTGAAGCAACAAGTCACAGCAACCATTTACAAAAGCAGCGGAATCCAAGTTCAGAGAATATATTGCAACTCAATATTTTGATCATAATATTGTGAGCTTCTGGAAGAAGTATAATTTAGGAAACTAAGAGATACTGTAATCTTTCTCAGCCCTGGCTACTCATTTGGAGAACTGGGAACATATGCCTCTACCCAGGTTGATTCGTTGAAGCACTATATAGTGTGTGTGTGTGTGTGTGTGTGTGTGTGTGTGTGTGTGTGTTCTTGTGTGTGCGGGAAGCACGCTGCTCCCAGCTGGGTATTGCCCTGCAACTGACCCTGCTGTCTCTGCACTAATTAGACATCGGCAGGGCAGGCGACTGCCTCCTGGACTCCCAAAGCCCTCTCACTGTTAGCCCCTATCCCAACAGCTGGTGTGAAGCGAAGGGTTCATGCCCATCCTTGAACACAGGTTTTTGTGGTGTGGGGATGTGGATGAGGCCCACCCCACCGGCAGTTCATCATCATTGCACCCTGACACATCAGCCCTCGGTAATGGCGAAGTCGTACTGTCCTTGAGGAATCACTGGTTTATCAGTGATATTTAGTCACCTGATGTGAGGGAATTTAGAATTATTTTTACCTCAACACATAGGCATTCTAAGCTGATAGCTCTAGATTTAACAGGCTGTGTATCCTAAAGCCCAGTGTGTTGGCACTGGCAGACAACCATTTTGAAGTCTTGGAACTGATAAAAACTGCATGCCATGCAGATTGTGACCCCCCCCCTCTCTCTCTCAAATGAATTAATGCCCCAAAGCATAAAGTCTCCATCGCTTAGTGCTCCCATTATGTAATTCACAGACAGCTGATCAGATTGTCCTAGATGTAGTGTTGCAGTAAAACAAGGCAGATAGCAGCAAAACCTTAGGCAACCTTAGGCAAGCTATGCATGTTTGAGAGGTTGAGCACTAAATAAATGAGTGCTTATAGCCCCTGGCTGTCTCTGTACTCTTCTCCATCAGGACAAGGATGTCACTGTGACCTGTACTTGTGTTTAAGTTCTATTATTAGAATTAAGATTGTTATAGTCACACAACATTGATATCATAGTGTAAGGGTGGATGAAAGACATGCAAGTTCTTGCACGCACGTGCACATGCCCCCAGACACACACAAACCCACAAACCCACAAACCCACACACACACACACACACACACACACACACACAGGATTACTTTCCAGAGGACTTTCTGCTCAAATATTAACCTCGGTCACAGGCGACCAGCCAAGCCCTACATTTGCCCACTCAGGACTTCACAAATGCACTGTTTTCAGACTCCCTGACCAGAAATGACTGGGCTCATCTGCCCAACGGGCTGTGTAATCTCTTTGAGAATGTGTGTTTGAGAGATGAGGAGGGCTCGCCCCCTAATTTCATTACCTTTCCCTGACCCCAAAGACTGACAGATCTAATTGCCCAATCGTTGCCCCCCACCTCCGTCCTACCCCAAGTTCTTTGCTCTAATGACTGAACTTCATTTAGCCTCTCCAGGCTGATGATGAGACACTTAATTCACACTGCAACCCCACCCCCTTTATCTCGCTCTAAAACTATTTGTTGCACCTGAAAATGGCCTCTCTGTTCTCTGAAGTAAATGAACATTTCAACCAAATGATCTCTTCTCATCCTTTTGGACCAAATGCTGCAAACATGAAATGCCTGTGCACTTGTTGAGAGCATGTGTTGTTGGTATAGTTGTTTGGTTTTGTCTACCCATTGTTAGGTTCTGAACAAAGAGATTCAAAACTCAAATCGACGACTAGAAAAAGCTTAAACAACGTTTATTCAACCCACTGTCTGCAGACACAACATACAAGTCACACAAGCACATATTTATACCTTCCGACTAGGAGTCACCTTTTTGTATGTCTAAGATAAACATCCTTCTCTGTTAGTCTGTTCCTCTTACTGGTATTGTCATGGCCATGCCTAAGTTTAGAACCTTCATAGGCGTGGAACAATGTGTGTGTGAGGTCTCTCTTCAACCGTTGACCTTACCTCGAGTTGAGTTCCATATCCCTCCTTGTCCTAGTTCCACAGCAACTGGCCTGCCTTATCAGGAAATGAGCCTAGACTGTTGCTCTTTGCCTCCGTCCTTTGAAATATTAATACCCATGTTTAATAACATGTTTAATAACGAATAATAATTCATTCATTTTTTGCACTTCCCCTTGTCTCACTTAGTAACTTTCCATATACAAAGTTCCTGTTCACCTTTCATTGAGCCCCAACATATACATTTCTTATACATGTAAAGTTATCAATAAGTTCCTAGTATGGTAACATGAATATGTATAGGATCCCAAGTGGCGCAGTGGTCTAAGATCTCAGTGCTAGATATGTCACTACAGACAACCTGGTTCAAATCCACACTGTATCACAACCGGCCATGATTGAGAGTCCCATAGGGCTGCGCACAATTGGTCCAGCGTCGTCCGAGTTTGGCCGGTGTAGGCCGTCATTGTAAATAAGAATTTGTTCTTTACTGACTTGCCTAGTTAAATAAAGGTACACAAAATATATATATTTCAAGCCAGAATTCAACACCATTAAACTTATTATAGTCATGTTCTTCTCAGTATTTGGACAACAATAAATGCACAGATCGCTGATTGTTGGCTGATTGTTGAAAAGCAAAATATCACTCTTCACTATTCAGAGCATTACATAGTGTATTATTCAACTTTGTCAGTCATTTTATAACCCTATTTTGTAACCCTTGGCTAACGTTTACCTTCAACATGTTTTCTTTCTTAGGTGATCTTGTGGGGCCGCACAGAGAAGTGTCTGAAAGAGACATGCAAAGAGATCTCCCAATCAGGAACAGAGTGCCACTACTTCCTGTGCGACGTGGCCAATCGGGACGAGGTGTACAAGCAGGCCAAGGTGGTCAGGGAGAAGGTATGCTATTTAGATTCATCGTAAATCCAATGAGCATTTTTTATCCACACAAATAAAAAATATTGTTTTGAGCAAGTGAAATGCTCATGGGTCAAGGTTTTTATCACTGCTGTTACTCCCCTCCACAGAACTAGCAGGGGTTCATAGCTCCTTAATTCCTCTCCCCCATCTGACATATAGATTACACCTTAATTGCAATGTCTGGATAAGAAACGACTGTCTGTCAGCTCTACCACATAACTTCACATGATGCCCTCTTGCTCAGTTCTGCACCGGGGCCTCCCACTCCTCTTTCTATTCTCGTTAAAACCAGTTTGCGCTGTTCTGTGAAGGGAGTAGTACACAGCGTTGTATGAGATCTTCAGTTTCTTGGCAATTTCTCACATGGAATAACCTTCATTTCTCAGAACAAGAATAGACTGATGAGTTTCAGAAGAAAGTTATTTATTTCTGGGCATTTTGAGCCTGTAATCAAACCTACAAATGCTGATGCTCCAGATACTCAACTAGTCTAAAGAAGGCCAGTTTTATTGCTTCTTTAAGTTTTTGGCTGTGCTAATATAATTGCAAAAGGGTTTTCTAATGATCAATTAGCCTTTTAAAATGATAAACTTGATTAGCTAACACAACATGCCATAGGAACACAGGAGTGATGGTTGCTGATAATGGGCCTCTGTACGCCTATGTAGATATTCCATAAAAAATCAGCTGTTTCCAGCTACAATAGTCATTTACAACATTAACAATGTCTACACTGTATTTCTGATCAATTTGATGTTATTTTAATGGACAAAAAATTAGCTTTTCTTTAAAAAACAAAGACATTTCTAAGTGACCCCAAACGTTTGAAAGGTAGTGTAGGTAGAACATGGATTACCTCTTAAGAGGAGACAAAAAATGCAGTCTTCGTTATGACATTTGTTATGTTATTATTTTCCCAGGTGGGCGATGTTACGATCCTGGTGAATAACGCTGCAGTGGTCCATGGGAAAAGTCTGATGGACTGCGACGATGACGCTCTTTTGAAATCTCAACATATCAACACAATGGGGCAGTTCTGGGTAAGTGTTGTTGAGGTTTAGGAAGGTATTTCCAAATGATAGGCTTACTGCTTCAGCCTCTAGGTAGGCCTCTGAAACCTATGGCACTCTGTTTGAATATAGATCAAACTGTCAGGTTGTGTGCAGACAGAAATGCCATCATCAGCTAAAAATACATGTAAACTCAATCTGTGGCTCCACTTGGTCCTACTTTCTCTGCATGTCTCTATTTCATTTGTTTAACGGCACATTTTCTCCCATGTCCGCCCTCCCTACCTTCTTCTCCCCAATCCAGACTACAAAGGCCTTCCTGCCACGGATGCTGGAGCTCCAGCATGGCCACGTGGTCTGTATAAACTCCATCCTGTCCCAATCACCCATCCCTGGGGCCATAGATTACTGCACCTCCAAGGCCTCCTCCCTGGCCTTCATGGAGAGCCTTACCCTGGGCCTGCTGGACTGTCCCGGGGTTGGCTGCACCACCGTGCTCCCCTTCCACACCAACACTGAGATGTTCCAGGGTATGAGAGTCAGGTGAGCAACATGGTTCTTCACATCCTAGTTTAGATTAAACCATGTATTGTAGTTACTGTATACCTAATCTCGCTGGGTATTCTGGTCCTGTAGGTTTCCAGCGCTCTTCCCTCCCCTCAAGCCAGAGACAGTTGCCGAAAGGACTGTGGACGCAGTCAGGACTAACACAGCCTACGTTTACATGCCCTGGACCATGCATGCTCTCGTTGTTCTCAAAAGGTAATGCCTCATGTAATTTTCGCCAATTTAAAGTACATTCGTGTTTTTTACTCCTATGTAACCACCTGTCTGTGTATTTTCTCCACACCTTAGCTTTATGCCACAGGCTGCACTTGAAGAGATCCACAAGTTTTCTGGAACCTATACCTGCATGAATACATTCAAGGGGAGGACATAAACACAAATGATCCTGAATGTCAGTACATATCAGCGGAACATCATTAACTCCAGAGGATGTTGAAGGGAAGTATACATGGGCTACAGGACATTGGGAAACAATGGAAGCCTTTTGAAAGTATGCAGCTAAGTGTTCTGGGTACTTCAGCATGTATTGTTGCTCCGGCAGGTAGATTTCACTTACAGGCTTCTGGAACTTATCCTGGTCACGTTCTTGGTCTCCTGTGTGTAGTTGGACGGACTTAATACCATTCACACATTGAACATAAACCATGCAAAACTAGCCTGGATCAACAGACTTTTTTCCACAAGTCCGTTTTTTTATTATCTGTTTATCCTACCAATCATGTGTCTTTGAATGGAATCACATTAATAAAATAATGTTTCAGAGAACCGAGGTGTCTCTTTGTGCATGTAGACTGGAAAATGTTTAGTGAGTGGTCAACACAGCAGAGTTAACCAGATGATTCTCACATGGTAAAGTGTGATAACACGGTTATGCAAACCATGAGATCTCTGACCATGCCAGGATGTGTTGTCAAAACAGCAAATGAGCAGCATTCTTTGGAAGGCAAAACAGATCCATACACTATGAAGTAGGTTAAGCCCGGGATTAAATCCAAAACAATGCTAAATTGCATTTGACATTTAAAGGTAATTTCCAATTGATCCGACATCTGTAGCGTTGACCTTAAATGTGCTAAGATGGTCTTTAAAATCAGCATTGTCGACTAGAGGGCTCGGATTGAATCCCGGCCACAAGTTGTTACATGCTGGAAAAAGGTTAACCATAAAACATTTAAAAAACATGGTTTAAAAAGGCCTTGTGAGATGTATTCCTGATATCATCAAAGAGAACCTTTTTAAATGACAGTATGTGTGGTGTCAGGGGGAATACCTGATTTAGAAGAACAAGCTTTCATCTTCCAGAGTGGAGGTATTTCATGATTAATAAGTGGCCTTGGTATTCTTTATGACATTTACATACTGTATTATTTCAGGGAAATAATGTACACTTATCTTAGCCCTCCTTGCTGTGAGAGAGAGAGACATTCCATCCTTTCTCTATTTAAAGTGATGCTCCCGAACTTCAGCCAGTTGTTTTGAAAGTGGTGCTCCCGAGACAACACGGGTCCCCTTTTTTTGGGTACAACGTCATCCAATCGTGTACTTACTATGTCGTCCATTTCGTATGATATGTTACATCCTGATTTTTTTTTGATTTATTTTGTAACTCGTTTGATATGTTACGAATCCAATTCATACAATATGTTACAAACTTGTTGTGCTTAAGATCCTGGACTGCATCTTTAATAAAGTGATCTATAGTATAGTGCACAGATAGACACCCAGAGCTGTGTTGGCTGCCAGACAAGGCTCATAAACATTCATTTGAATCACAGCTAACCATAAATTACGAAAGGGCCACTCGTTATGATTGGTAGGTGACTCGCACCGCACTGGACAGAGGGAGAGAGGATGTGCTCTGCTGGGAGAGAACCTGAGCCGCTGTTACGGGCGTGTTTTTCATTCCCTGGGTGGGCTATAGCTGTTGTGAGAGAAGACGGAGAAGACAGAGGCATGTTGAGACTGAACTAGGTCAATGATGGGGGCCATGTGCTGCAAGTATGGTGGAAGAGGATGGCTGAAAGCAAGCGTAGCCAAATAGTGAATAAATCAGAGGGAGGCATAGGGAGAGAACTACAGTACATGTCACACTGTCTTATTGACCTCACCCAGAACAGTGGTACACAGTGGTACAACATTCTAGCACGAATGAAGAAACCAAAGAAATAGGATGTAGAGATATGTAAAGTCGCAAAAATGTTTTGAGCTGAGGAAGAATTCAGCACATCTATTGTCTTAGATTCATCTCATTAAAGCTTATGTTTTAATCGAAGACAGGCATGGTCCGCTGTCCTCTAAATTCTCTCACAGCCTTCTCACCCATCAGCAATCAGGAACTATTGTTGCATTGCTCTTAAATTAACTGTAATAATCTGCCACCTTTGTGCTTCAGTTTAATGCTGCAATCCTGAGTGTACTTTCCTAAATGCTTCCAAAGAATTTGGAATCCCAACAGAAGGGCTCGGAGTTCCCCTCCAGTGATCTATCTGGAGTCCATTTAGCTAGTAGTGCAGTGGTGCCGAATGCATGTACAATTCTGGGGAGTGCAGGATTTTGTCGTCTCTCACTTCTCCTAATCCCATGGATCCCTGACTCTGACTTTCTTGGCTGTTGGTTCCTCACAGCCTGAGATTGGGGCATTGCAGCATTAGCAAAGCCCTAGGCAAACAAACTCTTGATAGGTGCTAGGGAGACAGTGAAGAATGGAATGATCCTGCAATAAATATTCGGACAATGCAGTCATTGTATTCTAATGAAAGAAACAAATGTCTCAAATATGTCCCAAAATGGGAGGACCAAGAGTGCATTCATTTTATTATTCACTGCACTGCCTTATCTTATTTCTCTGTTCATTTTCTGTTACCATTCTTGCCAGTCTGATGCTATGTTCATCCATCAAGAGGCAAGTTGGTTGTGTGATAAAAGGGTCAGTACTAAACCCCAGTAAGGGGCCAGCCTCCACGGCTCGGTTGGCCTGTCAAACAGCAAGAAATATTGTGCAGCAGGGGTTAGAGGTCAAAGGACCCGTGAGCTCAGAGGGTGTCAAAGGCAAGTAAATGCCTTTGGTTATAGCAGTGTTAAAACACACACTGTGGCTGCAGTGTTTGTGTACACTGAAGGTGACCTGGCCAGTCACTCTGAGAGTAATCAAGCAACTCTACAGCTTCATGACTGTCAAATGTGATTGCTTTCCATTGATTTACTGCTACTGCTAAACATTGATAGTTATTTAAAAATGATGAATGTTAATTAAAAAATTCAAGATATCTAATTATGTTCTATATAGTACTAGCTGACTGAAATGGGACCAATTCAATATTAAAAGCTTTGAAATGAGACCTACTGACTAGTGTAATGTATTATTGGATGCTGGCCACGCAAAGCCCTACAGGTCTCCTAACAATCTGTGCAGAACACCATATCTTCATACGATCTTTCTCTTGTTTTTCATTACGGTTCATTTCTGGAACAGCGTATCACGTCGACACATCTGATCAGGAACAACAACAGTGCCACGGAGATCACAGAGAGCGCCCATGCACGGCTAACAAGGAATTGCATAACGGAGTCTCGTGAAATAAACACGTTGCTTCGAAGCATCTCTCTGCTCTGTTGAAGCAGACTGATACTGGCATAAAAGGCCTGGATTCGGTCCATCAATGTTTGCCATTTCTTTCTGTTGTTCTACCCTAATTTTGGATGAAATGTGTTAATCTTTTCTGATCTTAGCTAAAGGCATGATCTTCTAAAGGTCCAATATGATTGGATTCAACCTAGGTGGGGACTAGTGTGCATGTGACTTTGAATGTTATGCTTTTGAACGTTGACAGTTAACTAGAGAAAGTGGGAGGTAAGCGCTCGGGGGAGAAACAAAGCAAAGCTGTCTTTTCAGAAAAAGGAGAAGGCAAACAGTCAGAGGTTGTGTGTGGGTGTGTGCGGGTGAATCACAGTCCACACCGTGTGGATGGGCTGGGGATATTTATAAAGCCCACCAGGCATCACGTCAGGAGGTAAGGCTGAAAAATGTTGTTCCCAGATGGACTGTCTAAGGCAGATAATTTATTACTGAACTGCTTCCTCATAGGTTACGCAATGCTGCCACAGCACCAGTGAACTCTGCTGTCAGATCAGCATACCCTCTCCCTGCTGCCATGCCAGCAGCCTGCCTTGATCAAGGTGAATCACAAGTATGTCAAGGGGAAGAGTCCTCATCTCAGTGCCTCGGGCATAGAAGGAGAGAAGAGCTTAGAAAGCTTATGCACTCTCTCCAAAACACGCCATCCAAGTCACAACTGAGTGAGACACCAGATGTGAACGTTTACGTGGACTTTTTTAGCCATTTATTACTATTAACAGGAGCGTCTGCTGGAATAAAGAGGATGGTGTAGTCAAACTGGCTTGTAATGGAAAACCTCTCAATCCATGGAAAAGCAATATTCCATAAACAATGACTCTCTAGTCCATGGCCTGAGCTCTAGTCATGTGATCAGGGTTTAGCGGCCGCCATTGTGAACTACACCTGAACCAAGCTAAATGGAAACAGCCCAAATATACAGAGTGCGTCATGATGAAAGCATTTCCCCAGAGAGAGGAGAGGATGTGGGTTATCAAAGCAGTGCATGAGAGAAGAATAGCTCTGTCTCAGAGGAGTGAGTCAGCATGCTTTCTGAGCAAAACCACCTTCCTTCCTTCCTTCCACCATTTGGACAGTCCACGTTGGTGCACATTGCAGCAGCTACTGCTGCAAAGTGGTTAGGCTAGCATTCCCATATCCCATTTAAAGACAGAGAGGATAGGGCAGGAGAATGAGAAGTGTCCTCGATAGCTGAGCATGTATCAGGCAAAAAACAGGACAATGGATTCCAAAAGTTTTACAAAACCCTTGCACTAACACATGTACTAACAAATGTACTAACACATGTACTAACACATGTACTAAAAAATGTGCTAACACATGCACTAACACATGTACTAACAAATGTACTAACACATGCACTAACACATGTACTAACACATGTACTAACACATGCACTAACACATGTACTAACACATGTACTAACACATGTACTAACAAATGTGCTAACACATGCACTAACACATGTACTAACAAATGTACTAACACATGCACTAACACATGTACTAACAAATGTACTAACACATGCACTAACACATGCACTACACTAACACATGTACTAACAAATGTACTAACACATGTACTAACACATGTACTAACACATGCACTAACACATGCACTAACACATGTACTAACACATGTACTAACACATGCACTAAAACATGTACTAACACATGCACTAACACATGCACTAACACATGTACTAACACATGCACTAACACATGTACTAACACATGCACTAACACATGTACTAACACATGCACTAACACATGTACTAACACATGCACTAACACATGCACTAACACATGTACTAACACATGTACTAACACATGCACTAACACATGTACTAACACATGCACTAACACATGCACTAACACATGCACTAACACATGCACTAACACATGTACTAACACATGCACTAACACATGTACTAACACATGCACTAACACATGTACTAACACATGCACTAACACATGCACTAACACATGCACTAACACATGTACTAACAAATGTACTAACACATGCACTAACACATGCACTAACACATGTACTAACACATGCACTAACACATGCACTAACACATGTACTAACACATGCACTAACACATGCACTAACACATGCACTAACACATGTAGTAACACATGTACTAACACATGTACTAACAAATGCACTAATAAATGCACGCAAACGTATACGCTCCTGCATTGAAGAACACCCACACAAAGTCTGAGAGCTTACAATCTGTGGGTGGTAAAAAACAGAGCAGCCATGTGCATCCTCCTACACATGATGGTCCACTGACAATGGAGTGGGACAATCACTTGTTAAAGTGTGTGTGAACACGTACACACACACACACACACACACAGACACACACACACACACACACACACACACACACACACAGTCTTGCGCCTCACACAGAAGCTGAAAAGATAAATTGTCTGCTCAACACCTCAGAGTTGAAAGGTCGGCTGTGGAGGCCATAATTAGCCTACAAAGGGACAAATGAGTCTTCTTCCAACCAGCTTTTGGCATGTCTGAGTTGGGCCCTGAAAGACCTTATCATGTTATCCTGAACATTCTGAATAAAGGTTAGTCTGCACCACTAATGAGAAGCCCTTCTAATTGGAGGGAGCCTCCCACAGCTTGGCCAATGGGATTTGGTTTTTAGAGCACATATTATTTCACATTAGAGATTAGTTTTGTTCAAGCCATAAAATTTAGTGACAACATTCTCTGAGAACAGATAATTCTACAGAGTTAAGGAATAAGGCCCAAACGAATGATACACATCACAATAATATACACTTTTAGAAAAAAAAAGGTGCTATCTTTAATCTAAAAGGGTTCTTCGGCTGTCCCCATAGGGGAACCATTGGAAGAACCTTTTTGGTTCCAGGTAGAACCCTTTTCGGTTCTACATGGAACCAAAAGGTTTCTACCTGGAACCAAAAAGGGTTCTCCTATGGGAACAGCCGAAGAACCCTTTTGGAAGCCTTTTTTTTCTGAGAGTGTGGGTGCAAACAATTTGAGGAAAACGTTTTAGCGGAGAGCTGATCTGGATTTGATATTCACTCAAATACAAACAAATTATCCTCAACTCTTTATGACACAGTAATCAACCAGTTGTACTGAATGGCAAATTAAGAATTACCGCCCATGTGGACATGTCCCAATCTAACTTACCAGTGGGATGAGTTTGTGTCTTCATAGCTTCATAACTACCCTGACTGCCACTTCTTTACTGAGCCTGAGCTGGGCTGGGATGAGCCAGACTGGACTGGGATTGAACTTAGTCGTGGAATTCCAACATCTGGCTTGTATCTGCAGCTTACGGTCATTTGGATGCAGTTGATAGTTTCCAGTAGATCCACAAAGGCTGAATTGTTCTGGGTTTTGGGCCCTGTCTGCCTCAGGCTCTGAGGGTGCGGTGTTCTGGCGCCTGACAGCCACAGCTGGGCCTGCCTGTCAAATACTCTTGTGACAGAGGAGAGGAACGACTTATCCCTTGCCTGAGAATGAGGAGAGTATGTGCAGGTCACCATATGATGGATAGGCCTTTGAGACAGGGAATATCCAAGATATTTCACACTAACAGTACAGTTATTGTAGAATGGCTTGCCAATGGTTTGGGCCTGAAATCATGCTTTTTCCAACAATGGAAACATATTTTGCTGATTGTGTATATTGAGCACAGCCAAATGAAATCACTCTGCAGCACAACTATTAAAGGGACTCATAATGTTGAAAACTTCCTGTTCTCAACTTGGCTACACTCTAGCCCCTCCTCCCTAAGCACAGTCCCACACTACACTGCCAGTTTGACAATTGGGTTCAACACCAGGTCAAGCTCTGGGTTTGACAATGGGCCAACGAGTCTTCAATGGGAGTAAAGCAGACAGTTTTCCACAAAGAGCTCACTCACACAGAGGGGATTCTGGCTTAGTGGCCTTTCCTATTTAAACCATACTGGCTGGAATAAGTGTCATCTCTCTCACAGTTCAAACCATGCGGCTGTTTTTTTCAGTTACAGTATTATAGTGTCAAAGAAGTTCCTTTTTCCTGGAGCAAACAGTTCTGTCTACTTCCTTTGCAGAGTTCAAGAGATCATGCTGTCCTTTTCTGATTCATCATGTATCAGCCCTCAGTGACAATCTGTGTGATTCATTGAGATGTTAGCAACATGTTATCTGTATAATTTGTGGGGACTATGTGGTGCAACTTTTTATGTGTATGAATATGTACACATGCATATGTGTATTTCGGTCTTATCCAGATGGATTATAAGGTTTCTATGTTTGTAACTGTGTTTTTCTGTCTGTGTTGAGCTCATGTTTGTGTGTGCGTGTACAGTATTGTTGTGTTCCTCTGTATGTGCTGGTGTGCAATGCGGGCTGGGCTGGCTAGCTGGGGAGCGCTGACTGAGGGACATGGATCCTGCACATTGAGTGTGTGAACTCTGGCTGAACCCCTGGGTGTACTGTTACAGGCACGCTCTGACAAACTCGCCCCGATGACCCGGCTCGCGACTGCACAGTTCACAGGGAGGTCCTCTCCTCACGCACAGACCCTTTTCTCCCCCCTCTCCCTCCCACTCCCCACCCCCATTCAGCTCCCTCAACACCCCCGTTCACCTCTCTACCCTCGCTCTCCCCTAAACCTCTCTCAATCTTTCCTCTCGCTTTCTTTTCCTTCTTTCTCTCTTCACCATGCCGTAGTCAACAAGACAGGAACCGTCTCTCTGTTGGCACCTCAGGAAGACGGCTCCTACAGACATGCAAATGCGGAACAAATTGCTTTACATACCAGCCACCTTGTGTTATAACTCAATCACACAGTTCAGACTCATAAAACAAGTTTCAGCAAGTTGATGTTATTGACACAGACAAAATGACTTTAAGTTTGTATTATGTATTTTGATATTGAGAAAGGTTCATTGCTGTTATGATACATACTAAGGTCAGAATGACTGTAATATACAGTAGAAATGCCTAAACTAGAACCAGATGAATGTGGAACTTCCTGCTGCCTGGAAGTCTATATGGCTAAGTAGACACAGCTCACTGGCACCGCCTATATGGGCTCACCCATTGTATCAAGAGGCATTTCATAAGAGAATTCAATGTTCACTATTGTTACAGAAAGCCCTACACGTTCAGCATGTGTAGGCCGTGTCACACTGTTGAATACAGTATTGTATATTTTGTTCTCTATGAATCAAGCAAACTTGTCAAAATCTACTTTAAAACCAACGGATGTTTGAAAGAGACAGAACATTTGATGACATTCCGATATGCTTAAATGTATTCTACAATGCAATGTAATCACATATTTAACCTGACACAATTGACCCAGATAATAGGATAGAGATATGCTCTGTTTCCCCAGTTTGGAGCTCTAATGCTTGCATTAGCCATGACTGAGACAGCAAAATATACAGTATGTTCATTCTGTAGAGAAAGAGCAGGTCTGAACACACAGGTCAGAGTCCCCATGCATGTTGATTGCTCTAGATAAGATGACATTGTTTTTCTCTTGGTCAATGAGTCATAGGTAATTTCAACATCACAGCCCTTGGTGGTTTTGGTCCTATAGGCTGGGAAATATGATGATACAGTCATTGTAGTCTATTTAAAGTTGTTTATGTTGTTTTACATAGTTTTGCTTCATAAGATAGACTATGGTAAGGGTACCAAATGGCTTTACTGCTGAGAAGAAGTTCAGACAACTTGAAGCATTTTATTATGCAGTATTATATTGTTGTATCCACACATCTTATGCGTTCATAGGGCATTTTTTAAATGTGCAATAATGGTGAAATAGACTATAATTGGCAGGAAAAAAGAGCAGGTTGGAAACCTGTCAACTCTCTACCTATAGTAAGCCCAGAATCCATTGTGTGTGTCCTGATGGTCATGTGAGGTGATTGGTGATTAACAAACATTTCATAAATCTCTAACAATCTCTATCAATATGTGTCCTGTGTCCTGTCATATAGCTTAACCCACCAATCCCTGATCAGCCCATCACTCTATTCATTAACTCCCTGCCAACCTTTCCCCACCCCCCTGGTAGAGCCTTTACTCTTGACATAATGGGAGGGACCACTTATCCACTCAAAGGACCCATGCTGGGCTGTCTGTGCAAACTGCCTGATTAGTTGGCTACCTCTGGGCCCTGACTCATTGTTGGTTTTGTGAGTGATGAATGATAGATTGTCTCTCATTTGTCTAAATCTAAAACCTCTGGAGTCTCTGTGTCCATCTGTAACAGTCATGTCTCCACCTGGACCATTCCATTCCAATAGTACACTCTTAGAAAAAAGGGTTCCAACCCTTTGAAGAACCCTTTTAGTTTCAGGTAGAACCCTTTTTGGTTCCAGGTAGAACCCTTTTGGGCTTCATGTAGAACCCTATGTGGGAAGGGCTCTATATGGAATTCAAAATGGTTCTACCTGGAACCAAAAAGGGTTCTTCAAAGGGTTCTCCTATGAGGACAGCTCCCCTCAGCAGCATCCTGTGCCCTTTGCTTTCAGGAACAATAGAGGATTTTATTTAACCTTTATTTAACTAGGCATGTCAGTTAAGATCAAATTCTTATTTACAGCCTACCTACAGGGTCAGCCCCTGGAGCAAATTAGGTTTAAGTGCCTTGCTCCAGGTAGAACCCTTTTGGGCTTCATGTAGAACCCTCTGTGGGAAAGGCTCTACATGGAACTCAAAAGGGTTCTACCTGGAACCAACCAAAAAGGGTTCTTCAAAGGGTTCTCCTATAAGGACAGCTCCCCTCAAATGCCCCATGTCAATACAATATGTCAATACAATATGTCTCCTGTATAAGGAGATAGAGCTAGTTTCAGCTTTTCTATTGCAAATAACTGGAACCTTTACTGAGGGGGAAACAGGAATGGGAGCTTTGGAAACAGACCCTTATGCGTCAAGCAGATATTTATTGGTCGTGGTGGCTCCACACCCTCTTGACCCCCAGCGTGACCTTCCCTTACCCAGGGTGAGCCCACATCCCCCACACAGCCCAGAGGACTCCTGCTGGAAATGGGTTTGTGTTACAGGGCCCCTGGGAGACTGCCTGCCGGGGCTGGAGGCTGTCAAGAGCAGGCCCCCTCAGCCTCGGACAGCTCCTCCACTCTCACAGAGTCCGCAAGGGAAACATGTGAACTTGGGATGACCCCGCCAAACAAAGTCCCTGTTGGGTTCATCCACAGGCCACAGCTCCAGTTCCCCTCACCCCTATGTTTTCCTGCTCTTCTCTTTTTTTGGCTTGTTTTTCCAACTAGGCCAATACATTTTCTAGAGCAGAATCCAACCCCTTCCTACACCACCACCACCCCCACTCCATGTCACCTAGTTAGCTCTCTTTACTCCTCTCTCAGGAAGAAGAGAGCCCTTTCAAGTTTATAGCCCCTCCAATCCACTTCCTTACCCCCTACATCCTGATGGTGAGGGGATTGTGAGGGCATGTGGTGCAGTGGAGCTGCTGAGGGGAGGACAGCTCATAATAACGTCTGGAACGGAGCTAATGGAATGGCATCACATCAAACCATGTGTTTGATGTGTTTGATACCATTCCGCTGATTCCGCTCCAGCCATTACCACGAGCCCGTCCTCCCCAATTAAGGTGCCACCAACCTCCTGTGATGAGGGTTTCCAAGTGGCGCAGTGGTATAAGACACTGCATCTCAATGCTAGATGTGTCACTACAGACAACCTGGTTCGATTCCAGACTGTATCACAACCGGCAGTGATTGGGAGTCCCATAGAGCGGCGCACAATTGGCCCAGTGTCATCTATGTTTGACCGGTGTAGGGCGTCATTGAAAAATAAGAATTTGTTCTTAACTGACTTGCCTAGTTAAATAAAAACACAAAGTGTGTGTCTGTGCATGCCTGCATTTGTACATGTGAGAAAGGGGAGAGAAGAGAGAGAGAGAGAGAGAGAGAGAGAGAGAGAGAGAGAGAGAGAGCTGGATGTGAGGGTTTAAGAATGAAGTGTTAGTCCATTCCAGCTGTCTACCATAGATCTCAAATAAGTGATGCAGCATGGAGGAGTTTTAGTCTTGCTAACAAATGTGATGGAAGATTTATGGATTCATCAAATCAGTAAAACATAGTGTTGTTATGTTATAAAGGGACTGGAATGGTAATACACTCAATTTATACACATGCTACAAGTAGATTCCACACCCCCGCTTTCTCACTCTATCTGCATATTTTGAAAAGATTAGGGGGTATTGTAAACGTTTATAAATGCTGTCTTTGTTTCATTAGTAGTATCTAAGGATTGCACCAGTTTCCCTTATCCTCACTCAGGGCTTATGGGTGTAACCGGAAGAAATCTGGAGGAATGACTGGAGGATTCAAACTGCAGTGAGCGTTCCAATACCCATTGTAGACATGCGCATAAAGTAGCAAACTTTTCCATTTAGGCCAAGAAGCCATAAGCCCAGAGACTGAGAGGCTGGCGGGATACGAGCCAGCAGCAGCAGTGGGTAGAGTGGAGCAGTGAGACAGGGATGGGCTGACCTTTTCACATGAGTTAAATTTAATAGAGTCCATGGTGCTAGGCACCCTCACCTTAGTCGTCCTCATTTATAACGTTAGTGGGGAAGCTAGATTGATTTATACATCTGAAAATTCCTTCCTGAAAATTGGATTTCTATAGTAAAGAATTTTAACAAGGGAAACCAATTTCTTGGTTGTGAGTTTTCTTTTTCCCTTCAAAAAGCAGGGAGCACTTGGTGTGCTAGAAGGAAATAAGTGAATTTCTCACAATATTAAACAGATGGCTGTATTGGATTGGAAACACATATGTATTGTATTGGAAACACATATGAAATCAAGGTAATTTTCTTCGATGACTATCTCTACCTATTGTTCAAATCTACTTTATCAAGGAATTCTAGAAAATGTACATAAAAAAAACACAGTTTCCAACATATTGTATTTTTTTTACTAATCTAGCTTGAACTAGAACTAAAATCTTGCGTAATTTTGTTAGACGCTCAATACCATTTATGTTTACATAGTCCAGGAGAAATTATTTTTTGACTAAACAATTTACAATGGATAAAAAATCTGATTCACGACTCACACAAGAGTGGGAAATTTAGTTTTATGCTCCCTCTTGTGGTACAATGGCAGAGGCACAACTGTTTGAGTTCATAGTCAACCTGGCTTGCATTACAAGTGTCAGCGACATGACAAGACATGTCATTAACAGGACTGCACAAAATGGCTGCTTCATAACAGTAAACAATAATAATAATATTTTCAACCTAGCTTCCTTTTCCCCTGAAACCGAATGTGGGTACACTGCTCAGGCATTCCTTTTACGCCTTCTAAGTTATTATTATATTTTTTATTTTATATAACTAGGCAAGTCAGTTAAGAACTTCTTATTTACAATAACAGCCTACCTACAAGCGACCTTTCGGTTGCTGGCCCAACGCTCTAACCACTAGATGCATGGATTTTCAGGTGAGCTAGTCTATTTTACTTTTACATACACATTCTATTGGAAATTGTGTGTATTCTTTTGGGACTGAATCCAAACCTGGACCTGTAATTGTTATATGATCGTTCTGTCAACACAACTACTGCGTCATAATTATTTACCATATGCAATTACTTCAATGCCACAGTGCCCTCCAGTGGTGGGAATGAACACTGCCTTTTTCCAACCAAACTCTAGGCTAAAGCCATTATTATCTACATGAATCAAGCTAGCGAACATGCTTTCATAATTGAGTATAATGGCAGTGCATCAGTGTTGGGTAGTATACATCATCCACATAACTACTAGTTTTCTATATTTTTCAAGTAACTTTCAAGTAACTTGATGGTATAATTTAAAATCACGTAATTCAAAAAAACGTTGTAGTCGGAAAGTTTACATACACTTAGGTTGAAGTCATTAAAACGGATTTTTCAACCCCTCCACAGATTTCATGTTAACAAACTATAGTTTTGGCAAGTCGGTTAGGACATCTACTTTGTGCATAACACAAGTAATTCTTCCTACAATTGTTTACAGAGAGATTATTTCACTTATAATTTACTATATCACAAATCCAGTGGGTCAGAAGTTTACCTCAGAGAAAAAATTGTAGACCTCCACAAGTCTGGGACGACAGTGGTTAGGGCGAGTAACCGAAAGGTTACTGGCTTGAATCCCTGAGCTGACAAGGAAAATAATCTGTCATTCTGCACCTGAACAAGGCAGTTAACCCACTGTTCACTGGTAGGCTGTCATTGTAAATAAGAATTTGTTCTTAACCGACTTGCCTAGTTAAATAAAATAAATAAAAGTCTTGTTCATCCTTGGGAGCAATTTCCAAATGCCTGAAGGTACCATGTTCATCTGTACAAACAATAGTACGCAAGTATAAACACCATGGGATCACGCAGCTGTCATACTGCTCAGGAAGGAGATGTGTTCTGTCTCCTAGAGATTAACGTACTTTGGTGAGAAAAGTGCAAATAAATCCCAGAAAAGCAAAGGACCTTGTGAAGATGCTGGAGGAAAGAGGTACAAAAGTATCTACATCCACAGTAAAATGAGTCCTATATCGACAGCAAGGAAGAAGCCACTGCCATAAAAAAGCCAGACTACGGTTTGCAACTGCACATGGGGACAAAGATCATACTTTTTGGAGAAATGTCCTCTGGTCTGATGAAACAAAAATAGAACTGTTTGGCCATAATGACCCTCATTATGTGTGGAGGAAAAAGGAGGAGGCTTTCAAGCCGAAGAACACCATCCCAACCGTGAAGCACGGGGGTGGCAGCATCATGTTGTGGGGGTGCTTTGCTGCAGGAGGGACTGGTGCACTTCACAAAATAGAAGGCATCATGAGGAAGGAAAATTATGTGGATATATTGAAGCAACATCTCAAGACATCAGTCAGGAAGTTAAAGCTTGGTCGCAAATGGGTCTTCCAAATGGACAATGACCCCAAGCAAACTTCCAAAGTTGTGGCAAAATGGCTTAAGGACAACAAAGTCAATGTATTGGAGTGGCCATCACAAACCCCTGACCTCAATCTTATAGAACATTTGTGGGCAGAACTGAAAAACTGTGTGCGAGCAAGGACGCCTACAAACCTGACTCAGTTACACCAGTTCTGTCAGGAGGAATGGGCCAAAATTCACCCAACTTATTGTGGGAAGCTTGTGGAAGGCTACTTGAAACATTTGACCCAAGTTAAACAATTGAAAGGCAATGCTACCAAATACTAATTGAGTGTATGTAAACTTCTGCCCCACTGGGAATGTGATGAAAGAAATAAAAGCTGAAATAAATCACTATTATTCTGACATTTCACATTCTTAAAATATAGTGGTGATCCTAACTGACCTAAAACTGAATTTTTACTAGGATTAAATGTCAGGAATTGTGAAAAACTGAGTTTAAATGTATTTGGCTAAGGTGTATGTAAACTTCCGACTTCAACTGTACCTACCTCAAAGATACCTACCTGTATCGCTGTTTTATCTGAGTAGCTTCAGAGTAGTGTAGTGCAGTCACATTACTACACCACTAGATGGCAATCTACTACCTGCTACTGTAAATCACCTCTTTCGTGCAAAACTGCACAGAGATGCCACTCTAAAGGTGGTGCTAATCACATTTCATTTCTCAATGTCCTCATAATACATGTAATGTCAAAGCCTATAATAAATAAGCTCCGCAGAATATGAACAACACATGCTGCGGATTATGTCTCTGCAATATTTACATAATGATAATATCTAAATGTCCACATAAGCATGATTCACTTATGGTAGGTGAATGTCTGAACATAATATATCACTCTGATGTGTATTGTGTTTTATGTCTTTTACACACAGACTTTGCATGTCTGAGATCGGTACTTATGACTGAGACTTGACCTTCACTAGGAGGTATCCATCAGTGAACAAATGAAAAACAGTTCCCTCGACATTTCACACCCCAATAATAACCTTGTCTGTTGTTGATTTTTCAATCAGGATCCAGACACACAATGCCCTTCCCTCTCTCTTTCCCCCCAACCTCCCAGCCCTCACACTGTAGTAAAGTAAGGGAAGTAAGATAGTTTGGGGATTACATGCTGTACGTTTCTGTGGTAAATCGTGATTTTGTGCATTATCCACTTTGCCATATATCGAAAGAAAGTCCTGTCTTGCGAAATGTGTCAGATGGCTGAACAGAAATGTAGTCTCATAGCTTGTCAAATCATTATTATGATGTGATGTGACAACCATTCCAGTTGAATCAGTCGGTGCCTTGCTTCTATGGCTCTGCTGCACACCGGCTTTAGATTGAACAAATTCTGACAAATAGTATAGTGTGCCTGCGTACAGTAAGGGAGATCTATAGAAATGTTACCTAACAGAGTCTTTCTCTGAACAGTAAACGGCCATATCATTTACAGGTATGTCTATGGTTGAGAGTAACAATCTTAGCCATTACTTTGTTCCATTCCTTTGTTGTTTTCAATTAACATGAGAGTTCAACATTTACATAACTTATCATAACCTAATTCCCCACCGACGTTTCAACATTGTGATGTTTTGAACTACGTTGCTTCATCAGTTTTTGCACACAGACCTATCCATGAGCTTGAACATATTATCACTTTGATAATATTAAGCTTCCTTTCCCGTTCTCGGCTCAATACGTCTGCACAAAGACCATCTGAAAGGAGGGCAATGGCATGCTAAAAGCCATCGAGGAGGTAGGAAGAGAGAAAGAGGGAGATAGAAAGAGTGAGTGAGAGGGAGACAGAGAGAGAAGAACTATGTAAATCCGGATATTTCTACCTTCTGCCTCTTTAGACCTTCTTGAAACATGAACTCTTAATGGACTCTTAATGCACTCTAAAACATTCAGTGTCTCACAGCTTTACAGTTGGAGCACGCAAACTCTCCGTCTGTGCAAAATGTGAAGATGAAAATGATGTAAATAGGATCTGATAGATTCAGATTATTCAGGATGGACTGTGGCGAGTGGTGTGGAAGTGGACATCAGAACAAAACAGAACCAAACAACCAATAGGAGTATGATGTTTTCTCAACCCTGATTCGACAGCCAGTCAGAAAATAGAACCATTGTGCTTTAGTGACAACTTGTCTCCTTCTGAAAGGACACCTTGTCCTGTCTGCCTAAGGGCAGCAAGCTGGGAATGCTGAACAAGCATCCAGTGTCTCTGTCTCTCTCACATTATTACCTTGGAATTAGTCTCATTATTGGCTCGAAACTGAAATTACTCCCTAGATAAAACTTGTCCTCCCTCCTGGATAGTGTCCTCCCTCCTGCTGACCAGTGAACCATTAGGAAAAGTATTGCTCTCTATGTCCCTCCAAGGTCTCAATGTTAAACTTCCCAATGATTGCTGTTCCAATCCTCTTTGATATCTCTGGATGTATATATCCTGATTATAACAATCATACAAGTACTACAACTATATAATAAATCATAGAGAAAGTCAATATCCACCTCAAAACATACTCATAATACAACGGCAGCTGAAGTTAGTAAACAGCTTTTCATAATATTTTCCCTGAATGAGATAGTAGGAGACAGCAGGATGAGTTGTCACAGAGCTCATTTCTGTAAACACAGAAACATGCTTTCAGCACTGTAATATTAAAGTTTTTCAGGGAAAAGTCTACAGAGTTTGTAAATAATCCTATTATTTTGTCTGGATCTTCTCTTCACCTTTGGTCTGTGAGCTTCTTCACCTGAAGTCCCTTGAGGTTCTCCGAGATGGATGTTGATAAATCCAGACAAATGTGGAACACCACCATGCCCGCCGACCAGTCCTGTACTGGCGCTCCCACCTGCCAATCCCAGCCATGCTTGTGGCTGTGGTGATGGAGAATACCATCTGCTACAACCCTCCACATCTGGTCCTCTGGAGCCCCTCCCCTACACCCCATCTTCACCCTCCCCCACACCCCCTATATAGGCTAGAGCCCCTCCTCTACACCCCCTCTATAGGCTGGAGCCCCTCCTCTACACCCCCTCTATAGGCTGGAGCCCCTCCTCTACACCCCCTCTATAGGCTGGAGCCCCTCCCCTACACCCCCTCTATAGGCTAGAGCCCCTCCTCTACACCCCCTCTATAGGCTGGAGCCCCTCCTCTACACCCCCTCTATAGGCTGGAGCCCCTCCCCTACACCCCCTCTATAGGCTAGAGCCCCTCCTCTACACCCCCTCTATAGGCTGGAGCCCCTCCTCTACACCCCCTCTATAGGCTGGAGCCCCTCCCCTACACCCCCTCTATAGGCTGGAGCCCCTTCTCTACACCCCCTCTATAGGCTGGAGCCCCTCCCCTACACCCCCTCTATAGGCTGGGGCCCCTCCTCAACACCCCCTCTATAGGCTGGAGCCCCTCCCCTACACCCCCTCTATAGGCTGGAGCCCCTTCTCTACACCCCCTCTATAGGCTGGGGCCCCTCCTCAACACCCCCTCTATAGGCTGGAGCCCCTCCCCTACACCCCCTTTATAGGCTGGGGCCCCTCCTCAACACCCCCTCTATAGGCTGGAGCCCCTCCCCTACACCCCCTTTATAGGCTGAGGCCCCTCCTCAACACCCCCTCTATAGGCTGGAGCCCCTCCCCTACACCCCCTCTATAGGCTTCATCAGCACAGCACAG